>JANAVB010031818.1:8370845-8970845 GCA_029216955.1 Iris pallida
CTGAAAAGAGTAATTATATTGTTGAATCATTAACATGTTAATGGAATTCTTATTTCCTAAGTTCAGTTGAGAAGAGTTTCGTCCAAAGTTTTGGGTCTTCTGCAATTCTCTGAAATATAGTGTTGCAAGAAATGCAGACAAATAGCTAGTTCAGTAAGGAAAAGGGAGAAGATAGCCATAGGACTAGAGGCACACCCAAACGACATTGAATTGGAGTAAGGGTATTGAATGGAAGAAAAGGATTCAAGCAACATGGAAGAAAAGGGTTCACAACAACAAACACCAAAAATTGTGATAAAGACTGATGTTGCATGAAAATTTTCCTTCTGCACTAAGCACTGTTTTTCACTATCGCGAATCTTCGGCCCCATGTGTGATGATACAAAAATCCCAGTGGTTAGGGAGGCGGGCTCACTTAGGGGAGGTCCCAAGTTCTAGCCCTCCCGTGGGCATGGGATGGCTGGACGATCGCGGGCGGCAACGTATCAAGCTAGCGGCCTCAAGAAATGGACCCAAAAAAAAAAAGATGAAGAAAACTTCAACCATGTTGTGTTTGAGATTTAAGAGGACTCGTTTTCGGGATTGGTTCCCCTAATGCCAGTATCTATAATGTCCCATTATGTCGAGCACATCTGGAAGACTCCAGAGTACATTTCCTTTGCAACAAAGCAGGTTTGTAAAGTACTTGATAGGAATAGATCTTATATTTTATTCATAAGATCCTCGTCTCAATAGGGTTACAGCAGTATAGCATTATCCTTGATGGCAGCAACAGTTCATAACCATCCTTTCCCATTCCATTTCCTCTCTTTTTTTTCTTCTTTTTTTTCAATATACTACAATAATACTATAATTAGCTCCATGATTCTGAAGAGCCCCCCATATAACTGCGTAAGTGGCAAATTCAAACGATTGTAGATCACATCTGTGGTCTTGTTTGGACAACAAAAACCTTTCCATCCTTGATCACGCCTTCAATGTCTTGTGGAGAACCATATAGTTCCTCGATCGCATGTCCAGCCTTTGCAATGCTAGAGAGAATTGGAGTTGCGGAAATTATGATCCACAATTAGAGGGTCGTTTGTGTAGTCAAGGACCACCTTCTCTCTCCTCATCCATTGGGACGCTGTAAAATAATTCACAAATAGAGATGGATGAAGAGCTTGTACAAAACTGAAGTTGCGGAATAGAAATATTTACAGGTATTGGTTTTCTTCAAAAAGAAGTAACTTACCTGTCATAAAGGCCAGCTCCAGCGTAACCTTCTAAATCTTCACCATTTGAATCAGATCTGAAGATTATTGATCTTCTTATGAAGAGGCCAATGGTTTACTTGGGTAGCCTAGTAACTGCACATTGTCACATGATGAGTTTAGAACATATACCCAACAATTGAAAACTCCCTCCCAATCTCTAGGGTAGGAGGGGGTTAGACTTGCAGATAAGTCTGAGGTATGGCTGCTGTGGCAGGCGGCAACACATTGGTCCCTATAAGGCACGGGATTATATTCAGGTTATTCCTACAATCATCAATTTCATCTTTGTAACGTATAGACTGGACTTGGGCAACAACTCAGAAGACCGGATGAAAAATTCCAGGTTCTATGTGAGATTGGTTTAGAGTCAGATTAACTACAAATGCTTTATACATTTTCTGATGTATCTAGTCTCATCTCTTATCTCGTGCTAGCGTTTTGGTGTTTCGTTTCTTAGAAGTGGAAAGCTTGCAGTCTTGGTGTTTTGGTTCGTTTTTGTCTTCGATATTGAAATATGGTGGAAATTAGCCACTTCACATCAGAAAAGATAAAAAAAGATTCATAAAATTACCTAAAACTGGTTAAATTATGCTTGTTTTAGAGGTGTTATTTGGTTGTTTGTCTACTTATTATTGCTTTCCTCGTGCCTTCTGGAAACGCATAACAAATCTCTCTTTGTAATAGCATGTTGTAGGTTGAGCATGATGGTTTCAGTGGAATGGGAAACTAAAATTCCAGACAGAAAGCGCAAGTCCACAGTTTCGGGATATTTATTGCACTGTGCATAGGAATATACCTTGGGAGAGTCGAGGTCATTTTTCTTACAGAGAAAACTTAATGCACGGCCAGGATAAGCTCCCACTAGAGTTTCTCCGAGGCCTTTAACCACCTGTGTGATATACATAGGAAAAAGTTACCATCAACATCGGGACAAAATAAAATAAACCAGTGTAACTATTGGCACTTTGCCACATCTCCGATAAAATCAGGATTAATTCACCATTAACATTGAAATGAAATAAAACATATTTGCTTAATTCTTGATGAAAGGCACCTCGGCATATATTTCTGATGAATCTCCCGTTGATGGATTTGTAGTATGAATGACAAAGGCATAGTCAGCACTTATGATTTCTTGAACAAGGACTGCCATGCAAAGATAGTGTGATCCAGCTTAACCTTACGAGTACTAAAATATGCTCTCTCATTCCACTTGGAAGCCCAGACCTACATTAAACAGAAAGAAAGCAGACAATAGGAAGAAGAAAAAAAAACTGTCACCCTGCCTTATTTGTTAAAAAGACTACAACCATCATCATCATCATCATACAAGCCTTCTCCCATCAGAAAGGGGTCGGCAAAGAGATTATGTTGATGCAAAATTTAGCCACCAATATAAAAATGACTACAACATGACTTCTCATTAGTTTAATTTAGTTCATTTGATTCCCTGCTTAAGAGTGCGTTCGACGTGTAGAACGTAAGCCTAGATGCATCGGTTAGGAATAGTGATAAGATATAGTTAAGGAGCCCCTAGAACTAGGGGTAGGCGTAAACGAACTTGGGTTGAGACTAAAAGGATATGGCATTTGCTGATTGTTGAGGAAATGGTCCTAACAGGGTAGAATGAAAGCAAAGGATTAAAGAGTTGACTGCAAAAACTTGGGATGAAGACTTCTTGTTGTTCAAGTCTTTATAAGAATACTTCGGAGTTTTCTTTCCAAATGAGTGTTAACAGTTTAAATGCGTGAGAAGCAGCATGCCAATCTCCATGGAATCGACTGTAGAAACTATAGTTATTTTCCTTGATCCACAGGTTTGATTGTACCCTTGGAGTTTGATCGTTTAAGGTTGATCAATTTACAACAACAAGGCCATTATCTCAAGTGTTTTGCACTGATAGATTTGCATAAAATATTCTGGTCTGTTCCCAAGGTCTGTAGAATCCACAACAATATCTATGCATGGTTAAGAAGGGCTCGGTTATTACTAGTCTAATATAGCTGTAAACTTTAGAATGTGGATAGATAACAACAGCTAACGATGTTATGATACTTAAACACAAGATTGATCCGACGCTGCTTGTAGTCGGCGTGGTACCCATCTGGGGCCTTTCTTCAACTAGAAATAAGAAAGTTACTCATAATATTTTTACGCCCATAATCATGGCCCATGTGATCATGATGCTGGAAATGCCAGGCCCCCTCATCCTGTCAAACAACTAAACCTCAACTGGGTTTCTACAAATTCTCGGACAATCAAACTTTCAATAATATGGAAAACCTCCTTTTTTAATTAAATAAATGCAACTCACTCTTGACTAACTCAATATACAAAATCATGTGAATATTCTAAACAGAACTTAATGGTCTTCTGTAAGAAAACCTCAAACTCGTAGATATAGTAAACATGATTTTCAAAAATAAAAAAAAAACATTGGAACCCTGCAACTTGCTTAACTGGATTGGAAAATGCAAATAACTCCACCTCTAAATCTCCAGTAAACAAAAGCTGTCAGATGCTTAAATTTAATAGCCAATTTTTAATCAATATAATGAAAAAATATTAGAAGGGGAAACACCCATCAAATTTGCGCGATAAAGAATGCGCATAGTCTCTATGAATGTCATCATGTAGGTGAATGTCATCAGGTAGGTGTTGTACGCACAGCCCCCAGGATTCAACGTAACTTGTATAGTTTCAGCATCGAAGAAAAGCAAGGGTTTACCACCCTTTGAAGAACAATGACCATTGTATAGTTTCATTACATGTTCTTCAGTCCCATACCGGAAAGACTAGTTAGTCTAACATGTACAGCTTACTCACCTCATGTTTTGGGCTTTCCATATCTACTCTCTCATATTCTAACATGGTAACGGAGCTCATATTCTAATTTGCCTAGACTAGTAGATGTTGGTTCGAATAAGGAAGATTGGAAAAGGAAACATATACTTGCCTATAAACGTGAACAAAACATCCCTCCATAGTAACGAAGGTACTATAACTGTGACAAATTTATGTGCGATGTTGTATTCACAATAGAGGTGATCTATGCTACATTCACTGGAGAAATAATAATAGGTCTACATGTTCTCCTAGATGCAGTTTAGGAATTATAAGTCCTCTATTTCCGCTGAATATATTTCTCACCTTCTTTATTGCCACCCATGCTTGTGCCCATCGTTGCTCACCTTCATCACCAGGCCATGGCATTCCAGAACCCTGCATCTTTTCTTTCAATTCTTGCACCTGAAAGCAGAGATTACAGCCACCATCACGTGAGTGAAAAATGGTGAGTAGTCTTTACATTGGAATTTCATCGAATCAATTTGGTTTTATGTCAGTGATATCTACAATGGAAGTCATTTACTTATTAAGAAGATCAATGAAAAAAAAATTAGAGAAAAGGAGGGAGCTAAATATGGTTTTTATTGACTTAAGGAAAGCTTATGTTCCTAGGGAGAATGTGGTGGGCTTTGGAGAAGAAACAAGTTTCTGGTAGCTATATTGGGGCTATTAAGGATATGTATGATGTAATTACAATGACTGTACAAACCAGTGGATGAGATAAGAAACAATTTTCATCACCATTGGCTAGGAGGAGATAACAAACCATTTCCATCATCGTTGACTTAAACCAAAGATCAATATTAGTCCTAGTTATGAATGAAATTATTAGGCTTATCCAGAAGGAGGAGGTGCAGTGGTGTATGATGTTTGCTCACGAATTATGTTGGTCCATAAGAGTAAAGAAGAGTTTGATGCTAAAACATAATTGTGGCGAGAAAATTTGGGATCTAAGAATTTTAATATTATAAGAAAACAACATATAAGAAATTTAACTTGAAATGAGGGTTATACATAGATGGACGAGATACCTAGGATTGATAATTTTCGGTAATTAGGATCACTCATTCATTACGACGGAGAGATTATCATGATATAGAGATTTAGAATGATGTCATACATGATCTAAAACATGATGGTTAGAATGGCTTGTGGAGTACTATGCAATCGCATGATACCATGGAAGTTTAAAGTTAAGGTTACCAATATCTCTTATGAATCAGCGTGTTGGACAATTAAGAAAAAACATTGTCCAATAAATTAGAGTGGCCAAAATTAGACTGCTAAGATTCATTAGTGGAAATACAATAAAAGATGTGATAGGAAATTAGCGCATTCGTGAAAAGTTAGAGGTGAAGCCAATTGAGGACAAGATGAGAGAAAGTCGTTTTAGGTGGTTTAGGCATGTGCAAATTAGACCAATAGTTGTTGTGTTAAGGAGGAACGATAAGAAAGGAGATGTTAAGACTAGAGGTCTAAACAAACATGGATTGAATTCTTAATGAATAGATATGATTGTTGTTAGTGTTACAGAGAACATGGCCCTTGATACAGCTGAATGGAAGAAAATGACTCAAACAGCCAACCCCAAATTTGGGATATGGCTTTGTTGTTGGTGGTAGTGTTTACATTGGAATCCGTTTAAATGCAGTAAATTTACCAAGAAAATAAGGTCCTTTGTCAAATATACCATCCCAATTTACTACTGGCAAGTGACAAATAAATTACCCATAATAAGAGAACATTTAATAAAATTCCACAGTTACAGACTAGAAAAATCTCAGGGCAGATCATAAGTAGACAACGTACGACAATTATAATGTCACTTAAATATTGCATTATGAAAAGAGTATGATAAACGTACCAACTGAGGTGGAGCAGCAAGCTGCAAAACTGTTTTGCGGATATCACCTAGGGCATTGAAATCTTCTTCTAGCTTTTCCTTCAGCATTTCTAGGCTATTATATACTGTCTGAAAGAGAGTTAATATGAACTATTAATAGTAGAAATGGATCATTCTGAAGATAAATATATATTTATAGATGATTGACCACTAAACTGCAGTCAGCTAGGAATATTGTTACAAAGAAAATATATGCATCTTTATTATTGGAGTAAATATCAATATTTAAGCACTATAATAACCAGAAACACACAGGCCCCAATGTTGTATTTAAATGGGAATTCAAAAGTTAAAACGAGCCTAAGACCAACGATAAATGTTACTGAGCTCACATGCTTAGTTCCATGTCTAAAACAAATTGTGAACACCAATAAAGGGAGAAGCTGAGACCAACCTGGTTTGTATCATCTGATAGAACCTTTTCAAAAATGCCAAATGGTAGCGCAACTGATGTTGGAATTCCAACCCAAGATGGTACTTTTCCTTTTAGATATGAGATATTACGTGATTTGGCTCCAACCTAAAGAAGAAAACCTCTAGACAGGTCAGAAAACCATGAGACAGGCTGATCTAGCAATTGCAAGTTGAATTAAGTCATCATTTATTTTGGAAACCATATCTTTGTATTTGATCTTGTATTTGATAATTGTTCTAGATCTATAAACACAATAAGGTCTTAAATATATGAACACCCCAGATAATGAAAACACTCATTATCAGCGGAGAAAAGGTGATAAAGGTGTGATGATTAAGCTACAATACCAACCATTTCTGTGGTGAACTCCTCAGATGATATGGCATATCTACCACTAAATTGCTTCTTGACCAGAGTCAAGGTTGGTGAAGACTGACTGTCTCCTACATGTGCTGAACTTGCATCTGACAGTTCGCTTTCCTTTATCTCACTGGAGAATTAACAATGTGAAAGGAATGTCAGCAAAAGCAAATGATAGAAATCCAACTTCAAAATAAAACAAGGTATATAAACAAAATTGACAGAGAAAATATAAAGATAAAATATTATGACCTTAAAGGTAGAAAATCCACTAAGGGTTATTTAAACGTAATAGCTAACAGCATGATCCAAAACATAAGAAGATCTCAGCTACACCGTCAAGGATTGAAAAGTTATACTTCTCATTGGAAAAGAATGATCCATTACCTGTAAACAATATCGGCAGAAGTGGGTTTTAAGCGAAATAATTTCCCTTCATTTCCTTGAAATTCAGTCAGAATACTAGAGTCAAAGCACGTAGCAAAGCAGACCTGCCAGGGGTGGATAAAAGATCACCACTCAGAATCACATGATTTCTAAAAGACGAGTGCACATGAACACATTTAATTTCATTTTGAACTTTATTTTTGCAGTGGTCCACAAAATGATAACTTAGATATTCTTTACCTTGCTATTTCTTGCTCTAACAGACACATGAGAAAGAACATCTGGCATATCAGGTGTTAGCACCGCAACTGCACCATCTGGTATTTCTTCCTCTCCTTTGACACTTTTCGCCACTAAAATTGTTGGCTGTTCATAACATTTGTTCTGGACAGCAAGCAACTCATCTACAACAACAACATATCCCGCAACTTCAACAGGACTTATAACCTGCCAACTGTTTCAGTCAGAAAAGACCATGTTAGGAAGCCAGGTAGAATTTATCAGGCAATTAAGTTAAAATGCCATCAGAGTTCATATTTGGAGAAAACTAGCCAGTATGGTTTCTTGGATAAAGCTTAAACTGTTAGTTGGTGGTACAAGAATGTATATCAACCTATGTTGCACGGACACGGATTTCACAAGACACGTTTCAGATACGTTGACACAGATTCGGCACCTATTTGGTGTCTCCTAGTGTACTTTATTGTGTTTGTGGCGTGTCCGACACAACACGACACAGACAAGGCATGAATTTTGGGTTCTCCGTGCTTCTTAGATATCAACTCTTCCTTTCCTCTCCTTTCATGTGGAAGATGTTGTACGAAGCAGAAGCATACACGAAAGAATAACTTTAAACTTATGATAACGAGAAAATAACAAAAGCACAAATACCGAATTAATAGCACAAAAACACAACATATGTGGTTCGAACTCGACCTACTCCACAAGACAAGGGAAGAAAAAGTTTATTGAATCTTTCAAGAAAACCGTACAAGGATTACAACCACAGACAAGCAAGCAACCTCATTTATCGATATCTCAGACGAGATCTCTCCTCCTCTTGAAGACTTTTTAATGGCTACCTAGAAAATCCTCTTTGATAGCCTCCTTGCTTTTCAACTCTAGGCAGGTAGAGAACCTTAAATAGGTCTGTCATAACTTGACCCAATTCTGGAGCAATCTGAACCGTCGAAAAAGCCAATATTTGATCTAATACGCTAAGTATTTGAACAAAAGATCATTGACGATCTTGTTGAAGCTGTTTATTTCTAAGATTACCATGTGTTTATTTTGGTCAAAGTATAACTTGGCCAGCCATGACAGACAAGGAAACAAGATTTCTTACCCTGCCTCACTCTATTTTACACTTGCTATATGTCCTGGCTTCTAATCAACATCAGCCCCTTGATTTTATGAAGAAAAATAGAAACTTTATATATAACAAGAACAAAATAGCAGACATAGAAAAGTTGTCAGTGCATGAAGTTTTGACCACCTTCCAAGATTTGCAACCTTCCGCAACACTGGGTCAAGACGATTAAGAAGCGCTGACAAAGAAGCAGCTGATCCAGCACGGATAATTTCTTCAGTAAATATGCTAACCTGTAGGACAAAATATTGTAAATGCAGAATTCATATCAAGCTAAATGTAAAGGTAGTATTTCTTCATAAGATACACACCGCCGATTGATCAACTCCAAGTAAAGATCCCAAGTATTCCGCTGAAGGCTGCAGAAGTTGATGGTACTGCTCTGCCTTGCTCGTTAGGGCAAGTCGGGTTCTGTCAAGAAATGATTTTGCATATAAAGCCCACTGATTATCTTTTCGCCCCAACATCTCCATTGCGTGATTCCATCCCTTCAATTCAACAAAATAAAACCCTCAAGATCACAAGCAGAAGTTTGGCTAAAAAATGACTCAGGGTAAGGACTGCGGTAGAAAATGGGAAAAGGTGACAAAGTTAAGATTAGATAGGTACTTTTATGCAGTAAAGTAGATCTTCATTGTCATCTGACGAGAGTGCAAGATTTTCAAGAACAAGACTGATGAAGTACATTATTTTCTGTAATATAACACAAGTAAGCATTAGAAGTTGTGTACAGCACACCTTACTAAACCAAGAAAAAAGTATTTAACAGTGAGCCACTAGAAGATAAAACCATTTGAACTACCTCAGGTTTAGCATTGTTCAGCTCCTCGTAACCCCTTTCAATGACCGTCCTAACAGTTGAATCAAGAGCTATATCCAGAAAAATAAGATCCTTGAGACGTTCATGGGAGTTGAGCAACGTTGGACGAAGTTCAGCTCGTGCCTCTAGCAAGCCCTGGAATGTCACATGTTTAGATGTTGATATACTTAATTTAAACACAGAAATGCCAAGTGTTCCACTTAGTTGGATAAGGACCCCTGTGCCATTCTTCAAGGTAGAACTTTTATACATTAGTGGAAGATTAGAGCCTCAGAGGTTTCGAATTGAATATTGTTCGAAATATCGTCCAACAGGTGAAAACCACTGATGCATTGTCTCACTAACCTCAAGCAGAGGCTCCACCATCTTATCTTCAATGTGATCTAGAACAAATTTTAATAGTTCCTGTTCAAAGAAATTATAGTTATTCACAAAGAAAACTGGGAACTGCTATGATGACTATTTTTGAGAATAGAAGTTAAATGTAACTACAGGAAAACCAGACGGCAAGCCTCTTATTGGATTGATCTGGACTCCAACCATGAACCCTTTACCCTGTTAAAAATATTGAAGCTACATCAAGTATCATTTACAAGAAATACTATTTGGAAGGATAAACGAAATAATACCTTAGAACTGTAGCCCATGCAAGTTGCAACAGCAGATTCAAGATCTGCACCCGAGTGAACTGCCTAAAAATGCCCACAAAGTATTTAGCATAAGCTGCATAACATGACTAACTCTTTATGTCATAGTACGAAAGAAAAACTTCAGTGTGACTATGACAAAAAGACTTAATAGTTTAGGTTATCTGTCCTACAAAGTCGTTAGTGAGGGCACCGCTGAAATATTTAGGAAACACAGTTTGGTTTTGCACATTCAATACTGAGTTGTACCAGCTTCTACAAAAGTACAAAAAGAAAAAAAGTATGTGCTTTTGAAAAAAATGCATAAATGACAGAAATGGATAACAACAATTTAGCATCCACATTTATCAAATTCAATTTAATAACTTTAACATGCGTCAACTTATCACAGAGAAATTTCATTTTCATTAAGCACTAATTGATCATGGTGAAACTAGTTAATGTAGAAAGATGAATTATACCACATACAGGAATAGCTACTTCAACAAATAAAAACCTAACTTGTGCTTTGGTTATTATTTGCTGCTACCTATGGAAGAGTATTCAACAACAAACCTTCAGAGTTCTCATGTAGTTTCCCAAATCACGCAACAGGCTCTCCTTCTGTCCACTCCTAAAACTTGGTTCAGAATGAATACCTCGGTCATAGCTTAACAAGCGTTCTTTTGTTATACCATTTTTATGCAATGTGTCCCAATAAGTGTTCATATTGAAGTCATCATTAATATAATCAATGAGTGCCTGGAAGGAGATTTTGGTCAGGAAACTGCTGATGATATGAAGTGATAGTAGCATCCAGTCCAAGTCCATGCATCATATACCTGGCAGATTATTACATCATCAGGACTGGTGTTATTATGTAGCTTTTGGTGCCATTCCTCCATCATCCCACCCTTGCATTCATTGTTTCTCTGCACACATCAAACAATTGCAAAAGTCACCCTCAAAATGCATGAGTCATGTTTCCGAAAATCAAATTACCAGTCTACCAGACAGAAGACAATAGGATTAATAAGAATCAGAAGGCAAAACATATATACCTGAATCACCAAGATCTCATCCCTGATACGCTGTCCCACATCACCTTCACCTCCACGACCAACAGTGGACATGATCATCCTTAGCAGCTCTCTGTAATGGGGGTAACTTCTGTATACATCCTGAAGCAAGTTCGTAAGCCTATCCTGAGCTTTACTAATTTCGCTGCATCCAGAAAATAGCAGTTTAGAAAGGGAAAAAAATACAATGTACCTTTCAGTTTCAAGTAATTATGAAGTCTACAATGTGGACGGAATAAAATTTTAAAACTGTGTGAACAGCTAGAGAAAAATTCTTATAAAGTTTTTTTTTCTTCTCAAGTTAATGATACAGAAGTGGAATAGTATAGTATGTTGCTCAAGTATATGCAATGGGCTTCGGTTACAAAGGATTTCACATGAATTTCTGGATTTTTACATGGAATCTCAAAGCAAGTTTTTCTTTAAAATGTTAAATTTCTCTTTCCGAGCTTCTTCTTCCTCCCTATGCTTTATCATGGGAGGTTAATTATATTTTATACAGTTGGAATAATTTAAATAATTAGATATTTAACCCTCAACCCTCATCACAACCCTAGAGTTTTGGTGCAGTGGCACGGTCTTTAACCTATATCAAGGGGGTTCCTTTAACAATTATGATAAATAGTCATTTCCAGGAATACGTACTTCTTTTATAAGTCAAAATCATTTATTGCCGATCAGAATTGTAACAGCCATGGGGGACAAAACCTGACAGTTCATTAAACCAAGAAGCAGCCCTTGAACTTCTCCTAGAACAGAAAGAGGAAGGCTATCTCCAATGGGGATTTCTAAAATTGAGTTTCTTACTTGGCATTGCACTTTAAGAAAATTTCTATCCTAGTTGGTAGTTTTTCTACAAAGAAATTGCGCACACAAAATCTCCAATCGTTCTCCATTTCTATCCTACATGGCAATAAATGAAAGGATCAATTTAATGACGTAGGGCCCAATATTAATTGCTATGAGAGAAGGAGAATTTATATGAGAGTCACTGGATAGAAATCATGGTTGTGAGAATTTTTTTCTTTCTAAAATGGGTTTCTACCATAGAAATAGGGGAGATAGAAACCCCCATTGGAGATGGCCTAAGTAATTGGATAGGATGATAAGATATGCCATAGGGAGCACATCAGTTTCCTAGGTATCATCTGCCAAAGGTCCAAAAAGAAACGTTCCCAAGCTTGTAATAACAGCTCGACTACAGAAATTCAAATAGGAACTCACAACAAGAACTTGCAATCACGTTATGGCATGTGTACAAATTTTTCTATTTAGGTTCTTAGACTTTTTTTTGTTCAGGCCCTTTAAAATAATCAAAGGATGAGATGCATGTAATCCAATGGCTTTTCATGGCCGAGTTTAAAAAAATTAAGAACTCATGAGTTCCTTTAGGATTTTTGCTTGTTAGTTCGACTACAAAAACTCAAACAAGCACGTTATGACACGTGCACAAATTTTTCTGTTTAGGTCCTTGACCTTTTTGTTTAGGCCCTTTAAAATAGTCAAAGGATGAGATGCATGTAATCCTATGTAGGGGTGAGCAGTATTCTGTTTTGGACCGAAAATCGAACCGAACCGGTTCAGTTCGGTTTGGAAAAAAAATCGGTTCGGTTTTGGTTTTGAAAATACTCAAATTTTCTTATTCGGTTTCGGTCTAAAACCGAATAAGACTTGTACAATTATGTAAATACCATCAATTCTATGCATATGTTGTAATTAAAATGTGTATATTTTGAAAGCAACAATTCTATTATGTGTTTTGAAACCAAACTTTGGTAATTTAACAATTAGTCTAACTTTGGACGCAAACACAACATATGTGTGCATAAAAATTATAATTTTTAATATCATTTAACCACGATTTCAACTTTAGGCCCTACCCATTATGCAATAATATAGTCCAAGCGAACAAACCGAATCGTTATTCGGTTCGGTTTTGGTTTTGGCTAATTTCGGTTCGGTTTCGGTTTTGGATTTTTTGAATTTCGGTTTTGACTAATTTTGTTCGGTTGAAACCGAATGCTCACCCCTCAATTTATCACAGTTTTTAAAAATAAAATTTATAACTTCCTTTATAAATTAAGGGTAATTTTGGTAACCCACTTTGAAAATCTTTGGACATTGTAAAAGTTTCCTTGGCAGTTACAGTTCCCTCTAGAAAATATGCTGGTAGAAACCTTTCAGTGTTGTTTTCAAAAAAAAAAAAAAAAAAACCTTTCAGTGTTTCATTAAATTATAAAGTTAAGAGACGCATGAAATCCTTGTATGTTGAATTATGTATACCGTGGCTTGACATTGTAGTTCTTGTTCCACACAAGTTGCCTTGTGGCCATAAATCTCATCCATACAAGGATTCCGGAAAGACCCAGGTTCCCTCCATCCTTGGCTTTCTCAGTCAAATCTGCTGCAATATTAAATCTGCAACAGAAGAAAATACAGTCTGTTATTTTCCAATATACAGCGAGAATACTGTAACCATGTTTATTTAGAATCTAAAAGCAGTTTCCTTTACAAATTCAGGATAAATACAAATTCAGAATAAACATATACTAAATATAGATTGTCACAGTACAGCAATACTAAAAAAAAAATTAAGATCCTTGGTTTATATATCGGTGGGGCATTATCAAAACTAAGGCTAGTTCCTAATAAATGCATGATAGTTCTTGGCAGGTGGGGAATTTCACCAGTGCAGTTATTTTCCAATATAAAGCAGGAATACTGTAACCATGTTTATTTAGAATCTAAAACCAGGTTCCTTTACAAATTCAGGATAAATTCAAATTCAGAATAACACATACTAAATATAGATTGTCACACTAATACTAAAAAACCAAGATCCATGGTTTATATATTGGTGAGGTATTATCAAAACCAAGGATAGTTCCTATTAAATGCATGATAGTTTTTGGCAAGTGGGGAATTTCACCAGTGCAGTTCATCAAGATGTGAAACAAGGTGCACAAACTCAAGAAAGTCAAAATGAGTTATAAAAATAAAGTTAGTCCTTAAGGGCAGAAAAAGGTAGGCAAAAGGCTCGGATTAATCTAGAAACATTATCCTTTCCTTGCTTCGTCCCCATCTGTGTTTGTCATTGTTATTTTACTGAACTTCTTTCAAGTAATATGTGTGTATAGATCAACAGAAGCTTTCTGCATCAAGTACCGAGAAATTGAAAGAAAAAAAAAATCTGAGATCATAATTTAATTTAAAGCATTAATAGAACGAAGTTCTGATAGTTAAAAGTAACATCATAACCAATCTCCAAGAACAGGAAGGACAGCAAAGACTATTTAACCTGTGCATAAAAGATTTCTGGGCTTCGCTCTCCATTGATGCAATTTTGTCCAGCAAAGCCTTGTCAGTACCTTCTCCATCACCAGCATCCTTAAGAGAAAAAAAAAAAAAAGAGACAAGTAGTATTTTATATTATCAAGTATAGCAATACGCTAACCTAAATCCTCAGGAATTAAGAGTAAATGGAGAAACCTTTTTTCTCTTAGTAGTTCCAGTACCAAATTCCACATAGAAGTCTGAGCCACTATTCTTTATCCATGTTTCGTCAGCACGAAGGACAAATAGCATCCCTTTAAATTCTCCTTCATCGATCTCAATCTCAACAGCCTGCACTAACAAGCAGATGATAACTATGAATACAATGTATTCCAATCACTGAAGTCCCACTTCCGTAGACATTGCCCAAAATTCTAAAAAATCAGAACTACACTCAAGGAAATCTATATGCCAATTCTAGCTCAACTGCACAAAAGAAATGAGAGGAAGAAACATATTAGTACCTGGAAAACTAAATCTTTCGAGGAAGCCTCAACGAATGGTGTCTCACATGCCTTCTCTACCAAAACTGAATTTGGAGGTAACGTGCGAGGAGGGATCTGCATGATTGAATAGTCACCTTGGAGATATAAAAGAGCAACCTAACAGTAGCATGATCTCCGAGTCTCTGATTTGTTCATCCACTCCCACAGATTATTTTCAAACAGAAATTGATACTTTATATTTGTGAGTCTCACCTTCCACTCGCCAGGCCTCTCTGACAATGCCCAGTGAAGAATAAGTGTCCCTTTTTGATCTGTAGCCAAACAAACCTTCGTCTTACTGCCAGTTTTGGTGACAAGCACCTTACAATAGAAAAAAATAATTCGTAATGTAATTCTGTATATAGTAGGTCAAAGATAATTGAAAAGAAATTGAGAGCAAAGTATTATCTAACCAGAAGCTCCCTCTCGCCAAGTCTAAAGAGTTTCTTATTAAGAACTGAACCTACGTCCTGCTCTTCAATAGTCTTCGAGTAAAGTTCCATTGCTGTAAGGGCTTTTGGCAGGTGAGGAACTTTTTGTTCCACGGTTTCAGGTGCATATTTATTCAAAAACTTCATAATATCCCTTTTTTTGCGCTGAATCCTTTCTGGAGAAAAATATTTTTTGGTTTCCAGTTGCTTGCGGACTTTGGTCTGTATGTTCCCTTTTGTCAGTTTCTGCCGTAACTCAGCGAGAGAAGACCCTTTCTCAAGCTCATGCTGCAGCTCTTTTCTTGCTTCATCAAACTCCATCTATTCAACACCAAACAAAGTCAAGATTCAATGGATAAAAATAGAAAGCAACAAAAAACAAAATTAGGGGCTTGGTTGCCTGTAAATGGAAATCCCATGCAACAATACAATGCATGTAGCATATGTTCTTGTAAGTTGTGTTGCAAATCCATTGTCTTGTTGCATGTAAATGATGTTACGGGATTAACAAATTTATTGTTTGGAATGATGTAATTAGCATGTATGCTTGCAACTTTTGTTGTAGTAAATGGAAATCCCATTGTTTGTTTGTGACTTTATGACATTGAATAAAGAGACAATCATTGGAAATGATGTGAATGGTGTTGTAATTGATTGATGAGATGATTTCATTGATAGTCTCATAGGCTTTATATAGTCTTTACATCATGGAATATCCTGTGGCATATTCTGGCATCCCAAATATGTCCTTAGAATATTCCCATACTAAACATAACATATTCTCATACTAAATATAACATATTCCTATACTAAATATACCAACACTCCCCCTCAAGATGAGCAAAAGATATTCACCAAGCCCATCTTGTCACATCCTCTAATCATGCTCACAGAGCTAAGTCCCTTGTTCAGTCCGTCTGCTACATGATGTTTGGTTGGAACGTGGCCTACCTCCAGTAATCCACTAACCAACTTCTCCTTGATGAAGAACCTATCGATCTCGATGTGTTTGGTCCTGCCATGTTGTACTGGATTGTTGGTAATACTAATAGCTGACTGGTTGTCACACCACAGCTTCATCTTGGCTCTTTGATCCAGCTTCAGATCCATCAGCATATTCTTCAACCAAAGCAGCTCTGCAACTCCCAAGGCCATAGCTCTGTACTCCGCTTCAGCTGTCAATCTGGCTATCAATGACTACTTCTTACTCCTCCAAGAGACCAAGTTGTCTCCTAAAAATATGCAGTATTCCGAGGTAGACCTCCTGTCATCAGCACAACTAGCCCAGTCAGAATCACAGTAGCCCTCGATGTCCATGTGATTATTCTTCCTGAACATCAGTCCCTTCCCGAGAGCACCCTTCAAGTATCTCAGAATCTGGTATACTGCGTCCATATGACCCTTCCGTGGGTCATGCATGTAGCGGCTCACCACACTAACTGCAAAACATATATCTGGACGTATGTGGCTCAAATAGATCAGCTTGTCCACCAGTCTCTGGTATCTGTCCCGGTCAACTGGTTCTCCAGCCTCAGCGTTCAGCTTGAACCTCTGATCGATTGGTGTCGCTGCAGGTTTGCATTCCAACATCCCCGTCTCTGTGAGAAGGTCCAGTGCATACTTCCTCTGAGAGAGAACAATCCCCTCTGCGTCTCGAGTGATCTCAATCCCATGAAAGTAGCGAAGAAGACCAAGATCCTTCACCTCAAATTTCTTGCCGAGCTTCCCTTTGAGTCGGACGATTTCCTGCTCATCATCTCCTGTGATAATCATGTCGTCAACATACACCGCAAATATGGGGATGTGGCCTCCACTCCTTCTGAAGAATACAATGTGATCAGCATTGATCTGCTGATATTTCATCCCTATCATCGCTCTTCTGAATCTGTTAAACCACGCTCGAGGAGACTGCTTCAGTCCATCGAGAGACTTCTTCAGTCTGCAGACCTTGCCTGCTGTCTGATTTGTGCCAAATCCTGGTGGTATCTCCATATAAACCTCCTCCACTAGATCTCCGTGCAGCAATGCATTCTTCACGTCCAGTTGGTGTAGCTTCCATCCACCATTCGCTGCCAAAGAGATCAGGGTCCTGACAGTGCTCATCTTTGCAACTGGTGCAAAGGTCTCGTCATAGTCGATGTCGTATGTCTGACTGTATCCTTTCGCCACTAGTCGAGCTTTGTAGCGCTCAACCTGTCCATCTGGGTTCTACTTCACGGTAAAGACCCACTTGCATCCGACTGCTCTCTTACCCTCCAGCAGTCTCACCAGCTATCAAGTGTGATTCTTCTCAAGAGCTCCTAACTCCTCATGCATTGCCGTTTTCCACTTTGGATTGTTCTTGGCAACCTGTCAATTGTTAGGTACAATAATACTATCCAAAAATGCTATAAATGCTCTATGAGAAGAAAAGATATGGTCATAAGAAACAAACTGAACAAGATCCCAACCATATCTGTCCGGAGGATTTTCCGCATTGCTGCGAGTGGTCCTTCGTACAGATAGTGGTGTGGGAGGAGTAGGAGGAATGATATCACCTGAAGGAGATGGTGGTGTAGGTGTCTCAGGAGTTGGGACGAACGCAGGCAAGGGACTTGGCACTGGCACTGTAGGTACTGGTCCTGCAGTTTGCTTCTTCCTCCTGCTGTAGGTAAGTAACTCCCCCTGAGCCGTAGTCCTAACACTTCTCATCTCCTTCCCCTGTTTTGCTTCACCTTCATGTTCCTCCTCAACCGTGTCTCTATGCCAAACTTCCAAATCAGTCACCACCAGGTTCTCCATTTCCCCCTCTCGCCTTATACTGATAGTATTAGGCGTGTTGTGTGAAGTTCCCTCCTTACGGTAGTATAGCTCATGCTCCCGGAAGTGGACATCCATACTGACAAACTTTTTCTTCTCTACTGGACTCCAGCACACATACCCCTTCTGAATTGCTGAGTAGCCCACGAAGATGCACTTGACCGCTCTGGGATCAAGTTTCCCAACTGATGGTATGTTGTCCTTCACAAAACACACACACCCGAACACCTTCAGTGGAAGTATCCCACTATTATTGCTTTGTAATACTTCACATGGGGACTTCCATCCCAGGACTTTCGAAGGCATCCTGTTGATGAGTTGAGCTGTTGTTAACACTGCAAGTTCCCACAGACTTTGTGGGACATTCATGTCGATCATCATACTTCTTGCGGCCTCTAGAAGGTGTCGGTTCTTCCTTTCTGCTACTCCATTTTGTGCTGGTGTGTATGCACAGGTGGTCTGATGCTGGATCCCGTGTGCTGACAAATATTCTGCAAGCGTCCTGTTGGTATACTTCGTTCCATTGTCAGACCTCAGTATCTTCACAATTGCGTTGTACCGAGTCTGGACATGCTTATGAAAATTTCGAAAACAAGCAGTTACATCACTCTTATTTTTCATCAAATACAGTCAGGTGACACGAGAGGCACAATCAATAAAGTAAACAAAATACTTATACCCATTCATAGTGTTAATAGTGCATGGACCCCAAACATCGGAATGTATTATCTCGAAAGTAATAGAGCTCCTATGACCCGTACCAACATATGAGCTTCAAGTAAGTTTTCCTAACTCACATGCATCACATACTAAATTCTTTTTATCTGTTTTTGCATAAATCTCTGGATATAACTTAAAGTATTAAAGGAAGATTGTCTCATCCTCCTACGATGAAGTATCAAAGTCTCCTCAGTCCTCTGTTGCAGTCCTCCAATTCCAGCCTTCTCTGCCATAGATACCAGTGCTGAGTCCAGTACTTCTCGATCTAGGTACCACAGTCCCTCATGCCAAGTGTCAGTTCCAAGTCTTCGTCCCGTCCCTTTCTCCTGGAAGATCATCTTAGGAATATCAAAAGAAACAATGCATTTAAGTTTGAAAATTATAGAACTAATAGACAAGAGACTGACTGGAAAGGATGGAGCATGTAAAACATTGGATAATCTTACTGAACCTGTACAATTAACAGTACCCTTACCGACCACTGGCTGGAAAGTGTCATCTGTTGTCTGAATGTTGTCTGCTGATGCTAGGTGAGTGTAAGAAGAAAACTCACTAGCATTTTCTGTCACATGTCGAGATGCTCCCGAGTCGATAATCCAGTCTGACGTTTTAAGGGAAGACATAGATGCAAGAGCAAGTGACTCCTCAGTACCTTCTGATGTTTGGGCATACATAGCGGCGTTGCCCCCAACGAAGAATGAGGTGGATGACTCCTCTGTTCCACTCCTCCTGTCTCCCTCGATTGACGCTCTCTGCTTCCTCTCCAGCAGGTCCAGCAGTGCCTGGTCCTCCTCAGTAAAAGTGCCAACAGCTCCTTCATTCTCTTCTGCTACCGGCAGATTTCTCCGATAACCTCCTTGGCCGCCTCGTCGACCCCCTCGACCACGACTGTAGTGCCCCGTCCCGCTCAGTCAATCGGAGGAATCGAAATGCCGACGGCATTCGGACTTAGCCTTGCAACGGCTACTCGGAGACATCGCTCGGTCGAGGCGACCGCTCGCTCAGGTGGGGTAGTTTCGATAAACTTGCCTCATCATAGCCTTCACATAATAAATCGCATGTTTTCAACTTGCACAAGTAGGCTTGATAATAAAAGAGACGAATTCACATAGCTAAAGGGAATAATCCCGAAGGGTCGAATTGAGTTAGAATATGAAAAGGTCCAACGATCGTCTTAAAGTTGGTGCACGACGTGCTTTGAAAATGACACTCGATCCTTCGTCCCGTGGCTTGGGAGAAGGGAAGTTGGTTGAGTAGGCAAAGTTACGAACGTAGCCTAAGTCTTAGACGTCTCCCGCATGAATGCTTCATAAAGCATGCACGGTCATATCGTCCAAGGCTTGGCATAGCCTTGGCTTGTCCCATGAGTTAAGTTGCATTGCACGGCTTATGACATAAGTCTAGGCACCCAAATAACTTAGTCGTTCAGAAGTCGAACGCATGTGCGGCACGTTTCCGCAATGCGAGGCTTGACGCAGCCTTTGCTCGTCGAGTCGTTGTGAGTTTAAGTCAGGCAAGTTATGTTAGGATATCGGAGTAGTAGCAAGCACGGTCCTACGAGTTCTACGGCTGGGTCTAGCCATAAAGTCCTACGGTCTCAAAGCTAGTTATATGGAGTATGAGTTGGACGACAATGTCGCACGGATCACAAGTCAGTTTAAGGCACGATGCACGGACATAGTGTTTAAGGCACGAGCCACGGTTGATTCAAGGTAAGTTAAGGAAAAAGGGAGCTATCAAATAGTCATTCCTAAGCTGAGTAAAAAGGATATTGCATCAAGGGAGAAGGCTCGCGACCGTGGGTCGTCGAGGGGTCTCAAGGATAGAAGTCTTGAACTTGGTTTTTGGAAGAGATGGTAACACTGAAAGAAGGATGACTGTGTGAGACGTCAGTTTGAGTCGAGTCTTGCATGGTCATGGACAACTTGTACAAGGTAAAAGGAAGGGTTTTCTCGGATCGACAACCTGGGGCCACATGACCGATCCGGCCTAGGAGGAAACAGGTATAGCTGTGCCAGGTAGAGGCAACAGGTATTCGGTGGACGGTCATTGGGGCTCGCTTCTTGCTTTGACCGGACCATCCTATACGCCAGCTATGAGTCCAGGATGGCTTGTTCTGCCAGTGACCCGTGTTCATATAGATATCGACAAAATGGCGGCTATCCGCGCGTATGCCTTTGGAATTGAGTCGAGTCGAAGGTGTATACAAGTTAGAACATGATGCTTGGGACCTAAGATGTGGCTTCAATATAGGCGACATGCCTGGCATAGGGGTGTGGCGTCGAGTCGTAAGTCTTGGCATATAAGTTGCATGTGTTGGATCTGAGTTGTCTGGAGTTTAAGTCAGGAATCGCCGCAAAGCAAAGTCGGTCGACACAAGTTCAGAAGTCTTGATTGGGTCAGTTGGTGATAAAAATAGCAAGGACCGCGAGGCGGCGATATGATTGAGTCTCATTGAGTTGCGAGGCACGGCCTCAACAAGGACTTATAGCACGGTCACACGGGAATGGAGTCTTATCGCGTAGTTGCGTCTCTGATTATGTGCCGAAAGGCAAGCACGACTTGATAGGTTAACGTTGTTGGCACGAGAAGGGTCTAAAGGCAAAGTATGAGTTAACACCGTTGTCGCAAGCACGGGATGGTCTAGAGACACGAAATAGGGCAAGGCGTCTGTCCTAAAACTGATCCTAAGGCAAGAGTAGAAAGACAATCATAAAGGGACTATGTTGCACAAAGTAAATTAAACGTGTTGGTTTTGTATGGGTGGACGAGGAGCTCATTCCACCAGTACAGTTGAGTACTGACACCCACATAGTTTTCATGTGCAGGCACAGGTAGAAGCTCGTGGCGCGGAGCTCGCTTGGATGCGTCGAGACACGAAGTTCCTTGGCGATTCGAAGCGTGCGGCCGCATGGAGTCAAGACTTATACGGGACATAATGTATGGACGTCGCCTTCCAAAGCATCCGCTGGATCAAGACATGTATTGAGAGATGAGAGAGAGCTGAGTGAGCTTGAGAGACTTGTAATCTTGGCCTTGCGCCTCATTGTAATCTTTGTTTCAACATCAATAAAGAGCTTCTTTGAATAACTTGTGTTTGTTCTAATTTTTGCTGCTATTCTTCAATGTCTCTGCATGGAACTTCTGTGCGACGACCCCGTCGCAGCCGCTAAAATCGGCCGTTATGGAACCTGCCTTGCACGAGTGCAATCTAGGCTCGTGCGGCATCACGCCTTAGCGAGGACGATCGCTTCTATGGGAGCGGGGCGTGACATAATGGTATCAGAGCACGGCTTTATGTCCTTGGACTATAGATTGAATTCTTTAACTCCGTTGTTTCCGCGAACTCTGAAACGTTGCTTCCGCAAAGTCGTTATCGTTGGTGCGCTCTCTCAAATGTTCCACAGGATGTCCATACAATAAGTCTAACTATTTTGCAAAACATAGGTGAACAGTTTTTGACAAAACAAATAGATGGTTTGCGTAAGCACGGTTGGCTAAGTCGGACTGGGCATATACACCAAAGTTGCCTCGACCCTAGCAAAGTCGAGTGCGGGATTCATAATGTTTCGAGCTAGAATGAGTTGAACTCGATTGAGTAAAGTGAGATGACTATCGATAAGGGTGCTATCGAGCGACGATAACGTCGGTGCGATATAGATGAGCGTGCTTGGAAGTAGAGGAATGGTTTGAACGGGATTCGAAGAAGTCGATTTTGATTCAAATGATAGTTTTGAGGATTTGTTGAATGACTTTATTCCTGAGTGGTGTATGCGATAGTCTCAGGAATGTCGATCGATCGATTGAGGATGCGGGATGTCGGTGAGTCTATCAGCAAGCGTCGCGTTATACAAAGCCTTAGATTGAGTGTCATTGAACAAGTTGTAGTCTTGAAGATTGTGACGAGTCGATTCGAACAACCTAGAAATGGATGCTCACGGAACGTGCACGGGATCGAGGATTGCGCGAGTATGAAATACAAAATGATTGAGTAGGTGAAATCGAATCGAGGAAAAGTTAGGGTGTACGAATGGATGACTTGATCGAGGAAATTGATACGGATCGTATACGAAAAGTTAGCACGATGAGAAGATAGCGTGCATGAAAAGTTTGATTCGAATGTTTGAAAATGACTCTAAGGATTAGAATGGATGTTGCTCGATGATTTGAGTTAGTAAGGTATGATACAAATTGAGGAAATACGTTGGTCGATGACTTAAGATAGACGGATGAACAATACGTGAAATTGGTTTGAGAAAATTGATGTTGTGAATGGTTCGAGGGATAATGATCAAACTTGAATTTGAATGTCGAGGAGATTATCCAGTCGGACGATAGCATCATTCGCACGATTCGAAATTGGTTGCAAAGGAAGATCGTCAAGTTACGCATATCATCGATGGTATTGAGGCGTATCAAAGATCGATATGCGATAGCTCGGGAGTACTCTGCCTCGGCGAATGACGATCGTGCAAATATTATTGTTCGGTTGGATGCTATACTTAGGATTTTGATTGAGATGAATGTTGGATGAAAATGATCGTGTCTCGATGGTTACGTTGATAGCCACAACGTCGACATTCTTGTCTTGCGCGAGTGCAACTCTAGCATCACACATGCGTTGCGTCGGATTTGGGGCGATCGTTCAGCGTGAGCGCTGACATGGTGATTCATGTCGCAGGAATGATCGAACTCGGAAAATCAGGATGCGACAACTTTGATTGTCTCGACTTGTCGGTTTGATGCGAAGGAAAATTGAGAATGTTAGGACTTGCGATTGATAACTGAAATAAACTTGAGGATTGAGTAGGTCCAATCCGCGCATCGAGAATGAATTAGTCTAGACTCGAACAAGAGTTACGTCCCGATGAGGATGATTATTCCGCGGGAGCGTGCATGGTGATTCATGCCCACCGTGGATAATCTGAATCGCGTGAGATCGGGACGCAATATATTGTTAAGCTAGGCGACCTCATAATCGAATGCGTGAATTGGGATGAATGACTTAGGAAATATTAAATGTGAATTATGGTCTAGCGATGAATTGTGTTGTAGCGTGCTTAACTTGGAAGGATTGATAGGTGTAGTATGTCGAACGTGTTCGAAGAGACAGACTATGCGAAACGACGTGATTAACGAGTGATATTGATATGTCAAGGAATTGGTTGAAACGTGAGTTATCGTAGGATGGCTTTGCTGAATGACTCGGACCCCGTGCGACGAATGTTGGGATATGTGTAGAAAATCTATGCTCGAAGTTTAGAAATCGGAATAACGCGAGCTTGGGTAGAAAACCCCGTACTATCAATTTGGTCTGACCTTAGGATGGGGTCAGTGTTGATATTGTTGTTTGGAAATTATGATTCCAATACTGACGGAAGGACATAGCCTAGCGGTTAGGCAGACATCCTAGTGCGAAGTGGTAGGATTTGTGGAGGCACCACTCGCGAGTCTCGGTTGACATGCACGTATATCAGGGACGCCCGAATATGTGCACGATCCGACTCGAGTGGTGATGGGGGATTCTCTATCACGAGGCTTGGCTGAAATGCATGTATTTTGGGAACGCCTAAAATATGTGCACGATCCAACTAAGTGATACGTTGAATCAAGTGAGACTTGAGGAACGAGAAAGTGTCGAGAATTTTGAGATCGTGAGTTTAGAAGAAAAGGATTGTGGGTAGCACGAGCGTGGCTCGGATTTGGGAAACGCATAGGCGTAGTATGTGCGAGAGTTCTTGAATGTTGAGTAAAGTGATGAGTCAATAAGTAAGTACTCAGTTAGTTTCGAGGACAAAACTTTTTTTGAGTGGTGTATGATGTAGTGCCCCGTCCCGCTCAGTCAATCGGAGGAATCGAAACGCCGACAGCGTTCGGACTTAGCCTTGCAACGGCTACTCGAAGACATCGCTCGGTCGAAGCGACCGCTCGCTCAGGTGGGGTAGTTTCGGTAAACTTGCCTCATCTTAGCCTTCACATAATAAATCGCATGTTTTCAACTTGCACAAGTAGGCTTGATAATAAAAGAGACGAATTCACATAGCTAAATGGAATAATCCCGAAGGGTCGAATTGAGTTAGAATATGGAAATGTCCAACGATCGTCCTAGAGTTGCTTAGAGTTAGTGCACGACGTGTTTTGAAAATGACACTCGATCCTTCGTCCCGTAGCTTGGGAGAAGGGAAGTGGGTTGAGGCAAAGTTATGAACGTAGCCTAAGTCTTAGGCGTCGCCCGCATGAATGCTTCATAAAGCATGCACGGTCATATCGTCCAAGACTTGGCATAGCCTTGGCTTGTCCCATGAGTTAAGTTGCATTGCACAGCTTATGACATAAGTCTAGGCACCCAAATGACTTAGTCGTTCAGAAGTCGAACGCATGCGCGGCACATTTCCGCAATGCGAGACTTGACGCAGCCTTTGCTCGTCGAGTCGTTGTGAGTTTAAGTCAGACAAGTTATGTTAGGCTATCGGAGTAGTAGCAAGCACGGTCCTACGAATTCTACGGCTGGGTCTAGCCATGAAGTCCTACGGTCTCAAAGCTAGTTATATGGAGTATGAGTTGGACGACAATGTCGCACGGATCACAAGTCAGTTTAAGGCACGATGCACGGACATAGTGTTAAGGCACGAGACACGGTTGATTCAAGGTAAGTTATGGAAAAAGGGGACTATCAAATAGTCATTCCTAAGCTGAGTAAAAAGGATATTGCATCAAGGGAGAAGGCTCGCGACCGTGGGTCGTCGAGGGGTCTCAAGGATAGAAGTCTTGAACTTGGTTTTTGGAAGAGATGTAACACTGAAAGAAGGATGACTGTGTGAGATGTCAGTTTGAGTCGAGTCGTACATGGTCATGGACAACTTGTACGAGGTAAAAGGGTTTCCTCGGATCGACAACCTGGGACCACAGGACCGATCCGGCCTAGGAGGAAACAGGTATAGCTGTGCCAGGTAGAGGCAACAGGTATTCGGTAGATGATCGTTGGGGCTCGCTACTTGCTTTGACCGGACCATCCTATACGCCAGCTATGAGTCCAGGATGGCTTGTTCTGCCAGTGACCCGTGTTCATATAAATGTCAGCAAAATGGCGCCTATCCGCGCGTATGCCTTTGGAATTGAGTCGAGTCGAAGGTGTATACAAGTTAGAACATGATGCTTGGGGCCTAAGATGTGGCTTCAATATAGGCGACATGCTTGGCACAGGGGTGTGGCGTCGAGTCGTAAGTCTTGGCATATAAGTTGCATGTGTTGGATCTGAGTTGTCTGGAGTTTACGTCAGGAATCGCCGCAAGGCAAAGTCGGTCGACACAAGTTCAGAAGTCTTGATTGAGTCAGTTGGTGATAAAAAATAGCAAGGGCCGCGAGGCGGCGATATGATTGAGTCTCATTGAGTTGCGATGCACGGCCTCAACAAGGACTTATAGCACGGTCACACGGGAATGGAGTTTTATCGTGTAGTTGCGTCTCTGATTATGTGCCGAAAGGCAAGCACGACTTGATAGGTTAACGTTGTTGGCACGAGAAGGGTCTAAAGGCAAAGTATGAGTTAACACCGCTGTCCCAAGCACAGGATGGTCTAGAGACACGAAATAGGCCAAGGCGTCTGTCCTAAAACTGATCCTAAGGTAAGAGTAGAAAGACAATCATAAAGGGACTATGTTGCACAAAGTAAATCAAACGTGTTGGTTTTGTATGGGTGGACGAGGAGCTCATTCCACCAGTACAGTTGAGTACTGACACCCACATAGTTTTCATGTGCAGGCACAGGTAGAAGCTCGTGGCGCGGAGCTCGCTTGATGCGTCGAGGCACGGAGTTCCTTGACGATTCGAAACGTGCGGCCGCATGGAATCAAGACTTATACGGGACATAATGTATGGACGTCGTCTTCCAAAGCATCCGCTGGATCAAGACATGTATTGAGAGATGAGAGAGAGCTTAGTGACTTGTAATGTGAGCTTGAGAGACTTGTAATCTTGGCCTTGCGCCCCATTGTAATCTTTGTTTCAACATCAATAAAGAGCTTCTTTGAATAACTTGTGTCTGTTCTAATTTCCGCTGCTATTCTTCAATGTCTCTGCATGGGACTTCTGTGCGACGACCCCGTCGCAGCCGCTGAAATCGGCCGTTATGGAACCCGCCTTGCACGAGCGCAATCTAGGCTCGTGCGGCATCACGCCTTAGCGAGGACGATCGCTCCTACGGGAGCGGGGCGTGACAACGACCACGTCCTCCAATATATTCTCGTCCACCGAACTGTCCACGTCCACCACCTGAGTCTCCCTCCCTAGTTGTTTGGTACAAGCATACCGATGATGGCCCATCTCCCCGAAATTGTAGCACCGCCAATTGTGCTGCCAGGGGTCTCCCTTGGACCCTGTGTCGCCCGAGCTGGTAACCGCTAGTGCTGATTTTACTACGGAGGGACCACCTGTCTCCGCCTGCAGTCTGATGCGTGTCTCCTCCTGGATCATGGCCGGGATAGCCTCTTCAAGACTAGGGATCTCTGGTTGGACGAGAAGTAAGGCCGTCCTCTGTGGGAATGCTGCAGTCAGCCCTTTAAGGAATTTCATAGTCCTCTCTTGCAGACACACATCTCTCTCCTTACACTTCGGGTCCCCGCAGCTCGTCCGTTTTGAGGAGTGATCATAATCCAACCACAGACGCTCCAACTCCGTGGCATACTCCTGCACCGTCTTTTTTTCCTGTACGGTGTCGTCGATCTCCCCCTTTATCTGGAAGATCCGTAAGTTGTTCCCCACACCATCATATGTCCTCCTCAACTTCTCCCACATATCATTCACCATTTAAATGTCATCTACTGTGGCGGCAATAGACTGGACTAAGGAGTTGAGAAGCCAGATGTAGATTACCATATGAGTGGACTTCCACTCGTTGTGTCCTGCCGAGCCCTCGTCCGGCTCTGTCTTTTCGTCCGTCAGGAACCTCTCCAGGTTCTTTTCTGCGAGGGTTCTTCTCACCCGCCGTGACCAACTCAAATAGGTGGCTGGTCCATCCAGCTTCAGATCGATAGAGGGAAGCTCCAACATCGGCGACGTTCGTGTCGTGCTTTCACCAGCCGATATTTTCATCAACTCATCAACGTCGCGACCTCTGTAGAATTCAGCTTCTTGATAATCTCTTCCATCGATGCTCCTCCTCTCTGATCACGTCACGCCCGCTCCACGACTCACACTCGTCCTCGTCGTCCGTTCCTAGATCCGAACATGTCTGTTTTTATCAGATCTAGTCACCGATATCCTCTTTCGAAATGATTCGAACAATGGCAACAAAGGCGCCGTTGTGTGTGGCAAGGGGTAGGGCAGCGCACACGTGGGGGAGCGGTCAGCGCTCGTGCCACCAGCAGCGACAGCCGCATCAGCAAAAGCAGTCGCTGCAGCAGCAGCCGCGGTAGTAGCAGCCGCGCGGAAAGGGGGGGACTGCTGCGACCACGGGGGAAAGGGAGGGCTGCTTCGGGTTAGGATTTTGGTGGCGGGGAGAGAGAGGGAGGAGGGGAAAGGTTAGGGTTTGGTGGCGGCTAGGGTTTGTGGAAAGGTGGCTCTGATACCATGTTGTAATTGATTGATGAGATGATTTCATTGATAGTCTCATAGGCTTTATATAGCATTTACATCATGGAATATCCAATGGAATATCCTGTGGCATATTCTGGCATCCCAAATATGTCCTCAGGATATTCTCATACTAAACATAACATATTCCCATACTAAATATAACATATTCCTATACTAAACATACCATGTTGTAATTGATTGATGAGATAATTTCATTGATAGTCTCATAGGCTTTATATAGCATTTACATCATGAAATATCCAATGGAATATCCTGTGGTATATTTTGGCATCCCAAATATGTCCTCAGGATATTCCCATACTAAACATAACATATTCCCATACTAAATATAACATATTCCTATACTAAATATACCAACAAATGGTATTGCAAATGTTGATGTAAGTGGTGTTGCGACCATTTTGGCCACATCTGTTGTGCTAGTTGGATGAAATGATGCAACATTTGTTGCACCAATTCCACCGTTTACGTTAAACCAAACATTGGAATTGGTGGAAACGGTGCAACAAATGTTGCATTAATGTGATCATAAGAAATTATTATACTGTAGGAAACACTGGACTTACAAGTTGTTTCTCTGGAGAATACTGTGGTTTTCCAGCTCTCTCCCATCGTATATATGACTGCACTTGCACAAGATCCTCAGGAATATCACTTGCGGTAAGAAGGGATTTCTTAGTATCATCTACTTTGGCATCATCAGGATTTTCTGTTAGTTTTGCTCGGAGTTCTTCTATGGAAGTGCCTCTACTAATTTCATCTAGTAATTCAGTTCTAGCTGCTTCATACTCTTCCTGCAGCATCACAAAATTCAATGTTCAACATTTTTTTCTAAGACAAGGAAATGTAAATGATTAAAGTTGAAATACCAGGAATTTGCAGTAATAAATTTAAAGCTCATCTGAATTTTTGATGTTTGAAATTTTTTAAACACGATGTTCCCGCGATCAAAAATACAGGAAAAAATCTTTTCAGATTGCAAAAGTTCAGTTATCAGAAATCCAGAAGTTAAACTTCAAATGAATGTTTACTTGTTCAATGCTCCAGCAAGGCACATTCATGGTAATTCATAAGCAACAAAGAGAATACTTCAGTAAAATATGAAGCAAAATCATTGCATCATCAACAAGGCCTCTACCACAAAATTGAGATTAGCTATGATGTTCATAGAAGAACCCCAAGTCACAAAGGCTATTGAGAAGAATCTACCAAATGGTGGGCAACCTGACATCAAGCTTCTAGATGAATCTGTGCCAGAATCAGCAGCAAGGTGCGAAAAAACGCCATTCTGCTCAAACCTAGTTAGAGTAACTCCCAAACTTCCTCTGGACTAGAAAATCGATAAACACAACTAGGGAAGGAACCAGGCTTAACTATTAGAAGGTTGTGCATTCTGTTGAGAATCAATAAGGGACTTTTAGTCCCACATCGGAATATGTTATATGTAGAGGAGCTAGACTCCCTATAAGTAGTGAAGTAGTCCATCAATAAAATTATCCAACAATTATTTTCTACATGGTATCAGAGCCATAACTCTCTCTCTCCACAAAAAAAAAAAAATTTATTCTCTCTCTCTCTAGCCGATCTCCCCGCTCTCTCTAGCCGATCGACCCCATCCTCCCGACCCCCCTGTAGCAGAACCCCCCTCCGCCCCCCCTGTAGCAGAACCCCCCTCCGCCCCCCTTAGCAGAACCCCCCCCCCCCCCTCCCGACCCCCCTGTAGCAGAACCCCTCCGCCCCCCCTGTAGCAGAACCCCCCCCCCCCTCCCGACCCCCCTGTAGCAGAACCCCCCCGCCCCCCCTGTGGCAGAACCCCCCGCCCCCCCCCTGTGGCAGAACCCCCCGCCCCCCTTGTAGCAGTACCCCCCGCCCCCCCCCCCCCCCCCCTCCGCCCCCACTGTAGCAGAACCCCCCCCCCCCCCCCCCCCCTCTTGACAGATCCTCTCGACCCCCCCTTTCCAGGAACCCCCCCGACCCCCCCGCACCTGTAGACCCCCCTTTCCAGGAACCCCCCGACCCCCCCCCGAACCCCCGACCCCCCCCCCCCCCCCCCCCATCCCCCAAACCCTAACCCTAACCCTAGTTTTTTTTTCTTATGGAAACCCTAAGCCTAGATCTAGCAGCCCCATCAAACCCTAACCCTAGCTGTTAAAAAAAAAAAAAAAAAAAAAAAAGGCGAATAGAGACGGCTGTCAAATCTTTATTTGCACCAACTCTGTTCCGTGCTTACGCCGTTTCGAACTAACAAATGCTTTATTTGTTATTCCTTCTTCACATCAGGATCTATGCAGAGACTGATCATGTCTTCTCTGGTGACCTGACGTGTTCACTTTACATGCGCGCGCCGGTGCTGGCCAAGTTAGTAGCGCATTAGTAAAGTCTCTGACGTTGAAGAAGACGACGAAGACGACGAAGACGGCGAAGACGACGACGTTGGGTCAGTTGCAGACTCCGACGACGACGAAGAAGACGACGATTTGAGTTCAAAGTTGCAGACGCCATGGATTCGATCAGTGGCAAACTGACGGCCGATGAGATGAAGGCCTTGGTTGATGATATCTTATCCAAGAGATTAACCGAGGTAACCCACGTGTGATCCATACTGATGTGGATCTGTCGCCTTACAAAATGGGGAAGCTGGAGAAACTGGAGACGAAGTTGGAAGGAACTTCCAACTACTTGAAGTGGTCGCGGCAGGCAATGAGGACACTGAAGGGACGTGGCTTGGTTGGCTATGTCACTGGCCAAGCCAAGGCGCCAACCGATCACTCCACGAAGGAGTTTGCTGTGTGGGAGATTGTCAACAACGTCGTGGCTGGGTGGTTGACTGCCTCTTTAACCGACCAGGTGTCGGGCAATGTCGAGGCTATGGAGGCTGCTGCTGATATATGGCAGACTCTCAAAGATATGTACTCCGGCTCCGGCAACCCTATGCGAGTCTTTCAACTGCAAGATGATCTTGATAGGGTGGCCCAAGATGACCGTACCATCTCTGAGTACGCGGCCCTGTTGAAGAAGTATTGGTCTGATCTGGATCATTATGATCCTCTTGGGATGGAAGATGCACAAGTCGAACCAGCCTTCGCAAAGTACTTTCAGACGTTCCTGGCTTATATTTCCCGGCAGCGTATGATGAAATTCCTGAAGGGACTACACCCTGTATTTGAGCAGCGACGGAATATCCTCCTTTCCCAAACCACGCTCCCGACCTTGGAAGAAGCTATCGCTGTCATGACACAGGAAGAAGCTCGACTGAAGTTGATGCCCAACAAGGGCTCCTCCCAAGGGGAGTCAGCCACGGTTGAAAAGTCTGCCCTTGCTGCCTTCAATCAACCTCCATCTATGGGTGGTGTTTGTCACAATTGTGGTGACTCCGAACATTACATCCGATTTTGTCCAAAACCCTTGCGCAGTCAGTCTACTGATCGAGGACGGGGTCGTGGAGGCCGACGTGGTGGTAGAGGAGGATATGCTGGTCGACGGGGCGGCCACAAAGCAAATCTGGCAGAAGACGGGGGAGAGCATCACCTGGCTGAAATAACCCCGCTTGAGCGGGAGTTCCTTGAGAAGTTGCGTGGCACGATGCTGGGTGCGGCCGACAGTCCTGGGGCATCTTCAAACTCGGGAGATCATTTCACTTGCTTTGCCCAAAACAGCAACGATGATTCTGCACGTGCTCTTGCATCTATCCATCAGCCATGATGGATTATGGACTCTGGGGCATCTCGCCATGTCACGGGGTCCCGTGATGCATTTCGGGAATATACTCCCCTACCATTGCCGGAGAGTATTCAGACCGCTGATGGTACATCCAACCCTGTAATGGGTAAAGGCACTGTCGCATGCACCCCTTCCATCACTCTAACCAATGTTCTTCATGCTCCATCTTTTCCTGTCAATCTTCTATCCATTAGTGCCATTATACTTGATCTTAATTGTACTGTTTCCTTTGACATTCCTCAGGTGACTTTTCAGGAGAAAGGGACATGACGACGACTTGGGACTGGCACATGGCATAAGGGGCTGTGGTATTTAGACAGGACTGGACTGGACAAAGCATTGGCATCCTTGGTAGCAGACGCATCACCAGAAGCTTCTTGTCGCAGTGTTGAAGCCGACTTGCTACTCCACCACCAGCGTGTCGGTCATTCCTCTTTTTCGGTTATTGGTAGAATGTATCCGTCCTTATATCAAAGGGCTAATAAAGAGAAGTTATTTTGTAATGCTTGTGCTTTGGGAAAACATACCAGAAGCTCGTATGTGAGCACAGGGAATAGGAGTTCAGTTGCTTTTGACATGATACATTCAGACGTATGGGGCCCTTGTCCTACAACCGGGATTAACGGCTTTCGATGGTTCGTCACCTTTATTGATTGTTATACCCGTGTGACATGGGTCTACCTTCTGAAAAATAAAAGTGACATCCTTGAGGCCTTTCAGGACTTTCATCGACGAGTGGAAACACAATATGGCGCTAAAATTAAGTGTTTCCGATCCGACAATGGGACGGAGTATACGAATAAGCGGGTTGCTGAGTATTTTTCAACTCATGGAATACTTCATCAAACTTCATGTGCTTATACTCCGGCTCAAAATGGTGTGGCGGAACGAAAGAACAGACACTTGCTGGAAGTTGCACGGACGATGATGCTGGCTATGAATGTCCCGAAGCACTTATGGGGGCAGGCTATATTGACGGCCTCTTATCTCATAAACAGAATGCTATCTCAGATATTGGACTGGAAGACACCATTGGAGATGCTTATTGGAGCCAATACATACACTGTTCTACCAAAAGTTTTTGGATGTGTATGCTTTGTCCAGAATAATCGGCCAGGCGTTGGCAAACTGGATCCTCGGGCAGTTAAATGTGTCTTTGTCGGTTACACGGCGACTCAGAAGGGTTATGCCTGTTGGAGTCCAGTCGAGCGGAAGATGTTTGTCAGCATGGACGTTACTTTCCGAGAACTCGAATCATACTATGGTTCGGATGAAGGTTCCGCATTTGGTGACACACCTAACACAGATGGTGTTCGATGTGAGGGGGAGATAATACACTCAAATGTGGTCGTCGGATCGGTTCCGTGTCCGGTTGTAGAAAACTGGACGAATGGGGGAGAGCACAGTGACTCAGATACAGAAACTGAAGAAGAAGATCCATATGTTACGCAGGAGGAGCAGCAGACAAGGAAAAAGGAGCTCCAAGTCTACAGAAGGAGACAACAGAAGTCCAGTACTGTGCCTATGCCGTGTCCTGTGCCTACTGTACCAAGTCCCTCGTCTACTCCTGCCCCAACTCCTGAAGATGTTGCCCCCGCACTGAATCACTCGGATTCTGATGCGGATCTCTCTGACTCGGATGGTATGATCTCTCCACCACCTATTGCTCCCTTAAGGAGATCTTTTCGCATCAATGCGGGTAAGGCTCCTGCTCGTTTTGATGATTACGAACATGACATTGCCAACTTCTTGTCTTATTCTAACATTTCTTCGAATTATCGAGCCTTCATTGCATCGTTAGACTCTACTTCGTTGCCCAAGTGTTGGCAGGAAGCAAAGAAAGATCCAAGGTGGAAAGCTGCAATGATGGAAGAACTTGGGGCACTGGAGAAAAATAAGACATGGGAGCTGGTTCCATTACCCAAAGGGAAGAAAGCTGTGGGATGCAAATGGGTGTACACAGTGAAAGAGACGCCAGAAGGAAAGGTTGAGCGATACAAGGCGAGGTTGGTTGCAAAAGGATTCACACAATCATATGGCATAGACTATGATGAGACGTTTGCCCCAGTAGCAAAAATGAGCACCGTGAGAACTCTGGTCTCCATTGCAGCGAATTATGGGTGGAAGCTGTACCAGCTGGATGTGAAGAATGCCTTTCTTCATGGGGACCTGCAAGAAGAAGTATACAGGAGCTCCCGCCAGGATGCTACGCGACGGCATCAAACGGAGGGACGTCGCAAGGAAAGGTGTGTAAACTGAAGAAGTCGCTATACGGGCTCAAGCAATCTCCTCGAGCCTGGTTTGACAGATTCAGAAAGGCTGTTACAGGCATGGGATACCGTCAAACAAATGCAGATCATACGGTCTTCCTCCAGCATGCAAGAGGCCACATCACTATACTTGCTGTATATGTGGATGATATAGTGATCACAGGTGATGATGAAGCCGAGATCACTAAACTGAAGTCAAAACTCGCAAAGGAGTTTGAAGTGAAGGATTTAGGAGCGATGCGGTACTTTCTAGGTATCGAGGTGTGTGAAGGCGAACAAGGAATTGTTCTCTCACAGAGAAAGTACACACTAGATCTGCTGAAGGAGACAGGGATGCTGGAATGCAAAGCAGCGGTCACTCCAATTGACCAGAAGTTCAAGTTGGGAGCAGAAGCAGGAGAGCCCGTTGATCGTGAAAGATATCAACGACTTGTAGGGAGATTGATTTATCTGGGACACACTCGCCCTGATATCTCATTTGCGGTGAGTGTAGTGAGTCGCTACATGCATGATCCAAGAAAGGGTCATATGGACGCAGTATTTCAGATCTTGAGGTATCTGAAAGGAACGCCGGAAAATGGACTATGGTTCAAGAAGAATGGACGCATAGAAGTTGAGGGATACTGTGATGCAGACTGGACGAGCTGCATAGACGACAGAAGGTCTACCACGGGATACTGTGTTTTTGTAGGAGGAAATCTGGTCTCATGGAGAAGCAAGAAACAGTCAGTGGTAGCACGGTCGACAGCTGAAGCAGAATACAGGACAATGGCTCTGGGAGTGTCAGAGTTGCTGTGGGTGAAAGCATTGCTGACAGAGTTGCAGCTGGATAAGGGAGCACCATTGCGTCTTCTGAGCGATAGTCAAGCTGCAATAAGTATAGCTAACAATCCAGTTCAGCACGACAGAACGAAGCACATCGAGATTGATCGATTCTTCATCAAGGAGAAGCTGGAACAAGAGATACTGAAGATTGACCATGTCCGCTCAGAAGAACAAGTTGCAGACTGTCTGACTAAGGGTCTTAGTTCATTAAGTCTGTCAAAGTTATGTAACAAGATGGGGATGATCAATATCTATCGCCCATCTTGAGGGGGAGTGTTGAGAATCAATAAGGGACTTTTAGTCCCACATCGGAATATGTTATATGTAGAGGAGCTAGACTCCCTATAAGTAGTGAAGTAGTCCATCAATAAAATTATCCAACAATTATTTTCTACACATTCATCTGGCATAAGCTGAAAAATCTGACAGCCAAATCGAAAAATAAATCAAGAAAGTTGCATAGCTTAGCATAAACAACTTCAAAAGAACTATTGAACAATAGGAAGACCCTGGCAAAGAAAGAACTCACGAGTGTACTAGTTGCTTACCATATTAAAAAAATTTCAGTAGAGATTCAGATGTCTTACAATGTTAACGTGGAGAAATAACCCTAGTAAGACCTCAAGGTGACAATAAAATTGTACTAGTCAGGAGAAAAGGTCCATACAAAGTGTCACACTTGGAGCAGATATATGGGAAAGAATCAATGTCCCTTCCTTTACATGTACACATAATCTCCACATGACACTTCATATAGCAATTAGCCGTATACGTACTCTACCATGCAAAAATTGGTGTAGTTTAAAGTCGAATGACATGTGAAAGCTGTTTAAAGTTGAATGATTATAAACCTGTCAGAAACTAGGTTGCATAGACACTGATCCAAGTTCAGATATGGACATGCTGACCGATATGGATTTGAAATACAGGCACATCTTAGCAAATTTAGGATAAGTGTACAACATGGCTAAGGCTATATATACACGTATATACACATAAAATCTACATACATATTTTATAGATTAGATCTTAATAATATCTACATTTATGTAAGTTTTTGTTCTCAGAAGTATGTTTTTGTTTCGGACAGTAAGAAGGTTATAAAAAAGTGCAGAAATGATTTGCAGCAAAGAAATGCGGTTTCTCGTATATCACTTGTGTTTGTCACGATCACAACCATGCCAAACCACTCTCAACCGATGTTTCAAAAATCAGTTCAACCATTAATCCAGCGATCTCAATGTCGACCGGTCGGACCGCTTGAATTTTTTGGGTCAAAAATGCCTATATTATATATAAATAAAAGGGCAGAGCCAGGAATTTTTCTTAGCCGGGGCATGTCAGGGAAAAAAAATCTTAGCGGGGGCTGAGAGTAGGGGTTGAGAGCAGGGGCATGCTAGGAAGATGAATGAATTTTTTCTAGTAATTCTTTTTAAGCCCGGACTAGAGCCCGGGTCAGACCAGCTTATGCTCTGCCAGTGTGTGTGTGTATTGCCAATGACCCCCTAGCCTAGTGGTAGTGGTGAGACATGCGGCCCGAGTGGTCAGGAGATCGATTCTCGGTGGGAGCGTTCGCCATAATTACCTTCTTTCAATATATATATATATATGACCTCTAGCCTAGTGGTTAAGAGAGATGCATGCGGCCCGAGTGGTCAAGAGTTCGAATCCCAATGGGAGCGATTACAGAAACAATCTACCTGGTTCCAAATATATATATATATATATATATATATATATATATATATATTGAAATAAGGTAAATTTCATATAATAAAAATGTCAAGTACAACGGTCACAGTCTCAAGCCTCAGTAGGCCTCCTCAAAGCAGATACATCAAAATCAATATTATGTAATATTCCTATAGGGGAGGTAGTGAGTCCCTCAAAAATTTGCCTGTTTCGCTCTCTCCACACGTGCCAAATCGACGCAGCAAGTCTGATCCGTGTCTCCATATACCATATCTCACCACGATGTCTTCTTGCCCTGATCCAAACAATAATGTCACCAATTCCACTTAATTCAGTACAGCCAGCCAGTTCTCTACTACTATGTACCTGCCATATGGTCCAAGATGACACACAATCAAAGAATAGACGTCGTATCGATTTATCATGTTGGTTACATAGGATACACCTTTGAGAATTGAGTTGAACACCAAACCGAGCAAGTCTATCCATGGTCTTGTCCATGTTCATCTGGAGTCCAGACACCCTTCTAAACTCTGCCATGATCTCCAATATAACAACCAGTCCCTTTGTAGTAGGACACATGAAAACCAATAGATCGTCCGCATATATAAGGAGTGAAACATGCGTGGTGACCTTGTATAGGGGGGTGATCCGCCTCTGGTGCACCGCCATATCCATCATGCAAGTAAAGTGCTCCATCACCAATATGAATAGGTACGGGAAGAACGGGTTGTCACGCCCCGTTTCCGTAGGAGCGATCGTCCTCGCTAAGGCGTGATGCCGCACGAGCCTAGATTGTGCTCGTGCAAGGCGGGTTCCATAACGACCGATTTCAGCGGCTACGACGGGGTCGTCGCACAGAAGTCCCATGCAGAGACATTGAAACATGCAGCAAAAATTTAAGAACAAATACAAGTTATTCAAAAGAAGCTCTTTATTGATATTGAAACAAAGATTACAATGGACGCAAGGCCAAGATTACAAGTCTCTGAAGCTCACTCATCTCACATTACAAGTCACTCAGCTCTCTCTCATCTCTCAATTACAAGTCTTGAGCCAGCGGAAGCTTCGGAAGGCGACGTCCATACATTATGTCCCGTATAAGTCTTTACTCCATGCGGCCGTGCGTTTCGAATCGCCAAGGAATTCCGTGCCTCGACGCATCCAAGCGAGCTCCGCGGCAAGAGCTTCTACCTGTGCCTGCACATGAAAACTATGTGGGTGTCAGTACTCAACTGTACTGGTGGAATGAGCTCCTCGTCCACCCATACAAACCCAATATGTTAATTTACTTTGTGCAGCTTAGTCCCCTTTTGTATTGTCTTTCTACTCTTGCCTTAGGATCAGTTTTAGGACAGACGCCTTGGCCTATTTTGTGTCTCTAGACCATCCCTTGCTTGTATCAACAACGTCAACCTATCAAGTCGTGTTTGCCTTGCGGCCCAAAATCAGAGACGCGACTACGCGGTAGTACCCAATTTCCTTATGACCGTGCCACAAATCCTTTGTGTCGTGCCTCGCGACTATGTGCGACTCAACCATATCGCCGCCTCGCGGCCCCTGCTACTTTGATCACCAACTGACCCAAATCGAGACTTGTGGCTAAGTATCACTCGACCGACTTTGCCTTGCGGCGTTCCCGACTTAAACTCAGGACAACTCAATCATAACCATGCAACTTATATGTCGACAACATAAAAATCGACGCCACATTTCGTGCCGAAGCACGACGCCTACGCTGAAACCAAATCTTAGGCCCAACATTGTGTTCTAACTATACACACCCATTCAACTCAATCCAAAGGCACACACGCAGATTGCCGCCATGCCGACTCATCTAAATGATTTGGTCCTGACTCCCAGAGCCATCGTGGACTCCTTTAGCTTGTTAGGCGGCTCGCTACTTGCTTTGACCGGACCATCCTATACGCCAGCTATGAGTCCAGGATGGCTTGTTCTGCCAGTGACCCGTGTTCATATAGATGTCGACAAAATGGCGGCTATCCGCGCGTATGCCTTTGGAATTGAGTCGAGTCGAAGGTGTATACAAGTTAGAACATGATGCTTGGGGCCTAAGATGTGGCTTCAATATAGGCGACATGCCTGGCACAGGGGTGTGGTGTCGAGTCGTAAGTCTTGGCATATAAGTTGCATGTGTTGGATCTGAGTTGTCTAGAGTTTAAGTCAGGAATCGCCGCAAAGCAAAGTCGGTCGACACAAGTTCAGAAGTCTTGATTGGGTCAGTTGGTGATAAAAATAGCAAGGGCCGCGAGGCGGCGATATGATTGAGTCTCATTGAGTTGCGAGGCACGGCCTCAACAAGGACTTATAGCACGGTCACACGGGAATGGAGTCTTATTGCGTAGTTGCGTCTCTGATTATGTGCCGAAAGGCAAGCACGACTTGATAGGTTAACGTTGTTGGCACGAGAAGGGTCTAAAGGCAAAGTATGAGTTAACACCGTTGTCGCAAGCACGGGATGGTCTAGATACACGAAATAGGCCAAGGCGTCTGTCCTAAAACTGATCCTAAGGCAAGAGTAGAAAGACAATCATAAAGGGACTATGTTGCACAAAGTAAATTAAACGTGTTGGTTTTGTATGGGTGGACGAGGAGCTCATTCCACCAGTACAGTTGAGTACTGACACCCACATAGTTTTCATGTGCAGGCACAGGTAGAAGCTCGTGGCGCGGAGCTCGCTTGATACGTCGAGGCACGAAGTTCCTTGGCGATTCGAAGCGTGCGGCCGCATGGAGTCAAGACTTATACGGGACATAATGTATGGACGTCGCCTTCCAAAGCATCCGCTGGATCAAGACATGTATTGAGAGATGAGAGAGAGCTGAGTGAGCTTGAGAGACTTGTAATCTTGGCCTTGCGCCTCATTGTAATCTTTGTTTCAACATCAATAAAGAGCTTCTTTGAATAACTTGTGTTTGTTCTAATTTCCGCTGCTATTCTTCAATGTCTCTGTATGGGACTTCTGTGCGACGACCCCGTCGCAGCCGCTGAAATCGGCCGTTATGGAACCCGCCTTGCACGAGCGCAATCTAGGCTCGTGCGGCATCACGCCTTAGCGAGGACGATCGCTCCTATGGGAGCGGGACGTGACATAATGGTATCAGAGCACGGCTTTATGTCCTTGGACTATAGATTGAATTCTTTAACTCCGTTGTTTCCGTGAACTCTGAAACGTTGCTTCCGCAAAGTCGTTATCGTTGGTGCGCTCTCTCAAATGTCCCACGAGATGTCCATACAATAAGTCTAACTATTTTGCAAAACATAGGTGAACAGTTTTTGACAAAACAAATAGATGGTTTGCGTAAGCACGGTTGGCTAAGTCGGACTGGGCATATACACCAAAGTTGCCTCGACCCTAGCAAAGTCGAGTGCGGGATTCATAATGTTTCGAGCTAGAATGAGTTGAACTCGATTGAGTAAAGTGAGATGACTATCGATAAAGGTGCTATCGAGCGACGATAACGTCGGTGCGATATAGATGAGCGTGCTTGGAAGTAGAGGAATGGTTTGAACGGGATTCGAAGAAGTCAATTTTGATTCAAATGATAGTTTTGAGGATTTGTTGAATGACTTTATTCCTGAGTGGTGTATGCGATAGTCTCAGGAATGTCGATCGATCGATTGAGGATGCGGGATGTCGGTGAGTCTATCAGCAAGCGTCGCGTTATACAAAGCCTTAGATTGAGTGTCATTGAACAAGTTGTAGTCTTGAAGATTGTGACGAGTCGATTCGAACAACCTAGAAATGGATGCTCACGGAACGTGCACGGGATCGAGGATTGCGCGAGTATGAAATACAAAATGATTGAGTAGGTGAAATCGAATCGAGAAAAAGTTAGGGTGTACGAATGGATGACTTGATCGAGAAAATTGATACGGATCGTATACGAAAAGTTAGCACGACGAGAAGATAGCGTGCATGAAAAGTTTGATTCGAATGTTTGAAAATGACTCTAAGGATTAGAATGGATGTTGCTCAATGATTTGAGTTAGCAAGGAATGATACAAATTGAGGAAATACGTTGGTCGATGACTTAAGATAGACGGATGAACAATACGTGAAATTGGTTTGAGAAAATTGATGTTGTGAATGGTTCGAGGGATAATGATCAAACTTGAATTTGAATGTCGAGGAGATTATCCAGTCGGACGATAGCATCATTCGTACGATTCGAAATTGGTTGCAAAGGAAGATCGTCAAGTTACGCATATCATCGATGGTATTGAGGCGTATCAAAGATCGATATGCGATAGCTCGGGAGTACTCTGACTCGGCGAATGACGATCGTGCAAATATTATTGCTCGGTTGGATGCTATACTTAGGATTTTGATTGAGATGAATGTTGGATGAAAATGATCATGTCTCAATGGTTACGTTGATAGCCACAACGTCGACATTCTTGTCTTGCGCGAGTGCAACTCTAGCCTCACACATGCGTTGCGTCGGATTTGGGGCGATCGTTCCGCGTGAGCGCTGACATGGTGATTCATGTCGCAGGAATGATCGAACTCGAAAAATCAGGATGCGACAACTTTGATTGTCTCGACTTGTCTGTTTGATGCGAAGGAAAATTGAGGATGTTAGGACTTGCGATTGATAAATGAAATAAACTTGAGGATTGAGTAGGTCCAATCCGCGCATCGAGAATGAATTAGTCTAGACTCGAACAAGAGTTACGTCCCGATGAGGATGATTATCCCGCGGGAGCGTGCATGGTGATTCATGCCCACCGTGGATAATCTGAATCGCGTGAGATCGGGATGCAATATATTGTTAAGCTAGGCGACCTCATAATCGAATGCGTGAATTGGGATAAATGACTTAGGAAATATTAAATGTGAATTATGGTCTAGCGATGAATTGTGTTGTAGCGTGCTTAACTTGGAAGGATTGATAGGTGTAGTATGTCGAACGTGTTCGAAGAGACAGACTATGCGAAACGACTTGATGAACGAGTGATATTGATATGTCAAGGAATTGGTTGAAACGTGAGTTATCGTAGGATGGCTTTGCTGAATGACTCGGACCCCGTGCGACGAATGTTGGGATATGTGTAGGAAATCTATGCTCGAAGTTTAGAAATCGGAATGACGCGAGCTTGGGTAGAAAACCCCGTACTATCAATTTGGTCTGACCTTAGGATGGGGTCAGTGTTGATATTGTTGTTTGGGAACTATGATTCCAATACTGACGGAAGGACATAGCCTAGCGGTTAGGCAGACATCCGAGTGCGAAGAGGTAGGATTTGTGGAGGCACCACTCGCGAGTCTCGGTTGACATGCACGTATATCAGGGACGCCCGAATATGTGCACGGTCCGACTCGAGTGGTGATGGGGGATTCTCTATCACGAGGCTTGGCTGAAATGCATGTATTTTGGGGACGCCTAAAATATGTGCACGATCTAACTAAGTGATACGTTGAATCAAGTGAGACTTGAGGAACGAGAAAGTGTCGAGGATTTTGAGATCGTGAGTTTAGAAGAAAAGGATTGTGGGTAGCACGAGCGTGGCTCGGATTTGGGAAACGCATAGGCGTAGTGTGTGCGAGAGTTCTTGAATGTTGAGTAAAGTGATAAGTCAATAAATAAGTACTCAGTTAGTTTCGAGAACAAAACTCTTTTTGAGTGGTGTATGATGTAGTGTCCCGTCCCGCTCAGTCAATCGGAGGAATCGAAACGCCGACAGCGTTCGAACTTAGCCTTGCAACGGCTACTCGAAGCCATCGCTCGGTCGAAGCGACCGCTCGCTCAGGTGGGATAGTTTCGGTAAACTTGCCTCATCTTAGCCTTCACATAATAAATCACATGTTTTCAACTTGCACAAGTAGGCTTGATAATAAAAGAGACGAATTCACATAGCTAAAGGGAATAATCCCGAAGGGTCGAATTGAGTTAGAATATGGAAATGTCCAACGATCGTCTTAGAGTTGCTTAGAGTTGGTGCACGACGTGCTTTGAAAATGACACTCGATCCTTCGTCCCGTAGCTTGGGAGAAGGGAAGTGGGTTGAGTAGGCAAAGTTATGAACGTAGCCTAAGTCTTAGGCGTCGCCCGCATGAATGCTTCATAAAGCATGCACGGTCATATCGTCCAAGGCTTGGCATAGCCTTGGCTTGTCCCATGAGTTAAGTTTCATTGCACGGCTTATGACATAAGTCTAGGCACCCAAATGACTTAGTCGTTCAGAAGTCGAACGCATGTGCGGCACGTTTCCGCAATGCGAGACTTGACGCAGCCTTTGCTCGTCGAGTCGTTGTGAGTTTAAGTCAGACAAGTTATGTTAGGCTATCGGAGTAGTAGCAAGCACGGTCCTACGAGTTCTACGGCTGGGTCTAGCCATGAAGTCCTACGGTCTCAAAACTAGTTATATGGAGTATGAGTTGGACGACAATGTCGCACGGATCACAAGTCAGTTTAAGGCACGATGCACGGACATAGTATTTAAGGCACGAGCCACGGTTGATTCAAGGTAAGTTATGGAAAAAGGGGACTATCAAATAGTCATTCCTAAGCTGAGTAAAAAGGATATTGCATCAAGGGAGAAGGCTCGCGACCGTGGGTCGTCGAGGGGACTCAAGGATAGAAGTCTTGAACTTGGTTTTTGGAAGAGATGGTAACACTGAAAGAAGGATGACTGTGTGAGACGTCAGTTTGAGTCGAGTCTTACAAGGTTATGGACAACTTGTACGAGGTAAAAGGGTTTCCTCGGATCGACAACCTGGAACCACAGGACCGATCCGGCCTAGGAGGAAACAGGTATAGCTGTGCCAGGTAGAGGCAACAGGTATTCGGTGGATGATCATTGGGGCTCGCTACTTGCTTTGACCGGACCATCCTATACGCCAGCTATGAGTCCAGGATGGCTTGTTCTGCCAGTGACCCGTGTTCATATAAATGTCGGCAAAATGGCGCCTATCCGCGCGTATGCCTTTGGAATTGAGTCGAGTCGAAGGTGTATACAAGTTAGAACATGATGCTTGGGGCCTAAGATGTGGCTTCAATATAGGCGACATGCTTGGCACAGGGGTGTGGCGTCGAGTCGTAAGTCTTGGCATATAAGTTGCATGTGTTGGATCTGAGTTGTCTGGAGTTTAAGTCAGGAATCGCCGCAAGGCAAAGTCGGTCGACACAGGTTCAGAAGTCTTGATTGGGTCAGTTGGTGATAAAAAATAGCAAGGGCCGCGAGGCGGCGATATGATTGAGTCTCATTGAGTTGCGATGCACGGCCTCAACAAGGACTTATAGCACGGTCACACGGGAATGGAGTCTTATCGCGTAGTTGCGTCTCTGATTATGTGCCGAAAGGCAAGCACGACTTGATAGGTTAACGTTGTTGGCACGAGAAGGGTCTAAAGGCAAAGTATGAGTTAACACCGTTGTCCCAAGCACGGGATGGTCTAGAGACACGAAATAGGCCAAGACGTCTGTCCTAAAACTGATCCTAAGAGAAGAGTAGAAAGACAATCATAAAGGGACTATGTTGCACAAAGTAAATCAAACGTGTTGGTTTTGTATGGGTGGACGAGGAGCTCATTCCACCAGTACAGTTGAGTACTGACACCCACATAGTTTTTATGTGCAGGCACAGGTAGAAGCTCGTGGCGCGGAGCTCGCTTGATGCGTCGAGGCATGGAGTTCCTTGGCGATTCGAAGCGTGCGGCCGCATGGAATCAAGACTTATACGAGACATAATGTATGGACGTCGCCTCCCAAAGCATCCGCTGGATCAAGACATGTATTGAGAGATGAGAGAGAGCTGAGTGACTTGTAATGTGAGCTTGAGAGACTTGTAATCTTGGCCTTGCGCCCCATTGTAATCTTTGTTTCAACATCAATAAAGAGCTTCTTTGAATAACTTGTGTTTGTTCTAATTTCCGCTGCTATTCTTCAATGTCTCTGCATGGAACTTCTGTGCGACAACCCCGTCGCAGCCGCTGAAATCGGCCGTTATGGAACCCGCCTTGCACGAGCGCAATCTAGGCTCGTGCGGCATCACGCCTTAGCGAGGACGATCGCTCCTACGGGAGCGGGACGTGACAACGACCACGTCCTCCAATATATTCTCGTCCACCGAACTGTCCACGTCCACCACCTGAATCTCCCTCCCTAGATGGTTTGGTACAAGCATACCGATGATGGCCCATCTCCCCGAAGTTGTAGCACTGCCGATTGTGCTGCCAGGGGTCTCCCTTGGACCCTGTGTCGCCCGAGCTGGTAACCGCTAGTGCTGATTTTGCTTCGGAGGGACCACATGTCTCCGCCTGCAGTCTGATGCGTGTCTCCTCCTGGATCATGACCGGGATAGCCTCTTCAAGACTAGGGATCTCTGGTTGGGCGAGAAGTAAGGCCGTCCTCTGTGCGAATGCTGCAGTCAGCCCTTTAAGAAATTTCATAGTCCTCTATTGCAGACACACATCTCTCTCCTTACACTTTGGGTCCCCGCAGCTCGTCCGTTTTGAGGAGTGATCATAATCCAACCACAGACGCTCCAACTCCGTGGCATACTCCTGCACCGTCTTTTTTTCCTGTACGGTGTCGTCGATTTCCCCCTTATCTGGAAGATCCGTAAGTTGTTCCCCACACCATCATATGTCATCCTCAACTTCTCCCACACATCATTCACCATTTAAATGTCATCTACTGTGGCGGCAATAGACTGGACTAAGGAGTTGAGAAGCCAGATGTAGATTACCATATGAGTGAACTTCCACTCGTTGTGTCCTGCCGAGCCCTCGTCCGGCTCTGTCTTCTCGTCCGTCAGGAACCTCTCCAGGTTCTTTTCTGCGAGGGTTCTTCTCACCCGCCGTGACCAACTCAAATAGGTGGCTGGTCCATCCAGATTCAGATCGATAGAGGGAAGCTCCAACTTCGGCGACGTTCGTGTCGTGTTTTCACCAGCTGACATCTTCATCAACTTCATCAACGTCGCAACCTCTGTAGAATCCAGCGTCTTGATAATCTCCTCCATCGATGCTCCTCCTCTCTGATCACGTCACGCCCGCTCCACGACTCACACTCGTCCTCGTCGTCCGTTCCTAGATCCGAACATGTCTGTTTTCATCAGATCTAGTCATCGGTATCCTCTTTCGAAATGATCCGAACAATGGCAACAAAGGCGCCGTTGTGTGCGGCAAGGGGTAGGGCAGCGCACACGTGGGGGAGCGGTCGGCGCTCGTGCCACCAGCAGCGACAGCCGCAGCAGCAGCAGCCGCGCGGAAAGGGGGGGGACTGCTGCGACCACGGGGGAAAGAGAGGGCTGCTTCTGGTTAGGATTTTGGTGGCGGGGAGAGAGAGGGAGGAGGGGAAAGGTTAGGGTTTGATGGCGGCTAGGGTTTGTGGAAAGGTGGCTCTGATACCATGTTGTAATTGATTGATGAGATGATTTCATTGATAGTCTCATAGGCTTTATATAGCATTTACATCATGGAATATCCAATGGAATATCCTGTGGCATATTCTGGCATCCCAAATATGTCCTCAGGATATTCTCATACTAAACATAACATATTCCCATACTAAATATAACATATTCCTATACTAAACATACCATGTTGTAATTGATTGATGAGATGATTTTATTGATAGTCTCATAGGCTTTATATAGCATTTACATCATGGAATATCCAATGGAATATCCTGTGGTATATTTTGGCATCCCAAATATGTCCTCAGGATATTCCCATACTAAACATAACATATTTCCATACTAAATATAACATATTCCTATACTAAATATACCAACAAATGGTATTGCAAATGTTGATGTAAGTGGTGTTGCGACCATTTTGGCCACAACATCTGTTGTGCTAGTTGGAAGAAATGATGCAACATTTGTTGCACCAATTCCACCGTTTACGTTAAACCAAACATTGGAATTGGTGGAAACGGTGCAACAAATGTTGCATTAATGTGATCATAAGAAATTATTATACTGTAGGAAACACTGGACTTACAAGTTGTTTCTCTGGAGAATACTGTGGTTTTCCAGCTCTCTCCCATCGTATATATGACTGCACTTGCACAAGATCCTCAGGAATATCACTTGCGGTAAGAAGGGATTTCTTAGTATCATCTACTTTGGCATCATCAGGATTTTCTGTTAGTTTTGCTCGGAGTTCTTCTATGGCAGTGCCTCTACTAATTTCATCTAGTAATTCAGTTCTAGCTGCTTCATACTCTTCCTGCAGCATCACAAAATTCAATGTTCAACATTTTTTTCTAAGACAAGGAAATGTAAATGATTAAAGTTGAAATACCAGGAATTTGCAGTAATAAATTTAAAGCTCATCTGAATTTTTGATGTTTGAAATTTTTTAAACACGATGTTCCCGAGATCAAAAATACAGGAAAAAATCTTTTCAGATTGCAAAAGTTCAGTTATCAGAAATCCAGAAGTTAAACTTCAAATGAATGTTTACTTGTTCAATGCTCCAGCAAGGCACATTCATGGTAATTCATAAGCAACAAAGAGAATACTTCAGTAAAATATGAAGCAAAATCATTGCATCATCAACAAGGCCTCTACCACAAAATTGAGATTAGCTATGATGTTCATAGAAGAACCCCAAGTCACAAAGGCTATTGAGAAGAATCTACCAAATGGTGGGCAACCTGACATCAAGCTTCTAGATGAATCTGTGCCAGAATCAGCAGCAAGGTGCGAAAAAAACGCCATTCTGCTCAAACCTAGTTAGAGTAACTCCCAAACTTCCTCTGGACTAGAAAATCGATAAACACAACTAGGGAAGGAACCAGGCTTAACTATTAGAAGGTCGTGCATTCATCTGGCATAAGCTGAAAAATCTGACAGCCAAATCGAAAAATAAATCAAGAAAGTTGCATAGCTTAGCATAAACAACTTCAAAAGAACTATTGAACAACAGGAAGACCCTGGCAAAGAAAGAACTCACGAGTGTACTAGTTGCTTACCATATTAAAAAAATTTCAGTAGAGATTCAGATGTCTTACAATGTTAACGTGGAGAAATAATCCTAGTAAGACCTCAAGGTGACAATAAAATTGTACTAGTCAGGAGAAAAGGTCCATACAAAGTGTCACACTTGGAGCAGATATATGGGAAAGAATCAATGTCCCTTCCTTTACATGTACACATAATCTCCACATGACACTTCATATAGCAATTAGCCGTATACGTACTCTACCATACAAAAATTGGTGTAGTTTAAAGTCGAATGACATGTGAAAGCTGTTTAAAGTTGAATGATTATAAACCTGTCAGAAACTAGGTTGCATAGACACTGATCCAAGTTCAGATATGGACATGCTGACCGATATGGATTTGAAATACAGGCACATCTTAGCAAATTTAGGATAAGTGTACAACATGGCTAAGGCTATATATACACGTATATACACATAAAATCTACATACATATTTTATAGATTAGATCTTAATAATATCTACATTTATGTAAGTTTTTGTTCTCAGAAGTATGTTTTTGTTTCGGACAGTAAGAAGGTTATAAAAAAGTGCAGAAATGATTTGCAGCAAAGAAATGCCGTTTCTCGTATATCACTTGTGTTTGTCACGATCACAACCATGCCAAACCACTCTCAACCGACGTTTCAAAAATCAGTTCAACCATTAATCCAGCGATCTCAATGTCGACCGGTCGGACCGCTTGAATTTTTCGGGTCAAAAAATGCCTATATTATATATAAATAAAAGGGCAGAGCCAGGAATTTTTCTTAGCCGGGGCATGTCAGGGAAAAAAAAAAATCTTAGCGGGGGCTGAGAGTGGGGGTTGAGAGCAGGGGCATGCTAGGAAGATGAATGAATTTTTTCTAGTAATTCTTTTTAAGCCCGGACTAGAGCCCGGGTCAGACCAGCTTATGCTCTGCCAGTGTGTGTGTGTATTGCCAATGACCCCCTAGCCTAGTGGTAGTGGTGAGGCATGCGGCCCGAGTGGTCAGGAGATCGATTCTCGGTGGGAGCGTTCGCCATAATTACCTTCTTTCAATATATATATATATATATATATATATATATATATATATATATATATATGTATGCAGATGACCTCTAGCCTAGTGGTTAAGAGAGATGCATGCGGCCCGAGTGGTCAAGAGTTCGAATCCCAGTGGGAGCGATTACAGAAACAATTTACCTGGTTCCAAATATATATATATATATATATATATATATATATATATATATATATATATTGAAATAAGGTAAATTTCATATAATAAAAATGTCAAGTACAACGGTCACAGTCTCAAGCCTCAGTAGGCCTCCTCAAAGCAGATACATCAAAATCAATATTATGTAATATTCCTATAGGGGAGGTAGTGAGTCCCTCAAAAAATTGCCTGTTTCGCTCTCTCCACACGTGCCAAATCGACGCAGCAAGTCTGATCCGTGTATCGATATACCATATCTCACCACGATGTCTTCTTGCCCTGATCCAAACAATAATGTCACCAATTCCACTTAATTCAGTACAGCCACCCAGTCCTCTACTACTCTGTACCTGCCATATGGTCCAAGACGACACACAATCAAAGAATAGACGTCGTATCGATTTATCATGTTGGTTACATAGGATACACATTTGAGAATTGAGTTGAACACCAAACCGAGCAAGTCTATCCATGGTCTTGTCCATGTTCATCTGGAGTCCAGACACCCTTCTAAACTCTGCCATGATCTCCAAGATAACAACCAGTCCCTTTGAAGTAGGACACATGAAAACCAATAGATCGTCCGCATATATGTCACGCCCCGCTCCCGTAGGAGCGATCGTCCTCGCTAAGGCGTGATGCCGCACGAGCCTAGATTGCGCTCGTGCAAGGCGGGTTCCATAACGGCCGATTTCAGCGGCTGCGACGGAGTCGTCGCACAGAAGTCCCAAACAGAGACATTGAATAACAGCAGCGAAATTTAGAACAAAACACAAGTCATTGCAAAATACTCTTTTATTGATATTGAAACAATAGTTACATTTGGGGCGCAAGGCCAAGATTACAAGTCTCTCAAGCTCACTCATCTCATATTACAAGTCACTCAGCTCTCTCTCATCTCTCAAATACAAGTGCTTGAACCAGCGGAAGATTCGAAAGGCGATGTCCATACATTATGTCCCGTATAAGTCTTCAATCCATGCGGCCGCGCGCTTCGAATCGCCAAGGAACTCCGTGCCTCGACGCATCCAAGCGAGCTCCGCGCCACGAGCTTCTACCTGTGCCTGCACATGTAAACTATGTGGGTGTCAGTACTCAACTGTACTGGTGGAATGAGCTCCTCGCCCACCCATACAAACCCGACACGTTTGATTTACTTTTGTGCAACTTAGTCCCCTTTATGATTGTCTTTCTAGTCTTGCCTTAGGATCAGTTTTATGACCGACGCCTTGCTTATTTTGTGTCTCTAGACCATCCTGTGCTTGCAACAATAATGTCAACTCAAACAACGTTAACCTATCATGTCGTGTTTGCCTTTCGGCCAAAATCAGAGACGCAACTACGCGATGAGGCTCCATTCCCGTGTGGCCGTGCTACAAATCCTTTGTGCCGTGCCTCGCAGCTACGTGCGACTCAACCATATTGCCGCCTCACGGCCCTTTGCTACTAAATCATCAACTGACCCAATCAAGACTTGTGGGTTAAGTGTCACTCGACCAACTTTGCCTTGCGGCCTTTTCTGACTTAGACTCAAGACAACTCACATCCAAACTATGCAACTTATATGCTGACAACATTAGACTCGACGCCACATCTCGTGCCGAAGCACGTCGCCTGTGTTGATGCCACATCTTAGGACCAAACATTGTATTCCAACTGTACACACATTCAACAACTCAACTCAATCCAAAGGCACACACGCGGATTGCCGCCATGCCGACTCATCTATATGATTTGGTCACTGACTCCCAGAGCCATCCTGGACTCCTTTAGCTTGTTAGGCGGCCGCCCTTGCCAGCGTGGGTAGCTAGCCCCGCTGGCAAGCCTCTGCGCTAACTTGTGCGGTCATCCAGCACGTGCTAATGCTGCTTCTCAAGAACCGGTCCCCTTTCCGTCGGGCTACCGTTCGAGGAAACTCTACCTTGTCGACAAGTTGTCCATGACCATGCAAGACTCGACTCAACTGACGTCTCACACATTCATTCCACCTCTTGTGTTATCATCTCTTTCAGGGCCAAGTTCGATACGTCTCACCTCTGAGATCTTGCCTCGACGACCCATAGTCGCGAGCATTCTTCTTTCTTGCCCTATCATTTTACTCAACTCAAGAACAACTATTCACAACACTTTCCAAACTCAATGAATCAACCGTGGCCCGTGCCTGAAAACACTAAGTCCGCGACATCGTGCCTTAAACCAACTTGAACTCTACGCGACGCCACCGCCCAAGACATACTCTATATGACGGGCTCGAAACCGTAAGACTAAGTTGTCATACCCAGCCGTAGAACTCGCAGGACCGTGCTTGGAATGACTTAGGTCGACCACCATCACTTTGTCTAACTTCACCAAGCCTACAACTTAACTCAAGGGACGAGCAAAGGCTATGCCAAGCCTTGCATCAGGGAAACGTGCATGCTTTATCGAGCATTTACGGGGGCGACGCCTATGACTTAGGCTACATTCATAACTTTGCCTACTCAACCAACTTTCCTTCTCCCAAGCCACGGGACGAAGGATCGAGTGTCATTTTCAAAGCACGCCATGCACCAACTCTAAGCCGACCGGGGGACGTTTTCCATGTTCTAACTCAATTCGACCGTCGGGATTATTCCCTTTAGCTATGTGGATTCGTCTCTTTTATTATCAAGCCTACTTGTGCAAGTTGAAAACATGCGATTTATTATGTGAAGGCTAAGATGAGGCAAGTTTACCAAAACTACCCCACCTGAGCGAGCGGTCGTCTCGACCGAGCGATTTCTCCGAGTAGCCGTTGCAAGGCTAAGTCCGAACGCCGTCGGCGTTTCGATTCCTCCGATTGACTGAGCGGGACGGGGCACTACATCATACACCACTCAGAAAAAATTTCGTCCTCGAAACTAACTGAGTACTTACTGACTTATCACTTTACTCAACATTCAATAACTCTCGCACACACTTCTCTTATGCGTTTCCTCAAATCCGAGCCACGCTCGTGCTACCCTCAATCCTTTCTTCAAAACTTACGATCTCAAAATTCTCGATACTTCTACATTCCTCAAGTCTCACTTGATTCAACGTATCACTTAGTATGGATCGTGCACATATTCCAGACGTCCCCAAAATACATGCATTTCAACCAAGCCTCGTGATAGCGAATCCCGCTATCACCACTCGAGTCGGATCGTGCACGTATTCAAGCGTCCTTGATATACATGCATGTCAACCGATATTCGCGAGTGGTGCCTCCACAAATCCTACCACTTCGCACTCGGACGTCTGCCTAACTACTAGGCTATGTCTTTCCGTCAGTATTGGAATCATAGTTCCCAAACAACAATATCAACACTGACCCCATCCTAAGGTCAAACCAAATTGATAGTACGGGGTTTTCTACCCAAGCTCGCATCACTCCGATTTCTAAACTTCGAGCATAGATTGCCTACACACATCCCAACATTTTATCGCACGGTGTCCGAGTCATTCAACAAAGCCATCCTACGACAACTCACGTTTCAACCAATTCCCTGACGTATCGATATCACTCGTTCATCAAGCCATTTCGTATAGTCTATCTCTTCGAACACGTTCGACATAATCCTCCTATCATCCCTTCCAAGTCAAGCACGCTACGACACAATCCATTGCTAAACCATAATTCACATTTCATATTCCCTAAGTCATTCAACCCAATTAACGTATTCGATCATGAGGGCGTCTAGCTTAACAATATGTTGCGCCCCGATCTCACGCGATTCAGATTATCCACGGTGGACATGAATCACCATGCACGCTCCCGCGGGATAGTCATCCTCATCGGGACGCAACTCTTGTTTTGTGTCTAGACTAATTCATTCTCGATGCGCGGATTTGACCTACTCAATCCTCAAGTTTATTTCATTCATCAATCGCAAGTCCAAACATCCTCAAATTTTCCTTCGCATCAAACCGACAAGTCGAGACAATCAAAGTTGCCGCGTCCTGATTTTCCGAGTTCGATCATTCCCGCGACATGAATTACCATGTCAGCGCTCACGCGGAACGATTGCCCCAAATCCGACGCAACGCATGTGCGAGGCTAGAGTTGCGCTCGCACAAGACAAGATCGTCGACGTTATAGCTATCAACGTAAACATCAAGACACGATCATTTTCATCCAACATTCCCTTAAATCAAAATCCTAAGTACAGCATCCAACCGAATAATAACACTTGCACGATCGTCGTTCGCCGAGTCAGAATACCCCCGAGTTATCGCATATCGATCTTTGATACGTCTCAATACCATCGACGATATGTGTAACCTGACAATCTTCCTTTGCAACAAGTTCTGAGTCGTGCGAATGATGCTATCGTCCGACTGGATAATATCCTCGACATTCAAATTCACGTTCGATCATTATCCCTCGAATCATTCACAACATCGATTTTTCTCAAACCAAATTCACGTATCGTTCATCCGTTTATCTTAAGTCATCGACCAACGTATTTCCTCAATTCGCATCATTCCTTTATCAATCGATCGACATCCCTGAGGCTATCGCATACACCAATCAGGGATGAAGTTATTCAACAAATCCTCAACTTATCATTCGAATCAAAATCGACTTCCTTAAATTTTCCGTTCGAACCATTCCTCAAATTTCCAAGCAAGCTCACTTATATCGCACCGACGTTATCGTCGCTCGATAACACCCCTATCGATAGTCATCTCACTTCACTCGATCGAGTTCAACATCATTCTCGTCCGACACAATTCAATTCCCGCACTCAACTTTTCTAAGGTCGACGCAACTTTGGTGTATATGCCCAGCCCGACTTAGCCAACCGCGCTTACGCGAATCATCTTTTCGTTTTATCAAAAACTGTTCTCCTACGTTTTGCAAATTATTTAGACTTATTGTATGGACATCCCGTGGGACATTTGAGAGAGAGCGCACCAACGATATCAACATGCGGAAGCAACAGAGTTTGCGGAAACAACGAGTTAAAAAATTCAATCGATAGTCCAAGGACGTAAAGCCGTGCTCTGATACCATTATGTCACGCCCCGCTCCCGTAGAAGCGATCGTCCTCGCTAAGGCGTGATGCCGCACGAGCCTAGATTGCGCTCGTGCAAGACGGGTTCCATAACGGCCGATTTCAGCGGCTGCGACGGGGTCATCGCACAAAAGTCCCAAACAGAGACATTGAATAACAGCAGCGGAATTTAGAACAAAACACAAGTCATTGCAAAATACTCTTTTATTGATATTGAAACAACAGTTACATTTGGGGCGCAAGGCCAAGATTACAAGTCTCTCAAGCTCACTCATCTCACATTACAAGTAACTCAGCTCTCTCTCATCTCTCAAATACAAGTGCTTGAACCAGCGGAAGATTCGAAAGACGATGTCCATACATTATGTCCCGTATAAGTCTTCAATCCATGCGGCCGCGCGCTTCGAATCGCCGAGGAACTCCGTGCCTCGACGCATCCAAGCGAGCTCTGCGCCACGAGCTTCTACCTGTGCCTGCACATGTAAACTATGTGGGTGTCAGTACTCAACTGTACTGGTGGAATGAGCTCCTCGCCCACCCATACAAACCCGACACGTTTGATTTACTTTTGTGCAACTTAGTCCCTTTATGATTGTCTTTCTAGTCTTGCCTTAGGATCAGTTTTATGACCGACGCCTTGCTTATTTTGTGTCTCTAGACCATCCCGTGCTTGCAACAACAATGTCGACTCAAACAACGTTAACCTATCAAGTCGTGCTTGCCTTTCGGCCAAAATCAGAGACGCAACTACGCGATGAGGCTCCATCAGAGACGCAACTACGCGATGAGGCTCCATTCTCGTGTGGCCGTGCTACAAATCCTTTGTGCCGTGCCTCGCAGCTACGTGCGACTCAACCATATCGCCGCCTCACGGCCCTTTGCTACTAAATCATCAACTGACCCAATCAAGACTTGTGGGTTAAGTGTCACTCAACCAACTTTTCCTTACGGCCTTTTCTGACTTAGACTCAGGACAACTCACATCCAAACTATGCAACTTATATGCTGACAACATTAGACTCGACGCCACATCTCGTGCCGAAGCACGTCGCCTATGTTGATGCCACATCTTAGGACCAAACATTGTATTCCAACTGTACACACATTCAACAACTCAACTCAATCCAAAGGCACACACGCGGATTGCCGCCATGCCGACTCATCTATATGATTTGGTCACTGACTCCCAGAGCCATCCTGGACTCCTTTAGCTTGTTAGGCGGCCGCCCTTGCCAGCGTAGGTAGCTAGCCCCGCTGGCAAACCTCTGCGCTAACTTGTGCGGTCATCCAGCACGTGCTAATGCTGCTTCTCAAGAACCGGTCCCCTTTCCGTCGGGCTACCGTTCGAGGAAACTCTACCTTGTCGACAAGTTGTCCATGACCATGCAAGACTCGACTCAACTGACGTCTCACACAGTCATTCCACCTCTTGTGTTTTCATCTCTTTCAGGGCCAAGTTCGATACGTCTCACCTCTGAGATCTTGTCTCTACGACCCGTAGTCGCGAGCATTCTTCTTTCTTGCCCTATCATTTTACTCAACTCAAGAACAACTATTCACAACACTTTCCAAACTCAATGAATCAACCGTGGCCCGTGCCTGAAAACACTAAGTCCGTGACATCGTGCCTTAAACCAACTTGAACTCTACGCGACGCCACCGCCCAAGACATACTCTATATGACGGGCTCGAAACCGTAAGACTAAGTTGTCATACCCAGCCGTAGAACTCGTAGGACCGTACTTGGAATGACTTAGGTCGACCACCATCACTTTGCCTAACTTCACCAAGCCTACAACTTAACTCAAGGGACGAGAAAAGGCTATGCCAAGCCTTGCATCAGGGAAACGTGCATGCTTTATCGAGCATTTACGCGGGCGACGCCTATGACTTAGGCTACATTCATAACTTTGCCTACTCAACCAACTTTCCTTCTCCCAAGCCACGGGACGAAGGATCGAGTGTCATTTTCAAAGCACGCCGTGCACCAACTCTAAGCCGACCGTGGGACATTTTCCATGTTCTAACTCAATTCGACCGTCGGGATTATTCCCTTTAGCTATGTGGATTCGTCTCTTTTATTATCAAGCCTACTTGTGCAAGTTGAAAACATGCGATTTATTATATGAAGGCTAAGATGAGGCAAGTTTACCGAAACTACCCCACCTGAGCGAGCGGTCGTCTCGACCGAGCAGTTTCTCCGAGTAGCCGTTGCAAGGCTAAGTCCGAACGCCGTCGGCGTTTCGATTCCTCCGATTGACTGAGCGGGACGGGGCACTACAATATATAAGGTGTGAAACATGCGGGGTGACCTTGTACAGGGGGGTGATCCGCCTCTGGTGCACCGCCATATCCATAATGCAAGTAAAGTGCTCCATCACCAATATGAATAGGTACGGGGAGAACGGGTTGTCACGTCCCGCTCCCGTAGGAGCGATCGTCCTCGCTAAGGCGTAATGCCGCACGAGCCTAGATTGTGCTCGTGCAAGGCGGGTTCCATAACGACCGATTTCAGCGGCTGCGACGGGATCGTCGCACAGAAGTCCCATGCAGAGACATTGAAACATGCAGCAGAAATTTAAGAACAAACACAAGTTATTCAAAAGAAGCTCTTATTGATATTGAAACAAAGATTACAATAGGCGCAAGGCCAAGATTACAAGTCTCTCAAGCTCACTCATCTCACATTACAAGTCACTCAGCTCTCTCTCATCTCTCAATTACAAGTCTTGAGCCAGCGGAAGCTTCGGAAGGCGACGCCCATACATTATGTCTCGTATAAGTCTTTACTCCATACGGCCGCGCGCTTCGAATCGCCAAGGAACTCCGTGCCTCGACGCATCCAAGCGAGCTCCGCGCCACGAGCTTCTACCTGTGCCTGCACATGAAAACTATGTGGGTGTCAGTACTCAATTGTACTGGTGGAATTGCTCCTCGCCCACCCATACAAACCCAATACGTTAATTTACTTTGTGCAGCTTAGTCCCCTTTTGTATTGTCTTTCTACTCTTGCCTTAGGATCAGTTTTAGGACAGACGCCTTGGCCTATTTTGTGTCTCTAGACCATCCCGTGCTTGTATCAACAACGTTAACCTATCAAGTCGTGTTTGCCTTGCGGCCCAAAATCAGAGACGCGACTACGCGGTAGTACCCAATTTCTTTATGACCGTGCTACAAATCCTTTGTGCCGTGCCTCGCAACTATGTGCGACTCAACCATATCGCCGCCTCGCGGCCCCTGCTACTTTGATAACCAACTGACCCAAATCGAGACTTGTGGCTAAGTATCACTCGACCGACTTTGCCTTGCGGCGTTCCCGACTTAAACTCAGGACAACTCAATCATAACTATGCAACTTATATGCCGACAACATAAAACTCGACGCCACATTTCGTGCCGAAGCACGACGCCTACGCTGAAACCAAATCTTACGCCCAACATTGTGTTCTAACTATACACACCCATTCAACTCAATCCAAAGGCACACACGCGAATTGCCGCCATGCCGACTCATCTAAATGATTTGGTCACCGACTCCCAGAGCCATCGTGGACTCCTTTAGCTTGTTAGGCGGCCGCCCTTGCCAGCGCGAGTAGCTAGCTCCGCTGGCAAGCCTCTGCGCTAACTTGTGCGGTCATCCAGCACGTGCTAATGCTGCTTCTCAAGAACCGGTCCCCTTCCGTTGGGCTACCGTTCGAGGAAACTCTACCTTGTCGACAAGTTGTCCATGACCATGCAAGACTCGACTCAACTGACGTCTCACACAGTCATTCCACCTCTAGTGTTATCATCTCTTTCAGGGCCAAGTTCAATACTTCTCACATCTGAGATCTTGTCTCGACGACCCGTAGTCGCGAGCATTCTTCTTTCTTGCCCTATCATTTTACTCAACTCGAGAACAACTATTCGCAACACTTTCCAAACTCAATGAATCAACCGTGGCCCGTGCCTGAAAACACTAAGTCCGTGACATCGTGCCTTAAACCAACTTGAACTCTACGCGACGCCACCGCCCAAGACATACTCTATATGACGGGCTTGAAACCGTAAGACTAAGTTGTCATACCCAGCCGTAGAACTCGTAGGACCGTGCTTGGAATGACTTAGGTCGACCACTATCACTTTTACCTAACTTAATCAAGCCTACAACTTAACCCAAGGGACGAGCAAAAACTATGCCAAGCCTTGCATTACGAAAACGTGCATGCTTTATCGAGCATTTACGCGGGCGACGCCTATGACTTAGGCGAGTTCATAGTTTTGTGTCGAAGACCAACTCTCCTTCTCCCAAGCCACGGGACGAAGGATCCAGTGTCATTTTCAAAGCACGTCGTGCACCAACTCTAAGCCGACCGTTGGAACTTTCCATATTCTAACTCAATTCAACCCGTCGGGATTATTCCCTTTAGCTATGTGGATTCGTCACTTTTATTATCAAGCCTACTTGTGCAAGTTGAAAACATGCGATTTATTATGTGAAGGCTAAGATGAGGCAAGTTCACCGAAACTATCCCACCTGAGCGTGCGATCGCCTCGACCGAACGATGTCTTCAAGCAGCCGTTGCAAGGCTAAGTTCGAACGCCGTCGGCGTTTCGATCCCTCCGATTGACTGAGCGGGACGGGGCACTACATCATGCACCACTCAGAAAAAGTTTCGTCCTCGAAACTAACTGAGTACACTTATCGACTTTATAACTTTTACTCAACATTCAAGAACTCTCGCACCCACTATGCCTATGCGTTTCCTAAATCCGAGCCACGCTCGTGCTACCCACAATCCTTTTCTTCTAAACTCATGATCTCAAAAATCCTCGACACTTTCCCGTTCTTCAAGTCTCATTGATTCAACGTATCACTTAGTATGGATTGTGCACATATTCCAGGCGTCCCCAAAATACCTGCATTTCAGCCAAGCCTCGTGATAGCGAATTCTGCTATTACCACTCGAGTCGGATCGTGCACGCATTCAAGCGTCCTTGATATACATGCATGTCAGCCGTGGCTCATGAGTGGTATTTTCATATTCCCGAATCATTCCATTCATCAATACCAATATCCCAACCAATCAATCCTCAAGATCACTCGCACTGATACTAGCTCTCGCAACATGGACGTCTTGCCTAACCGCTAGGCTATGTCTTTCGGTCAGTATTGGAATCATAGTTCCCAAACAACAATATCAACACTGACCCCATCCTAAGGTCAAACCAAATTGATAGTACGGGGTTTTCTACCCAAGCTCGCATCACTCCGATTTCTAAACTTCGAGCATATATTGCCTACACACATCCCAACATTTGTCGCACGGGGTCTGAGTCATTCAGCAAAGCCATCCTACGATAACTCACGTTTCAACCAATTTCTTAACATATCAATATCATTTCGTTTCATCAAGCCATTTCGCATAGTCTATTTCTTCGAATACGTTCGACATAATATGCCTATCAATCCTTCCAAGTCAAGCACGCTACGACATAATTCATCGCTAAACTATAATTCACATTTCACATTCCCTAAGTCATCTATTCCAATTCACGCAATCGATCACAAGGTCGTCTAGCTTAACAATATGTTGCGTCCCGATCTCACGCGAGTCAGATTATCCACGGTGGGCACGAATCACCATGCACGCTCCCGCGGGATAATTATCCTCATCGGGACGTAACTCTTGTTTTGCGTCTAGACTAATTCATTCTCGATGCGCGGATTGGACCTACTCAATCCTCAAGTTTATTTCATTCATCAATCGCAAGTCCTAACATCTTCACATTTTCCTTCACATCAAACCGACAAGTCGAGACAATCAAAGTTGCTGCGCCCTGATTTTCTGAGTTCGATCATTCCCGCGACATGAATCACCATGTCAGCGCTCACGCGGAACGATCGCCCCAAATCCGACGCAACGTATGTGCGAGGCTAGAGTTGCGCTCGCGCAAGACAAGATCATTGACGTTGTGGTTATTCGCGTAACCATCAAGACACAATCATTTTCATCCAACATTCATTTCGATCAAAATTCTAAGTATAGCATCCAACCGAACAATAACACTTGCACGATCGTTATTCGCCGAGTTAGAGTACCCCCGAGTTATCGCATATCGATCTTTGATACGCCTCAATACCATCGACGACATGCATAACCTGACGATCTTCCTTCGCAACTAATTTCAAGTCGTGCGAACGATGCCATCGTCCGACTGGATAATCTCCTCAACATTTCAATTCAAGTTCGATCATCATCCCTCGAGTCATTCCCAACATCAAATTCCACAAACCTAAATTTGTGTATTGTTCATCCATCTATCTTAAGTCATCGACCAACGTATTTCCTCAATTCGCATCGTCCCTTTACTAGCGCAAATCATCGAGCAACGTTCAATCCAATCCTTAGAGTCATTTGTGTAACTTCAAAATCAAACATTTTTCGTGCACGCTATCTTCCCATCGTGCTAACTTTCTCTATACGATTCTTATCGATTTCTTCGATCAAGTCATCCATTCATACACCCTAAGTCTTCTTTGATTTGATTTCCTACTCTATCATTTTCGCGTTTCATACTTCGCACAATCCTCAATCCCGTGCACGTTCCGTGCGCGTCAATTTCTCGGTTGTTCGAATCCACTTATCAAACATCACGACAACAACTCACTCAATCTAAGGCTTTGCATATGTGCGACGCTTGCCGATAGACTCACCGACACCCGAATCCTCAATCGATCGATCGACATCCCTGAGGCTATCGCATACACCACTCAGGGATGAAGTCATTCAACAAATCCTCAAAACTATCATTTGATTCACAATCTACTTCCTCGAATTTCCGTCCGAACGATTCCTTAATTTTCAAGCACGCTCGCCTTATATCGCACCGACGATAACATCGTCATTCGATAGCACCCCTATCGATAATCATCTCACTTTACTCAATCGAGTTCAACTCATTCTCGTCCGACACAATTCAATTCCCACACTCGACTTTTCTAAGGTCGACGCAACTTTGGTGTATATTCCCAGCCCGACTTAACCAACCGTGCTTACGCAAACCATCCTTCTTGTTTCTTTTCAAAAAAAACTGTTCTCCTATGTTCTGCAAAAAAATTAGACTTATTGTATGGACATTCCGTGGGACATTTGAGAGAGAGCGCACCAACGATATCAACATGCGGAAGCAACAATTCAGAGTTTGCGGAAAAACGGAGTTAAAGAATTCAATCGATAGTCCAAGGACGTAAAGCCGTGCTCTGATACCATTATGTCACGCCCCGCTCCCGTAGGAGCGATCGTCCTCACTAAGGCGTGATGCCGCACGAGCCTAGATTGTGCTCGTGCAAGGCGGGTTCCATAACCGCCGATTTCAGCGGCTGCGACGGGGTCGTCGCACAGAAGTCCCATGCAGAGACATTGAAACATGCAGCGGAAATTTAAGAACAAACACAAGTTATTCAAAAGAAGCTCTTTCTTTATTGATATTGAAACAAAGATTACAATGGGCGCAAGGCCAAGATTACAAGTCTCTCAAGCTCACTCATCTCACATTACAAGTCACTCAGCTCTCTCTCATCTCTCAATTACAAGTCTTGAGCCAGCGGAAGCTTCGGAAGGCAACATCCATACATTATGTCCCGTATAAGTCTTTACTCCATGCGGCCACGCGCTTCGAATCGCCAAGGAACTCCGTGCCTCGACGCATCCAAGCGAGCTCCGCGCCACGAGCTTCTACCTGTGCCTGCATATGAAAACTATGTGGATGTCAGTACTCAACTGTACTGGTGGAATGAGCTCCTCGTCCACCCATACAAACCCAACACGTTAATTTACTTTGTGCAGCTTAGTCCCCTTTTGTATTGTCTTTCTAGTCTTGCCTTAGGATCAGTTTTAGGACAAACGCCTTGGCCTATTTTGTGTCTCTAGACCGTCCCGTGCTTGTATCAACAACGTTAACCTACCAAGTCGTGTTTGCCTTGCGGCCCAAAATCAGAGACGCGACTACGCGGTAGTACCCAATTTCCTTATGACCGTGCTACAAATTCTTTGTGCCGTGCCTCGCAACTATGTGCGACTCAACCATATCGCCGTCTCGCGGCCCTTGCTACTTTGATCACCAACTGACCCAAATCGAGACTTAAGTATCACTCGACCGACTTTGCCTTGCGGCGTTCCCGACTTAAACTCAGGACAACTCAATCATAACTATGCAACTTATATGCCGACAACATAAAACTCGATGCCACATTTCGTGCCGAAGCACGACGCCTACGCTGAAACCAAATCTTAGGCCCAATATTGTGTTCTAACTATACACACCCATTCAACTCAATCCAAAGGCACACACGCGGATTGCCGCCATGCCGACTCATCTAAATGATTTGGTCACCGACTCCCAGAGCCATCGTGGACTCCTTTAGCTTGTTAGGCGGCCGCCCTTGCCAGCGCGAGTAGCTAGCTCCGCTGGCAAGCCTCTGCGCTAACTTGTGCGGTCATCCAGCACGTGCTAATGCTACTTCTCAAGAACCGGCCCCCTTCCGTTGGGCTACCGTTCGAGGAAACTCTACCTTGTCGACAAGTTGTCCATGACCATGCAAGACTCGACTCAACTGACGTCTCACACAGTCATTCCACCTCTAGTGTTATCATCTCTTTCAGGGCCAAGTTCAATACTTCTCACATCTGAGATCTTACCTCGACGACCCGTAGTCGCGAGCATTCTTCTTTCTTGCCCTATCATTTTACTCAACTCAAGAACAACTATTCGCAATACTTTCCAAACTCAATGAATCAACCGTGGCCCGTGCCTGAAAACACTAAGTCCGTGACATCGTGCCTTAAATCAACTTGAACTCTACGTGACGCCACCGCCCAAGACATACTCTATATGACGGGCTTGAAGCCGTAAGACTAAGTTGTCATACCCAGCCGTAGAACTCGTAGGACCGTGCTTGGAATGACTTAGGTTGACCACTATCACTTTTACCTAACTTAATCAAGCCTACAACTTAACCCAAGGGACGAGCAAAGACTATGCCAAGCCTTGCATTACGAAAACGTGCATGCTTTATCGAGCATTTACGCGGGCGACGCCTATGACTTAGGCGAGTTCATAGTTTTGTGTCGAAGACCAACTCTCCTTCTCCCAAGCCACGGGACGAAGGACCCAGTGTCATTTTCAAAGCACGTCGTGCACCAACTCTAAGCCGACCGTTGGACCTTTCCATATTCTAACTCAATTCAACCCGTCGGAATTATTCCCTTTAGCTATGTGGATTCGTCACTTTTATTATCAAGCCTACTTGTGCAAGTTAAAAACATGCGATTTATTATGTGAAGGCTAAGATGAGGCAAGTTCACCGAAACTACCCCACCTGAGTGTGCGATCGCCTCGACCGAACGATGTCTTCAAGCAGCCGTTGCAAGGCTAAGTTCGAACGCCGTCGGCATTTCGATCCCTCCGATTGACTGAGCGGGACGGGACACTACACGGGTCACCCTCACGCAATCCCCGATTGCTACGGATAAAACCATACGGGTGACCACGTTAAGCACTAAAAACGTAGGAGTAGTAATGCACTCGCAGACCATGTCAACCCAAAACCTGTCAAATCCCATGGCAAGCATTAGTTGGCATACGAAGTCTCGATTGACCATGTCATAAGCCTTCCTCAAGTCTAGCTTGATATATGCTTTCATGCCCCTAGGCTTATTAAACACCCGCATTATCTCATGAGCAAGCAGGCTATGCTTCGCAATCGATCTACCCTTGATAAATGTCACCTCGTTTATCGAAACCAAACCCTGCATCCTCCGACACATAATATGTGTAATTATTTTATACAAATAATTACAACAAGCAATGGGTCTGAAGTCCGCGAGGGAGGATGCCCCTTCTTTCTTATGCACCAATGTGAGAAAGGTGTGGTTGAGCTCCTTTAACAATTTACCACTTGTGAAAAACTCCTGCATCGCCTCCAATATTGGATGTTTAATGGATTTCCAGTGAACTTTGAAGAACTTGCTATTGAACCTGTCCGAACTAGGCGCCTTGATGGGGTCCGCATCCTTCACAATTCTTTCCACCTCCTCTATTAGGACCAATGCTAGCAAATATTGCATCGCCATGAGACGTAACCAACTTCTTGCACACAAGATCAGAAAATGCATTAGCATAATCAGATTGATTATAGCGCAGGAGGTAATACCTGAACGCTTCCTCCTGAATTCTACATTGTGATTCAACCAACTTGCCATTCACATCCAATAGTTGGTGAAGACTATTACGATGCGGGCGAGCCCGAACCACATCATAGAAAAACTTCGAACACTTGTCTCCATCCTTGAGCCATCAGCATTTGGCTTGTTGTGCAATCTGGATCTCATCCTGGAGCCAAAGGAGATTAACCTCCTGAACCAGGGCCTTTTCACGGGCCGCTAATACGTTGCTCAGCATGTCCGTCTGCAAAGCAGTCTGAACCATTTTGAGCTCCAGCTCCTTGTCTGCTAATAACTTCCGAGGCCGCTCCCTTATCCAGCTCTTCAAACTACCCTTTACAGATTTAAGTGAGTGAACCATGGAGAACTGGGCCGAGCCCGTAGGCACCTGTTATAGACCCCATGTAACTGTCTCGTGATACCCCTCGGATAAGTGCTAACTGTTGTTGTACCGGAAAGGTTGGGCCTTCCAAGCAAGCTTCTCCGTGAGCCTAATGAAGATAGGAGAGCGATCATTCGTCCCTGCAGGCAATCCCTCCGCCACAGAGTGAGGGAACACATCGAACCAGGCACAATTGCCGAAGGCTCTATCCAACTGACAAGCAACTCTCTTCCGAACAGCTTTGTTATGTCATGTCCAAATATGCCCAGATCTCTCCAAGTCCTGTAAACCAGTCTGCAACAAACAATACTGGAAGTCCTGCAGGATGGGGTCCGGAACCGACCTTTCTCCCAATTTCTCCCTCATGTACAAGAGAGCATTGAAGTCCCCCATTAGTAAGAGCGGAAGCTTTCGGCCTTCAGCCATCACACTCACATAGATGATTTCCCGCCATAAGTCCTCCCACCTCCGTCTATCATTGTGCCCATACACTGTACCAAACATAAACTTGAAGCCACCTTTATTGGAGAACTCCACCACTATTATTTGCTCAGATAAGAGAACCCTACCATCCCAACTGCGACAGTCCCACCGAATCAATATCCTGGCCATGTTGCATAAACTGAGATTATGCACCTGTGCCCAGTGCCTCGGGATTCTCTTCACCAATAATCTTTCCACCTTAATCTTAGTTTCCAGCAGAGCATTAATGAAACACTGCATAGCATTAAGCTTGTCACAAATCTCCTTCCATCTGCCTATCGAGCAAGCTCCACGAACGTTTCATGAGAGGATTGACATTAAGAAATCATCATATTCCCCTGTAATACATCGGAGTCAGCATCTGGGATAGATATCGACTCTGCCTGCCTCATGTCATGTGCTGCACCATTGTTCTCCTTTGTCGATTGTAGCAGGAGTAGCCTGGCCCATGCAGGGTATCCATACATACATCCTCCCCAATAGCGCCAGTAGAAGTGGTCGCACAAAAAGATTCCTCGCGTAACGGTCCAGCATGTCGCTTTCTACTTGTAAACGTACCAACCTTTGGGGACTCAATACCTGAAGTACTCCTGTTGGCCATAGCTAACATATCCCTGGTAACTATCTCTCGTTGTGCTTGGAACACAATCGTTTGTCCTTGTACAGCCTCCCTGCTATCATCCATACGACAATATATATATGTGTGTGCATGTGTGCCTGTGTGTATTTATAAGGGGTTAGTAGTCGTGGAGCTCCCATAATTTTTGAGGATTATTCTTGAATTTAAAGCAATTTTAGGAGACCTTCCATGCACGATATTGCGCTACCTCATCATGTGTTATGTGCCATGTCCAGTTTTGTCAAAAGTGTGCCCAAGGCATGATGCGCACAAGTTGCACCTCGCACCTCATTAGGCGAGGCGCCTTCCACCATGCGTCGTCTAAACGTGCACCAATTGCGCCTCGCAACAAGTAAAGGCACGCCTAGATCCGCTTTCTGTATTTGCTCTTTATTTGGACTCTGCGGACCCAATTGGTAGAAAATAAAAGAAACCCAACTTTAAAAGTCATAAAGCCCAATCAAACATGCCCAATTAAGTAGGCCCTAATGGCTCATCTTTCCTAAACCACAAAATCGCGACTTCGCAATTTCTCCTTACGAAAGCCCTAGCTCAAGTGATTTCAGCGCATCTAGCAGTCGAGCTCCTTTCGGTGAGTCTCCGATTGACGATTCTTGTTCCGTCTGCCCTTCCCTCCCTTATATGGTGGTGCTAAGTTGCAAGGTAACTTTCTCTCTTACATGATTCCTTTTTGTGGAGGAGTTTGACTTTAATCTTGCCCTTATCAACAAAACTATGAAACCAAAGACCCATTGAATCAAATTGGGAAATTCTTTCCTCTCCCTTCATTTGTTTTAGGTAATGGGATTAGTCATGCCATGGTTGTTGTAGTGTAATCACGCAAGAGAGTTAAGGGCAGGTGGCAGTGGCCATGTGGTAGTGTTGTGGCAGTCATAGTAAAAAGGGAAGGTGGCCCGTGGCTGCTGTAGTGTAAACTGTAAAGGGCAAGTGGCTCATGGATGTGTAGTGTAAATGGTAGGTGGCTGTATTGTCACGTCCCGGTTCTGCAGAACCGATCGTCCTCGCTAAGGCGTAATGCCGCATGAGCCTAGGTTGCGCTCACGCAAGACGGGTTCTATAACGGTCGATTACAGGCTAAGCGACGGGGTCGTCGCGTAGAAGTTCCGAGTAGAAAGTTGAATAACATAAAGCAAACACAAGTATTCGAACACAAGTGTTACAAACAAAATTAGAACTTTTATTTATAATCAGCAGAATTACAAAGGGGGCACATGGCCGAGGTTACAATATCTCAAGCTCACAATCTCTCTGAATACAATCACTCAGTTCTCTCTCTCATCTCTCAATACAAAACTTTAAGGCTTGTTACTGCGGATGCTTCAGAAGACGATGTTCATACATTATATCTCGTATAGGTGAAGACTTCAATACGGTTGCACACCTCGAAATGCTATGGAACTCTATGCCTCAGCGCGTCTAAGCGAGTTCTGTCTCGACGAGCAAGTACCTGTAACCTGCGCATGGATATTCGTGGGATGTCAGTACACAATCGTACTCGTGGTGTGAGTTCCTCGCTCATCTATACAAAATCAACGCGTTCATTTATTGAGTGCAACTTATTCTTTTGATTGGCTTTCTAATCTTGTCTTAAAATCTGTTTTAGGACTTAGACGCCTGGCCTATTTTATATCTCTAGACCATCACCGTGCCTCGCACTGATGACTTACTTATCCTTGTGCCTCTCGACCATTCTCGTGCCAACGACATCACCGTCTCGACTCGTGCTTGCCTTTTTGGCTTATACTTTGAGACGCAACATCATCGAGGCAGTGCCTCACCACTTAGTAACTTACCCAAACTTCGTATCGCCATATCGTGGTCGTGCTCCAAAATGTTCATTCGTGTATCATCATCGAGGTCGTGCCTCGCAACATAGTGTATCTTTATTCAAAACTTTCCCTACGGCCTTTACTCCATTTTGTCTCCGAAAATGGCTTAATCATAGACTCTCCTTTCGTCTCGAAAATGGCTTAATCATACTCTCCTTTCGTCTCGAAAATGGCTTAAACATTAACTCTCATTTCGTCTATGGAAATAATTAAACGTAGACTTGTGAACTTAGTGTCCTTTTATCCATTTCGTCTCCGGAAATGGCTTGGTCATAAACTCGTGAACTTAGTGTCAACGACTCAATTCACGACACGTCTCGTGCCCAAGTACGTGTTTCTGTTATAGCCAAACTATCTTGGACAATAGCTGGACTTATACGACAACCCTATCAATACAGGTAGCGAGCCCCACTAAAAGTTTTCGAATAACCCATCTGAGTGTTGTATGCCAACACGGCTATTTTCTTTTGCTCCGCCTAGGTTCGAAGTCAGCACCGTCTCCGGACACTGTTCAAGGAGCCGTTCCTTGTGCATAAATTGTCCAATGACCATGCAAGACTCAACTCAATTATCGTCCTACATAGTCATTACTCAATCGACGTGTTTCCATATTTTCCTTTCCTTTCCGTAGCATCCATTGCTTCAGGGATTGCCTCGACGTATGCCCATTGTTTCAGGGAGCCTTGACGTGCTACAATTCTGAGAACTCTCCATTCATGTTTCCATACCTTTGACTCACTCAGGAATGACTACCTGTGAGCCTCCTGCATATTCACTTGAACCAACCATGTTCCATGTCAGTGTCACGACTGTGCCATAAACCATGTGATATAACTTAACCCGTGGGACGAGCAAAAGCTATGCCAAGCCTTGTACTGTGGAAACATGTGGCTATATGCAGTCGTAGAACTGTGGGACCGTGCACGTGCTCAACTTGAACAATCGCGTTCTTTGAGCGCCTTAATCCGTGGCACCTTCTATAGGACTAACTGTGAGACCGTGTGCCGTTTTTGCTATGACAAGCAATGATATCGTGGGACTTGTCCGCTATGGCATCGATAGCCCGTGGCATAACTCTGCCTAACTCAATCGTGCGATCGAAGGACCCAATGCCAACTTTGAAACCATCGTAGAGAACATCTAAGCAACATTATGACACTTTTTCCATGTTCTACATACATACTTGACTCAATGGGATTATTCCCTTAGCTATGTAGATTCATCTCTTTTATTCAAGCATATTCAGTGGATTCCAAAATATCTAGTTTATTAGTGTGAAGGCCAAGTAGAAGCAAGTTCACCGAAGCCACCCACCTGAGCGAGGAGTTGCCTCGACCGAGCAGGACTTCGAGCAAGCCGTTGCATGGCTAAGTCCAAACGCCGTTGGCGTTTTGATTTCTCCGGTTGGACTGAGCGGGACGGGACATTACATGTATAGCCAGTAGTGTAAAGGGCAACTAGCTGTGTAGTGTAAATGGTTGTGTAGTGTAAAATGTAAATAGCAGGTGGCAGTGTCATAAAAATTAGCTATTTAGCATAAATTCTATAATTCTATCTCACTGTATGTTTCTCTTATTTTCACAGAAAAATGGCAGCCAAGGGAGTAGGAATGGAATCGTCAAGCTCTTCGAACTCCAATCAAAAATATCCAAGTTGGAAGGACAATATTTTGACGGATCCTAAATATTCCAATTCAGTAACTTTCTTTTTTGTAAAGAGGTTATAAAAGGTGATATACATCGAGCAAAGCAACGTCAAATTAGGAAGTTTAGGAATGCCAAGGCATATGGTAAATATCCTCCAGATGTTAAGGAAGAGTTGGAGAACTGCATAAACCAAAAAAAAAAAAACACATAAGGACCCAAACTCTTGAGCCAATTTATGACTTGGGTAATGAGGATGTTGGTGATGATGTTGATGAAAAGGTTGAAGTTTAAGAGTTGCCTGGAGGTGGTAGAGACAAAAGAGGAAAGCCAAATCTAAAAAATAGGAGGTGAAGCGGGGAGTAGCAAGAAGATTGAAGGCAAAATCAACTAATTTGAAGGGTTCAATGTATCTTTATATGAGTAGAAACCCAAAGTGCAGGAAATGAAGGAAAAGCTAGACAAACTAGCATAAATGAAGCTTGTGAGAAAGAGCTAAGAGATAGAACAGTTCAAAATATAGCTTTTTCTTTTATCAAGCAAGAATACCCTTCAATGTAGCACGTCTAAAAAGCTTCAAGACTACGATTAATGCAATTATGGTCCAAATTTGAAGCCATCAAGTCACCATGAGTTGAGAGTACAACTCCTTAAAAAGGAGTTGGCTTACACAGAAGATTTGATGAAGGGCAATAAGGAATATTTGGAAAAATATGGTTGTTTCATTATGTCCTATGCATAGTCGGATAGAAAGCAAAGGACATTAATCAATTTTCTGGTCAATGGTACGAAAGGAACTATGTTTATGGAGTCCGTTGATGGTTCATCGTTTGTGAAGACTGAAGAAAAGATATTTAACTACTTGACAAGTTTGTGGAACCCATCGATGAAAAGAATGTCGTTCCAGTGATTTCAGATAATGGAAACAAGTGTCTTGGCAGGTAAGTTACTTATGGTTATGAATTTTTTTTTAAAATATTAATTGTTTTATGATTTGTTTAATTTTGATATTACTAGGCAAACTTTTAAGGGCAAAGAGGAAACATTTGTTCTGGACATTGTGTGCGGCGCATTGCATAAATCTTATATTGGAGGATATTGAAAAAAAAAGATCAAAAGGACTACCGGTAGAGCAATCAATTTTGTTGGGTTTGTCTACAACTACACATTTGTGTTGAACATGACGAAGGAGTTCACCAACAAGGAGTTAGTAGGGCTGTAAAATAATTCAAACAGTTCTTATTCGGCTCGTATTCGACTAGGGCCAAGAAGCACGTTCATGGGCAGGTCGATACCGAGCTCGATCAATTTTTTTTTTGAAGTAATCTTCAAACCGAGTTCGACCATAGGTTGTTCGACTCGCTCTTGTTCGCAAACGGGCTCAAACTCGGGTTGGTTTCTCGTATTAGGGGTTTCTCTAGTATATGATATATTTTTTATGGATGTGTATAAATTTTATCTTAGGAATTTTACTCTCTTTTTTGTTATTTGTAAATTCAACAAAAATGTTTTAAGATGAGAGTAACCATACAACAAGTTCAATGTGGCTTTGATTCGGTCTTGGCTCGGGCTCGATTCGTGTTCGTCCGAGCTCGTGAGCTAAATCGAGTCGAGCTCGAGCATTTTGAACCTCTAATCGAACTGAGTTCAAACACCATTTTTGAGCTCAACCTTAAGCTCGGCTCGAATGAAGCTCATTTGATGTTTAGTCAAACCGAGTTCGAACACACTTTGTTCGAGCTCGTTCATTCGATTTTCAGCCCTAGAAGTTAGTGAGATATGGAGTCACACGCTTCGCGACATCATTCATTATGTTGTAAAGTGTTCATAAGCAAAATAGTTGTTTGAGAAATATGTTCACTCCAGATAAGTGGATGGGAAGTAGATGGGCAAAGGGGAAAAAAAGGGTAAGAAGGCATCAGAGGTCATTTTCATGCCTTCTTTTTGGAGCACAGTCTCTTTTACTTAAAGATAATGGGTCCTCTTGCCCATGTGCTGTCTTGTTCACAGCGGAAAAAACTTGCAATGGGGGACTTACACGAAGCAATTGATAGGATTAAGAAGACTATCGAAAAATATTTTGATGGTGATGAAGAGAAGTATAAGGCTATATTTGAAATCATTAATAAGATATGGGAATCACAACTTCATCATCCATTGCATGTTGCAGGTCATTTTTTGAACCCTTATTTCTTTTACAACAATTCTAATATTGACACCGATAAAGAAAGTCATCGGATTGTATGCTTGCATAGAAAGACTAGTTCCAACTCAGGAAATACAATATCAAATTATGGATTAGTTGTCGTTGTACAAGAAAGCTATAGGTCTCTTTGGTTCCAACTTTGCCAAAGGATAACGGAGCAACAAATCGCCTGATAGTGATATTTTAGTTTGCTTATTACTTACTAGTACTACTACTAGTCGCAATTTCCATGTCTAATAATACAATTATCTTGCAGATGTGTGGTGGAATTTATATGGTGGTGAAGCTCCTAAATTGTGAGACTTTGCAATCAAAGTTCTTAGTCTCACATGTAATGCATCTAATTGTGAAAGAAATTAGAGTATAATTGAGCAAGTATTTTTATTATACTATTTCAATACACACTTCTTTGTTTGATAAATATATTCATTAATTTTTTTTTTCCTGGAAAAGATTTATTCAAAGAGACGAAACAATTAGAGCACCAAAATCTACAAGACTTGGCTTACATCAAGTATAATCTCAAAGCTCGTTGTGATAGGAGGGATGAGATTGATCCCATATGCTTAGAAGATATTGATAATAGCAACGAGTGGTTGATTGTGAATATGGAGAATTCAAATGATGAAGATGAACTAGTTTTTGATGATGAACAACTCTCATGAAGAGATGTGAGTCGATCGATGGGGGTTGAAGAGCCTCCAACAAATACAAGAGAAGCGGGATCATGATTTGATGCTACAACTTTAAGCACTAGCACTTCTACAACATCAAATGTGCAAGTTGAAAAGGTTGAGCTTGATTATGATAAAGATATGAAAGAGGAGATTGAGGGTTTCAACTCGGATAATAGTGATGGGAGTACGAGTGGTGGTGGTGGTGGTAATGGCGATGATGGTGACAATGGTTTGATGAAGAAGAATGATTGTTTTATTGGTTTCTAATTTTAATTTACAATTTGTGTGCCTTTCATTTTTTTTACTCCTTGTTAGAGAACACAAATTCTTGTTAGTTTTGTTGACCGCTACTATGCTACTTCGCTTGGTTATATTTTAACATGTTTTTCTTCGTTTTAATATGTTATTTGGTTTTATTTCTACATTACTAATTTATTTATTTATATTCTTATTATTTATTATTTTTGCGTCACGCTTCGTACGGATGTGTGCCTTGCGCCTCGGACGATATGGATCATTTGTGCCTTGAGTGCGCCTTGCACCTTTGATTACCTCTGAAGACAACGCCACGGAGACCATAGAGTTCTAGAAGACCTCTTTGTCATGTATCTTGTGGGCGCCATGCCACACTACGGGGTGGTGAGCACTCTTGCACAAAGACTTTGGCAACCATGGGGAGCCATGGATATATACTCCCGGAAGAATGGGTTCTTCAAGTACGAGTTGGAGGATGATTTGAATCGTGTTTTGGATGGGGGGTCTTGGGCTTTCACGGACGATTGGCCATCCTGAGACGTTGGAATCCCTTCTGAGCTTTGAGAGGGATCGGCTCTCTAAAGTTCCAATATGGATTGAGTTTCCTTGGCTACCTCCTTTGCTCTAGAATGCCTCGACCATAATGAAGATTGCTAGTCTGATTGGCATCCCACTGAGGACATATCTTCCTACGACGCAACGGCAGACACTTGTGTTTGCTCGAGTTTTTGTTGAAGTGGATGTAGATGACGATCAGCCTAGCAAAATTCAAGTTCTGATGGCATCAGGAGAAACATTCATACAAGACGTTAAATATGAATACGTGTTGTTCTGCTGCACCAAATGCAGCAGTTTCGGACATCGCAATGCTCAATGCTCAGAAAGACCTCCCAGTTCTGCAAATGGCGAGGATATGGATTCTAAGTGTGCTAGGGGAGCATTGTTTACCCACAATGCGGTATGGAAAAGCAACAAGATACAATATGGGAGAGGAGGAAGCAGAGGCAGCTCATGACGACTGCAAGGCAAATGGCCCCATCAAGAGAATGACGATCCCAAGCGAGATAACCTCGAAATCTGGATCTATGGATGGCCCAGCTCTGCATAGTCCATTTCATGTGGTCATCCATAATGTCCTCCAGACTGATCCCCGCATAGAAAGATCATGGGCAGGAAGGGGCAAAAGCAAGAACCTTGGACGTAGCAGGAGGTAAAGATCGGGTGCATCTAATAGAGCAACTTGTTATGCCTCATCACCGGGGGGACAAAAGTGAATGCCTTCCACAGGGTGTCGGGGAACCCACTGCCAAAGACGATGCAGAAATGAGACCTTTTCCAGTGTAGCTGAAGGGTGCCTACCTATGATCAACCCTCTGTCGGAGGAGAAGCAAAGGTGGAAGTGTGAAGAACATGGAAGAAGATGTTGGCTACACATCCCCCCACCCCCCGGCGCTCCAGAATAACAAAGGGTAGCATACTCGTCGAATTACCTAGATAATAGGTCTATGTTTGTCTGAATTGTAATTTTGATGCCTTAGTAGCAGGGTACTCAGAAGAGTATTGGAATTTTTGAGTTTGTAGTCGGCTTTTTGTTTCGATTAATACTAATTAGTGTATATATATATATATATATATAAACACACCTACCCACCATCTAAGTTACTAGTTTTTGTAGATTTTTGGCACAAACTCTCTTATTTTATTAAGATTCGTAGCATGTGCAAATTTTGAATTGCATCAAATATCAGTTAACCTCTCACAAATCAAAACTGCAAATATATATATATATATATATATATATATATATATATATATATATATATATATTCATCAATAACATCTATATTGAGTCCTAATAATAACATATATTCTATACTAACACAATAGACAATCAAAATAAATAAACTAAGGCATTATAGTCTTAATAGGGTAATAATGTATTAAATATATATTAGAAGCAAGTCTTACCAAATATATATATATGGATCTCTCGTGCGACCTGGGCGACGGAGAAGGTGCAACTAGGGTTCCTCTCCCGCGGCCGCCGGATCCGCTCGCCGGCGGGGGGAGGACCTCCGGCAAGTCAGCAACCACCCCCCGAGGCGGTGGGGGGGTTCGGGAGCAGCGGCGAGGGGGTCAGGCGGACCCCCAGGTCCGCGTGAGCGGGGCAGTGCCCCCCAGGCGGAGGGGGGGGCCGGAGCACGGGGGGGGGGGGGGGGGCCTGGGCCGGCGGCGAACAGCCCTAGGCTGTCGGCGGGTGGTGGCGCCCCCCCCCCCCCCCGGCGGTGGGGGGGGGGGGTGACAGTGGGGAAAAAGGGGGGGGCGGGCGGTCCCCCTACGTCGGGTTTGTGCGGCGTCCCCCCGGGCGTAGGAGGGGGGTCGGGAACGAAGGCAGGGGGGTCGGGTGGCCCTCCCAAAGTGATGGAGAGGTTTGCTCCGTTGATGGAAGGGGATCGGAATTTGCGGGACGGCACCATTGCCCCTAATTTTGAATTCAGAGCCGGCTACGGATCTTCGGGGAGCCTAACGGATGGAGGCGGATGGACGACGGTTACACGCCGTCGTGTGGCGAAGACCGGAGGGAAGACGGGAGGCGGACAGGGTCAGACTAGGGATCGCCATCCCGCTGGCCGTCAAAACGGATCAGGGTCTCGGCCATCTGGCCGGGGTCCGGGGGTGTCTGCTGTGAGTTCGGTGGGTTGGCGGCCTAAGGCGACCGCGGCGTCCAAGGGGAAGAGCAAGGTGGTGGATCTGGGTGCCCTGGGATCTGGGACTCCTCGTCCGGGGATTGCCCTGAGGCCTCTCGGGACGACTCCTCGGCCTGCTGGAAGGTCCTGGGCCGAGATCTGCAAACCTGTAGGGCCGAAAACCCCCACTTCGATGGAGTACGTTCCGCCGATCAAGGCTGGAACGGGTTTCCGGGCCTCGTTTTCTGCGGAGGAGATCCAGAAGGTGACAGCATACTGGGAGAATACCCTCGTCCTGTATGTCTTGGGCAACAAGCCTTTCTACGGACAGATCCGGGGCTATGCAGCGCGTGTCTGGCAGCCCAAGGGGAGTATGGAGTTCTATGCTCGCGAGAACGACTTCTATTATGTGAAGTTCGGACTGGCGGAGGATGTCGCTAGGATCCTCCAAGGTGGCCCCTGGACGTTCGACGGTAGACTGATCATTCTCAAGGAGTGGACTCCGGAGCTGCGTTGTGAGAGGAAAGTTCTGAATGCCATCCCAGTATGGATCCGATTCCCTGAGTTCCCGGTCCGGTTTTGGAACATACCTTTGTTGATGCGGCTGGCCAGCTTGGTGGGCAACCCGATCAAGGCAGATGAAGCTACTGCCTTTCGGACGCGGTTGATGTACGCTAGGATCTTCGTGGAGATTCGGGCAGGTGGGGAGCTTCCGAAGATGGTGGAGTATGAGATCCCCTCTGGGGAGGTGCTTACCCAGAGGGTGGAGTACGAATGGGTTCCGCCTACCTGCTCACGTTGTTCCTGTTTCGGGCATCTGGCCAATGCTTGTTCGGAGGCTGGACCTCCGGTGGAGCCTATTATCCACCCCAGTGTGGATCCAGAAGCTCCCTGCAATATGGATTTTAGAGATGAGAGCGAAGCGGGGGTTTTGGAGGGGGAGGTTACTCATCATGTGAGTGACGGCGGTCTGAGCCTCGTTGTTGCTACTCAGCCTGCACCCGCGGGTGGTGTGATGTCCACTTGTCAGGGGCTGAGTAGTATAGTTACTAGAGGTGTGGTAGCGTCGGCGATGGAGGCACGAGGGGAGGGCGTATCGTCTGGAGGGCAGGTTTACTGTAGGAGGAGACGGGCTGTCGGCCTGCTGAGAGATGGCCCCTCCATGGTGGTGGGACATACTACAGACAGAGAGGAGGCGGTGTGTGTTGACAACCCTGCCTGGGCGTTGGTACTATCTCAGGTCGCTCCCCACCAGGCGGCTCCGACTGGGATGGAGGAGGATTCCTTAGCGACGGATGCGGCACCTTTCCCAGGTGCCGACCCGGGAGTTTTACAGGGGGACCCACAGAGGGAGTGTGAGGGGGGCGTGTTCGCTAGGGAGGTGGAGAGAGATCTGTGGGGTGCTCCACAGAGAGAAATGTGACATTTATGTACTATTAGAATCCAAAATCAAAGGTGAGAAGACTCTTTCTCGACGGACCCCTTCTCATTGGGCCCAACTGCACAACCTGGCTCTTTGTGACATGGCCAGGATTTGGGTTCGCTGGAACTTGAAGAGTTGGGATGGAGACTTGCTCTTGATGACGGAGCAGTTGATTGCAATCTCCTTCGTGAACAAGGGTGACTTCCGGTTCTTGCTGGGGGCTGTCTACGGCCACAATGACAGAAGGAGACGGGAGTCACTATGGAGCGACATCTCCCATATTGCAGTTGTTGCTGACTCGTCGTGCCTTCCTCTTCTCTTGGTTGGGGACTTCAATGCCCTTCTGCACCAAGGGGAGAAGCTGGGTGGTCGTCCGGTTCCAGATTCTATCCTCTACGACTTCCAGAGATGCCTCCTGCTTGCGGGGCTTCGGGAACTGTCTCGCTCAGGCTTCATCTGGACTTGGCACAACAAAGCAACTCATAACCGGGTTGCTTGTCAGCTGGATCGAGCTCTGGGCAATGGGGAGTGGTTCCGACACTTTCCCAACACTTCGGCTGAGGGTCTGGCAGCTGGGACGAGTGATCATTCCCCCATTAGGGTTGGCTTCACTGCTTAGGCTCTTGGGAAGGCCCGCCCGTTCAGGTATAACAACAGTTGGTATCTTTCGGAGGGCTACCTGGAGGCTGTCGCTGAGGGGCTTACCAGTGGCCAGGAGGGGACGGCACAATTTCGTTTGGTTCGTCGTCTCAAGGCCACAAAGAGAGCTCTTAGGGGATGGGTGAAGGGATTGCCCAAGTCCACCTTAGAAGATAAGGAGGTGGAGTTGCGGGCCTTGCAGCAGGATATGCAAGCTGACATGATGAATGGGGACCCGGCGGCTAGAGAGAAGGAGCTGATCGGAGAAGTCAACATCCTGAGGCTACAGAAGGAGATTAGCTCGGCCCAGCGAGCCAAATGTTCCTGGTTGAAGGATGGCGACCGTTGCTCCAAGTTCTTCTATGATGTTATCCGGACTAGACAGAATCGGAATCACATCTCCCAGCTTCTTGATGCAGATGGCACTCTGTTGGGGACGCCGGCTGAGATCCAGGGCGAGGCTGTCAGGTACTACTCTGAGCTATATTTCCAGACTGACTACCTTTCCGTGTTCCCAGAGGTTGTTACGAAGAGATTGGTGACTCCATACGGAAATAGCATTCTTCTTGCCCCTGTTACTCTGGAGGAGGTGGAATCTATTGTTAAGGTGGCAGATCCCAACAAGACCCCTGGTCCGGATGGCTTCAGCAGTGGTTTCTTCAAACGTCATTGGGACACTCTGAAGCATCAGGTCGTGGAGGTGGTCCAGAAATTCTTCACTAACGGGAAGCTTCTGAAAGAATTGAATCACACTTTTCTGACCCTGGTGCCGAAGGAGGGAGCGACTGCTTTGGCTGATGTCAGACCTATTGCGTGCTATAATTATCTTTATAAGATAATTACGCACCTTATGTGCCGGCGGATGGAGGAGATCATGCAGGACTTGGTATCTCCGAATCAGGCTGCGTTCATCAAGGGGAGGTCGATCGCAGAGCATAGCCTCCTGGCACATGAGATGGTGAGGGGATTTAGCAGACCCGGCGGAAAGAAAGCTTGTGTAAAACTGGACCTGAGGAAGGCATATGACATGGTCAATCGCGACTTCCTCTGTCATCTGATGACCGCCATGGGATTCGCGAAACACTGGGTTGAGTTGGTCCGGGAGTGTATTACGTCACCTACTTTCTCCGTTCTCATCCAGGGCGTCCCGTATGGGTACTTCCAGAGCAACCGTGGGCTTAGGCAAGGAGACCCATTGTCCCCTTACCTATTCACGCTGGTTATGGAGTACTTTACTTGTTTGATGGATCTGGCAGTGCACCGTGGACGGCTGGTTCCTCTGTTTCGGAGGATGGTCCCCCCAGTTATCCACCTTATTTATGCTGATGATCTGCTTGTCTTCATCCAGCCTTCGACGGAGGGGTTGCAGACGCTTGCGGCTATTATAGAAGATTTGAAGTCCTTTTCGGGTCTCCAGATGAACAGGGATAAGAGTAGGGTCTACTTCAGCTCCCTGTGCTCCCGGAAGGAGGAGAGGGCTGAGGTTCTGGGTATCGCGAGGAGTGATCTTCCGGTTCGTTATTTAGGAGTGCCTCTCACAGTCAATTATGCGCGGGATCAGGATTGCCACAGTCTGGTGGAATATGTCCAGAGACGAGTTGAAGGGTGGCAAGCGGCAGGTCTGTCATTTGGCGGTCGCATTGAGCTGGTCAGATCGGTGATCTCGGCTGTGGCACATTTTTGGCTGCAGTCCATCCTCCTCCCAGTGGCTACTATTCGGCGAGTGGAGCGTCTTTGTGCCGATTTCATTTGGAGGGGAGGTATGCATGCGATTTCCTGGAACCAGCTCTGTCGTCCCAGGAAGGAGGGAGGAGTGGGGCTCAGACCGTTGATGGAGATCAGGGAGGCTTCTGCGCTTAAGCTGGCCTGGCGATTCATCAGCGGGAGATCTCTTTGGACGGACTGGATGCACAGCAGATACGTGAAGCAGGGCAGTTTTTGGACGTGTTCTTCTGACAACAACCATTCAGTCACGTTCAAGACTGTTTTGAGACACAGGGGGGTGCTCAAGTCTGCTATCCGGAGGGTCATGAAGGATGGGTCGGGTACCGACCTCTGGCGGGATCCTTGGATAGATCGGCGTTCGCTGTTGGATATCAGAGGAGCCCCGGCTCATCAGAAGGACAGGCGTGGTCTGATGTGCAGTCGTATCATACGTGATGGGGAGTGGAGGCCGGATTCCTATCGGTTCACTGAGGAGCTGGGCGGAAGCATTTTGTCTACTGTCATTGATCCGTCTTTGCCTGCGGATCGGTGGATTTGGGAGCCGACTGGAGCTTCTACAGGGACTGGGGAGTTCCAATTACGTAGCTGCTACAGCCATATCCGGCGAGCCTTCCCGCTGAGTCCTGATTACGATTTCGTTTGGTACAAGGGTCTGGCCAGGAAGATGCAGTTGTGTGTTTACAAGCTGCTTCTGGGCCGCCTCTTGACTAGAGATCGACTGAGTTCGTTTGGAGTGCCAGTTCCGGATCACAAATGTGTGCGTTGCGGTTTGGAGCCTGAATCTATAAAGCATATCTTCTTCGAGTGCACTCTGGCGTGGCAGATCTGGTTGGAGCAAGGTCGAGTAATGGGAGTGTTCGCCTCCGGAAAATGTGTTGGGAACATCATTACGACGATCCGAGATAGCATGGGTAGAGGGCAGGACTGGTTCCGAACAGCCAGAGTTCGTCTAGCTGCTGCGGTTTGGCATGTTTGGCGGGAGCGAAACCGTCGGATCTTTGAGGGGCTGGTCACCCTCCAGTTGGCATTCTCCATAACATCGATTTGGATGTAAATGCTATGGAGAGTTGATGAGTGATGAGTGGGAGTCCCACTCTGGTTGTATGTTGTACGATTATGGTCTTTCATTTGGAATAAAATTCACCTTTTTTCCAAATATATATATATATATATATATATATATATAACATCTATATTGAGTCCTAATAATAACATATATTCTATACTAACACAATAGACAATCAAAATAAATAAAGGCATTATAGTCTTAATAGGGTAATAATGTATTAAATATATATTAGAAGCAAGTCTTACCATAAAGATTCACAAGGCATAGTGGTTAAGTTCGGTGTTTGTTGGTCTGTGCCTCTTTTGGGTCGTTGGTTCAAAGCTTATTGGCTACTGAATATACCAAATTTTTACTTATTGTTTTTTGTGAATCACTCAGATCAGCCAAACCGCAACAGGGTTGACCGGTTCAAACAGGTTTAACGGTCCAATCCGGTTTAGGCAGTCCAACCGTTTGAACGAACCGAACCAGAAAATTGACAGAGTCATGGTCCAACCGGTTCAACTGGCCGGGTTGAACAGGTTTCTGAAACAATGCTCTCAACCATATTTTGGATGCCTTTTGGAGCCTAGATAGGGATAAGACATCCAACATGAGCGTCATAGGAAATACCACGACACATCCAACATGAGTATCAAGAAAATATCATGTCATATACAGTTTACATACGGACGAGGAAGCATGGACACTCCAAATATGTGGATGTGGGCCGTGTCATGTCCATAACACCATGTACTTAACATGTCGAGTGGTATCCGTGTCCATGCAACATAGGATACTGATATGTATACGATCCTCCGGTGGAATATCCGTGCAAGGTAGGTTGGAAATAAGTCGATACAACAAGATCAAGTCAGTTTAAAGCAAAACATTCATAAAGAGGATAGCACCGTAGCTATAAGAGTATCTGTTGAATCGGAAACAACATGAGATGAACACAAGCAGCCCTAAAGAGGTGAGGCTAAGTGGATGGATATATAGACTGGAAGGATGTTGGAATATGAGATGATGGTTCGTGGTGAGAAGACCACAGACATTAAACAAAGATATAAGGACATGGAGATAAAGTTGGGGATTCGAGTGTCATCAGGCAATGTAGTGAGAGAGAGAATCAATTACATGTAATCAAAAGAAAGGTCCAGATATATGAGACTGTCAATATAGATGCTATGTTGCATGAATATGGACAAAGTTATGGATAAGGACACGATACATTTATGGGAATGGACATGCTACAACAAATAGAAACCTGTGTTGCACAATATGGACACAGATACGGATATGATACGTATATGTGCACCATTTCCCCGTGAGTGTGCAACATAGATAAGTTGAAATATTACTAGGAAGTTGAAGCTGAGCATAAACAAATGATGCTCAAATACTGATACATGATATGAAATGAACTATCGTGGAGCAACAGCATCACAAGAGTGATATCCTTATCTCACGAATATACCCTAATAAAACACGTTGTGCAGAACGAGGAGAAAGCTTAGTGTGTCAATAGAAAGGAAAAGTAATGATGCATCAAAAAAAATCTCATAATAGATTATAAAGGTGGGCATAGAAGTAAATGGTAAAAAAATAAGCATCGCCACCAAGAACAAAAGATGGCATGCAGCCAATAATAAAGCCAACGATAAAAAAATTATTATCCATAATTCAGTAGGAACATAGAATATTCTGAAGAAGTTCTAGTAAAAAGTAAAGCCACTGGTTCTGCCAGCAGTTAAGAGAACGTCTAGATATCTACGCACCATCCCAAGGTTCTTGAACAACACAAAAGCTGCATAACACCTATCACATTTCTTCTCCCCTTAACATTCTTCCTCCTCCACTTCTTTTGTTCTGTGCATTGCAGCAGCCAGCAGCCAGTCAGCATCCACCAGCAGTCAGCAGCAGCTGCATAGTCGCTGACGGACAACAGTAGCCCACCACCACCCGACACCGTCGACACACTAGCAGCACCCCACACCCGCTAATAGCAGCAGGAGAGGATTTTATTCCCACTGCTTAGTCTAAAACAGAATAATTGGATGTGCCATATTATTGAATGATGTAAACCAGAAAGGCTAGAGGTTAATAAAATGTGGCATATGAGCCTTATGGATCTTTTTTCTGAGTACTGGCAAGTGCATTTATGTAGGAACCACACGGTTCAAGATGGCAACAACAACAAAGCCTTTATCCCAAATTTTTGGGGTCGGCTGTTTCCTTCTATTCGGTTCAGTCAAGGGCCATGTCCTCTGTAACACTAACAAAAACCACATGGTTCAAGAACACAGAAATAATAATCTCAAAAATATATATTTATAGTACTTGCCTTTTCTTGATCTGGTGTATATGCCTGTCTACCCTTCCTTTCCCACCTAATATACGCATTAATCTGGACAAGATCTTCTGGAAGTGAGACATTACGATTCTCAGCAACAGAAACATTAGGGTTTTGCTGTCTCTTTTCCGGCAACTTAACCTGGAAGTTCTGACCATTATTTTTGAACCTGTCCAAGAATAGAAATAAATAACTTATAAACATTACATTCAGTAGATCAATAGATGAAAGTTACAACTTAACAAAATATACCATCTATTTTGTCCCTTATCGACTATGAGAAACTCAATGGCTTGTATTTCCGGATCATCGATTTCTATTTTCAAAGTAGATTCCGAACCAGTCTACAAAAATAAGGAAACAAATCTATTATAGATATGAGAGAATGTCAAACATACATTACATAAATCTGGTTTATTATAACTGGAGTTATTCGAACAATAATATAATAATATCGTCATTTTTGTGATGTTACACTGGTGCATTTCTTTAGTAAACTAACTTTTACAAAGGGAGTTCTAAGAGCCCTGTTTTTATAAACTTCTGTTCCATTTGGGCGCCTTGAAGGAAGATTCCAATCCCTGAAAAGTAATTGTTAACCATATCAAACCGCGTTCGGCTTATAATTCATCTTCCCATGAGCATTCCTATGACAGAAATAAATCAAAGAAATAACAAGAGTTGCAGTAAGTCTTACTTCTTCCTCCGACGAAGAGCACCCCAGTGAAGAACTAAGGAACCATTGCTATTGGTTACTAGAAAATCAACTTGCATAAGGGAACCCAGAGCAGGGGCTTGCACATAAACCTATTCAGTTGGAAAGGTGAAGAATAATGCTCGGAAAATCTTAGATTGCAAAATGTAGGTAATGCTCATAGGACAAGTACCTGTAGTTCAGAATTTGAATCGAGGTTGAACTTGCCCGCAAGCTGCTCGTTACAAAAAAGTCAGGAAACAGAGTTTGAGATCTACGTGCACAAGTAAAGATGTATTTGCTAATTTGATCTAAAAACAGCTCATAAGTTCCAGGGGAAGTTTTGTCAAACAAATGAAATAAAAAACAAGTCATCTTATGATCAAGATGAGTCAAGAAAATGATTGCTAAAAAAGTGAATAAGATTCCACGATGGCATTTCATAGCAGGTATATTGTTTGCATTTCAAAGAGAAGATAGAACAAGAGCTTTCCAGTGAAATGTCTTTTGCTACTTTTGCGAAGGCAACCCTTCTTTCTATTTATTTGAGATGATACAGGCTATATTTTTATTGAGATCTGTTTAACAGGTTTGAATACCGAGAGAACTTCAGAGCAAATGTGGAGAAGGAAAAGCCATGTCATGCGAGTATGGTCATCAATGAGAGTAACAAAATACCGAAACCCAAATAAACTATGTAATTTATATGGACCCCAAATATCAGAATGAACTAAAGAGAAAGGAAAATCACTTCCTGCATTAATATAAGGAAAGGAGCGATCATGTTTCCCAAAAAGACAAGACTCATATGAATATTCAGAAAGGGAAATGTCGGGTAACATGGTTTTAAGTACTGGAAGAGGAGGGTAACCAAGCTTGCGATGCCAGTCTGTAGTATAGACTGAAGCTAGAGCAGAGGACAACATCCAAGTGGTACAGTCCATTAACTTCATGATCCCCACATTAACTTCATATACCCACCAATCACTGTGTGTCTCTGAAGATCCTTGAAGGAGAAAACGTTATGGAACACTTACGATCTTTTCTGAGGCAACTGAAAGGAACTAAGTGTGTAAAGAAGGGAAAAAAAAAACTGATTTGAGATTGAAGGTAAGAGTTAGTCAAACGTTGCTCGAGCCTAGAACAGGAATGGTATTCCCATTTGCCACAGACATAGATTTATGACAACTAGGTAACATTGGTACTAGGGGATCTTGAGACGTGATCTGATGCTCCAGAGTCAATGACCCGTGGATGAGAGTGAGATAGACAAGTGATACCTGAGGCTTCAGAGAGGTTGGCAGATGAGTAGGTAGAGAGAACACGCTGCAGGCTCTGGAGATCCTGAGCCGAGATGGCAGAAGAAGTAGATGTAGAAGCTCCATCCGGTGGCGGTGTAGCAGAAGTTTGATGAGCCGATGGTATCGTTTCTGGGTAGCCGTGTTTCTGTGAACAGGTGGAGTCAGTGTGGTTGTTGCGTCCACAATGGGTGCAGTAGAGAGAGTTACAGCCATGACCATGACCACCTTCGGGAGGTCGCCCTCCACCACGCCCATGAAGAGAAGGACAACGGCCTTGCCCTTGAGTAAGAAGGGCAGACAATGGTGTAGGATCTGAGGTGCCATGAGAGGGAACACAAAATGTTGTTGCAAAGATGTTCTTGAGAGGAGGAGCTTCACTTGCTGAAAGTATGTTGGAAAGAAACTGTCGAGATATGGCCTCATCTTGGCAACTAGCACTTCACGTTGTTTCACCAGGGTGGCTAAGTCAAGAGTGAGAGGTTCATGTAGATTCCATTCTTCGAGAAGTCCTCGGTATTTAGTAGCATAATTTGGCAGATCATCACTAGGTTCTGAGGTGGTGAATTCCCGGAATATGCCGTACAACCTTTGAAGGTGCCTTCTGATGAATAGAGAGATTTGAGTTGGTTCCACATTTCCTTAGCAGTATGTAGGTACATGATGGTGCGATAGCAGGCGGCTTCCAAAGAATTAGTGAGCCAAGTACACACTCGGCTTTCATTCTGATTCACAGAGTGAATGTTTTGTAGCATATCTTCAACTACATTTTAGGGCCCGTTGAACCACGTGCGACCATTCCAAGTAGTTGTCACTACCACTGAGAGTAGTGGTAGTTAGTGGAAGATTGGTCTTGAAATTGGTAAAATAAATAGTAGTGGTAGTCTGTGTATCAGAACTTCACAGAGTGAATGTTTTGTAGCATATCTTCAACTACATTTTAGGGCCCGTTGAACCACGTGCGACCATTCCAAGTAGTTGTCACTACCACTGAGAGTAGTGGTAGTTAGTGGAAGATTGGTCTTGAAATTGGTAAAATAAAAACTCCCTTCTTTTTTCTTTACTTCTTTCTTTTCTTTTTCACTCACAATAGCAAGCCACTTGTATGGCTGGCATGTGATTGGGATGACACCACATTAGGTTTGGGATATAAAATTCACACAAATGAGAGTGGAGAGAGAACACCCCCCCCCCCCCCCCCCCCCCCCTTTTCTTTTTTTGCTGATAAGAAAAGAGAGCTCTTTCTTCCTGTTGTTGCTGCTTCGATATCCAAAGGAGAGACTAGAGGAAGGAGAGATTAGAGGAAGGGGGAAAAAGCTCTGGTACCATGCTAAAGTCCCTGCCACTTGCACAAAAACTCTAGGACATTGGTGAGGATTAATGGTTAATATTTATATTTTTCAACACGCCCCTGGCGGCCTGCAGATAGAAGACCAATATCATGGGCCAAAAGTTGAATTCACTGAGTGGGATAATTTCTTTTAATCCCACGTCAAAAGAGATCCGAACATGGGTTGCTCTGACACATGTTGAGAGAAATATCGTACTCAACTTGATGATTTCATTAGGCTCATGGCCTTGATAATTTATAGTAGAGTATACTAGGAAATTTCTACAGCTCATATACTAGCCGTATGACAATTAAAATGTACCAAATTTACTATCACATATAATACTACAGCTAATACCACAGTTGTATGGATATTCAAGAAATTGTTGGTATCAGATCAGAACGAACAAACCTGGCTCCGATACCAGATGTTGGAAATTGGACACGCCCTCCGGCGTTCCGATACTATGTCTGAAACGTTTGCCGCAACGGAAACTTAGGCCAACCCGCCTAAAATAACCAACCCCCGTCTAACGAACACCGAGCAGAGATAAAGACAAGTATATGGATGTGACTACGTCATTTGAACAAATCTCAATCTCTATAACTCAGACAAAATTATAAGATTGACAAAAACAATGTTGAACCCTTTGCCCTAATAGGTTCAACCCCCTCACCACACTCGAGAAGAAAAGAAAAAGATTACAATTGAAATCGCTTACCAATCCGTAGCAATCTCTCTAACCGAAGTTGACGACTCTCGATTAGATCTCTTCTTCCTTCTGTCTTGTATGACGAATCCTAAGAGCAAAATGCAGACTTTTTCTTATATCTCCTGTGGACGAGCACCCCGAATCTCAACTTTGTGATGTGCTTTTTGCCTCCACCCTCACCCCATATATATATAGGGTGAGAAAATCATATTTTATGTCATAATAGGATTTCCTATATAGGAAGCCCTAAATAAGAATCCTATTACACCTAAAATAGCCCATCAACATCCTATTTTAGATTATAATTTGATCTCCTATCACATCTAAAATAGCCAAGCACCAATTATGGATATCCAAATAAAATTAAATTAAATATTCAACCAGATTTGAACTCCATAAATATGCTATTACCAAATCCAGACTAGATTACAACAATCTCCCCCTCAGTCTAATGAGAGGGTATTAACCCCATGGCTCCTCAACTGAACTCCATGTATGTCGCCTCGCGACAGAGTTTCTGCTCCCCCATGCAACTGATCTTCGATCCTTCGAGCTGCTTTGCATCTTCCTTCGTCTCTAGCTCCTCGACTGTCACGTCAATCCTAGTTGCCATGCGTAGCACCTCCTACACCACTGGAATCATGCAGATATCAATAACACAATTAAGGTGAAAGTCCCTGACGATCAGTCTCACCGCAAGTCTCGGTTGCCTGTCCCCGACTTCCGTCTTCCACCAGAACGTGCTACCGTTCCGTCGAGCTTCTTCACCCTTGGCTGGCCCAATCAAGCGGACGGTGCGGTCCTCCTAAGATTCGAACTCCTGAACCTGGCCACCTCCGTGTCCGACACTGAAGCTCCTTCGTACACATGCATCCTAGAGCATAACATCATGCACTGTGCACGTCGTCGATGACCCACAGCTCCTCCTGAATTGTGTGAATGGAGATGCACCTGCCTCAAATTGAGTTTACTGCAAACCTTGATCTCCTCCATGGCTTCGAACTGCTGAAACCAATGTCGTTCCGTGAAGCTTTGGCAAACCACATGTCGCCAAAACCGGATCCGTAGAGCAACCCCTACCTAGAGATCGACCAGTTGTCATGGGACCAACAGATTGACCCTCAATCTTTGACTCACCTCCATTCGCCACTTTATCTCTACGAACCGAATCCTCCATAACCCAAAAAATATCTCGAAGATCCTTATCAGCAAGTTTTCGACGATCCAACTCATGTCGAACACCCCTTGAGCCTCCATCCGGTATTTGCGGCCTATATGTACAACTCAGCAGCTTGAGCATGTACATACCACAACACAAATCTCCTCGAGCCAGTTGTTGGGAACCCTTAGCAAGCATCCAATCTTTATTCCCAAACAAATTACAACAGCCATCATCTGCCAGCCTCCCTACCGAAACCAAGTTGTAGCACAAACTCGGTACATGTCGCACACTCATAAGGACAAACTTCTCACCAAACTCTGTCGTCAAGCACACATCATCGATGCCTACAAGTGCAGTTGTACCCTTGTCGACCATCTTCACACGTTCAAACTTGTCGTCAAGGTATGACGTGAAGGTCCTCCTCTGCAGAGTGGCATGATACGATGCTCCCGTGTCTATAACCCAATCGTCGTCATGACACATGCCACAAGGTTCCTCTGCGTCGGTCGCTACGATGATATCTCCCAACGCCGTGAGTTTTTCCTGGTCGTCCTTGTCTTTTGCCTCTCAGCTTTAAGCTTCATGCAGTTCCTCTTAATATGACCCTTTCATCACAGTGATAGCAGCCCTCCTTGTAGTCCACAATTTCAATATCCCGAGAACTCCCTTGTATCCTCATCTGTGACTTAAGTCTTTTTTTCCCATAGGAAGCCACCAGAATGGATTCCTGCGACGATTCAACTTGCTTGCGTCGAATTTTCTCATTCAACAAGCTACTTTTGACTGCCTCCACCATGACAACTCCATCCGGTATGGAGTTGCTCACCGACACCACTAACGTCTCCCAGCTTTCCGACAGAGAACTCAAAAGTAGTAGGGCTTGAAGCTCATCATTAATCACCATCTTCATCGCATACAGCTGATTGATGATACCCTAAACCTCGTTCAGATGTGCCACTGGGGCACCCTCCGTGTACTTCGAGTTAACGAGTTGGCGAATAAGAAACGCCTTGCTGCCAGACGTCTCTCAGCTTTTTGGCAGAGAACTCAAAAGTAGTAGGGCCTGAATCTCATCACCAATCACCATCTTCATCGCAAAAGCTAATTGATGATACCCTGAATCTCGTTCAGATGTTGTGCCACTGGGGCACCCTCTGTGTACTTCGAGTTGACGAATAAGAAACGTCTTGTTGCCAGTCGTCTTCATTTCGTACAACGAATGCAGCTTCTCCTACAACGCTTTTGCCAAACTCTCCATGGACACGTGGTGAAACACGAATCGTCCAACCATTGGCGGATGTATCCAACGGCCTTCCGATCTAGTCGTTTCCAGTCTTCAGCAGCTTTGTTCGATGGCTTTGCGCTATCGCCCTCCAACAGACCGTGCAAGTCCTTGCACCACAGTAGATCCTCCATCCTTGGCTTCCAAATCGTCTAGCCCCTCTGTGAGGGTGATCATACGAGTGTTCATCTGCTCTGTAGACATGGTTGCTAGAACCCCAAAAGCTATCATACCAGATGTTGGTATCATACCAGAATGAACAAACTTGGCACTGATACCAGATATTGGAAATCGAACACGCCCTCCGACGCTCTGATACCGTGTCTGAAACGTTGTCACAGCAAAAACTTAGGCCAACCTACCAGAAATAAGCAACCCCCATCTAACAGGCATCAAGCACAGATAAAGACAAGTATATGACAGTGACTATGTCACCTGGACAAATCTCAATCTCTATAACTCAGATGAAATTACAATATTGACAAAAATAATGTTGAACCCTTTACCCAAATAGGTTCAACCTCCTCACCACACTCAGGGTCTGCTTGGATTAAGGGAGGAAAAATAAGCATAGTTAAGTGGGGTTAAGTGAGGGGGAGTATAGTCAATACATAGAACCTTGTTTGGATTGGAGGGAGAGTTAAGTGAGGGGTGTTTAATAACTCTTTCTTGGATTGGAGTTTTGAGTGAGATAAGGATTAATAAAAATATGATAGTTACCAAAATAACCTTATTACATATGTCATAAAATTAAATGCTCAAGAAGACCCTCAAGAAGAAGAAAAAGATATTACAATTAAAATCGCTTTACTTCCCCTCACTTAACCCTCAATCCAAGCAGACCCTCAAGAAGAAAAAAAAAGATATTACAATTAAAATCGCTCACCAACCCTTAGCAATCTCCCTAACCGAAGTTGACGATTCCTCGATTAGATATCTTCTTCCTTATGTTTTATATGGCAAAGTCCTAAGAGCAAAATGCGGACTTTCTCTTAGATCTCCTGTGGACGAGCACCCCGAATCTCAACTTTGTGTTATGTTTTGTGCCTCCACCCTCACCCCATGTATATATAGGATGAGAAAATCATATTTTAGGTCATAATAGGATTTGCTAAACAGGAAGCCATCAAATAAGAATCAAATTACACCTAAAATAGTCCATCAACATCCTATTTAGATTATAATAGGATCTCCTAAATAGGAAACCCTCAAATAAAAATCTTATTACATCTAAAATAGCCAAGCACCAATTATGGACATCTAAATCAAATATTTAATCAGATTTAGACTCCATAAATATGCTATTACCAAATCCGGACCCGAACCGGAGTTGGCCCATGAGGTGCGATATTGAATTGGCCCATATGCCTTAAAAGAAAATTCTCATGTAAGGCCTAAACCAATTCCAATTATCTACACCTCATGATCCCACCTCCTACCCGATGTGGAACTAAATTACCAACATCATTGTCACCCCCTTTTGAGCGCTCAACTGGAAACGAGATACAATCCAACAACTCTACCTTAGCTTTTTTCTGCTAACCGAATAACCTTATCACCTTGCTACATTTGCCAATTTTCGCTAGACGAACAACCTTAGCACCATTGCTATCTTTTTGTTCGTTTCCGCTAGCCGCAACCTTAGTACTCCTGCTACCTTTATTTGTTTCCGTCAGCCGAGCACTCAGGAGATCCAACATATTGTCATCTCGATCCGTCCTACCACAGATGATACGTTCATCCACACTATTATTGTATGCCAACCACAACGTCTTGCTCCAACTTAGGTGCATCAAACCCAGCTTTGAAGCCAATTCGTGTAGTTGATGCTCCTACTCCACCTTGAGAAGAGCCCGTATAATCCGATTATACACATGAACGTTCAACACCATCTGTCTCAAACCAATTAGAGCCGCTCAAACCAGCCCCGTAACCTTGGGCTCTGATACCACTTGTTGGGAACGCGATGTGACCCGAACCAGAATTGGTCCATGAAGTGTGATATTGAATTGGCCCATATGCCTTAAAAGAGAATTCTCATGTAAGACATGAACCAATTCCAATTATCTACACCATGATCCCACCTCCTACACGACGTGTGACTAAATTACCAACACCATTGTCACCCCCCTTTGAGAGCTCAACCGGAAACGAGATATAATCCAACAGAAATAGCCATAGATAGTCTTCTACAAGAACCAACCCCAAGGGAGTATTTCCATGTCAAACTCAGTTGTGACCAACGTATGTCAACAATGAGAGACACTAAGTTGAGGTCAAGCAATTCGGGTATACCCCACACATAGAGATCAACTTTGATTTATCCATTGCAAGGTTGTAATCTCAGCACATTTATGGCATGAATGACAGGTGGCACCTGGTTTATGATTTTGAAATGATATTTTGTTCACAACTTTCAAATGAAACTCAATTGCAGTTATAAAAATATCACATGCGAGCTTGAGAATAATGCTATCTTTGAACTTCTATAAATAAATTTGATAATGACAAGCATACTGAACAAACAAGGCACTCATACAAACAAGATTTAGACCCAAAAAACACCTAACATGAAAATCACAAGTGCTTTATATCACACAGAGATTCGTATATAAAACGAAAATACCTTTGATGAAGGATCTGTAGCCAACACAGCACGAGTAACCATAGACCTGCCCTTATGGTTTCCTGGTAATGATTTTGCTTCCACTGCACTCAAATTGTTTTCAAGAAACCTGTTAGAGAGAAGCGCCTTTCGTCTCTGATTCTTTGCATTGCCTGCCTTAAACCCTCTTGGAACTCTGTTAAGCAAACTCCCAGAGAACGCAGGACTTGTCCTACCCTGGTTCTCTATGACAGAGGGACAGCAAAGAGCTTGTTGGAGTAGACTATGTCCGAGTGTGTTATTCATGATCCTCACTCATGCAAACAGGCTGCACGATAAATCTTGATCCAAATAATAAATAATCAGGACTCGAAAGGTAAAATACTTCACAAGTAAACATACAAGACATTCAATCAGATGATGATGAAGTTCTCCCCAAGCCCCAACCGATGTGCATGGATACGATAATACGATACGAGTCATACGACACTATACAGACATGGACTGAAATCGGCATGTCCTAGTGTATTTTTGGAGTGTTTGCGTCATGTGTGTTACGTCTCTGACACCGTGACACAACACAATACGGCACCATTTTTGCAGTATTTCAGTGTTCCTAGATCCCACCTACTGTCATGAGATAAATTGAAGTTCACTTTCTCTAACAGAATATGGGAGACAACAGCAGGGCCGGCCATGGTCATGGGCGAGCCGGGCGACCATCCAGGGCCCAAATTAAATAGTCCTCCCCAATATATTTTTTTTTTTGGAACCAGATAAATTATTTCTGGAATCGCTCCCACTGGGATTCGAACTCCTGACCACTCGGGCCGCATGCATCTCTCTTAACTACTAGGCTAGAGGTCATTTGCGTCCTCCCCTATATATATATATATATATATATATATATATATATATATATATATATATTATTAATTTTTTTGGAACCAGGTAAATTGTTTCTGGAATTGCTCCCACTGGAATTCGAACTCCTGACCACTTGGGCCGCATGCATCTCTCTTAACCACTAGGCTAGAGGTCATTTGCTATATATATATATATTGGAAAATGGTCATTTTATTTATTCATGATAGTTATAATAAACAAATCAATACATCACTCAAATCATATATATATATATATATATATATATATATATATATATATATGGAAAAGAAACTACCTAAATAATATATATAACATGAATCAAATATATTAAGAAGTCAACGAAGATATTGCTAATCAAGAGCCCAAACTAAAAACTTAATTACATGTAAACTGAAATTATTATAACTAGTAATTACATCCCACAATTCTGATTAAAAAAGAAAAATACATCCCACAATTCTGATTAAAAAAAGTCAAAAAATATGAAAAAATAATCTATGATTAAATGTATACATATTTATTAATAAATAGTTGTTATAAGTAATTATGTTAAGCATTTTTTTGGCTAGCAAGTAAACGAAACGTTAAGCTAAAAATTAATAAACATTCAGATAGAATAGAATCCCTATTTATTAGGCTAAAGAAAAGAAAAATTACTTACAAAAATAATTCAGTTTCCATTCTCTTTCTATCTTTCTTTCACGTCTTCCCTATAATTGCATGTTCTCTAAATATAAAACTATCTTTTTGTAGGTTTGTTCTAAACATATTTAGTTTACATAGTTGATAATTATTTATTTTATTTAGTCATTAATCTTAATAGAATTTATGATTCAGGTCTATGTAGTGTTATGCGCTTTTTGAAGAAAAGGAACATTAGTTCAACAAAACCAATCCAGGTTATATTAATCTTTGTTTATCATTTATATTTTATTACGTTTTTTTTTTTTTTTTGTGCTAGTAAAATATGTTACATAAAAAACAATAAAGTGGGTATGAAAAAAGACAAAAAAAAAGGATAGAACAATTCGTTCTTTCTATAAAAGGGTCGTTGATAGATTTATTGTTAATAGAGCTGTAAATTCAAATGAACAATTTCTAGAAAATGTGGTTGCTGAACAAGGTGAAATAAGTCATGTGGAATAATTAGCTGATATACAAATAATGCAAATGATGGTTTTGATAATCTTGACAAGAATACGAATTATAGAAATAGAAATATGATATCTTGATGGTACTAATGAAAATTCAGGTAATCGAAAAGTAGAATGGAATATTTGAACATTTATGATCCAAGAACATAGACCCAAATTTTGTTATTTGAAAATTAATAATATTATTTAATTCAATATTTCTAGTGTTGAGAATGAAAATTTTATAAGGGCCCAAATTTTGTAACCAACCGGACCTGGACGACAGTAGACAAGGAAAACCAACACTACAAAGAGTGGTGCTGCCACCGTGCGTTGTTGTGTCAGACAAGTATCAGACACAATCAAGACACTCCAAATACACCAGGACACGCCAAAAACAGCACTTGAGTCCGTGTCACTGTGTCCATATTGTATCTTGTTCGTGCAACATACAATAAACCATTACTAGCAATCCGCTGGTTGCAAATAAACAAGAGTCTTAAGTTTCGCACTGTAGAATAGACATGGAGCCTTTTGACTCTTTATACACATAAAGCAAGCACAAATAGACATTTCTCAATTATTATTATTTTTCCCAAAACACCAATAAATTTTGTTTGGGACAGAACTTCAGAAAAATTGTACCGTGTCGTCGTGTCGGAAACGTACCGGATACGACACGGACACTCAAAATCGACGGCATATCGTGTCCTAATCGTGTCCGTGCAACAACATTTCTTGGCAGCTCACGATCGAGACAAATGCTAAGATTACTAACAAAATTAACACAGAAAATTCAAGAAACTTCCAGAAAATCCTCAATCCGAGCTAAACCTACCTCTACTGAAGAAGCGAGAACTGGGCTCAATCTACTGAAATAATCGGAAGAAGAAGAAGAAAAAAAAAAGTAGATCGAAATGTTGATCAGCGAAAAAAATAGTTGATCGAAATGTTGATCAGCGAAAAAAAAAAAAAGTAGATCTAATGAACATTCACATTGCACCGATTACAAAAATAGTTGATCGAATTCTTACAGTAATCGAACGAAAATTCTTCTTCGAGTTCTCGATGAGAGAGAGAAGAACCAGTGGCTGGAGTTAGAGAGAGTGTGTGTTTGTTTTTAAAAGCCTCTCTCTCTCTACAGAAATCCCAGATTTTTTATTTTTCCCCTTTTGGCCGATAGTTACAGAAGAAGCAATATTAAAATCAACGGCCGGGAGCGAACAGGAGGGGCACGTGGCGGCAAGCGGGACGGAGCTTAGCGCGTTTCGTGTATGGATAGCTTTATTGGGAAAATATCAGTGACGTGGGTCGAGAGTTCGGGGCCGATCACGTGCTTAGAAATTGTGAAGAGTTGAGAGAGAGCGGGTAAAACTTTGATACAGAAGGGGTATCAAACCCCTGATATATAGCAGATGGGCCCTTTTCAAAATTTATGTATATATTTATGTGTACACATTTTATAAAGAGAGGGAGGGCCCACCTATCATACATAGGGGGTATCAAAGTTTTGATACCCCCTTCTGTATCAAAGTTTTTTTTATAAGTCGAGAAAACTTTGATACCGAAGGGGTATCAAAGTTTTGATACCCTCTATGTATGACATGTGGGCCCCTTCCTCTTCGTAAAATGTGTAAACATATATATATACATAAATATTGAGGGGTCCCACTTATCATATATAGGGGGTATCAAAACTTTGATACCCCCTTCGGTATCAAAGTTTTACTCAGAGAGAGCGGACACCCCCGCGAACCGGCCTGGGAATCGGACCGCACAGTGTAACCACAAATTGGGACTAAAGCTGTGTTTGATTGGAAGGTGAAAAATATATGGAAAAGAAATTAATTCCATGAAATTATTTTCCTAGAAAAAAAATTTCATGGAATCTTGAAAATTTTACATTGAAAACTTAATTTGGATGTTTTGATTGTCATTATTTTCCATGAAAAATAGTTATTTTTCATGTAAAATAATATTTTACTATGGGTTGGTCAAGTTTTATTTTCCACCATTTTAGAAGAAAATATGAAAAATGATAGTTTTTTGGAATATAATTCCATAAAAAATATAAGCTGTCAAACACTAACAATTGGTGGAAAATTTGTGATGGAAATATTTTCCATGAAAAAAAAGGCCAATCAAACACAGCCTAAGATATTTTAGACGAAAAATGCTAAGTCTACAGCCAAATGTTTACCGTCTTTTTACAACCTCTCTCTCTCTCATCCCTTACACATGGATCCCACCGGGTCCCACCTCTCCTCTCACCCCCCTGCTACATGGACTCCATCCGACCCTACCATTTTTTTCCTCCTCCAATCGAAGTCGGATACATGACGATTGTAAGAAAATTGTAAGCATTTGATTGTAGAGCAAAGCTCTTTTTAGACGGATTGCTCGTGATTTTATGCTTAAATTTTACATAAAAGAATTCCCCTTAATTAATTTTTTATTGCTTAGAGGTCCCTATTATGTGTTCACCAATGTTAATTTGCTAACAAAATTCTATTAACCCATTGAGTCTTCTTTTTGCTCTCTTCTTCAATTCAACCCACAAAATCTAATATTTGTTTGTAATATTGTTCTCCTCAATATGTTTTATTATTATTATTATTATTACTATTGACTTTGCAGTTTGTTATCACAGTTGCCTCTTCCACCATTCTTTTTTCTTTCATATTTTTTATTTTTCTTGCATTGAAATATATGACAAAGTTTATGGTTCCATTTTTATTAGCACAAGTGAACTTCAAATGACAAACGTTAGAAATTAATAAGGTTTTGTTTAACATTTTAACCAAAATATGGCATAAAAATCAACAAACTCTCATACTTAATCCGAATTTCGACAAATGTGGACATTGTTCTCTAATAATATAAGTTCGATTTAATAAGCCTCTAGGTAAATAAAAAAGGATTGTTGATACCGGCAAGATCAGTAAGATGATTGATTATATCTGTTGGTTGGTAGTTAGTACATGCAAAAAGGGAACCCTAGTAAAAAAAAACGTTTTTAGTCTGTCTATCTGTCTAGCTTTGGTAGATTTCCCTAACGCAATTCAAATATTGAAATTCCACAAACCCATGAGAAATTTTGTCATTAATAAATATAGATAATTTCAAGTTAGACAAATGGGGACCATGTTATCTAATAAAGTAAAGTTCGGTATAATAAGCCTCTAGTTAAATAAAAAGGTTTAAGGGGCCTAACTCAATATCTAAGTGACTTCACAGAAGAAATCAGTAAACCTCATTTCAAGTAATCTTAATAGTTTTGTTAATTAATTACTCATTTGTGCATTCATTGCACCAACGGCACATATCTTCATGATGTACTTGAGAAGAAAAAAAGCATCCCATTTGACAGATCCAAAAAAAGGGACATAGTAAGAATAATTTTTTTTTTCTATATAAAATGGAGAGTATAATGAAAAAGAGTTACAAAAAAAAAATCAGATCTAAATTTTCCAATTAGATATGATAGACTTGAACTCTAAATTGATATAAAATTAGGATCTAAACTTTAATTAGCCCTAAAATAAAATAAACAGAAATGATGGCCAGACCGAGGGGGGACCGCGGTTTAAACCGCGGTGCCACGTGTCCCCCCCTCATTGGTCGGGTCCCTGCCGCTGACGTCAGCATCCCCCTGCTAACGTCAGCCCGCTGGATCCGACCAATGAGGAGGGGACACGTGGCACCGCGGTTTAAACCGCGGTCCCCCCCTCGGTCTATGTATCAGCGTTGTAAAATAAAAATGCTAAGTTTACTGTCAAATGCCAACCCTTTTACAACCGGTCTCTCCCCTTCTGCTAATATGGGTCCCACCGGGTCTCTTCTCCTCTAATTAGTGGATGTTGCGTATACGATTGTAAAGCTTGCAACCAAAACAACAAAGAAAAAAGCAATGGACACTGCCATGGAATAGAAGAGGTTAAGGGAGAAAGAAAGATGATAGGAGAGGGCTTTATTCCCATCCGCTGATGTCTCGGTAGAAGATGGCCCCCATATGCCCATCTCTTTGGCACGAGATTTTGGATGGGCATCCAACTCCACGGCTCATGTTTGCCCCCTTCTCATTATTTTTTATTTGCTGCACATGAACTTGATTAAGACTCCATGAAGCTATCTATAACAAGTAAAATATTTGCATGTTGATACTTGATCGATGAGCCCAATATGGAAATATCTATCCACAAGAGAATAATTCATTAGGCCATGATTAGGGCTATTATGTAGAGGCTCTAGCTCAGGACAGGACATGCAGAACGAACAAATATGATTGCATATCCAAAATAGTAGTAGTATATATTATGTGCCACACTTGACCCAAAATAGTTGTGGTGGTGTAGTGATAACATGTTAGTCTCATACTTTATAGTTTCTTAGGTCCTTAGTTTAAGTAATAACAATAATTTTTTTATATATATATATTTTTTAACATTATATATGTAGATCTATTTTGAAAGTTCGCCTTGGATCTTATGAGCCCAGCGTCGACCCTAGGGTTATTGTTTTGGACCAAGTATATTTAATTTTCGAATTCGATCTCATTTCGATATAATTTTACTATAGACGGTTCTGGACCCTACCGATAGAGTCTTAGCCTAAAAAATGATATGGTCCCCAAATCATATAAAGCATGGTCAATTATAACTTACTAAGGACATATACAAATACTAAAAAATTATTTTTTATCACTATAAAAAATAGAATTTTTTTACATTACAATGGTTTGATCTTGTTACTGCAGTTTCTAAAAAAATAAGGATTAGATCTAAAATTGAGATTTTTTTTATATTAGTAGTGTATACGAAGATTAATTTCTTTTGGTCTTCCGATTTTGGGGCCACGTGCAATTTCACAGCTTGCACATGCTCAGAAGAAAAAAAAAGAAAAAAAGAAGTCTTCGTATAAAGTCCCTTGAATTATGGAATGTAATGTATCAAATATAGATTATATTGAATGACCTTGTCAAACTTTGCATATATAAGTGTGTCACTACCACATTTCTAGTTTGAGGGTATTTTTGTCATTTTTGGGGTTATTTGAATTTATTAGAATTTATTTAATTTATTTTGGAATTGTTTGAATGAAGGTTGACTAGGTTGACTTTGACTAGCTTTGACTTGGTAGGCTAACCTAGGAGCTAACCCTAGTTGAGTTTGGACTTGGTTAGATTATGAGACCCTAGGTTAAGTTAAGTTAACCCTACTCTAGTTATTAGAATCAATTAGGAATATAGAGGTTAGAATAGAAAGCTTTTGGTCACAAGTCATGACTTGTGATTTTTGAAACATTGATTAATGACTAAGCCCAATCCACTAGCAACCCTAACCCAAGCCCATACTTGGCCGGCCACTTGACCCATCCTTGGGATTCCCACCCTATAAGTATTCTCCTAGAAATTAGGGCTAGCCTCTTTAGGAAGAACAAGTTTTTGGAAAGAGGTGAGTTTTCATCTTCACAAATCCATAGAAATTCCATTTTAGCTCCTTTTTCCCTCAAACAAATTGTAATAGGTTTTAAATGAAGTGTTCTTGCTGTTGTTATATGTTTTTCTCAGATTCATACCAATTTGGAGAAGTTTTTCTGAATTTCTTTGCATGGAGACCTAGATCTAGGTGTCCCCTAGCTAACCCTAAATTTTTGTGTCATTTTGGACCCATTTCGTGTCCGTATCGGACACGTATCCGACCTAGGTCTAAATGTTTAATGAAATGCCCCAATGGGCATTTCGTGTTGATTTTTGAATTGTGTTTAAATAGGAATTATTGTTTTGATGTCGCTTACACGTTTTTGGGGGACTGAGGTGATTTTGGTCTTGTGTCGTGTCTGTTTGGACACAGGGACACATCCGCGCGCGCTCGGAACTACACTGTCCTGCTGTTCGGGGGCTGCACTGGACACGACACGCGACCACTGGACACGAGACTCGACACACACCACGGGGCACTGACTGACATGCCACATGTCAAGTTTTAGACGACCACGTGGCGTGTCGAGAGAGTTATCAGTGTCGCACTGATTTGTCACTGTGCAGTGCACACGAGAAATCGAGCACTGATACGCTATTCATATTCATGCTGGACACGTCGAGGACACGAATCAGGGTGTCCTAGCCCAAGCCCTTGTCCTACTCGACACTAGGACGCGACCACGAGGTCTGTGTCGTGTCGTGTCGTGTGCACGAGCACTGGGAACACGTGCACGAGAATTGGTCCTGTGTTGCACTATTTTGGGTTCGGGATTGTTTGGACACGTTTGTGTCCACTTGGGTGGACACGAACACATTGTGTTGACACAAAGTCACAATCAACAAAATATCGATAACATTGACTAAATAATACTTGTAATAATTCAATACGACACACGACGACTACATCCAGCTCAAGTCAGACGACAGCTCAGTTTTGTAATTTCAAGCCATTGTTGAGTCTGTATTTTTATTTTTGTTGAGTCTAGACTGATGTAAGCTGAGTTGTACTGAGCTCTTGAGACTTAACCTATAACCTACCCAAAATCCATAAGCTCCACACATCTAAATAAGCCCATTGGACCCTAAGACCCATTCTGTGCTATGGAGACAGAGTTCGGGCCGAACTCTGTCCCCTAAAAATTAGCACCCTAATTTTTAGGGTTGGCTGGTTGCTAGTTGTCCAACGGCCAAATATTTGAAAAATCCTACAAGAATTCTGGCCGAATTCTGCCTGATAATATCCTATAAATAGGCCATGAATTCTCTCATTTTCATTCATCCAATCTTCTCTTCTCTTCTCTCTAAAGCTCAATACAAGCCATACCCTTCTTCATCTACTAGCCACAAGCTCCCTAAGCCTCAAGTGCTCAGCATTTTTCAGTTAGGAGTTTTGTGCAAGAGTTCAAGAAGTCGCTTGGAAAATTCCAAGCATCGCCACTGCGATCCTTTGTAAGAAGTTGACGTGCTCTTCTGAAGAAAAGGCACGGGGTGTAACTACTATTTCACAAATAGTGGATTTAATCCTGAGCTAGAGTTCTCAGGCCTGGACTAGTCCTCCACGAGGGAAACCAGGTTAAAATCGGCTGTGTTTGCGTATGCTTTCTTGCTCCTTATTTATTTCCGCATTTACTCTGATTAATTTTAGCTTGTGAAAGAGTTTAATTTTTAATTGGCTATTATCGCTATAAACTCTATTCACCCCCCTCTAGAGTTGCCATCTGTTCACAGCTCTATTATCTCAACAAGGACTAACATCCTAGAGCTGATCCATGGCAACCACACAATCCTTGATTTCCAATCACGGTGAAGGGCAGTCCACTCATAGGCCTCCCCTATTTGATGGAACTAACTACACATATTGGAAAACAAGGATGAGCTTTTATCTCAAGTCGCTAGACTTTGACCTGTGAACTATCGTCACTGACGGTTACAAAAAGCCCGCCAGAATAGTTGTCAATGGTGATCTCGTTGAAAAATCACATGACAAATATTCTGACGAGGAGAAGAAACAGACAAGTCTAGACGCGAGAGCTATTAATGCTTTATTTTATGCTATAGACAGGAATGAGTTCAACATGGTATCTACATGCACCACCTCTCACGAAGTATGGCGACTTCTAGAAGTGACGCATGAAGGAACCACCCAAGTCAAGGAATCAAAGATAAGCCGTCTCACTCAAGAATATGAGGCTTTCAAGATGAAGTCAAATGAGACGATCACGCAAATGTTCACAAGATTCTTCGACATCATCAACCCCTGTCTTCGCTCGGCAAACAATATTCAAATCACGAGAAGATTCGCAAGCTACTTAGGGGGCTCCCAAAGATTTGGAACCCTAAGGTGACAGCCATCATAGAAGGAAATGATCTCTCAACCATGTCCATGGAGACCTTGATGGGAAAGCTGATGATTCATGAGCTTGACCTCAAGGACTTCGAAGAGCCTGCTCCTAAGACTAAGGAGATCGTACTCAAAGCTCACCGACGGAGGGCTGACCCCGAAGAGACGGATAACGAGAACTCAGAAGGTAATGATCAAGCTCTCCTTGTCCGCAACTTCAAGAAATTTCTTCGCTTCAACTGAAGAAAGAAGGAACCACAAGAAGACGACGAAGAAGAGCCAACCTGCTACGGTTGCAAGAAGACGGGACACGTCTGAAAAAACTGTTCATTCTTAAAGAAGAGCAACCGCTATGAGAAACCTTACAAGAAGACTTCCTCAAAGAAATATGCCAATATGAGCATTTGGCATGAAAGCGAAGCTACTGAATCCGAGGAAGAAAATGACTCTCATCAAGACGCTGCAAACGTGTGCCTAATGGCAATGTCCGACAAGGTATCAAACGAAACTCTTGATGACTTCACTTTTGATGAACTTGGCGATGCTTTTACCGATTTACTTGATGATCATAAAAAGGTCATTGGTAAATATAAACATGCCAAGGAAAAGATCAAAAGTCATGAATTCGAAATTCAAAGACTTTCTTTACTGCTTGATAAAATTAGAGACACTTCACCTACGGATGTAACAGATGAGGTATCTAAGCTTAAAATAAGCTTACATGATGCCGAAGCACGCATTGAACAACAAACACAAAAAATCACAGCACACAACACGGAGCTTGCAGAAGAAAAGAGTAGACACAAGATTTCTATTACTAAGATGCATGGTTTGAATGCTAAGGTTACTGAACTGCAAGCTGTCTCTAAGAAACTAGAGACTAAATTGGGAAAACAAGTTGCTCAACCTCAAACCCAAGAGACATACACAAAGCATGATACTTCTCATACTATTCACCCACATCATCCACCTACAACACGTAATCATGCTTACATATACACACACTTTCACAAAGCACACAAACCACATGCACGTAGAAATAACTATTATATGTCACAAAATCATCATACTACACATAGATACAATCATCACCATGTTGCACAAAAACAACACTACCATCACTCTACATATAGACACCATCACCATGCTACTCCATATAGACAATATCACCATGTCACTCCATATCACTCTACACATAGTCATCATCACCATTCTAATTCTACATATCATCATACTTCTTCTCATCACTCTACTTATAGACATCATCAGCATGCTCCTAATATAAATAGGAATGCTACATGTACTTATTGTGGTTTACATGGACACATTTCACCACAATGTAGAATTAGAAGATTAGTAGATAGAAAGATATATGCATGGTTTTCAAAAACTAACTTTTCAGGACCCTCAAGAACTTGGGTACCAAAGGTCACATCTACTCTTGATGTAGGTGGACCTTCCCTCCTAAACTAAGAGTAAGTGGATTCTCGATAGTGGATGCTCGCGACATATGACGGAAGACACAAATTTTTTTACATCACTATCGATGAAGAGAGAAGGATATGTATCCTTCGGTAACAACCTAAAAGGTTATATTATAGGTAATGGTATTATTGGTCATCCTTCCTCACCCGTAATAAAGGATGTCTGCCTAGTGACCGAGTTAAAGCATAACCTGTTCAGCATTACACTACACCAAAATGCTCATTTTGGAATGGAAACACTCCGTTCCAAAAAATTTCAGGAACGCCTTTATTACGTGCCTATTTTTGGGCTGCCAAAATTCTTGGAATGCCATAAAAGCGTTCCAAGGGACTATTATTGGAACGCTTTATATGCGTTCCAGTGTTGGAACACCAACAAAACGTTCCTAATAAAGGGTTCCAAGGGATGATTTTTGGAACACATTATATGCATGCCAATGTTGGAACACCAACCCAGTGTTTCTAATAAGGAGGAGTTCAAATTAATTTGTGCATAACTACTGGAACGGATTCAATGTGTTCCAGTGCTGGAACGATAGAAATATGTTCCTATCAATTTTGCTGATTCTTTGAAATTCCAAACCTATTATTTGATTTTATATATAGATAAATAAAATTTAGTTCTCTTGAGATTTTATAAACTTAAAGTTGATATATAATATAAACGAAAGTAAACAAATATCAATAGCATAAGTACATGCATAATAGATAAATATAAAGCTATATTGACTAATAAAGTCAAATTGTCTTACACAAATATTGTATATATGCTTAATACAATTTTGCTAAACTACGATGATAGCAAAATGTCCTAGTATTGTGAACATAATTTGATATCTTCTCAACGTTCTCTTTCTTCCCCGTGATCAAACTCTTTCATTGTTGGATAGTCATAGGGCCTACAAAGTTGAAAGGTCAAAAAACAAATTAGTAGAGAGAAAAAAATCAGAAAATATAACTCTACAAATCCATCCCAACTTTCAAAGGGAAAAAAATAAATGGTTCACTTGTTTTTTTTAAAATACAAAACCAAGTCATACATCATACATTTGAAATTTTTCAAGATACATTCTCACACAATAATCAAATACAACCTAAAGAGCAGCATGATAGAAATCGAACACTCGAATCGAATAACATAAGACAAAATTTCTAATTCTCCAGTCAGATTTCAATTGGCTTAAGCATACAGAACACGCTAAAACTATTCTAGCATCGGACAAATATTTCAAATGTTACAAAATTTGCCAAAGTACATAGAACTTCCTAAAAGAAAACTAAAATGGGCCAAACTTTTGCTGAAAACTGGTTGAAATGTGTAGGTGACTTGGTTTTCTATACGTACCTTTGGACTCTGTCAAGTAGAGAGCTCCTTGAAAAGTTCAGGCTTCTGCCGAAGAACCCTCTGCACACCCTCTAAAAGCATCCTTTCGGTCGTAAAAACAAATCCACGCCGACATGTTCTCCCGGAACTTCAAAACGACAACATGACAACCAAATTGAACAAAAAAGTTACAGGAATCAATACACCAAAGTGGTCTGGAACAGAGTAATACCTTCGCGTTGATCATGAGGAAGACCATCACCCTTTGCAAGGGGACGGTCTTCCTCTCCGAGATGAGCATCTCCTCGTTGTAGATCTTCTGAACCATTACCGGATCTGAGCCGAGGCCTCGCCGTCGGTGGAGGAGTCGGACTTCTTCTTCTTCCAGTTGTCCTCGGCAATAGCGATGAGGGATGAACTTGTGATTCCAGCGTACACCAACTGTGTGATTATGCTTAAAGGATGATTGCTTGCTGACATTTTTTTTCTGTGTACTTTCAAATTCTCAAAGGAGAAAAATACTAGGGAGGAGTCTCCAATCGAGGATCCTCCTGCAGAAAAACAACATAGCGTAGAATCATTTGTATCAACTGAGACCAACATCAGGAGCAATCACAGGGTTGGTTGTAATCCTCCTGATCAATCCTCTTCCATAAAAGGGCCAACAGTCAAATCTTTTCAACATGTTTCAGCAATGTAAAGATTTTGGAATTTATTGAGAAAGAGGGCTTGGTTCTTTCTCTGAAGATATTTTCGGTTCGAATTATAGCTTCTGATCCAGCAATTTGGACACGCCTGTTAATGAGATGCAAGAATTGGTACAACACATTGTAGAAAGATGATTAAGACCTACTCTTAATGTGTAGAAAAATCTAAATAAATTGTAGTTATGCTCGTTTATCGTAATAAATAAGACAACACTACAGGATAGATGGGTAAGAGGATCACTGGATTTCAATATTTCAACTTAAAATTTCTTCATAAACTCTCATTTCAATGACAAAGAAGTTCCTTTCCTACTTCCATATTGCTCACCATAAACTAGTAGACATTAGTATCATATAGCTTCTCTCTCATTTCTTTTATTTTAAGAATCAGTATCCTATAGCTTTGAAGTTGATGAAATGACAAATTTTGTGATATTTCTCTAAAAATACTGCATTCACAGACTAGAAACATCATAAGTACCTGGCTTGAGAATTGATATAAGCAATGGGATTGATGCGACACCTCAATAGGAGTGATGAAGTAAAGACGCCTATGCTTCCGTCTGTGAAACTTGTATAAACCATTCGGCTATCACATGAATATGTTCCATGTGTAATAGATCCCTCTCTTGGTATCCACTATGTAAAACAGTATGATGTCATGGTTCGCCTTGCTAAGAAAATATAAAAATGTACGTAGAAATTGGCTTCACTTCCATCACATGAACTAAAAAATTGGGAACATGAATCATGCTGAACCTGTTTGTGGAAGACAATGGCTCAGTTTGGAGTACAAGAGATAGGAGCAGGGTTAACTGAGCTTAGCACCAGTTTTTGATAAGTATCGGAGCTTAGCACCAGTTTTTCACAAGTATCAGATCTTAGCACCAATTTTTCATGGTCTAAACTATATGTCCATCATTTTAATCCAATTTTTCATGTTCTCCTTATAAGAACCTGTTTGTGGAAGACAATGGCTCAGTTTGGAGTACAAGAGACAGGAGTGGGGTTAACCAATTAGCCAGTATCAGCTAGTATCATAGCTTAGCACCAAGTATCAGAGCTTAGCACCACTTTTTCATGGTCTAAACTTATATCCATCATTAGCCTTTCTTTTCATGGTCTCCAATTTTTCACAAGTATCAGAGCTTACACCAGTTTTGAAATACACAGAGAAACCAGTAGATAAGGATCATATAAGACTCCATCATCCCAAAGATTAACATTAGCTTGAGAAAGTATATTAAGCATGATGCTTAATCATAACTCAAATAAAATCTGATAAGCAAAGTTTCACAAGGAAAACTAAGCATAAGCTTAACCAAAAAACATGTAGCAAACTTTCTCTTTTTAGTTTTCATGGTCCCTTTCAATTACAAAGGAAGAAACTTTTAAGGAAGATTGGTCTTCGGATGTTTCGGGATTCAGTTTTTCTTCAAACATCTTGATTGTCTGGGAAGTGAATACTGCCTACGCGACTCTCTTCATGGAAAGCAGCGCCGGTCCGAAAATTCTCGGGACCTAGGACGGAGTTTGAAAGTGAGGCCTTTTGAATGGGTAAATGGAAAAACACTAAATTTTTCCAAACAAACTTTACGAGTACCACTTAAGTGAATTTAGAGTATGTTTGGACTTTCCTATTGCAAGGTTTAGTTGGATTAGTAAGTAACATTGGCTCCTGTTTAGGAGCTTTGCCTATCGAGGGGCCAGGGACGGTCGCCTAGTCCGTCCCTTCTCTTGGCCAGGCCATGATGGAAAGCTCATGTGAGTTGGTTTCTTTAGCAGATCTTAAGCTTCGTTGGAACATACCTTGTGGACCAAATAGTGTAGTAACTTTTCCTAGTGTACCGTGGTTGAAGCCTTGGTATTGGTGGTCATGGCCGGTACTGCCCTTAGGACTTTCATGGCATGAGCAGCGCTGGAAGACTCTTGGGTAAGCTTACACCAGTGATTGTTGCACCCCTCACAGATGAAGCGGTTAGTCGCCATCAGCATCTTGGACGACAGGGCGATCACCTCCGCATCTGGATTTGAGAAAAAAAAATAGTTAAGGCATCGATCGAAAAATAAATGATGGAAACAATTGTTAGATTAAAATATAATTATTATATTACAAAGAAAGTAAAATATTCATATTCTCAAATGCAAAATTTAGACTCCTAATTCACAAGCTCGATGGAAGAAGAAGATGACTTTAGCACAAAATTTTCGATCATTTAATAATAGTAATAATAAAAAGAAATTGAGCTAGAATACATGTTGCATGTGACATTGATAACAAAGATATTTACTTGGAGTTCCTGGTAGATTCCTTTTCTTCTTGGCAGGCGTCGAGGGCTAAGGTGGAGCAGTAGAAGACGATGGAGGTGTCGTTGAGGAATTGGACTGATGCTGCTGCTTTATCATTAGAATATGGCCTTCCTCCCTCATGCCAAAGAATGGAGCAAATGAAACTGTTGCCATGGATCGATTCGGTATCCAATATCGAAATCCTTGTCAAACAAAATTAATTAACAAGAAAAATATTTTCTTTTTAGAAATTTTTTCTTACTAGAACTAGCAGTCTCACTCCTGATGCTGATGTTGCTATCTTGTTTTTTCTTCGTTTCCTTCTTTTCTCTCTAGCCTACAACTCCTTTGTCTATCGATGTGACCGGTCGAAGTCGAAACTAGGCTCCAATTTCCCTAGCTCCTCAACGTATCTAAGCCACTTGCGTGTAGCAGCGTCGCTACATGCCCGAGCATATGTTTCAGCAACAATGCATGGTGGAGGGAAGCCAAAAACGAGCATCCACAATGAAAGGACTTGAGTTTAATATTACTGCACATTTAATACATAACAAACATTTCTACACACACTTTGCGTGCATAAATCATCAATGTGGCAACAAATAACAATAAAATGCTTAACAAGTAAGTAAGTAGAGGCGAAGAGTGAATTAATCATTAGAGAACCATAGCTTCAGCATTCACACTGAGGACTTCTTGCTCTACAGCCATGGCCAGTTGTACTTGACATTAGACTACAATTCAAATGAGAGGAAGCTGGAGAATTATTCTTCATAATTCATTTGTAACAACTCTTTTCTTTCGTAGGCAAGAATTTCAAATTGCGTTCATTTTCACTGAATCTGCCCAACTTATGTAATCTTTGAAAGAAAAAAAAATTGTGCAAAATTTCAAAAAATTGGAATACATAATGTATCCAGCTAAACTGTTGGGAAAATATGTACATCTTGTTTTTGGCTTCCCTCATCATTCAATCCCGATTTCGAAGCCAAAATTATAAGAATTGTTACTTTAATATAAAAAATAAATAAAAACAATCTCGGGATATCACTGGACAAATACAATCATGTAAAGCCTACGGTTTCAAAAGAATTAAAACTGGTTGGAATTTTTGGACCATTGAATCCAATAATTCGTTTGGAAGTTGGAACATTTGACCGTAGGTATGTGTTGTTGTATCCACGGAGGCTCCACATGCAAAAGAACTCCACAAGTCCTAAAATCGAGTAAAGAAACACCAACTCTACTTAAACTTTAAGTTTAAAGTATATATATATATATATATATATATATATATATATATATATATATATATATATATAGAGAGAGAGAGAGAGAGAGAGAGAGAGAGAGAGCTCACATTTTGATGGATGTCCTGGAGGCTTTTGGCGTATTGACGTTTATGTGTAGCGCTGCCGACTTGTTGAGGACCTCGGATTTCCGGAGCGACGTTCTCGCGGGAGAGAAGAGATGAATCTAGGGTTAGGGTTAAACTTTTTGTGGTAGAGGAGGAAGAAAAGTGAGGGAAAAAAAAAGGATATTTTAAAACAGTGGATAACAGAGAGTTTTAATGGACGGGTGTCGGATCCGACCTAACTCATCACTAATCACATGAGATTCACATGTGTGGATATTGAATTTGGAATAATATAAAAGCGTGCCTAAATAAATAATTTTAAAAAAATTAAAATAAAAAATATTAGGAACGCTTTTATAATCTGGAACGCTTTAGTTCTGTTTCAAAACCTAGGAACAAAAGATAAGCATTCCAAATTAAAAAACACATAGTGTTCCTAATTTGTTATTTTGGTGTAGTGTTAGTCATCTTGCTGACCATGGATATGACATTAACTTTGGACAAAACAAATGCCTTATTTATGATAGGTCTGTAATGCCCCGCTCCGCACGGCGCATTAAGCTGAAGCGTTGACTCAACGAGTCACGTTGATGCAAGGGAATGTATCGATACAAAACGATGTGAGAGTTAAGTTGTCCCGAGCAATGCATCAAACTAAGTTATACGAAGAGTTGCCTTGCCCCGAAAGAATGCATCGAGTTGAATCGATGCGAAGCGCCGCGTTGCCCCGAAGGATGAGTGCGTTGAATCGGCTCGAAGATTCTAAGAAATCGAATCGACCAAGGCGCAAGTCTGAATCGTTGTAAGTATTGATTTTAGTTGGTTTCGTGTGCAGGTTATACTTTAACGGGAAAATATTAGAGGTCGATCTTTTGCAATATTTAGTAAGGGGTCCGCGAAATCAAATCATCGTCTTGCGACGGGCTAAGACTTGGGCACGCTAAGGCAAATCGGACGTGTAACTCAATGAAGCACGAAGTACTCGAATGGCTAAGTCAGGAGATTGGCCGTGCAACAAATTTATGGAATCGAGCCGCATCGGCTCGGCGAAATAACGAAGGCATATCGACTCAAGGTGGGAGGATTGACTTCTTTTTACTCCTTCATTCGATAAGTCAAATATATCATTGTATGCTAAGTTAACCTATCGATGCCACGGACGTGGCCGATCGGAGATAAAATTATAGTGTGAGTCGAACACTAAGTTAGAACCATTGAAATGAAACGTGCATCAATATGTACGAGTCGCTATGGGACATTGGATATCGCTAAGGCGAGCGCCTCGGTGCGCAAGTCGTAAGAACATGGGATAACTGTAATCGGCGAGTGCTTTAGAGCACAAACCATACCGTACCTTTGATGCACGAGTTAGACGGCTAGAACATTGAAAGACAATAGGCGAGCGCCCTAGCGTGCAAGCCCCGAACATTGAATGCTAAGTTATAGAACATGGGGATACGGTCTAAACGTGCCTACGTGCACGGGATAATAAAAGATGGTTTCGTTGCGAGAGAATACAGTTGTGGCATGAATGTGGCAGAACTGTCGGATATGACATGGTGCCTCGAAAGGTGTTCAAGACCTTCGGGTCGTTCGGTTGACGAGCATTGAGTTGAGGTACGATGCCATTGAATCATTGAAACGAAGTATGAAATGTAAGAACACAGAAAGCTAATAAAATAGATGCGAGATGATAAGTCTGAGTCTCGGACTCAAGACTATGTTTGGTTGTTTGAATTTGATTACTTGAATGATAGGGCGTTGCATGGTCGATTGGAATGGGCTCGAGATTAAATTATGATAATAGCCCGTGTACGGGTGTTTCCCCCAAACGGTTAAATGCCAGAGCGCCCCAGAACCGCTTTTGGCCTAGGAGGGATTCGAATAATCTTTGTAGGCGCACATCCTTAAACAAGATGGGAAAAGCCGCAAATGATGGTATGCAGCGGGAACGTTTCGGTTGTTGGGATGTGACCCAACCCGTGAAACGCCGGGCAGCCCGACCAAATAGAGAGAAAAGAAGGAGAGAAAAGAAAGGAACTCCTTTAGTCCATTCCGTCGCGGATACGCCAACGGCCCTCATATAGTTAAGGAACGATGGGTTGAAAGTGTAGGCGCGTATGCATCCCACATAGATATCCTGCTTAGAGATGCACATATAACATGACAGGGAAGGATTACGGCGTATTCACCTTGCGTCGGTGCAAGGACGAGTGCGTCGACTTGGTAAGTCGCGCCACAAATCAAACACGAGATTGCTTGCTTGCTTGTACATTAAATTCGATAACATGATGCTATGATAACATGCTTTACGCTTTCAAAGATGCCATGAAATTGACCCTAAGGAGAACATAGCAAGATCATAAGCTAAGTTGCATGATTTAACATAAATATTAAATATCGGTTTGGAAAGATGATCTTTGCTTCAGTACATGCGAGGACGAACGTACTGATCCCCCACCAGCTTTATGCAGGGTGCATGGAATGGATTGCTCGCGGCGAAGCGTTGCTTGAACGTGTTAAGGCTTGGGATGCCGAAGTGCATTGAAGCGTGCTATCGCATTGACGCTCGGACTACGCAGCTGGATTGATGCGGCCGAGATATAGAAGGCATGATGTATGGAACGGTGAAATCCTTTGTGGGCAAGAGAGAACCTGCGTGTTGTAGCCAATCTGGTATATATTGTTAGGCTATCGAAAGCCATTGTAATCTCAGTTTCAGATATCAATAAAGAGAATTGTTTCGTATACTCTGTTTTCTTTCGTTGTTAATATCGAATCAAAAGATAACCATTTGAGAACTTGTCATCTTGCCTGGCACGAGCGTAACTCCAGGCTCGTGCGGCATCATGCCCCCTGCGAGGACGATGATTCGGATGATTCCGGGTCGGGGCGTGACAAATTGGTATCAGAGCTCTAGGCTCAATTTCCTCTGGACGCTCGCTTCATTTCAATTCGAAAAGTTGCCCACCACCATTTGATATCACTCTTGACTCTACTCGATGCCGCACTGGATGTTCCATACAATAAGTCTAATACAAATCGTATAATTTTGTCGCATGTGTTTTGGAAATTACACGATGTTTGCTAAGAAAGTCGCGAAGGGTATATTGTATTGAATGCAAACGAGCCATAAAAATGTTAGTTGCTGCAAGCACAATAAATTGTAAAATACGATTTGAGATGTTGTCGCAATGTAACATGTTGAATGAGAAATAAAATAATGCACGAAGTGCAACGAGTAATGGCGAATATGCGTTAAAATGAAAGTGAGAAGTGATAAGCCAATACCGAATGTGTTAAAACGGATTGTGCATTGACTTGGAAAGTCGAGAGTAATTCGTTGCACGAGGTGTGGTAAATGTCGGAAATGATCGTTGCACGATGTGCAACGCGTATTGAAAGTAAAAATTATTGCACGTGGTACAACGCATATCAAATTAATCGTTGCACGAAGTGCAAAGAAAATTGGAAATAAATCATTGTACAAAGTGAAATGAAAGTGTCGGAAATAAATCGTAGCACGATGTACAATGCGTATCGAAAGTAAAATTTGTTGCACGGGGTACGACGCATATCAGATAAATTGTTGCACGAGATGTAACGTAAGGAAAGAATTGAATTCATAAATCGATAGAACGAATCGTTCGGTTGCACACCAAACTTATGTTGGCAAACGAGAACATTGACCGAGTTGTGTCGGATTTTGATAGAATCAAAGTTACGGTTGTGATCAAGCACGATCACTGCGAAAATCGTGAGTCGGAAGAGATTGTCGGGTTATACTGAGTATAGTACGAGGGAAATGGCTTGATTCCGAGTGGTATATGCCATACCACGTAGGCGATGAATCATTCGATTTCGAGTGGTATATGGTATATCACTTGTGCGATAAATTGTATCGACGCTTTGTGAGAATTGCGGAAAGTTTGTCCGCAACGGACGGGGGAGTACCGAGACTCGATTGAAAATTTGTAGGACGGTATGTTGATGCAAGTGTTCTTCGAAATTCGGTTGGGACGATAAGGCGAGACTCGTATCAATGAACGATACGTCGGACGAGAATGAAAAGTCGGTCGGACGACCGAGACTAGCAAAACGATTATGCCTTGACGTAATAATCGGATCGACGGGAAAAGAATACTCGAGCTTACAAATGAGTCGCACGACTTGCGATCTCGGTAGAAATGTTGGGCGAGACGAATCGAATCGCACGACTTGCGATCTCGATAGAAATGTTAGGCGATGCAAACATTGAAATTGAATCGCACGATGTGCGACTTCGGTAAGAAAGTTGGTTGACGTGAGAAATCGTGCCTAAGAAATAGTTGGTTACGTTACGGCAAAACTCATTTGAGTACGACTGAAAACACGTAAAACTTAGAGGGCAAGATCGTATAACTCGAGGGCACGATGTTGGATAATCGGTAACTCGGTTACGCGATCAAAGTATAGCGGGATGCGGCGAATCGAAAAATGAGTTGATGCATATGGAAAAGTTTGTTGCGAACTTGGATGTATGCGATGCGAGTTAAGTTGACGTTGAAACGGATTCGAAGTCGACCCTATTGCTATCGAAATTGATATGAACTATCAAGATCGATATGCAAGAAAATGTAAGCACGAGGTGAGAATACAAAATGGAGTGCGCCCTGCGCTATCAAAATTTTGTAAGTAAGGATACGAGAATGAACGAACTTGGTTGATCGTGAATTTTGTGATTGATCAAAGACGAGACTATAAGTCATCGACGATTGCTCGATGCGTATAGCATCTCGTGTGTCGACCCGTGAATAAGATAGACTCGAACTTAATGCGAGTAGATGTTTCGTAAATTGCGGAATCATCGACGGCAGTGCATGACTTGACTCGGAGGATAGTTGTGCATCAGTTTGCGCCGTTAGAAATGGTTTTGTCCGAAATTGGATAGTCGCATAGAATCGTCGGAACGTGATTTGGCTCCAAAATAAGATATAGCATGGTTCGTAGTAAACTGTCCTTCGGTGATGACCCACAATTATCGAGCGTAGCTTCGGGGCAGCTGACCCTAGAAGACTTGACCGCCAAATCGAATTGAATGCTGTAGACCGTAAGATGACCCATACGATATTGCATATGAGATTGCACCGATAACAAATATAATACGGTGCATATTGACGATAAGTCTAGACGATCGAGAATTATTGGAACAGTTTTCGATTGAGAATGATATAGTTAGATTTTGAGTATTCGTCGGATGAATACTTGAATGGTTATGTGGGTCGACGGTCGAACTAGAATTCACCAACGGACTTGGTGATTCTGATAGGCGATTGCGAGAAACGTGCTATGCACGAGAAGGAATGATAAGGGAATGACTTATGAGTCATGTCGTTATATTCGAATTCACCTTACAATTGAGCTTGCGTGAATCGAACTTGTATTCGATGTTGCGAGATGGATAAGTTGGGAATTTGGCTAGTAAATTCCTACTCGTTAGGAAATTGAACGTAAGACGCGTCGTAAAGACCTTCGTGCTAAGGCGATCGTTGCCTTGAGCACTGTCGCCTTGATGTAAACTTTCGTGTCGGATAGATTGTGGCCTTTGTGCAATGTCAATTTAAAGTTGCATCGGGAGAAGTTAAGCACGGGGACTACGTAAGTAACCTAACGGGCGTAGTCCCGAATATTGATAAAGAAATTGTATCGAGATAAGTTGCATAAGCAAGACTCCGAAAATAGTTGGATAGCAACTTCGAATGCAAGGCGTTGCTGAGACTCGTTGTGATTGGATGCGCGACGGCTTGACACAATGCGTAGAATTGATAGTCCCGATGGAACATACGAAACGAGAAAGGCGATTATGAATCGCATCGCGTGCAGTGACTTTGTTGAATAAATCACGTATGTATCGAATATACGTATGCGATGAAATTTCGAGAACGATTGCTAAGGATAAGTCCGATCGAGAGTACGAGATGGCAAGCATAGGATTGAAATTTACCTGTCAGCTTTGTTCCAATTTGCTACCACTGGAATTGGTCAAAATACATATATCTTCGGGACGCCTTGAATATAGGTATGTATCCAAATCGAGTTGTATACAAAATTCAAATCGAGCTGCAGGGAAGACTTGAAATGTTAAAATGAAAGCTTGCAAGATAGTGTGAGATTGACCAATGTTGGTGGGACGAGATCGGGATACGATCGATAAAACACTTAGTCGGAGTGTTGGTTTTGGTTCGAGGACAAACCTTGTTTTGAGTGGTATATTCTGTAATGCCCCGCTCCGCACGGCGCATTACGCTGAAGCGTTGACTCAACGAGTCACGTTGATGCAAGGAAATATATCGATGCAAAACGATGTGAGAGTTAAGTTGTCCCGAGCAATGCATCAAACTAAGTTGATGCGAAGAGTTGCCTTGTCCCGAAAGAATGCATCGAGTTGAATCGATGCGAAGCGCCGCGTTGCCCCGAAGGATGAGTGCGTTGAATCGGCTCGAAGATTCTAAGAAATCGAATCGACCAAGGCGCAAGTCTGAATCGTTGCAAGTATTGATTTTAGTTGGTTTCGTGTGCAGGTTATACTTTGACGGGAAAATATTAGAGGTCGATCTTTTGCAATATTTAGTAAGGGGTCCGCAAAATCAAATCGTCGCCTTGCGACGGGCTAAGACTTGGACACGCTAAGGCAAATCGGACGTGTAACTCAATGAAGCACGAAGTGCTCGAATGGCTAAGTCAGGAGAGTGGCCGTGCAACAAAGTTATGGAATCGAGCCGCATCGGCTCGACGAAATGTCGAAGGCATATCGACTCAAGGTGGAAGGATTGACTTGTTTTTACTCCTTCATTCGATAAGTCAAATATATTATTGTATGCTAAGTTAACCTATCGACGCCACGGACGTGGCCGATCGGAGATAAAATCATAGTGTGAGTCGAACACTAAGTTAGAACCATTGAAATGAAACGTGCATCAATATGTACGAGTCGCTATGGGACATTGGATATCGCTAAGGCGAGTGCCTCGATGCGCAAGTCGTAAGAACATGGGATAACTGTAATCGGCGAGTGCCTTAGTGCACAAACCATACCGTGCCTTTGATGCATGAGTTAGACGGCTAGAACATTGAAAGACAATAGGCGAGCGCCCTAGCGCGCAAGCCCCGAACATTGAATGCTAAGTTATAGAACATGGGGATACGGTCTAAACGTGCCTACGTGTACGGGATAATAAAAGATGGCTTCGTTGCGAGAGAATACAGTTGTAGCATGAATGTGGCAGAACTGTCGGATATGACATGGTGCCTCGAAAGGTGTTCAAGACCTTCGGGTCGTTCGGTTGACGAGTATTGAGTTGAGGCACGATGCCATTGAATCATTGAAACGAAGTATGAAATGTAAGAACACAGAAAGCTAACGAAAGAGATGCGAGATGATAAGTCTGAGTCTCGAACTCAAGACTATGTTTGGTTGTTTGAATTTGATTACTTGAATGATAGGGCGTTGCATGGTCGATTGGAATGGGCTCGAGATTAAATTATGATAATAGCCCGTGCACGGGTGTTTCCCCCAAACGGTTAAATGCCGGAGTGCCCCGGAACCGCTTTAGCCTAGAAGGGATTCGAATAATCTTTGTAGGCGCACATCCTTAAACAAGATGGAAAAAGCCGCAAATGATGGTATACAGCGGGAACGTTTCGGTTGTTGGGATGTGACCCAACCCGTGAAACGCCGGGCAGCCCGACCAAATAGAGAGAAAAGAAGGAGAGAAAAGAAAGGAACTCCTTTAGTCCATTCCGGCGCGGATACGCCAACGGCCCTCATATAGTTAAGGAACGATGGGTTGAAAGTGTAGGCGCGTATGCGTCCCGCATAGAGATCCTGCTTAGAGATGCATATATAACATGACAGGGAAGGATTACGACGTATTCACCTTGCGTCGGTGCAAGGACGAGTGCGTCGACTTGGTAAGTCGTGCCACAAATCAAACATGAGATTGCTTGCTTTCTTGTACATTAAATTCGATAACATGATGCTATGATAACATGCTTTACGCTTTCAAAGATGCCATGAAATTGACCCTAAGGAGAACATAGCAAGATCATAAGCTAAGTTGCATGATTCAACATAAATATTAAATGTCGGTTTGGAAAGATGATCTTTGCTTCAGTACATGCGAGGACGAACGTACTGATCCCCCACCAGCTTCATGCAGGGTACAGGGAATGGATTGCTCGCGGTGAAGCGTTGCTTGAACGTGTTAAGGCTTGGGATGCCGAAGCGCATTGAAGCGTGCTATCGCATTGACGTTCGGACTACGCAGCTGGATTGATGCGGCCGAGATATAGAAGGCATGATGTATGAAACGGTAAAATCCTTTGTGGGCAAGAGAGAACCTGAGTGTTGTAGCCAATTTGGCATATATTGTTAGGCTATCGAAATCCATTGTAATCTCAGTTTCAGATATCAATAAAGAGAATTGTTTCGTATACTCTGTTTCCTTTCGTTGTTAATATCGAATCAAAAGATAACCATTTGAGAACTTGTCATCTTGCCTTGCACGAGCGCAACTCCAGGCTTGTGCGGCATCACTTCCCCTGCGAGGACGATGATTCGGATGATTCCGGGTCAGGGCGTGACAAGGTCAACGGGAGACATTGCTTTTGAAGGGGTAAGAGAGGATAACATTTATATTTTTTATTTGTCTATAGATACTAATAATGCAGGTAGATGCCTATATGCTCATAAGGATGAAAGATTATTATGGCACTAGCATCTTGGTCATGCCAACATGGATACTATATCCAGGCTATCGACTAAGAAGCTAGTTAGAGGCTTGCCCGATATCACATTCAAAAAAGACACGGTATGTGCCGAATGTGAATTGAATATGGCAACTAAGTCCTCATTTCATTCTATAAACTCTGTAAGTACTTCTAGACCTTTGCAACTTCTCCATATGGATTTATTTGGCCCTAGTAGAGTAGCCAGTCTTGGTGGAAAACTCTATGTCTTTGTCATTGTTGATGATTTTTCTAGATTTACTTGGGTTTTCTTTCTTACAAATAAAAGTGATGCTATTTTAGTTTTCAAGATTTTTGCAAAGAAAGTTCAAAACGAAAAAGGCTACATGATTACTCGAATCCAAAGTGATCATGGAGGCGAATTCAAAAATTCTGATTTTGAAAAGTTTTGTGATTCTAATGGTTTTGATCATGAGTTTTCTTGTCCAAGAACTCCTCAACAAAATGGTGTTGTGGAGCGAAAGAATAGGACTCTTGGCGATATGGCTAGAGTCATGTTGAACAAATTTTTACTTCCGAAATACTTTTGGACCGAAGCTGTCAGTACAGCATGCCACATTTTAAATAGGGTGCTTATTCGTCCCATTACGAAGAAAACACCCTATGAGTTTTGGTTTGGGAGAACCCCAAATGTTTCTTATTTTAGAGTTTTTTGTTGTAGATGCTTTATCCTTAACACCAAAGACAACTTAGGCAAATTTGATGCCAAAGCTGACGATGGTATTTTTTTTGGCTATGCTGCCAAGAGCAAGGGATATAGAGTTTTTAACAAACGCTCATTAATTGTGGAAGAGTCTGCAAATGTGACTTTTGATGAAGATAACAGTGTAGCAGCTACTCTTGATGATGATGTTGAGCCATCAACTTCTACTCCAATAAATACCACAACCGAAACCAATTCTCTGGAGGGCTTGCCAAAGAAATTCTCTTTCAAGCCATCACATCCAAAAAATTTGGTAATAGGTGAGGTTTCACGAGGAGTAACTACTAGATCATCATTAAGAGACTCTATTGCTAGCACTGCCTTTATTTCACAAATTGAGCCGAAAAACATTTTATAAGCTTTTAATGATGAATTTTGGATTTCTGCTATGCAAGAGGAACTTAACCAATTCAAGAGGAGCCAAGTATGGGAACTCCTTCCTAGACCGGCTAATCACTCGATCATTGGCACTAAATGGGTTTTTAGAAACAAAGTAAATGAAGATGGTTCAGTCACACGCAACAAAGCTCATCTAGTAGCTCAAGGATACAACCAAGAGGAAGGTATCGACTACGATGAGACGTATGCTCCTGTTACTAGATTAGAATCCATTCGAATGCTTTGTGCATTTGCAAATTTTCAAAATTTCAAATTATTTCAAATGGATGTTAAAAGTGCTTTCTTGAATAGATTTATTAAGGAGGAAGTTTATGTGAAACAACCTCCTGGCTTTAAAAATCAAAAATTTTCCGACCACGAGTTCAAGCTAAAGAAAGCGCTGTATGGCCTCAAACAAGCCCCTAGAGCTTGGTATAAACGGCTAAGCAATTTCTTGCTTGAGAAAGGTTTTTCAAAAGGAAAAATTGACACCACACTTTTCATAAAATCTTTTAAAGACACTATTCTTTTAGTACAAATATACGTAGATGATATTATATTTGGTTCCACTGATGAAATCCTTTGTCAAGATTTTGCCAAGTGTATGCAGACCGAGTTTGAGATGAGTATGATGGGGGAGCTCAACTACTTTCTTGGGCTGCAAGTCAAACAAATGTCAAATGGAACCTTCATCTGTCAATCGAAGTATACAAAGGACATGCTGAAAAAATTCGACCTTGACAACGTCAAACCAATCAGCACTCCAATGGCTACTTCAACCAAACTTGAACCAGATGACAGCGACAAACCTGTAGATCAACGTAAGTATCGAGGTATGATAGGCAGTCTACTCTATCTCACTGCTAGTCGTCCTGATATTATGTTTAGCGTTTGCCTGTGTGCTAGATATCAAGCAAATCCTAAGGAATCACACATGACCGCTGTTAAGCGTATCTTTCGATACCTTAAGGGTACGGTTACAGTGGGCCTATGGTATCCCAAGTCAACATCATTTGACCTCATTGGTTACTTTGATGCTGACTTCGCCGGATGCAAGGTCGACTGTAAAAGTACGAGCGGTACGTGTCATTTATTAGGAAAGGCTTTAGTCTCTTGGTTTAGCAAGAAGCAGAATTCTGTCGCACTATCCAAAACAGAAGCTGAATACATCACAGCTGGGCGTTGTTGTGCACAAATTCTGTGGATAAAGCAAACTCTTGAAGACTATAACTTATCTTTCATGCATATTTCAATCTTTTGTGACAACACTAGTGCTATAAATCTTACTAAGAACCCCATTTGTCACTCACGCACGAAGCACATTGAAATTCGTCATCACTTTTTGTGTGATCATCAGCAAAATGGCACGATTAACTTAGAATTTATTGACACTGATCATCAGTTAGCAGATTTCTTTACAAAACCATTATCCGAAGAGTGCTTTAATTTTCTTTGTCGTGAACTTGGAATTTTAGATGAAGCTGTTGTAAATTAAAATAAACCTGCGTAAATATCGAGTATATCTTGATTCTCTTATGATGAACTTGCTATGGGTACAAGCCGAAAGGCTTCTTCTGACAACAAGACGTAAAAGCCTAAGAGACACGGTGCACTAGTCCTCAGGACTACCGCTAGCAGGGATCCGGCCCCTGCAGCTAACCCATGGCAGCTTCAAAATATTGAATTATGATATAATTCTTTGTTTATTATACGGTTCATTTTTATTTATCACATGCTGAAATACTATTCTTTCAACTTCACCTTGCTGCTTCATGTTCACTATCTGTTATTCGTTGTTTATCACTTGGATCTTTTCCTGTATTTATACTCACATTCATTTTGGTCTTTCTTACTTAACCATTTTTTTTCTATTAGCCTGATTCCTATTCTGTGACCAGGATCCGGAATTCGGGCCGAACTCTGCCCTTACCAGAGTTCGGACCGAATTCAGCCTGACTGTTCCAGAACTGGGAACAGTCTCAGCCGTTGATCAAAATTTAGATCCAATGGCCATTATTTACTCCGACCACTTGAAACCCTTCCCATATTTTTGGGTTCTCCTCCCTCTTCTTCTTCATTACCACCTTTTCCACTTCTCAAACACATTTCTCTCAAAACCCTAACCCTAATTTCTTCCTTCTAGAGCTCTTTTCTTCCCCAAACTCAAGAAGAACGCCTCTTTTTCAATTCTCCTTCATTGTTCATCACTTGTTTGAGGTATAATTTCATACTTTTCTATATCTTAATTTCCTTCATTATCTTTATTGTGTTATGGCTCCACATTTGTTCAACCGCGGGAAGAGACTTCGGATCGAGGGAGCATCCTCGTCGAATGCTCCTCCTCGCGTTGAACCGCCCGTGGCACCGGTCGTTGAACAACAACCACCTATTCATCCGTTGTTCAATCCTCCACATTCGCATGATCCAAATACTTTTGACGACCGAATTTTTGTATCACTAGACGCATCAAATGATTGGTTTAGTGATTTTCGGACACGTTCGGTATTTGCGGGACACCCCATCAACTTTACTATATTCTCATAATATGATGCACTTTTTCATGACCTTTGCCTTGATGAACTTGTTACGACAAATTCGGTCATTTATCGCAGTGCTATTCAAATGTTCTACTGCAACCTAACCCATGATGATACACATATTTATTTACGGGTTGCTGGAATTGATGTCTCTTTTGACGATTTCGAATTGGCCAAATATCTTGAACTTCAAGAGCCTAACTCTTGGGAAAAGCTTGTTGAAGCTCGATCTTTTCAATTTTTCGAAGAAATTTCACTTGAAAGCTTCAAGGACGACTTGTGTAGCCCTAACACACGTCCTTGTAAGCTTTTGGCCAAATATCTCAATCCCTATTTCTATGAACTTCATCGGATCATTTTCAACACCATTCTACCCAAAGCGGGTTCTACCGATGAAGTCACTTATTTTGAAATCTCGGCTTTGTATCATCTCCACTTCCATGTTCCTTTTAATCTTCCACGCAGAATGATGGATTGGATGATTAATTGTAGGAAGAAACCAAGATCTTTGGTTTATGCATTATACCTTCCTATGATCTTTTGTGCGTTTTATGTACCCCCTGATGAGTGTCCATTCTTACCTGCCCCTGCCTTCCTCTCTAAGGCAAGGAGGCTTCAGGCGACCGTTGGCTCACCAGTCGTGTCTGAGCATTCTGATGATGAGCCAGATGCCCCTCCTCTTGGACATGATTCTCCTCCTCCTCCTGCCACTCTCGAGTCTCTTCAGACTATGCTCCGAGATCGCTTCACCTTGGAGGACGATCGTTGGACTCAGCTGGATTACCGAACTACCTTGCAGATGAGTGCCATCAGCAACTCGCTGCATGATATTCGGTATTCTATGTCTCGCCATCCTTCCATGCCCATTCCTATGGAGCGAGATCCCGGTCGTGAGGGCTATCGTATCGATGACCCTTGGGTCATTCGCTACTTGGATCCAGATGCAACCTTCGTGGACCCTCGTCGCTCCTTTACTGATCCATCGGACGACGCTGGGCCTTCACGAGCTTGATGATGGATATGGACTGCTCCCTGCTACTGCTACTGAGGATCATAGATTATGGTTTCTGCATTTTGCTTTTAGTTGCTTTTCTGTACTTGGTTTGTATTAGACTTATTATGGGTTGTGACTTTTGAGACTTTCGTAGTTCTATCAGTTTATGTCATTTCTATTATGACTCTTGAGACATTTGGTCGTTATATTAGTTTATATGCAGTTTCTTCTCTTATCTTTTGGTATGTTTGCCAGTATTCATTGTTTATCTTATATTGCTAAATGCCAAAAGGGGGAGATAAGTATATTCTATATTCTTTTTGTCTATGTATATGTGCTTTTGGAAGAATGTTCTTATCAGGTCAACAAAGATTCAAAGCATTGTTTACGGGGGAACTTTATTTTAAGCTCGGTATTGATTATGGGGGAGCTTTACTTTCTGTCCGTATATGTGTCCAGGTATGAATATTGAATATACAATTATTATTTTGTCAATTATCAATATGGGGGAGATTGTTGACACAAAGTCACAGTCAACCAAATATCGATAACATTGACTAAATAATACTTGTAATAATTCAATACGACACACGACGACTACATCCAGCTCAAGTCAGACGACAGCTCGATTTTGCAATTTCAAGTCATTGTTGAGTCTGTATTTGTATTTTTGTTGAGTTTAGACTGATGTAAGCTGAGTTGTGCTGAGCTCTTGAGACTTAACCTATAACCTACCCAAAATCCATAAGCTCCACACATCCAAATAAGCCCATTGGACCTTAAGACCCATTCTGTGCTCTGGAGACATAGTTCGGGCCGAACTCTGTCCCCTAAAAATCAGTACCCTAATTTTTAGGGTTGGCTGGTTGCTAGTTGTCCAACGGCCAAATATTTGAAAAATCCTACCAGAATTCTGGCCGAATTCTGCCTGCTAATATCCTATAAATAGGCAATGAATTCTCTCATTTTTATTCATCCAATCTTCTCTTCTCTTCTCTCTAAAGCTCAATACAAGCCATACCCTTCTTCATCTACTAGCCACAAGCTCCCTAAGCCTCAAGTGCTCAGCATTTTTCAGTTAGGAGTTTTGTGCAAGAGTTCAAGAAGTCACTTGGAAAATTCCAAGCATCGCCACTGCGATCCTTTGTAAGAAGTTGACGTGCTCTTCTGAAGAAAAGGCACGGGGTGTAACTACTATTTCACAAATAGTGAATTTAATCCTGAGCTAGAGTTGTCAGGCCTGGACTAGTCCTCCACGAGGGAAAACAGGTTAAAATCGGCTGTGTTTGCGTATGCTTTCTTGCTCCTTATTTATTTTCGCATTTACTCTGATTAATTTTAGCTTGTGAAAGAGTTTAATTTTTAATTGGCTATTATCGCTATAAACTCTATTCACCCCCCTCAAGAGTTGCCATCTGTTCTTCACATTGGTGGACACGTACACTTTTAGTACTTTCATTACCAACCCATATTTCGGCACATTAGTTTATTTTCATGCATAAATTCTCATTTACCCAATTTCTGAAAACTGTGTATCAGTCTTAGTATTTTCAAATTTTAAAATATGAACTTTGATATTAAATTAAACCTATTTTATACTGTTAATGTTTGGTTTTAGTCCCTAATACTATTCTCCTATGTGTAATCTAACCGTATGTTAATTTTGGGTTGATTTGGTTATGAATTGGGTTCAAAATGAGGATTGGAATGTTGGGACTGAACTGGGTTCAGTTTTTCAGTTAACTGTTTTAGAATGCATTGATTTTCCTTCCTTTCCTATTTCATCTAATAGCTGAACTGAACTGTCAGTGCACTTCTTCACACACAATCCTGATTTTCCATAAATTCCTGCATACATGTTCCTATGTCTCTCACCCTCACTCAATGACACACATATACACACAGGTTTCCATAGGCTCACACCACTGTTTTAACACACACATGTTTATGTATCTACCCACACACACAGTACTCACTACACTCTCACTCACTGTTGCACTTCTCTCACTCTCTACACACACACACATGCTCTCTCTAAATACATATGTAGGTATATATATATATATTATATTGAGTATGCATATCTATATATATGTGTATAATGTATTATGTATATATGGAAGTTATGTATATCATATAGGTGGCCTACACACATGTGTATTTTGATTTGAGCCTATATATATATATATATGTTATGTTCCTAATGTATTGTACTATAACCTATATGTAAAGTATCAAAATAAATATGTATATTGATGAATAGGTTATGTTGAATGTATGTTAGTTTTATAGCATATAGCTATATTGTGATGATGTGATATAGTTGGAATAGGCTTAGTTCAGGCTTGCATAGCCTTGTAATGGTGTGTGTTAGCTAGTGTAGGCTTGTTTAGACTAGTATGGACTAGTTAGGCCTAGAATAGACTGTTTAGACTTGTTGGACCTAGTTTGACCATAGTTGACCTAGGTTTGACTTTTTGGTTGACCAAGGTTGACTTTGGCCTAGATTGACCTAGACTCATGTAGAGTGCATAATAGAACTTTATTTTACCATTTTAGACTTGTTGTGACTTGTGCTGTTCTGATTAGGAGCCAGCCACCTCTCCTCGGGCAGTACATTTCATCCGGACACTCAGATACCAGGCGAGTACATTCTCTGATCATTTCATATCCTGCTTAGAATTATATTCCTGCTTTAGATTACCTTACTTGATGCTGTCACTACATTATCACAGATTGGTACTATATGGATCTCTTCATGTGATGTTATCTCTCGGGAGCATCGGGTACATTGTGTCATGTGCATTTCACTTTCATCATGTACTCATGTGCTTTTACCATACATGTACACTCCTGTGAATCATGTACTCTCATGTTCACGGAGCCTTCATGTTTACTATCATGTGCACCCTTTCATGGCCCCCCATGTGATAGCTTGTATAATAACATAACCTGCTTAGATCCTTGTGTATTAATTGGGGAACGGAAGAGTGCTAGTAGTAATGTGAACAAATTCCATAGTAGTGTAGATCATGTGAAACTCTTTAGTGTAGATCATGTACTAATCTGTTCTGTTCACATGTGCTATCCTGTACTCTACATCACTAGCCACTATTGGTTCTCTATTTATAGTAGATATTTCTATTACAGTTCTCTCTCTCTGTTTATATACTGTATTTCTTTCAGATCATGTATCTTACTCTACTGTATGTTTATATTTTCTAAACTGCTATGAACTGTTGAGATGTATTGTGCTCGCTCCTGTCCTGACTGGACCTGTTGAAAATATTACAGAGGACGAGGAGGAGGCCTGTGTGGATACCTTCTACGGGGCATCCCTAGACGACACTTGCGAGCTGGACTCTCAGGAGGACCCAGCTCTAGCTGAGGACATTACTCCCATTGCCTAGACTAGCTTAGTTAGGCCTATCTTATTTATGTTGTCTTAAGACTATTTTAGTTAGACTTTATTTTTGTTTGGAGATTCTGAGTTGTATATATTCTTTTATATTCAGTAGCTGAGATTAGTACTCTGGATATTTGCTGGGATGTTATCTTAAACTATTTTATCATTTGTATTTCCATGAGTTCTATATCATATTGTGTTTCTTCTTCCTTAGTTGTGATTGAGTTTACTTCTATCATGTCACCCCTATTCGGGAGTATAAACTGCTTAGTATATTATTGCTAGATATTATGACCTAGGACAGCGTTCTATCGCCGACACTGCGGCGTAGGCTGGACGTACCCTCGTCTCGTGCCCTTACTCTAGGGTGTGGGTCGTGACACGTTTTTAGTGGTGGCCCATGCAGGTCAAGACTAGAAGTGTAGTGGTATTCGAATTAGAGTATCACTACAGCCTGTAGTAGTATATAGGATATTAATTTTTAAGGTACTCAATCACATTAGGAAAAATTCTTTTTATTGCCATCTAAATCCTTATTGTCAGCTGATCCTTTTGAATTTTAATTGTCCGCCTTTGTTATATCGCTTCTTTCTCAGAAATTGATACTCTTGTTTGGTCTATCTTCAGGATGGTAGAGACTCGGTCGTAGCGTACCATTCATGGGGATGCTATAGAGGGATCTGCTACCTCTCAGCCAGTTCAGCAGAGACAGAAGACTGCAGCTCCTGCCACCTCTGTTTGTATTGAGACTCCAGCAGCAGCAGCAGCAGGGGGTATGCCTCCATCGGCTCGGAGGCAGGACCCAGTCATCGCAGAGGATCCCTTCCAACAGCCGCCGCCTCCAGGATACGTGGATGCGGCGCAGATGTTCGCATACTTCCAGCAGTTCATGGACCGGCAGCAGGCCCGACAGGACAGGGGCATGAAGTTGGCCCTTACGACGGTCGCAGCTCGACCAGTAGTCCATCAGCCGAGGACACCGGAGATAGAGCAGTTCCAGAAGATGAGCCCCAGAGACTTCCTGGGGACATAGGGGATTCTATATGCCGATGAGTGGATCGAGCATATAGAGGAGATCTTCCGCCTGGCCCGGATACCAGCAGATCTCCAGATTGAGGCCGCAGCTAGCCGGATGCGGGATCTTGCTCGCACCTGGTATCAGTCGGACCCCAGGGTGGGGGTAGCTGGGCAGACTTGGGAGGAGTTCAAGGGCTTCTTCAAGAAGAAGTTTTTTCCAGATTCAGCGCTCAGAGCCTTGGAGTCGCAGTTCGAGAGCCTAGTCCAGGGGAGCCTTTCAGTGGAGGAGTACGCTGGGGAGTTCGGTCGCCTCGGCAGGTTCGTAGAGGTCTTGAGCGAGATGGCGAAGGCCAGAGGTTCCGGAAGGGTCTGGTCAAGGAGGTCAAGTCCTTGACCAAGGGCAACAGGGATGCTACATTTGAGAAGATCTTGACGGGAGCCTTATTAGCTGAGGATGATCTTGAGCTTAGGCTCAAGAGGGGGCGAGACCCAGTTGGGGGCAGCAATAGCGGAGGCCAGGGCAAGAGGCCTCACTTCTAGCACTAGCAGTCGAGGCAGTTCCAGCCGCAACCGATCCAGCAGAGGCCAGTTCACCAGCAGCATTTTCAGCATCAGGCACCCAGACATCAGACAGTCAGTTGCACATTCTGCAAGAAGCCAGGGCATGGATGGCACGAGTGCAGGAAGAGGCTCGGGAAGTTCCTTCTTTACGGAGCGGCATATCACCAGCTGAGGGATTGTGCTAGGTCTGGGAGACGAGCAGCTCAGGAAGGAGGAGCCAGGACAGCAGCAGGCCAGCAGAGGGGACCAGCCCTGCCGACACAGCAGCAGAGGTTCATCCAGCACCAGCAGCATGCCAGGGGAGGCCAGTAGGGGTGAGGATTCACCATGGCAGTAGAGGATGCGGAGGCCATCGGAGAGCTGATCGCAGGTTTGGTTCTTCTCGACTCCAGTCTAGCTTTTGTATTATTCGATTCCGGTGCTTCGCATAGCTTCATATCAGTTTCTTTTGCGATTAGACACGGTATCATAGCTGAATCGTTGCCTAGGACTTACAAGATTACGACCGGGGGTGGCATTATCCTCGTGAGTGATGTTTGTAAGGATCGGAGAGTAGTTTTGGGAGGTCGTGAGTTGGAGGTGAGCCTGCTCATAATGCCATTGCCGAACTACGATATAGTACTAGGCATGGACTGGTTGAGCAGGCACCATGCCAGCATTGATTGCAGAGGGGGTATAGTTCTTTTCAGAGCGCCGGGGGAGCCAGAGTTCGAGTACTCCAGGCGTCAGGCAGAGCAGAGCAGCGGAGTCTTCTGCGAAGTCTTGGTTGTAGAGCAGGCGATTTCACACACCTTGATAGCAGAGTATATGGATGTTTTCCCAGAGGAGTTGCCGAGATTGCCACCAGACAGAGACATTGAGTTCTCGATAGACTTGGTTCCAGGAGCGGAACCCATCTCTCAGCATGTCTATCGAGTGAACAATAGTGAGTTGGTGGAGCTGAAAAAGCAAGTGGATGAGCTGCATGACAAGGGCTTCATCCGCTCGAGTTTGTCGTCATGGGGTGCACCAGTGTTGTTTGTGCCGAAAAAGGATGGGTCAGTACAGATGTGTATTGACTATAGGGCACTCAACAATCTCACGATCAAGAACAAATACCCACTGTCGCGGATCGACAATCTTTTTGACCAGTTGAGCGGAGCTCGGGTATTTTCCAAAATTGATCTGAGGTCGGGATATTACTAGGTGAAGGAGAAGAGGGAGGATATTCCCAAGACCGCTTTCAGGATGCGGTACGGGCAGTTTGAGTTTTTGGTTATGCCGTTTGGGCTAACCAATGCACCAGCAGTGTTTATGAACCTGATGAACAAGGTGTTCCACCAGTACCTGGATCAGTTTGTGGTGGTGTTCATTGACGACATCTTGGTATATTCCAAGACTGAGGAGGAGCACGAGGAGCATTTGAGGATCGTGCTGGAGACTCTCAGGAAGGAGCAGCTTTACGGGAAGCTCTCCATGTGTGAGTTCTTCTTGGACTGGGTGGACTTTTTGGGGCATGTGGTGACTGGAGATGGTATCTCAGTTGACCCCAAGAAGATTGTAGCAGTTGAGGCATGGGCAGCGCCGACTTCAGTTGCAGAGATCAGGAGTTTCCTGGGGTTGGCAGGATATTATCGAAGATTTTTGCAGGATTTCTTTCGGATTGCAGAACCATTGACTCGGTTGACCCGGAAGGATGCTGAGTTCGTTTGGTCAGAGGAGTGTCAGGCAGCTTTTGATGAGTTGAAGAAGCGGCTTACGATAGCTCCGATTCTGACATTGCCTTCAGGATCAGGTGGATTCACTATTTATAGTGATGCTTCAGGAAAGGGGCTGGGTTGCGTCTTGCAGCAGCATGGGAAGGTGATTGCCTATGCTTCCAGGCAATTACGTCCCCATGAGAAGAACTACCCAACCCACGACCTGGAGCTGGCAGCAGTGATATTTGCTCTGAAGTTGTGGAAGCCTTATTTGTATGGAGAGAGGGTAGAGATTTTTACAGATCACAAGAGCTTAAAGTATGTGTTCACTCAGAAGGAGTTGAACATGAGGCAGCGCAGATGGCTAGAGTTGATGAAGGACTTTGACATCCTACTTCAGTATCACCCAGGAAAGGCCAACGTGGTTGTCGATGCCTTGAGTAGGTATCCGACAGCCATGTGTTTGACCATGGATCGGCATTTGCTTGCAGACTTGGAGAGCCTTGGGATTGAGGTGATCGTGCCCGGAGTGCAGATGTAGATGTGGGACATGCAGATTCAGCCAGACTTGGTGGAGAGGATCAAGTCGGCACAGTTTGAGGACGTTGCTCTGCGGTGTCTCCAAGAGCAGCAGGTTCGAGCAGGATTGCTGGAGGGCGAGTTTTCTCTTGCAGAGGATGGTGCCTTGAGGCACGAATCCAGGTCATGTGTGCCTTGCGGAGAGCTCAGGGAGCAGGTTTTGTAGGAGGTCCACAGATCTCAGTACTCTATACACCCGGGTGCCAACAAGATGTACCGAGATCTGAGGGAGCATGTTTGGTGGTCCGGGATGAAGCGGAAGGTGGCTCGCTTCGTGGCTAGGTGCTTGGTCTGTCAGCAGGTCAAGGCAGAGAGGCAAAGGTCTGGTGGATTGTTGTAGTCGCTGTCCATTCTCGAGTGGAAATGGAAGCATAACACTATGGACTTCGTATCAGGATTGTCGCTCACACCAGGAGGAAAAGATACGATTTGGGTCATCGTTGACAGGTTGACCAAATCGGCCCACTTCTTGCCATTCAAGGTGGGTACGTCTACAGAGAGGCTGACGGAGATGTATGTACGACAGATAGTCAGGATTCACGGTGTTCCGGTCAGCATCATCTCAGATCGGAATAGTCGCTTTATTTCTCATTTCTGGAGGAGTCTGCAGATTAGCTTGGGCACTCAGCTCAAGTTTAGTACTGCATACCACCCCCAGACGGACGGACAGTCAGAGAGGACTATTCAAAAACTTGAGGATATGCTGCGGACGTGCGTCCTGGACTTTGGAGGTTCCTGGGAGGATCATCTACATTTGGTGGAGTTTGCTTACAACAACAGTTTTCAGGCCAGCATTGAGATGTCACCTTTCGAGGCTCTGTACGGTGTAGGTGCCGTACACCCTTATCTTGGGATGATGTTGGTGAGCGAGCTTTACTGGGGCCAGAGATGGTTGTTGACGCAGCCGAGAAGGTGAAGCTCATCAGGGATAGACTTCGCGTGGCACAGGACAGACATCGGCACTGGGCTGATAGCCACCGGAGGCCCTTGGAGTTTGAGGTACAAATTAGATTAGGATTAGATTTAGGTTGTTTGTTTATGATTTTGATCATATTTGTTTATCATAATTAATTGAGACCTTGCTTGTGATTAGGCTGGAGACCAGGTTTTCTTAAGGATATCTTCGATTCGTGGTACAATATGTTTTGGTGGAGACAGGAAGCTTAGCCCGCGCTTCGTCGGCCCTTTCGTCATCAGCGGGAGAGTCGGTGACGTGGCATACAGGCTAGACTTGCCACCTGCACTAGTGGGGGTCCACAATGTATTTCATGTAGCATAGTTGAGACGGTACGTGGCTGATCCTAGCTATGTGCTCGATCATTCAAAGATTGAGGTTGGACCTTCTCTCAGCTATCCAGAGCAGCCAGTGGAGATTCTGGATTGACGGAAGAAGGTTCTGAGGAACCAGGTGATACCCTTGGTACGCGTCGCATGGAGGCATCATTCTCCAGGTGAGTCTACCTTGGAGCGGGAGGATGAGATGCGCGAGCGTTATCCATATCTTTTTGGATCGTGAGGTATACTTTCTATCCTTCTCAGCAGTTAGTTTCGCCTTTAATTTCGAGGACAAAATTATTTTAAGGAGGGTAGATTTGTCACTACCATATTTCTAGTTTGAGGGTATTTTTGTCATTTTTTGGGTTATTTGAATTTATTATAATTTATTTGAATTTATGGGAATTTTTAGGATTTATTTTGGAATTGTTTTAATGAAGGTTGACTAGGTTGACTAGCTTTGACTTGGTAGGCTAACCTAGGAGCTAACCGTAGTTGAGTTTGGACTTGGTTAGATTATGAGACCCTAGGTTAAGTTAAATTAACCCTACTCTAGTTATTAGAATCAATTAGGAATATAGAGGTTAGAATAGAAAGCTTTTGGTCACAAGTCATGACTTGTGATTTTTGAAACATTGATTAATGACTAAGCCCAACCCACTAGCAACCCTAACCCAAGCCCATACTTGGCCGACCACTTGACCCATCCTTGGGATTCCCATCCTATAAGTATTCTCCTAGAAATTAGGGCTAGCCTCTTTAGGAAGAACAAGCTTTTGGAAAGAGGTAAGTTTCCATCTTCACAAATCCACAGAAATTCTATTTTAGCTCCTTTTTCCCTCAAACAAATTGCAATAGGTTTTAAATGAAGTGTTCTTGCTGTTGGTATATGTTTTTCTCAGATTCATACCAATTTGGAGAAGTTTGCTAGCAAGAGGAACCCCCTATTTGAGGCTTTTCTTGCATTTGGTCACCTATGGGTAAATCTATATAAACTTTATTAAATTCTGAATTTCTTTGCATGGAGACCTAGACCTAGGTGTCCCCTAGCTAACCCTAAATTTTCGTGTCATTTTGGACCCATTTCGTGTCTGTATCGGATACGTATCCGACCTAGGTCTAAATGTTTGATGAAATGCCCCAATGGGCATTTCGTGTTGATTTTTGAATTATGTTTAAATAGGAATTATTGTTTTGATGTTGCTTATACGTTTTTGGGGGACTGAGGTGATTTTGGTCTTGTGTCGTATTTGTTTGGACACAGGGACACATCCGTGCGCGCTCGGGACTACACTGTCCTGCTGTTCGGGGGCTGCACCGGACACGACACGCGACCACTGGACACGAGACTCGACACACACTACGGGGCACTGACTGACACACCATATGTCAAGTTTCAGACGACCATGTGGCGTGTCGAGAGAGTTATCAGTGTCGCACTGATTTGTCACTGTACAGTGCACACGAGAAATCGAGCACTGATACGCTATTCGTGTTCATGTTGGACACGTCGAGGACACGTATCAGGGTGTCCTAGCCCTAACCCTAGTCCTACTCTACACTGGGACATGACCACGAGGTCTGTGTCGTGTCGTGTGCACGAGCACTGGGAACACGTGCACTAGAATTGGTCCTGTGTTGCACTGTTTTGGGTTCGGGATTGTTTGGACACGTTTGTGTCCACTTGGGTGGACACAAACACATTGGTGGACACGTACACTTTTAGTACTTTCATTACCAACCCATATTTCGACACATTAGTTTATTTTCATGCATAAATTCTCATTTACCCAATTTCTGAAAACTGTGTATCAGTCTTAGTATTTCCAGATTTTAAAATATGAACTTTGACATTAAATTAAACCTATTTTATACGGTTAATGTTTGGTTTAGTCCCTAATACTATTCTCCTATGTGTAATCTAACTGTATGTTAATTTTGGGTTGATTTGGTTATGAATTGGGTTCAAAATGAGGGTTGGAATGTTGGGACTGAACTGGGTTCAGTTTTTCAGTTAACTGTTTTAGAATGCATTGATTTTCCTTCCTTTTCTATTTCATCTAATAGCTGAACTGAACTGTCAGTGCACTTCTTTACACACAATCCTGATTTTCCATAAATTCCTGCATACATGTTCCTATGTCTCTCACCCTCACTCAATGACACACACATACACACAGGTTTCCATAGGCTCACACCATTGTTTTAACACACACATGTTTATGTATCTACCCACACACACAGTACTCACTACACTCTCACTCACTGTTGTACTTCTCTCACTCTCTACACACATACGCATGCTCTCTCTAAATACATATATAGGTATATATATATTATATTGAGTATGTATATCTATATATATGTGTATAATATATTATGTATATATGGAAGTTATGTATATCATATGGGTTGCCTACACACATGTGTATTTTGATTTGAGCCTATATATATGTGTGATGTTCCTAATGTATTGTACTATAGCCTATATATAAAGTATCTAAATAAATAGGTATATTGATGAATAAGTTAGACTTGTTGAATGTATGTTAGTTTTATAGCATATAGCTATATTGTGATGATGTGATATAGTTGGGATAGGCTTGGTTCAGGCTTGCATAGCCTTGTAATGGTGTGTGTTAGCTAGTGTAGGCTTGTTTAGACTAGTATGGACTAGTTAGGCCTAGAATAGACTGTTTAGACTTGTTGGACCTAGTTTGACCATAGTTGACCTAGGTTTGACTTCTTGGTTGACCAAGGTTGACCAAGAGTTGACTTTGGCCTAGATTGACCTAGACTCATGTAGAGTGCATAGTAGAACTTCATTTTACCATTTTAGACTTGTTGTGACTTGTGCTGTTCTGATTAGGAGCCAGACACCTCTCCTCGGACAGTACATTTCATCCGGACACTCAGATACCAGGCGAGTACATTCTTTGATCATTTTATATCCTGCTTAGAATTATATTCCTGCTTTAGATTACCTTACTTGATGTTGTCACGACATTATCACGGATTAGTACTATATGGATCTCTTAATGCGCTATTATACCCCTCCGGAGCATCGGGTACATTGTGTCATGTGCATTTCACTTTCATCATGTACTCCTGTGCTTTTACCATACATGTACACTCCTGTGAATCATGTACTCTCATGTTCACGGAGCCTTCATGTATACTATCATGTGCACCCTTTCATGGGCCCCCATGTGATAGCTTGTATAATAACATAACCTGCTTAGATCCTTGTGTATTGATTGGGGAACGGGGGAGTGCTAGTAGTCATGTGAACAAATTCCATAGTAGTGTAGATCATGTGAAACTCTTTAGTGTAGATCATGTACTAATCTGTTCTGTTCACATGTGCTATCCTGTACTCTACATCGCTAGCCACTATTGGTTCTCTATTTATAGTAGATATTTCTATTACAATTCTCTCTCTTTGTTTACATACTGTATTTCTTTCAGATCCTGTATCTTACTCTACTGCATGTTTATATTTTCTAACCTGCTATGAACTGTTGAGATTTGTATTGTGCCCGCTCCTGTCCTGACTGGACCTGTTGAAAATATTACAGAGGACGAGGAGGAGGCCTGTGTGGATACCTTCTACGGGGCAGCCCTAGACGACACTTTCGAACTGGACTCTCAGGAGGACCCAGCTCTAGCTGAGGACATTACCCCCATTGCCTAGACTAGCTTAGTTAGGCCTATCTTATTTATGTTGTCTTGAAACTATTTTAGTTAGACTTTATTTCTGTTTGGAGGTTCTGAGTTGTATATATTCTTTCATATTCAGTAACTGAGATTAGTACTCTGGATATTTGCTGGGATGTTATCTTAAACTATTTTATCATCTGTATTTCCTTGAGTTCTATATCATATTGTTCTTCTTCTTCCTTAGTTATGATTGAGTTTACTTCTATCATGTTACCCCCATTCGGGGAGTATAAACTGCTTAGTATATTATTGCTAGATGTTATGACCTAGGACAGCGTTCTACCGCCGACACTGCGGCGTAGGCTGGACGTATCCACGTCTCGTGCCCTTACTCTAAGGTGCGGGTCGTGACAAAGTGTCATCTTGGGTGGTATTGCCTTGTCAAGCTTTGCACATAATATTCATGGTTCTACAATACTTTGACCTAATAGTTAATTGAAAATAAAATATGGTTAACTATACGACACAATTTATCCCTTAATTTTTCAACCAATCTTATTATGACTATATAGTGGTTGGACGTAGACAAAAATATCCACATTAGCACCAAATATATCTCATACAATTTGGATCCAAAATTATAGTACCGCTAAGCGCTATAGTGATAAAGCTCAAATACTGGAAGCAATATCAACATTCTTTTAGCATTATCATTGAAAGTTTCATTTGAAATCCAACACCAAGATGATAAACATACTCGATATATAGAAATCTAAAATAAAAAAAATCCAAATTATGAGAGCAAAAAATTAGAAATCTAACTTTCAACATGATACGAAATTAGATGTCCATTTCTATGGCTATGGTTTTTCATATTGTAACCGAGAAACGACTTTGTGAGTGGATTCGAAAACAAAAAAGAGTAGGCTTTCACGTTTGCAAATATTCCATTCAATCTTCACTCAATATTGCCTTTGAGTTTGTTATATGGTTTATCGTTAACCCTATCCTTCTTCATTCGTTTATTCGTTTGTTCTTCTTTTTTATCTTCCCCTCCCATTTTCAAAATTTAAGTTAATACGATAATAAATCTATTTAATTGATTTAAAGAATCAATAATATTGGGGTAAAAAGATAGATTTTAAAACAAATTTGAAAAAATATACAAGTTAAACTTAACAAAGTCAATAAAAAGACTAAATTAAATAAACATATGGGTAATCTAAAACACTAGTTTTAAATATTTTTATAAAAAAATAACTAATTACTACTATATGGACAAAATAATTTTTAAAAAGACAAATTAACATGAAATATAACTATCAACTAACGGAATGCAACAACTTGCTAAAGGACCAATAGTTGTAGTGCCCCACTCCGCATCGATGATTGTGATGGATTGTTGGCTCGAGCCGGCCGTTTGGTTTGGTTTCAAGCCATGGCATTGTGTTTGCTTTCATGATGTTAGCTGGATGGATTTTGATTATGCAAAGTTAGCAAATATTGTGCAGTGTTGCAAATGATTAGTTGCAATGATCTGCTCGGCTGTGGTTTTGGGTGGCTTCGACGAGCCTTCACTCCCTTACTAGCACAATAATGAAATGGAACTTTGTTTATATAGTATTCTTTATGTAGAGAACCGTATATGCTAATAACTGTCACGCCCCGGTCTTGTAGGACCGATCGTCCTCGCTAAGGCGTGATTTCGCACGAGCCTAGATTGCACTCGTGCAAGGCGGGTTCCATAACGGCCGATTACAGGCTAAGCGACGGGGTCATCGCACAGAAGTCCCAAAGCAGAAACATGTTTTAATACCAGCGAAAACTTGAAACAAAACACAAGTCATTCAAAATGCTATTTGTTGATATTGAAACAAAGATTTCATAAGTGGGCACGAGGCCAAGATTACAATCACTCAGTCTCACTCTTCTTTCAAGTTACAAGTCACTCTGCTCTCTCTCTCTCCCTCTCTCTCTCTCATTTCTCAATACAAAGCTTGACGAGCCAACGGATGCTTCAGATAGGCGATGTCCATACATTATGTTCCGTATAAGTCCAGACTCCAAGCGGCCGCACGTCTCGAAATGTCAAGAAACTACATACCTCAACGCATCCAAGCGAGCTCTGCGCTAACGAGCTTCTACTTGTTCCTACACATAAAAACTATGTGGGTATCAGTATTCAAATGTACTGGTGGAGTGAGCTCCTCGCCCACCCATACAAAACCAAAACGTTTATTTTACTTTGTGCAATATAACCCTTTTTTATTGTCTTTCTATTCTCGTATTAGTATCAGTTTTAGGACATAGACATCTGACATATTTGTGTCTCAAGACCATCTTCGTGCCTATAACGCCAACTAAAAAGTCGTGCTTGTCTTTCGGCCCATACTCAGAGACGCAACTACACGATAGTACCCAATTTCCATGTGACCGTGCTACAAGTCTGTGAGACTCGTCTCATCGTATCGGTATTTATATACGGATACATATTTGTGTACTGTATTTCATATTTTCGTGGTTTTCAAAATGTTTTAAAGTTTTTCCAACTTATAGATTTTCTCTTTGATCGGCATACCGCCAGTATACCGGTGTATATCGACGACTTATCTGTCACTCCCATTTTTCGTTATACATATTTTCGATGTACGTATACGGGATTCTGACATTTGTCAGGTGATCCGTATTTTGACTTGTCTTTCTTAGCCTTGGCTTGGTTTAATCTTGACTTGGTTTAATCTTGACTTGGTTTAGTTTGGATTGGTTCAACTTGGCATGGCTTGGTTTGGGTTGGTTTTAGATGAGAGGATTGGTATATAAACCAATTTCTCTCTCTCTCTCTCTTCATTACTTCTCATTTTATTTCTTCATCTTCTTCATTTACTCCTCCTCCAACCCTAGGCAAGTACATCTTGTCAAATCTTGAACATTAATATTTTGCTATTTTGTTTGTTCTATTCTCTTTCTTGCATGATTCTAAGCCTCTTTAGAACTTGGAGTTTTTGGTTTTAATGCTTATATTTTTGTAGATCTAAGTTTGTAACTTTTTTATTTTTGTTAGTTTTGATCTCTTAAACTTTTTTATTTTCGAAAATTAATGGTTCCATGTTGTAGGAAATTCAATTCTACCTAATTTTGGCCTTTAAACCACTTGATTTCGATTTATTTTGAGTTAGTTAGGCCATTTTCATGTTCATGGATTTCCCACGCCTTTTGGTGCTGTCGGAACGATGAACAGTGTTGCGCGCAGCATTTTCGTCGCACGTCGTGGGCATTTTTGCTTGCGTGCCACGTGCCGTGCTTGTGTGCACCTTACGTCGTAGGCATTTTTGCCCGCGCGCGCTGCACAACTTGCGCGCCGCGCGCCGTGCTTGCGCGTACCTTGCGTCGTGGGTATTTTTTGGCCGCGCGCGCTGCAGAAGTTGTGCGTCGTGCACCCATGCAATTTTCTGTCATGCGCCCGTGTGCCGTGCTTGCGCGCACCTTGTGCCGCCGCATACCATGCATGTGCGTTCCGTACGCCATGGGCAGTTTTGCTAGCGCGCGCAGTGCGCCCGTACGCAGATTGCCTTGAGTCACTGTTTTTTCCTGTTTGAGCTGTTTTGTAGCTAGAATCTTGAAAAACTCAAAACATGAAAATTGTAGATCTTTGTCTTGGATTCAAAAATCTTATTGTTTTACCTTAATTTGAGTTCATATGCGACTGATAATTCGATCATAGTTTTGATCTTTTGGCACATTTTCTATAATTGGCCCTTTTTGATGTTTTTTCGACTGTAATAAATTTTTAACATGATTAGATGATCTTGTATAGTTAGAGAATGTACACCCTATATACACTTGACACTAGCACATGTTCAATTATTAGTCCATGTCATGTACCTACTTTTATTTATTCGTTTTCACATGTCATGATATGTCTTTCCTTTCGATTCTTTCTTATATGCTATGATATGTATTGCCATGCCTTTCCGAATTTATTGTACTTTGCAGTCTATGCTATGTCTAGAATTTCTTTGTTATGGTCCATCGTGGCGCATCCATGTTACATGTCTTTTTTTTGCTTACTAGATAGTGGCCCGTCGTGGTGTACTCAGGTTACATTTCTTCTTTGCCTACTAAATAGTGACCCGTCATGGTGCACTCTTGTACATGTCTTTTTTTGCTTACATGATAGTGGCATGTCATGGCACACTCCCTATTTTCTCTATAGTGGCTCGTCGTAGCGCACTCCTAGCTTACATCTTATTATATTTTTTATTGTGGCTTGTTATAGTGCACTTTCTTGTATTCTTCAGTCTTGCATATCATGTCTAGGATGGATTCTGCGGAATGCCACACCCAGAATACAACAAAAAAATGTTAAGGACTAAACAACTAGCTTGATTATCTAGATCATTGGGAGGGGAGAATTTCCTAGTTACCTATAAGCCCTTTGTCCCGGCCCCAACCTGAATGGATTTGGAGCTATCTGTCATGATGAGCACACTTCCAGCGCACAGTCGAGTGTTGCACATTTTACATATTTTAGGGTACATTTGTCTCCTGGGCGATGTACCCACTATTAGATCTGAAGATACATTTATCTCCCGGACGATGTATCTACTATTAATTTCTTTTCCTTTTGGCATAGATAAGTCGGGTAGTCTGCAGGACAGGTAACTGGATTGGATTTCTCAAAACTGTATCTTGTTAGTAATTAGGATTGTGATAACCCTAGTTAGCTAATGTATAAAATTGTACTCATTGTTTGGCCGTGATTGTTATATGGAGTCCAATCTAGTCTAGTTTTGTCTAGGCAATGTCCGGATTTGTTAACTTCAGTACATCATTATTTGTGCTTTACTTTTGCCGATAAATGATTAGAGACTAAGTTCTGTTCAGGAGAAGGGTTACAACCCCGATCCTTGTTTGGTTTACGGGTTGTAACTTGGGTTCTGAAATAGTTCATAAGTCATCTTATCATTTGTCATTCTATATATTTCTCACATGCTCTCATGCCCTAGTTATCTAACATGCCCACATGTCCCAGTTACCCTACATGTTTACACATCCCGGTTATCTTACATGCTCATTGTCACTTCTATTTCCCGTTATACATATTTTCAGTATACGTGTACGAATTTTCGACCCGTATTTTGACTTGTCTAGCATGCTTTTGTCTTGGTTTAGCTTGGCTTGGTTTATTTTGGTTTGGTTTGGGTCAAGATGGTTCATCATGTTGAACCCTCTATATAACCTAACCCCTTTCTCTTTCCTCCTTTACTTTCATTTATTTCTTTATCTACTTTTCTTCTTCATTTATTTTCTCTCAAACCCTTAGGCAAGTGTAATCTTGCTTCATGAGAGATCTCATGTTTTATTGTTCCAATGACTTTCTTACATAATTTTATGACTCTTTAGTACTTGATATTTTTGGTTTTGGTGGATAAAATCTTGTAGATATAAGTTTACTCAAATCTTGGTTTTATTGGGTTTTGATCTATCAAACTTCATTATTTTTAAGTTTTGATTGTTCCATTTGTAGAGAATTTTGTTTTACCTTATTTATACCTTTGAAAGTCCCAATTTTGAGTTGTTTTGAGGGATTATGAACTTGGGAAGTTCATGGGTTCCATGAACTCATGCTCTCGGCATGGAGAAGAAGAACAGTGCTGGGCGCATAGCTATTTTTATGCACCTACAGCAGCATTTCCTTTGGGCGCATAGCCCTATATATGCGCCCAAAGCACCCTACTTCCTTCAGCTTGGGCGCATAGCTCTTAATATGCGCCCAAAGCTTTTCACCCTGCCTGGGCGCATAGTCTCTGATATGTGTCTGAAGCATTATGTTTCATTCTGCTTGGGCGCATGGCTCCTGATATGCACCCACTTAGCCATGGAAGATAGTCTCCTTGCTTTCCTTCTAGTACACCTTGTCCCCAGCATGTGGGCGCATGCACCCTTGGGTGCATGTCCTTCTATAGTACATGCACCCTGGACACATGCTCTATAGGCACAAGCTCCCTTCGGACGCATGCTTCTTTGGGCACATACCTGTTTATGGGCGCATGATGCTTTGGGCGCATGCTGCCCTGGTGCATGCTACCCTTGGGCGCATGTTGTCCCTGGCCCCCTTCCTTTGCCATGATAATTTATGTTGCTTTCTCCATGTTTGACCCCATAATCCTTAGTATAAGTTGTGACCTTTGAGCATGATGGGCATACTCCCATGATAGCCTTGTATAATGTCATTATCTGTGTTATGTATGTACTCTGGGCTTTGAGCACGATCTTAACATGACATGTATACTCCTTGATAACTCTTTCGGTGGCCCGTCGTGGCATACTCTTGACCAATAAATCCTTGGCATACAAGTACACTTAGCACGAGCACGACATGATAACATGAACATGACATGGCAATATGGCTTGACATGATAACTCTTAATAGTGGCCCGTTGAGGTGCAATCTTGACAAGCCCCTTGACATGATAACTCTAACAGTGGCCCGTCGTGGCGCACTCTTAACAAGTAACAAGTAAACATGATATGTACAAGCTTGATAGTGGCCCGTGGTGGCGCACTCCTGACAAGTAATCTTGACAAGTAACTCTCGTCTTTACGCCGTGGGTGGTTTCTCTTGATTGTGTCTGTACAAACTATATGTCCCGTCTTGCATCATGTCTAGGACATGAATTCCTGATTTCCATGGTCAGGGATACATATTGAATCTGACTGAGTTAATGACTAGTTTGATCATGTAAATTATAAAGAGAATTCCCAGTCACAGGCAATCCCGTTATCTGGGCGCCTCAAGTGGACTTGTAGCCAGCTGCCGACGAGTAGGGCACATTTCCAGCACACTGTCATATTTTGCACCACAAAGTCACCTAATCAACTCTCTCAACCTGCGGAAGGATAACTGGATAGTCTGTAGGGCTTGTGACTGCTGGAACATCTCATTGCATCTTGTAGTAACTAGGCTTGTGATAACCCTAGTTAGTCAAAGTATCAAGCCGTACTCATTGTTTGGCCATGATTGATGGATGGAGTCCAGTCTAGTCTTGTCTAGACCGTGCCAGTCTATGATTACTTCGGTACATTACTGTTATGCTTTACTCTGGTCGATAAATAATTGAAGACTAAGCTCTGTTCAGGTGAAGGGTTCCAACCCCGGTCTGTAACTCCTCTTTTCGAATTTTCCTAATTATTAATTTTTTTTCTTTCTTTTATTATGCTTGAAGGTCGCTTTCGTCGAGACTTTGCGAGTAACGTCATGATTAAATTCTATTGAAAAACAAGTTTTTAGAATTAAATACTTTGAGAGTGCTATAATTATAAAAGATGTTTTGAACATTATTCTTGACTTTCACCTGATTTGATGATATCTTTATAGACAAAAGGATTTGCCAATTATTTTTAAATATTACGTTGAAAGTAATTTCCTAAATTTGGTTTATTCTACTTCGCGTTTAAAGTGGATTTTTTCTTAAAATTTAGTATAAGACATTTACCATTATTTTTTTATGCTTCCAAAACTAATTAAATTATGATTTGCGATTACCGTTTACTTTTCGTAGAAATATTTATTTCTATAATATTTACTGGTTTATTATTATATAATGTACTTCTAGAATTATTTAATCTAATATTATCAATTATTTTACGATTTGAATTTACGAAGTAGGATTAAAATATTATTTGATATTATTAAGTGTTATCCTTGAATGAGAATAAGATTTATGGAATTATTTTAGATAAGGTTATAGATTTAAAGAAAATATATTTTAAGCTATCCCCATAGTATCATATATTACTTAGATTATTTTGAGGATACTAATTATTAGTTTAAAAGGGATATATTATGATCACTTGGTGTATTAAGATTATATTAGTCTTTTAAAATTCTCTGGGTTTAAAATTATGGGTTAAGATCCAGTTAAACTAATTTTAAATAGTTATTCGGTTTTAAACTAGGGAAAAGATGTATCCACTAGAACTTCTAATTCTTATCCATTTAGGGATTACCGTCCCTATTTGAGGAGAGATAATTTTCCCAAACCCAAAACAAATTCTCAAAAACAAAGCCAACCACCATAACAGATTTCTCCCACACCTATCACCATCGTTACCCCAACACTCTCCATGCTCATTCACAAATACGGGAAGACCACCATGTCCACCTTTCCTCTCTCGGCTCTCTGAACATATAACCAATCCTTCTTACTACCTATCTTCCTCTACTGCCTACTCCTTGAAAGCCAACCCCTGGTCGTCAACCTCTCCCCGCTAAGACCTGCAATCACGCGCATCCCGCTGACCTATCGCGGGCCATCTCCATGCCATCACCCCAGCGTGTGAAACTTTGAACCAGACCACCAATGTCTTCGCATACGACTGACGTCGACCCGCAGGGCCGACCTACTACTCGTCGTCCCGCTCCCTACACCCATGTCATCGAGTTTCCAACCACATCAAAATTGGTGTCCTTGTGTCCGTGTCCAACACAAAGATTATAATATCAATTGTGTCCGGACCCGTGCGTCCGTGTCCGTGTTCGCACCCATGCTATTTTGCATCAAACAATACAACCACAGAGCTCTGTTTCCGTGTCTAACATCATACACATCCCAATTCGATACATGTAAAATCCCTAAATTTCTACTATATTTTTTTTAAAAAATTTGTACGGATTTAAAATTTTGTATTGTACGTCGTGTAGTCGTATTATACGTCGTGCGCGAAATTTCGTTTTTCGCATAATTGCTCGACGAGTGCGAATATGTGCAAGCGTACATATTTTAGTAAAATATTTTTTATTTTTATATAGTTCAAATAATATATAATAATTATTTGTATTTTACTTGAAGTTTATTTTACGCAAATATTCCTTGCATATGAATTTATATATAATTCCATTTTCGAAATATATTAATATTAACATTTTATTATTCAAAAAGATATTTAAAAATATTTATTATTTTTGAAATTATTATTATTGGTATTTTTGGAAAAACAAATTTGAAAATTTTTGTGGCCATTTTAAATCTCGATTTAATTTTATGGATTTAATTTAAATAGTATAAAGATAGAATTTACAGATTTAAATTGGAATTTGATTTAAATTTAGATTTGATTTCATTGATTTAAATTAATAGATGAATTATCTAATTGGGTTTTAAATCTTCCTAATCATTATCCAACTGGGAATTCCCACATCCTATAAATAGGCAGGTACTCCTCCATAAATTCCAAAAGCCATAATTATTCCACAAATATTTCTACCACAAACGTGCGTGCATCGTGTCGGTGTCCATCTCTTCCGTGTCAGCCGTGACGGCCTCGGGTCCGACCCTGGTGTCTTTCTAATAGGTTATTCTTTTTTTTTATATATACAAATTCTTCCCTCTTCTTCGTGTCCAACTCCCTGGACACGAATCCCCACAACGCCCGACACGAACTATACAACCGTCCTACTCCTACTCCGACCCCGTCCCCGCTCGTGTCCTCCTCCCTGTCTCCAACCCATCGACACCACCCTGTCCACCCAACCATAACCGCCTTGGCCTCCACCCTTGGAACAACCGTCGCCACCATGGCGATGTCACCATCAGCAACAGTCCAACCCAGCCCGACCGACCACGTCCCGTCCACCCGAACTCCGACCTTCGCTTTACGACTCCCAACGTCGTCATCAAAACAAAAACCACCTCCACCATTCCCCGTCATCGTCACAACCCCCGACCACGGCCACTGGCCGGAAACCCAACTGCCACCACCCTCACGACTATCGCCGGAGACCCACACCAAAACCAACACAGAACATAAATAAAATCCCTAACCCTCACCTTATTCTCTGCCGCGTCCGCCGTAGCCTCGAGCCCAGTCGCGTCCGACGAACGTCGGTGCCTCCAGACTGTGCGCTAAGCCCAGTCCTCCTCCTGGCCGCGTACAGCCGAACCCGCCGTCGCCGTTGGTAGCCACACCGCCCCGAGCGCCACCCGCGCTCCGGCCTCCCGTTCCCGCAGCCCTCTGCGCGCGTGCACCCTCTGCCGAGATCTTCGAGTCCGACGACTCCACCACCTGCGCGCCCTCCCTCGTAGCCGTGTCCAGACCACCCCGTCCTCCTCAGACCGCCCTAGCAGCGGCCTCCTCATCTGGCGATCCATTGCCGCCCCCGTCCCTCGTGAGCGCCATCCCGGGCTTCCGTCGACGAGACCCGCACGACCTTTCCTTGGCAAAACGAAACCACCTCCGCTCGTGGAGCCGGCCCTCCTCCTTGTGCGATCTCGCCTCGCCACCGCGTCGGAGGTGCGAGCATCCCCTTCCACCGAGAACTCTCCGGCGTGCCCTAGCCGCTCGCGTCTGTCGCGCCGCGTCCGCCGGCGCCGCCCTTGCGGCCGAGACTCCCCCACTCCTCTTTCCTCCGCGCGCCCGCCGGAGCCGACCGACCCCAACTCGCCTTTTTCGTTCTGCCTGGGTCTGGCCATCTCGGCGCCGCCTGCTCCGCTGAAACCCCCGCGCCCATCCTCCTCCTCCGCCGCCGCGAAAACCCGCCGCCTTGAGATCTCCGCCGCCCGCTCCTCTCATCCCTCTCCCCCGACTTCTCTCTCCTCCACTTCTCTTCCATCCCGCTCTCTCCGATCTCTCGCTCACTCTCTTCTCCTCTCTCTCTTAACCTTTCTTTTCACTTTCTTTTTTTGGAGAGCAGCAGCAGTCATTCGACTGCTGCAGTAGTTGTTTTCGTTATTATGTTATTTTTATTATTTATATAATTGTTTTGTTGCTTTTTTTGTGTGTATCTACTATTATTATTATCATCATAATTATTATTATCATTATCATTATTAGTATTATTTTTATTTATTATTATTATTATTATTATTATTATTATTATTATTATTATTATTATTATTACATTTAGTATTTTATAGTGAATATCTGTAATTTAAATATTTAGATATATTTTATTGAGATGTATTTTTGACAACTGTCTATATGTAAGTATGTATACTTTTCAATAGTTGTATATTAGTTATTATACCGTATTTATTAATATAAGTATTACTGAAAATATTTTAGCTATTATTTTTATAAGTAAGCATTAATGTTATTCTTAAATAAATATACTAGTATTTTCTAGACAAAAATATTCTACTAGGCTTGCTTTATGTTATTTTTAAAACTGGATTTCGAATGCTAAATATCTATACTAAAAAGTATTTTCAAAAATAGGTTATCCGAAAAATATGGTTTTCTAGAATATTTATCTAAAGTATTTTTATCAAACATCGTTTCTCTCAAAAACGAGAATTTACAAACTTAGTATTTTTATCCAAAAATAATTTTTCTTGACTGTGAGTATTTTTCTTATACTTATTTTGAATTGTGAAAACTAGTTTTTGTAAATATCTTCTAAAACTTGTATATATATAAAAATATTTATTTACCCATTATTTCTTTGATTTTTCTCCTGTCCGTATCCAAGTCCTATTGTTCCTATTCCTTCGCCCATTTCGAGACCACCTTATGTCCACCCTAACTAATTTGACCCTTCTGAACCCAATGAAACTGTCCATGCCATCAACAGAGGTCCCTTGTATATTTGTTACACCGAAGTCGCCGTTCATGCCACAGTGATCATTGCAGCACCCCTAGGCATACTACCAGGCAAGACACCTTGCCATTTGCTGTTTATTTATTTTAGCTCATATTTATACATGATTTATTATTTTTATTATGCAAAATAAACTGTGATACATGGCATAACCTGTTAGAACTTACTGTTCAGTTATATTTCATGCTATGTATTATTTTTCTTACACATTAAACCTAGATTTAAGGGACCACCTTTGTGTGTTGCATTCATGACCTTGACACGTTGTACCACAAAGTTGTGTGTTACAAGTAGAACGCGAAAGTGCATGATTGGCTGGCCACCAGTACGTACAAGTCGTGCGATAGGAATAACTGCTAATAGAGGTTGCATGATAGTTTGACTTAGCGGTTATAGAGGTTTGCTGTTGTGGATACAACATATAGGCATTGGGCGGGGAGGACAATTTTCTTAGCGTATGGGCTTCGATGCACTTTTCCTTGTGACCCGAACTCTCCGCTGGAGATACGGGGTTGATGACCCATGATTACTGACGGCCACTGGCATTCTGCGGAACGTTATGCTCTTACTGATGGGGCCTCTGGTGCCCCAAGGGGGGACTATGCCGATCCTATTTAGCCAGGGCCCTTGCGTAGGAAGGATTGTTCTTAACTACATTTTACCTAGAACGGTTAGGCACCTTTATCCGTTAGGTACGAGTACTTTTGGTTTGGGTACTTGTATCTGACCGTGGCTTGGAACAATAACTTGTCGCGGATTAGTTCGTCACATCTTGTCATTGTTTGTTGTAGGTGTGGCTTACTACTTCGATGAGAAGGTATTGAATATTATTGGGGTCCGAATACCATATTGGATTCATAGCATGGAAAGATACGTCACCGTGAATTAGTTTACCATCTCTTGTCCTTGTTTGGTTGGGGGGATGGTACGCTCGTTCAATAGGTGTGTATTGGACCATGTTATAATTCAATTGACTTATTTATTTGAGCAATATTTATTCAGTTTATATGGCATGATATTATGTTTCTTGTTACGTCCCTCTGAGGACCTGGTTATCTCGCCAGGTGTGTGTTCTTGTCTTTCAAAGGTGTTCTAGCTCTAGCCGTGATCATCGCTATTCCTTCGAGGATGATTGCACTTGGATCGTCTTTGCTTCGCTCGCCAAAATCATTTCTTTTCTTATGTATTTTTTCTTTACTTGTTGGTAGTGGATTTGTCTCCGCCCAACATATTGTATCAAGACAATTCATTATCATTATATGATATCTTTTATTCATTTATTTTGTGTGGATGAGATTAGTTATGGTTCTACTGCATTTTACAGCTTATGTATTCATACGAGGTTTTCATACATTGGAGCATACTTCGTATGTTTACAGCTGGCATGTCTACGTTCCTAGTCCTACGTATTTTGGGACTGGGGCGTTACATATTTTTGTGGTGGCCCATGCAGGTCAAGATAAATTGTTTGGTTACTTTACCGTACCAGGCAAGCCTGCAAATAGGATTAGAAGTCTAGGATCTCATCCACATACGTGACCTCTTTCCTCGATTCCATATTCGACCGACTCCTCGATTGCATCTTGCTTGATTCCTTCTATCATTATCCTTATCTTCCCTTCATGCTTGCTAGAGATTGACCCTACTAGTTAGATGTCCCAAACACCCTTAGCTTAATTATTTAAGTTGGGTAGAATACCCCATGACCTGACACACCCTTGACCATTAAGGGTATACAAATAGTATTATCTAGACCATAGAGACTAGAGGAAGTTAATCCATTTGGTCAACCAAGCCTTGGTCAATAAAACCGTAGAATGATTGTATAGGAATAAACAAGACTTAGATTATTATGGCTCTTAGACCATTCATATTTGTTATTATTTCATCTACCATCGTGCCTATATTTTTATTATCTAGACTAATGATGCTAATGTAGCCTAGTTTTTACAAGCTCAATTCTTTATCAAACTTGTTTCAAGACATATGTTATATGGGCATGTCCACTAACATAAGGTCAAATCAGAACCGGTGCATGATGGTCTGATCAACCGAGTGCACTTTGGTTCGCTTATATCTATCGTTCTACGTGGATGGGGACATAGCTAAACTTGTCCTTTAGAGTCCCATCCGCGACTGCCTTGGCAACTCCTTCTGAAATTTTTCGGTCGTCCTTGAACCATGTATTCGTACTCGATAATATTGCCTTTTGAACTCCTTATTGCTTTCGCCTTCACCTATTTTAGAAGGACGAAGACATTATACTAGAACTTCCTCTAGCCTTCCTATCGATTATGACCATACCGTATTATTTTTCTATGATCTAGATCACAAATTCTTACGTCATGATTTTGTTATTGATTGCTCCCCATCGATACCCCTTATGTCTTCTCACCCCCTACAAATTCTTAATTTCGAGGACAAAATTCTTTTAAGTTGGGTAGGATGTAAAACCCTTAAATTTCTACTATATTTTTTTTGAAAAATTTATACGGATTTAAAATTTTGTATTATACGTCGCGTAGTCGCATTATACGTCGTGCGCAAAATTTCATTTTTCGCGTAATTGCTCGACGAGTGCGAATATGTGCAAGCGTACATATTTTAGGAAAACATTTTTCTATTTTTTATATAGTTCAAATAACATATATAATAATTATTTGTATTTTACTTGAAGTTTATTTTATACAAATATTCCTTGCATATGAATTTATATATAATTCTATTTTCGAAATTTATTAATATTAACATTTTATTATTCAAAAAGATATTTAAAAACGAAACCACCGCCACCACCAGCGCCACCGCCCGGGCCTCCGTCGACGAGACCCGCACGACCTTCCCTTGGCAGAACGAAACCACCGCCGCTCGCTGAGCCGGTTCTCCTCCGAGTGCGATCTCGCCTCGCCACCGCGCCGGAGGCGCGAGCACCCCCTTCCACCGAGAACTCTCCGGCGTGCCCTAGCCGCCCGCATCCGTCGCGCCAAATTGCGTCCGCCGGTGCCGCCCTTGCGACCAAGACTCCCCCTCTCATCTTCCCTCCGCGCGCCCGTCGGAGCCGACCGACCCCAGCTGGCCCTTTCCGCTCTGCCTGGGTCCGGCCATCTCGACGTCGCCTGCTCCGCTGAAACCCCCGCGCCCATCCTCCTCCTCCGCCGCCGCGAAAACCCGCCGCCTTGAGATCTCCGCCGCCCGCTCCTCTCATCCCTCTCCCTCGACTTCTCTCTCCTCTGCTTCTCTTCCATCCTGCTCTCTCCGGTCTCTCGCTCACTCTCTTCTCCTCTCTTTCTTTCCCTTTCTTTTCACTTTCTTTTTTTGGAGAGCAGCAGCAGTCATTCGACTGCTGCAGTAGTTGTTTTCATGATTATGTTATTTTTATTATTTATTTTATTATTTATTTGATTGTTTTGTTGCTTTTTTGTGTGTATCTACTATTATTATTATCATCATAATTATTATTATCATTATCATTATTAGTATTATTATTATTATTATTATTACTATTATTATTATTACATTTAGTAATTTATAGTGAATATCTGTAATTTAAATATTTAGATATATTTTATTGAGATGTATTTTTGACAACTGTCTATATGTAAGTATGTGTACTTTTCAACAGTTGTATATTAGTTATTATACCATATTTATTAATATAAGTATTACTGAAAATATTTTATCTATTATTTTTATAAGTAATTATTAATGTTATTCTTAAATAAATATACTAGTATTTTCTAGATAAAAATATTCTACTAGGCATGCTCTATGTTATTTTTAAAACTGGATTTCGAATGCTAAATATGTATACTAAAAAGTATTGTCAAAAATAGGTTATCCAAAAAATATGGTTTTCTAGAATATTTATCTAAAGTATTTTTTATCAAACATCGTTTCTGTCAAAAACGAGAATTTACAAACTTAGTATTTTTATCCAAAAATAATTTTTCTTGACTGTGAGTATTTTTCTTATACTTATTTTGACTTATGAAAACTAGTTTTTATAAATATTTTCTAAAACTTGTATATATATAAAAATATTTATTTACCCATTATTTTTGATTTTTCTCCTGTCCATATCCAAGTCCTATTGTTCCTATTCCTTCGCCCATTTCGAGACCACCTTATGTCCACCCTATCTAATTTGACCCTTCTGAACCCAATGGAACTGTCCGTGCCATCAATAGAGGTCCCTTTGTATAGTTGTTATACCAAAGTCGTAGTTCATGCCACATTGATCATTGCAGCACCCCCAGGAGTACTACCAGGCAAGACACCTTGCCATTTGCTGTTTATTTATTTTAGCTCATATTCATGCATGATTTATTATTTTCATTATACAAATAAACTGTGATACATGGCATAACCTGTTAGAACTTACTGTTCAGTTATATTTCCTGCTATGTATTATTTTTCTTACACATTAAACCTAGATTTAGGGGACCACCTTTGTGTGTTGCATTCATGGCCTTGACACGTTGTACCACGAAGTTGTGTGTCACATGTAGAATACGGAAGTGCGTGATTGGCTGGCCACCAGTACGTACAAGCCGTGCGATAGGAATAACCGCTAATAGAGGTTGCATGATAGTTTGACTTAGCGGTTATAGAGGTTTGCTGTTGTGGATACAATATATTAGGCATTGGGCGGGGAGGACAATTTTTTTAGCGTATGGGCTTCGATGCACTTTTTCTTGTGACCCGAACTCTCCGCTGGAGATACGGGATTGATGACCCATGATTACTGACGGCCACTGGCGTTCTGCGGAACGTTGTGCTTTTACTGATGGGGCCTCTGGTGCCCCAAGGGGGGACTATGCCGATCCTATTTAGCCAGGGCCCCATGCGTAGAATGGATTGTTCTTAACTACATTTTACCTAGAACGGTTAGGTACCTTTATCCGTTAGGTACGAGTACTTTTGGTTTGGGTACTTGTATCTGACCGTGGCTTGGAACAATAACTTGTCGCAGATTAGTTCGTCACATCTTGTCCTTGTTTGGTTGTAGGTGTGGCTTACTACTTCGATGAGAACGTATTGAACCTTGTTGGGGTCCGGATACCATATTGGATTCATAGCATGGAAAGATACGTCACCGTGAATTAGTTTACCATCTCCTGTCCTTGTTTGGTTGGGGGGATGGTATGCTCGTTCAATAGGTGTGTATTGGACCATGTTATAATTCAATTGACTTATTTATTTGAGCAATATTTATTCAGTTTATATGGCATGATATTATGTGTCTTGTTACGTCCCTCAGAGGACCTGGTTATCTTACCAGGTGTGTGCTCTTGTCTTTCGCAGGTGTTCTAGCTCTAGCCGTGATCATCACTATTCCTTCGAGGATAATTGTACTTGGATCGTCTTCGCTTCGCTCGCCAAAATTATTTCTTTTCTTATGTATTTTTCCTTTACTTGTTGGTAGTGGATTTGTCTCCGCCCAACATATTGTATCAAGATAATTCATTATCATTATATGATATCATTTATTCATTTATTTTGTGTGGATGAGATTAGTTATGGTTCTACTGCATTTTACAACTTATGTATTCATACGAGGTTTCCATACATTGGAGCATACTTCGTATGTTTACAGCTGGCATGTCTACGTTCCTAATCCTACGTATTTTGGGACTGGGACGTTACAATACAATAACCTCCCATAAAGAAAATCCTGAACCTAGTTATTCCGGCCAGCGTCGGTGAGTGCCATCTCGCCATCCTCTGTACAGCGCCGCCACCAGCCGAGGACACCTAACTGCCACCAACGGCTTCCACCACCACCGTTCCTTCTCTGCCCGCCTCTATAAGCCGCACATCTTTCACCTAAGCCGGCAGCCAACTCTGCGACCAACCAAAACAAAAAAACAAACCCCAACACCACCGCCACTTACCTCCAGAGCCGCTGTGCGCGGGCACCCCTCTCTGTCGTTGTATCCCTCGCCAGCGACGAACGGCCCCGTCCGAGGCCGCAATTCCGCCGTGCCTCCTCGTGTGCATCGTCCACAACCGCGCACACGCTAGTCAGTAACGAGCCGGTGTCACAGCAGCGGGATCACGCTCACATAACTCGACGAGCGTCCAACTCCGTCGCCGTGTTGTGCCTACTCGCGGCAAGGACGAGGACCGCCAGATCCAGGTACCGCTCAGCTGTCGCCACCTGTCCGCTCGACATCGTGGACGGCCAGACTCGAGCCAACCTCCGCCGAGAGCCGCGAGTCGAGTGCCAGACCGGGACCACCATTAGTCGACCGCACTTCCCCAAGAGAGCTGCACCAGCCTCCGTGCCAAACAACGTGTGCGGCTGCATCACCGTACCCTTCCGACGAGCCTCGGTAAGAAAAACCCATTTATTCTCAATCAATCCTTAAAGCCCTCTGTTCCCACTCCCTCTCTCTCTTTAGAAGCTAGTAATGGTTTAATCATACATGATTATTATTATTATATTATATACAAAGGAAACGTCTCTGCCTTATATGTACTTTATTATTACTTTAGGTAGAAGGAAGAGTAATTCTTACTTTATTGTTGTTACTATTATTTCTTCTACTGATTGTGCCAGATAATAATTATTAATATTATCATTGTTACTTTGTTACAGGTTTATTACTTAATATTATTATTATTGATTTTATGTTATTCTTGCTATTTGTTATTAATAATATTGTATATAACTATATATTAAATATTTCTTTAAAACAAATATATAAGTGTTTTAATATAGAAATTTATATGTAAAGCATATTTTATAGATTTTATAACATATCTATAGGTATACACTTGGATGGACTTTATTTGGACTTTACATTAATAAGATGTCTTACATAAAATTAGTGGGCTTTATTATGCTTAGTTTTTGGATTATTGTAATTCAAAGTATTTTCTGGTAATAATTATTTTGGGTCCAGGTCTTAATATTCGGACTTAGATAATTATTGTGAGCTTCTTTTTTAAAAGATTTATGTAAGTTACATATCTATTGCCTCAAACAGATTTTATATACATATTATGCATAATTTGATATAGCTAAATATTTCCTTAAATATACTAATGGTCTTTCAAACCATAAAAGGATTCTAATTTTAGTTTTGGCTTTTTATTTGGTTAATTACCTTCTAAAATTATTATTAAAGATATTCATAGTATCAAAAGGTAATATTTCTTAAAAAGGGATTAATAACTACTACGTTATGAATATTTTATAAGTATCAATATATTTTTCTAGTTAAATAATTACTTTTCCAAAGTTAGAAATCTTCCTAGATTATTAGATTGTCGTTGATCTAACTAACCATATTCCTACTTCTTTTGACTCCTTCACACCAACCTTAGCCAACTGGACTATCTTGGACCCCACGGGACTATCGGTTTCACCAGCTAAGGACCTCAGGCAAGTGCATTTTCTGATTGCTTTCGATTCGTAGTAGTCTTTCCATTTCATGTTTACGCATATGGTATCTTGCTTGTTGACACATTGTTACACGGATTAGTGTCATGGATCTCTACATACGTTATTTCTTGATTGTCGTATTTTTGTGTTTCATGACTTGTTCGAGTCCATGAGTACTAGTCAGGAGAGAAAATATCTTAGTAGACATGTGGACTACCCAGAACTATCTCTCCTGTCTTTCGTAGAGAATAGCAGCTGCACATGACGAAACTGATATTTTAAAACACATAGATAGTTGTCTTTTATTTGTTTCCTTGTTTTCTTCACCGCTTGCCATGACATCAGTTACTTTCTCGTTTTTATCTCACATATGTTATTTTTATATCTTGTAAATTCTATTGTGTTTTCGCATTGCCGTTGGTTTGTGTACTTGTTACATTCCTGACCGGAAACTAACATTTTTTAGGTTGACTGTGGCTTCTCTTAGCATTAGGAGATACAGGTGTGCTTGCATGCTAAAACCTAGAATTTAGATAGATGTGAAATCATTTTCATTACTTGTAAGAACTTTGTACTTTTCTCTAAATGTAAATTTGATTTAGAAATGTGAATGAGAAATAAATGTTATATTTATGTGATTTTGAGCATCATGGTCGTGACAGCGTTCTACCGCCGACTCTGCGGCGTAGGCTGGCTTGGATACGTCTCGTATCCGAAAAGCGGGTGTGGGTCGTGATGTCACTCCCGTTTCCCGTTATATGTATCTTCAGTATACGTATACGAATTTTTGATATTTATCAGGTGGACCGCAGTTAGACTTGTCTTGATTAGCCTAGTCTTGGTTTAATCTTGACTTGGTTTATTTGATTTGGTTTGGTTCAATTTGACTTGGTTTAGCTTGCTTGGTTTATTTTGGTTTGATTTTGGTTTGGTTTGAGATGGTGAGGCTTACTATAAGTCAACTCCACTCTCTCTCCTTCATTATTTCTCATAACTTCTTCTTCCTCCATTACTCTCCCACCAACCTAGAGAGCTTAGGCAATTGCAACTTGCTTCATGATGGATCTTCCATTTTATTGTTCTTTCTTCTTCTCTACATGATTCTAAGCATCTTTAGGACTTGGATTTTTCGGTTTGGACGGATGGATTTTTGTAGATCTAAGTTTGTAGTATTTTCGGTTTTCTTAGATTTTGATCTACCAAACTGTAGTTCCCCGCTCCCGTTGGGGCGAAGCACTATGTAATAGGCTCGTAGCAAGTCAGACATGGTCGGGAACATAGATGGCTAGTCTGACTCGATGACGAGTTTGGTATACAAAAACTATGACATCAATAAAATCGATTTAGACGAGTGATATAAGTATCGTTCCAACTAATGGATCGACTACTGTTGGAATAAGTCCTAGATGCAGTAGACTGTGTCTTGGCGAATGAACTCTAAAGAGAGCGACGCAACCAGTCTGCTGTTGGTTTAATTAGTTTTCTTGGCTTTCTGAATGAATTGTTGCGTGGATTTGATTAGTGTGCTTTTGTGTCGATTTCTGTTGCGTCTTTGGAAATTTCGAAGGAAGGGTTCTAATTCGATGCTCGTGCCATTGCAGGAGTTCGTGTAACTGACGTTTGACCGTCGTGAAGCGTTCTCCTACTCTCGGCACAATCTCTCTAGGTGGGTGGTTCTTCGGCCCCTTCTTTTCTACTCCTTTCCGCCAACTAAATTCTTAAAGTTCAACGTTCAAATCGATGATGCTAACGGGATGTATGCTTTGCCACTAAGAACCAGAACTCGGGATAATATAGCAACCTAGATAAGTTAACTCCGAATCTATAAGTTCACACTAAGTAGAGAAAAGATAAAGTTCTAGGAAAGAGATAGAATTTATTTCATGCACTGCAAAACACAACGAAGAAACCTTGGTTGCGGTATATCACGCCTCGGAGAATTTCGTGCCTACGGGATGCTAAATCAGAACGTACGGCTTCGGAGAAAAGAACCCTTGCACGAGTAGGAACGATTATGTAGTTTGATAATGTTTACGCTATGCAATTTACTTCATACATATTAAATTGTTCATACATTCGCATGGTCATGGACGACTTGTGCACAAGGTGAGCTTTCCTCGAGATCGTAGGGCGCTGGGACCGAATCGGCCTCGGAGAAAATTATGGAATCGTGCTTCGGCACGAGGCATTGCGAGACCTCCAGTTAGGCTCACAACCTGAACAGGTAGGGCACGTCGTAATGCTACGTAATCGTCCTTCATGGTATCGATATCACCAATGACCACATATAAGATAGATTGCATGCTCACCTATTGTCTTGTGCAGGTGGTAAGTATTATGTATATTTTGTGCAGGAAAGGAGCACGGCCGTGGTAAGAATAGTTGAATTGGTTATGTTGTTATTGTTTAAAATGTGCCTTCGATATGAACTACAAATCATATAGTTCTAAATAGAAATATCACTTCGTATGCTAAAATCCTTAATAAGCAGTATCGGTTTAGACGAGTGGGTTCGTCCCATCCACTAGCAAGTGTGCTAACCCCCAACTCTCCAGGTAACGAGCACGCTGCGGGAGCTCGAGACTAGACTGAAGCTGAAGAACGGGAGGCGGCTCGAAGCTCTCCTATTTGAAAGTATTTTGAAGCCCAATTCAGATCAAAGGCTTTTGTTCAAATGTATAAAGGGGCATGAATGTATGGAACGCCGAGGATTATTTCACGGCAAGCTTGTCGAGAGTTTTCTTTTGCGTTTCAAGATGTAGCCGCAACGGCATATGAAATGTAAAAATGACCTTGCACATACTTTACAAGTTTTATGAATGAAAAGCTAAATTTCTTCCTATTCTATGTCTTCAACTCTCTGTACTGTTTAATTTTAACGCGTCGTGTCAAAGGAAATTCCAAGTGCACATTCTTGCCTTGTGCAAGTCCAATAAAGACTTGCACGACATCACGTCCCGGCTCGTGGGATCGACTTATCTCGAGTCAAGGCGAGGACGACCGATTCGGCGAGTCAGGGCGTGACACAAACTTCATTATTTTCAAGTTTTGACTGTTCTATGTTGTAGAGAATTTGATTTTACCCAAAATGGACCTTTAAAAAGTTAGATTTTGACTTGTTTTGAGGAAGTTATGGCCGAAGTAAGTTTTGGACATCTTCTATGTTCATCTGTCCTGGTTCTGTCAGAGACGATGAATAGTGCCGCATGGCTTGTATAGTACCGCAGGCTTTCATAGTGTCGCATGGCTTGTATAGTGTCGCATGCTTGCATAGTGTCGTAGGCTTGCATGGCTTGCGTAGTGCCGCATAGGGCATATTTTGGCTGTTTTATGTCCTATTTGGCTGAATTATAGACAAAATTTCTCCTAACTCCCAATATGAAAGTTGTAAATCTTTTCCTTGGCTTCAAGAATATGTTACTAGCTATTTTTATGCAAGTTTCTCTCATTCATGATAATGTAAGGATATAACACGATAGTGGCATGTTAAGGTGCACTCTTAACAAGTAACAAGTAACTTGACATGATAACTCTTAAATAGTGATCCGTCGTGGTGCACTCTTGACAAGCAACCTTGACATGATAATTTTTGATGGTGGTCCGTCGTGACGCACCCTTGACATGATAAGCAATCTTGATAGTGGCCCGCCGTGGCGCACTCTAGACAAGTAATCTTGATAAGTAAACCTAATATGAGATGATAATCTTGAATGCTGTTGCGACGGCTATCTTGACATGCTGAATAATAACTCATCTTGACACCAAAGGTGATTGTTGTAAAATTTCTAAATTTCTACTATATTTTTTTGTACTGATTTTTTTTGTATTTATATGTCGCATAGTCGTATTGTACGTCGCACGGAAATTTGCGTTTTCATGTTTACTCGTCGAGTGCGAATATGCGCGAGTTACATATTTTTAGAAAAATAATTTTTTTGATTTTATTATCGGTGGTGGTTTCAAAATAATATATATAATAATTATTTTTATTAAAAGTTGTGAAAAGTAACTATCGAGGTTGTCAAAACTTATTATTTTAATTATTAATAAAATGCTATCTTATTTTTAGAAAACTAAATTATGTGAATATTCTACTTGTATAAAGCACATGAAAACTATTTCATGTATATTTTCAAATTTATTTTTATTATTTATAATAAATTATTTAGCAAGAAGGTATTTTAAATATTTGAATGTTTATGTTTATTTTCAAAAAATTTATCTAAATTATTAAAATGTATTTCAAAGATGTTTTCTATTACTATTTAAAATATTTATTCTCATTTTCAAAATTATTATGCTATTTAATTAAAATTATAGTTTGAAATTATTACCTATTAATACTTAAATATTTATTATGATTTTTGAAATTTATTAATTATTATTATAAAAAGGTAATTTGAATTTAATTATGATAATTTAAATGGTGATTTATTTTATTTATTTATTTTAAATAGTTTAATTTAAATATGTAATTTATCTATATTGGATTTGAATTTAGTTATGAATTTAAATTTAATAGCAAATTATCTAATTGGGTTTAAATAAATCATAATCCTTATCCAACTGAAAATTCCTACATCCTATAAATAGGCAGGTACTCCTCCATAAATTTCTACAACCAACGGTGCATCGTGTCCGTGTCCGTGCCTTCCCATCCACTAAAATATTCTAATACAAATACAATTTCATCTTTCCGTGTCGGACATCCCCGACACGAGCCAAAATATTCCAATTCCTAAACCTGTCCTAGCTATTCCGACCACCATGGCCGTTAGTGCCGCCCCATCACAGACACAACTATCGGACCTCCTTCCTCCCAACACGACCATCCACCGCCACCTACATTACCGCCGCTGCCAACACCACCGTCCTTCTCCGTCTCCACCTTCATTGTCACGTCCCAGAACCAGAATACTGGAGAGCGGGGGCATACATAGCCAGCTACGTATATTGAAGTGTAATGCATGTTGCTCGTATTACGTATTTTTGGGATACGTGTACGTATTTTATCTTGTATTGCATGATTCCTTGCTTGGCTTATCTTGGCATTTCATGGCTTGGTTTATTTTGGGTTGGTTCGGCTAGGCTTGGGTTGTCTTGGTTCATCATGAACCAAGGGAAGAACCCTTACCTACCACCACCATCATCCTTTATTAACCCATTCCCTCATTCTCTCTCTTCATTTATTCTTCTTCTTCTCCATCATTACTTCTTCAACCACCAGGGAGGGAGAGAGAGAGAGAGAGAGCTCTTCGGCAAGTGCATCTTGCTTCATGGAGAAACTAAAGAATTATTATTCTATTTTCTTTCTTGCAACATTCTAAGACCCTTTAGTGCTTGGCATTTTCAATTTTCATGGCTAAACTCTTCTAGATCTAAGTTTATCTTATTTTTGGATTTCTTGGGTTTTGATCTACTTAATATTGTTATTTTCAAGTTTTGATGGTCCCATGTTGTAGAAAATTTCGTTCTACCCCCATTCTGACCTATGAAAGTTCGGATTTAGACTCTGGATGAAGGTTTTGTGGAGCTTGGAAGCATAGCTTCATGGTGTTCTTCTTCTCGGAAATTGGAAGAAGAAGAACAGTTCTTGACCGTATTTCATGCAGTAAGTGTTCATCCAGCCGCATAAGCCTGGGCAATTCCCAGCCGCATAGACTTATGTCTCTATCCAGCCGCACAGAGCCTCAGCACGTCCAGCCGCATAAATATTAAACACTTGCAGCCGCATAGGCTTGACTAAACCCAGCCGCATAAAGCCTTGCCCTTTCAGCCGTACATGACTTGTTTTTTTGGTCGTATAAAGGACCCATCTCTGCTCAGCCGCATGGGACCCACTTAGGCGCAGCCGCATATGTTCATACTTTTCAACCGCATATGGCCTCGGCAAATCCAGCCGCATGAACTTAAATACTTGCATTCGCATCAAGGCTTGACAACTTTCTGCCGCATGAGCTTGAGGTCCCCTGAGCCGCATGGATGAGCCCGCAACCCAGCCGTATAAGCCCCTTCCTTCCGCTGCCGCATGTGCCCTTCTTTCCTGAGCCGCATGGCGAATTACTTCCTGAGCCGCATACGCCTGCCCTCTTCCAGCCGCATGAGCGTATAGTCCCAGCCACATATGTGTGCCTGTTTTCTGCCACATGACTCCTATTAGCCGCATGGCTCCCTCATATAGTCATGTCCTCTTGTATTATATTATATTTTTATTATTATCATTATTATTATTATTAAATTGATATGTCACATTTATCCTTATATCCTGAAATTTCTAATATAATTTCAGGAACATGATAGTGGCCCGTCGTGGCACACTCTTGACAAGTAAACTGACATTAAATATCTCGACATGCTATTATGTCAGCCAGCTTGTTATGACAAGTATGAATGACCTGGACACCGTGGACGATTGTATTTGTACAAATAAATCTGTATTGTCTTGCATCATGTCTAGGAAGGGGATCCCTGAGTACCACGGTCAAGGATACCTACAGTAAATGACTAAGGTTATTAAACTAGAATAATTCAATAGACATGAAGAGATTCCCAGCTACATGCAATTCCGTTATCTGGGCGTATTAAGTGGACTTGTAGCCTACCGACGAGTAGGGCACATTTCCAGCACACAGTCATGTGGTGCACCCTTCATAAATGGACAATCGACCCGGATAACTGGATGGTCTGCAGGGCTTGTGGCTGTTGGGGTAATCTCATCGCATCTTGCTAGTAACTAGGCCTGTGATAACCCTAGTTAGTTAAAGTATCAAGCCGTACTCTTTGCTTGGCCGTGATTGATTGGATAGAGTTTATCCCAGCTTAGTCTTATTTCGATCCTGTACAAGAATGTGACAAGACATGATTATTTATGCTTGCCTTAACAATAATGATCAGGGGACCAGTTTGGTTTAGGCGAAGGGTTACAACCTCGGTCCTTGTTTGGTTTAAGGATTGTAACCTGGCTCCCGGAGCAGTTCTGTGTCCTCTCTTCATTTATTGTCTTATTGCTCCCCATGCCATGCTCGTCATGTTTTATTTTACTTCAATAGCATGATTATTTATACTCGCCTTAACAATAACGATCAGGGGTCCAGTTCTGTTCAAGCGAAGGGTTACAACCTCGGTCTTTGTTTGGTTTAAAGGTTGTAACCTGGCCCCTAGAGCAGTTCTGTGTCCTCTCTTCATTTATTGACTTATTTCACCATATGTTCTTGCTTACCAATAAGTAGTTGAGACGGGTTTCTATTCAGATGAAGGGTTACAACCCCGGTCCTTGTTTGGTTTAAGGGTTGTGACCTGGCTACTTGAATGGTTTCCTCGTACTCAGTTTACTGTTGATATCCCTATTATTATCATTTCTTTAATTATTATCTTAATAATCAATTGTGATATGCTGGTTTTAGTTCCTAAGTGAAGCCTCCTTTGTAGCACTTGCTCTTTCTGGGGTCTGACCCAGCTGGTTTTGTGTGGCCAGATATCGGAGCAGCTCCAGAGGATCCCCTATCTTCCAGCCAGATGGTGACCACCAGGCGTAATCCTGGCAACGAGTGGATTTTCTTTTGTCCTTCCACTTTATTGTAAAATTATTCTTTTGAGGCGTTTAGCCGACGAGCACATATTAGCTCGTATTGCACCTTTATTTTGTCTGCCTATGGGCTGTAACATGATTGGCAAATCCTAGGGTTGATCATGTATTGACTAAAACTCTTGCTTGTCCTGACATTTTGTACGACCAGCTTCATGATCATCCAGTATATAATGTATGGGACGCCTTATTATTGTATATTTGATGTTCTAACATCTTATGACTGTTACTACTTGCTTGTGATTGAGAAAATAGGCTTGTTTATGACCATAGGAGACTGATGATTGTAGTTAAACCCTCATATATCTAGACAGCCGTGACCGTATAGCGAGGTGGGTTACACTTCAATATATGTAGCTGGCTATGTACGCCCCCGCTCTCCAGTATTCTGGTTCTGGGGCGTGACATGGTTTTAGTGGTGGCCCATGCAGGTCTTGTAAATCAAGATATGTGAGGGTTTATCGAATAGATGTCTCAATCAGTAATCGCCCTTGATCTCTGCTCGTATCTTCTGAATCCCTGTAATCTTGACCTAATCACATGCTTGTATCGTTAATCTATCCTGGTCCTTCCTTATTGTTCTCTATGTCATCTTCTTCAGCGGCATTGTTCCTAGACCTGCCGATCAGCAAGACGGAGCACCTCCCGCGGACCAGCAGCAACCTGGAGATCAAGCCCAGCATTCAGGAGTAGCCTCCAGAGTCATGCCTACTGGAGAAGAGCCACCAGTTCAGCCCGTCCAGCCTGCAGAGCCTGATGATGGCACTTTGGTGGGTTTCATCAGGTTACTATTAGCCTCCCAGGATCGTCGAGGAGATGCCTTACACTAGACGGTGGCAGACGCTTTGACCAGAGGAGGTCATCAGGGTAATAGCGCGGCCAACAGCTTCAAGCGCTTGAACCCTCCCTTCTTTGACGGCAGTGAAGATGTGATTGCTCCAGATGCAAGGCTTCAGGACACAGAGGTGATTCTATAAGCAACCAGGACTCCAGAGAACGAGAAGGTGGCCTTGGTGCGCCTACAGCTATCGGATCTTGCCTGCAGCTGGTGGGCGGCATAGTTCGTTGGATTAGTGGCCCCTATTGCCTGGACAGTATTCAGGAAGAGATTTCAGACCAAGTATTTTGATGTTGTAGCTCGGTATGATCTACAGACGAGGTTCACCAATCTGAAGTAGATGGACAGGACGGTCGACGGATATGCGACCGAGTTTTCTAGGCTCAGTCTGTTTGCTCCCACCTTGGTAGCAACTGAGTTCGATAGAGCCCAGCGGTTCCAACAGGGGTTTTATCTGGAGATTCTATTAGCAGTGGAGTAGTTTGAGCATTAGACTTTTGATACAGTGTTGAGAGCAACTCGGAGGCACGAGTATACCTTCCAGAGGATCGTGGATAGAACCGGAGGTCGAAAGCGATCCCATAGCCAGACTAATCAGTCTTCAGCACCAGCCCCAGCAGCCAGGGCTTTGACCATTAGAGCTCCGAGGCGGGAGGCCTTAGTAACGTCGGTTCAATATTCCACCCCGACACACCCTCAGCAGCAGAAGCAGAAGCAGTCTTCTGCAGTGGGATGTTCACACTGCGGGAAGCCAGGGCATGTGATATCAGAGTATCGCAGAGCACAGGGTTTGTGCTTGGTTTGTAGTGCCCCGGACCACAGGATTGGGAATTGCCCGAACATGGGGAGTTCATCGGCCTTCTCTAGTCCTTCAGTTAGAGGACCAGCACCAGTCCAGCAGTAGCAGCAGCTGCAGTACCCATTCTCGAGGCCATTGCCGACGTAGGCCCAGGCATTCCAGCAACAGAGACCGTAGCAGTATGTCCAAGCCCAAGACTTGATCCAGAGCAGGTAAAGAAATTTTCAGCAGAGGGGACCCGCACCCAGAGGACATGGTCAAGTACTGGCTTTGACTATGGAAGAGGAAGGAATAGCACCAGGTGAGGTAGTGGCAGGTACTATTCTCGTCAACACCTTTCCAGCTTCAATATTATTTGATTCTGGTGCCTCGTATTCATTTATGTCTGTACGATTCGCAATATGGATAGGATTGGAGCCCGAGTCATTATCAGTGAGGCTTAATATACTTACTGGTAATGGAATTGTAGGAGTAGATAGGGTGTTTTTCTCGTATTGATCGTAGTTGGCGGTAGAGAGTTCCCTGCTAGATTGATAGAGTTTCCGATGGCCGATTATGATGTGGTCTTAGGGATGGATTGGTTGAGGGACCAGTATGCTAGGATAGACTGCCACATTGGCAGGGTTATTTTTAGTATTCCAGGCGAGCCGGAGTTTTTTTTTCCCCCGAGGCAAAGTTTAACCTTCTCCTCCAGTGTTGCGGATGGCAGTAGCAGCAATGCAGTTACCCCGGATAGTTGAAGAGTTTCCAGATGTTTTCCCAGAAGAGCTTCCAGGAATGCCGCCAGAGCGAAAGATCGAGTTCACCATCGACTTGATTCCCGGGACAGCCCCAGTGTCAGAGAGAGTCTACAGGATGGCTCCGTCAGAGCTAGAGATATTATACAAGATGATTGAAGAACTCAGAACCAAGGGATTCATTCGTACTAGTAGATCGCCTTGGGGAGTCCCGATGCTTCTTGTGAAAAAGAAGGATGGTACGTCCAGATTATGTATAGATTATCGTACCTTGAACTCAGTGACAATCAAGAAATGATACCCTCTCCCGAGGATAGATGATTTGTTTGATCAACTCAAGGGGCAACAGTATTCTCGAAGATCGACTTGCGATCAGGATACCATCAGATCAGAGTCAGAGAGCAGGACATCCCGAAGACAGCTTTCAGATCTAGGTATGGGCATTGGGAGTTCCTTGTGATGCCATTTGGAGCAACAATGCGCCGGCTGTATTCATGGACCTCATGAATCGCATTATCATGCCTTATTTGGATCAGTTCGTGATTATGTTCTTAGATAACATCCTGGTCTACAGCAAGAGTGAAGCGGAGCATGAACAACATCTCCGAGTTGTCCTCCAGATTCTCAGATAGCACCAGTTGTATGCCAAGTTTAGTAAATGCGAGTTCGGGCTCGATCGCATTTCGTACTTGGGCCATATCATCACCAGAGGAGGAGTAGAAGTAGATCCCCAGAAGATCGTGGCCATTGAAATGTGGCTGGTACCTAGCACAGTGGCAGAAATTTGCAGTTTTCTTCGCTTGGCCGGCTACTATCGGCGATTTGTTTCAGACTTTGCTCGAATTTCAGCACCATTGATCCAGTTGACCCGCAAGGATGTGCAGTTTGCTTGGACAGCAGAATGTCAGAATTCTTTTGAGAAGTTGAAGCAAGGCTTGATGACGGCTCCTATTCTCACGCTTCTAAATAGAACCGGAGGATTCTCAATGTATTGTGATACTTCATGCAGAGGTTTAGGATGTGTTCTGATGCATCATGAGAAGGTAATAGCTTATGTGTCACGACAACTTCGTGATCATGAGAGGAATTACCCAACCCATGATTTGGAGCTGGCAGCGGTAGTGTTTGCACGTAAGTTATGGAGGCACTACTAGTATGGAGATAGGGTGGAGATTTTTACCGACCACAAGAGCCTGAAGTATGTTTTCACCCAGAAGGATCTTAACATACGTCAGAGGAGGTGGCTGGAGCTACTTGTGGATTATGATGTCAACCTGCAGTGTCATCCTGGGAAGGCTAACGTTGTTGCAGATGCATTGGACAGGAGAGCCGGAGTTTATTTCCTAACAACGCAACCAGAGCTGTTAGCTGATCTTCAGAAGATGGGTATAGAAGTTGTCCTCCCTTCCAGTGTGGCATTGATGGCCACCATGCAAGTTCAGTCCACTATAGTCGAGAGGACCCGGATGGCGCAGTCAGCAGAATCCAAGCTTCAGCGACTCAGAGCAGAGTGTGAGGCAGGATGAAGACCAAAGTTATGTATCCATGAAGATGGTACACTTTGATATGGGAAGCGTATTTGTGTAACCAGTGGAGATATCAGACAGGAGATCATGGCAGAGGCTCACAGTTCGCAGTATTCCATTCATCCTGGCGGTACGAAGATGTACCGAGATATTCGTCAGCATTTTTGGTAGAATGGCATGAAGAGGGAGATAGCTCGGTTTGTCTCTCGATGTTTGGTTTGCCAACAAGTTAAAGCTGAACATCAGAGGCCAGCTGACTACTTCAGCCCTTGCCAATTCCAGATTGGAAGTGGGAGCATGTAACCATGGATTTCGTGACTGGATTACCTAGATTCCCAGCTGGTCGAGATGCTATTTGGGTTATAGTTGACTGGCTCACGAAAGTGGCCCACTTTCTTCCGTTCAGAGTTGGTCAGCCGACGGCTCAGCTGGCAGAGATGTACCTCATGCAGGTAGTCAAGATGCATGGAGTACTAGTCAGTATCATCTCGGACCAAGATTCAAGGTTTACATCGTATGTTTGGCGTAACTTGCAAGAAAGTTTGGGAACTCACCTCCAGTTCAGCTCAGCTTATCACCCGCAGACAGATGGCCAGTCGGAACGCACGATCCAGACTCGTAAAGATATGTTGCGGTCATGTACCCTCGACCTTGGTGGTTCATGGGAAGATTACCTGCACCTGGTGGAGTTCTCGTACAACAATATTTTCCAAGCTAGTATCCAGATGGCCCCGTTTGAGGAGCTGTACGGCAGGAAGTGCAGATCCCCGCTAGCCTGGGACGATGTTGGAGAGAGGCAGATGCTTGGTCCGAAAATAATTGCTCAGATTGTTGAAGTGGTCAGAAGAGTCAGAGATCATCTTCGAGTTGCCTAAGATCGCCAGCATCATTGGACCGATTCTCATCGGCGCCCTCTTGAGTTTTCTGTCGGCGACCATGTATTCCTAAGGATTTTGCCTAACCGTGGAGTCATTCGTTTCGGCGTACGAGGAAAGCTTAGTCCTAGGTATATAGGGCCGTTTGATATTCTGGAGCGAGTAGGTGATGTTTTCTATCGTCTTGCTCTTCCGCCGTCGCTAAGAGAGGTGCATGACGTGTTCCATGTATCCCAATTGCGACGGTATATCCCGGACCCGAGTGACATCTTGGATCATTCGGATTGGTTGTTGGTACAAATCTTTCGTATGAGGAGAGGCCCGTGTCTATATTGGACCAGAGAGAGAAGATACTCAAGAACAAGACTATTAGTTTAGTCCGTGTTGCTTGGGGTCATCACTCTTTGGGTGAGTCAACGTGGGAGCGTGAGGATGATATCCGATCGCTGTTTCACTTAACAAAATACCTGAAATTGGATTTTGAAATAAAATGAGAAAAATTACAAAAAGTATAAATTGTTCTGGAAAGTATTGCTACGGAAGTCTGATCTGAAGACGATCACTTTGTTCTTTGGACCATACGATGATGATAAAAAGTACGGCTGGAAGATGAACAGCCGAAAGAACTATGTCACCAGAAAGGTATCAACGCACTTGGGCACTGATGGCGAGGTCGAATGCTTTCCTGCTTTGCTTCACACTGTCCTGGAAGAAAAGTTGAAGAAGAATGCTCTGGAAAATCAAAGTCTCTGGGCTCTGATCTCTATGTATTCTCCCTTGTCTCTCCGATGATGTCTATGTGAAAAATAAGTCTATTTATAGACTTAACCCTTTGTGCGTAAAAAATAACAAAATTGGGTTTTTACGCTAACAACTGTCATCCACGACGTAAATCACCCTCTACGAACGTGGACACGTGTCCCATGTAGAGTTGTGATCTCTACGCATGGTGACACATGTTCCACTATCTCAATAAAATGGGGAGAGCACATACACACGTTCCTCGAGAAGTGTGGCATAAAAGCCACGTGGGCAAAACAAGTTCTTAAGTGGTCAGAAACAATCGGGCGTAAAAATGACCCAAAATATACTGCCAGCGTAAAGTAGTAGACTAGGCGTAAAATAGCCCAAAAATAGACTTCTCGCGTAAAGTGGCTGATAAAACGGCCTTGGGCGTAAAAAGTAGCCCAAATAAACTTTACGTACACGTCAACTTTGAGCGTAAAAAGCTCATATAGTAGTCATGCGTAAAAGAAGCCATCTTTTGAGCGTAAAGTAACCCAATCACACACTAAATGACAATGTTGGTTTCTGTGTAAATCAAATCTCTTCGAATTCTGTGTTATATGCTGTCAGTAAATTATTATGTCAGATTCATTATCACTTGCATTAAATGCATGATCTGACAACCTGTCCCCTGCGCAAAGTAGTGTGCGTAAAACAGCTCACGTAGAGTAGCCTGCGTAGAATAGCCTGCGTAGTAGCCTGTGTAGAGTAGCCTGCGTAGAGTAGTTTATTAACTCTTTTTAACTTGCATAAAGCTCTATTTCTTTGACTGGGTCTATGAAGCATTTTTTTACGCTCCTACAAGACCCCCTTCAAAGTTTTCAAATATTTTCAAAATTTGAAATACTTTGAACAGAAGCGTAAAATTCGGGATTTCACCAGTCAGCGTAGAATTCGGGATATCCAATGGTCATCCGCGTAAAAGTTGGGATATCCAACAGTAGGCGTAAAATCTAGAAATTTGAACTGATTCGAAATTCTATAAATAGGGCTTTTCGAAGAGAGATAAGACTTTACTTTGTCTTTCGAAATCTCAAAGTTTCCTCTCTCTTCTTCCTTCTTCGACCCTTACTTTGATTCGATGGCTCCCAAGAAGTCGTCCGCCACCGGCAGCAAAGGCAAGAAGCCCGCCGTCGATTCCTCGTCGGTTGACCGCACGCAAAATCCCGTTCGGTCATCAGCAGCGTCTCAGCAATGCAACCCCGCCGTGGCTCCTCAAATGAGGAGTAAAACACTGCCCTTTGGCCGAAAACTCATCGGAGAAGAGGACCTAAATCTCTCATTTCACGCCCACGTTATACGTGTCAGCGTAGAAATTAAGATAACAAAATACGTCCACGTTTATACGTGTCAGCGTAAAATTAAGAAAATACGCCCACGTCTATACGTGTCAGCGTAAAAAAAATAAATTACGCTCATGTCTACACATGCCAGCGTAAAATCTAAAATACGCTCATGTCTACACATGTCAGCGTAAAATCTAAAATACGCTCATGTCTACACATGCCAGCGTAAAATCTAAAATACGCTCATGTCTACACATGCCAGCGTAAAATACAAAATACGCTCATGTCTACACATGCCAGCGTAAAATATAAAATACGCTCATGTCTACACATGCCAGCGTAAAATCTAAAAATACGCTCATATCAACATGTGCTAGCGTAAAATTCCACAAGTGAAAGACTTTGTGTAAAACAAAGACTTTAAAACTTTTATCAACTTTTAATAAGCGTAAAATTTATATAGTCAAAATTTTTACCCCTTTATGTGTAAAAAAAACTTAGACCAATATATCTCCGTAGAAATTTCAAATTAGATTTTCACTAACTTGATTTTTTTTTCTTTTTCTTTTGGCAATGGACTTGCAAGCTCACCCACTCGCGGAAGTCTTTGGCTCATCAGTGGGTATGGTGGGCTCGAATTACTTGGAGAACCTGAACCTGTCTCATATAGAGTTTCCCCAAGCGAATCCGGAGTACCCCATAGAGAGAGCTCAGTTGATAGCTGCCCAAGGGGATAGAATGCTGCTATCTATGATTAATGGAGAATTGTTGACTTCACTAGATGGCTAACAATTTACAAAACCAGCTTTCTTGTTTGGGGATGCAATAGACTGCAAGTCGCAAACACACCCCAAAAAGGAGTCTTGGGTGTTCAAATCCGGAGATAGAGCCATGTATCTCCTTGACATGGACAATGGACAGAGATTACCCCTTGTCCGCATTCATCCATGCTACCCACCCCCGTCAAATGCTGTGGAGTCTGACTCCCAGCAGTTATGGAAGACCGGGTAGAATCATATTCAAGAGGGATCAAACCAATGATATGGGGTATTATGTTAGTGTCCTTAATGGCGGTGTTGTTCCTTTCTCTGGTCTTTTGCCAGGATTTACTCCGAGTGAAGATTCGGCTTTAATCCAACCAATGCAAACCCAAATGTTCGTCAACAAGTTCATAAGGGCTGCGGTCCTATATCCCCAAACAAACCCCAGGCTACCGGGATGGTTGACTCCATTGAACCAGAACTGGATCCAGATTAGCGTTTGGATGATGAAGAACTTCCAGACGGAGTTGAAAGAAATCGGCTTGTATGAAGCAGTGGCTTCAACTAGTCAGGGTATACCATCGAACGGTAACTTGTTCATGGCCCTGATGGAGATATACATAAGTTCAACTGGAACTTTTGTGACCCCAAAAGGTGAAATGGGTCTCGCACTCCATGAGATACAATTCATCTCGAAGCTGCCAATGGGAGAAGCCCCATATGAAGAATACGTTCCCTCCAACCAGGAACTTGCTGAAATCAGAGAGAAAAACCCTCAATTGGTTGAGATATATGAAGAATTGATGTGCCACTACATGATCTGTACTACTATGCATGAGAGTGGATCTCATCTAGCATACATTAACAAGTGGATGACGTATCTATTCTTCTATAAGGATAAAATATCCAAGGATGATAAAGAAAGATTCCAGGAAAACAAAGCTCCAACTATCAACAATGGTTCAACAATTCCTGTTGATAAAATTCGGGATATGATGACTGTCTACAAATTCCCGAATAAATATTTGTCCACCAAAACTGGGGAGTTCCCTGCTGGAACCGAAGCCTTAAGCTTCCTCAGATATGGTAGCCAGAAGATTTTCAGGAGAGCCTTACTGACAGGCTTCTTTTCTTTGTGGTTGAGAAGATGGATTGTACCAGGGACTGGTACAGTTAATAGAATCTACCGGAATGTACTTGGCCAGCAGTACTTTTTGTGTTTAAAACCAAAATCAACCTACTCTCGGCAATGGTATGCCGAATAAATGCAGGTCTGAGGACTTTTGGTGAGGAGTTAATTAATAACGCTCCTCATCGGAATGTATTTCCCAGGATAGAAATGTCCTATACTTACTTGGTGGGCTGGTTGTTACATCACAACTGCAATCTATTTCCACCAGGCCCAGGAGATGATGCGGAGGTCTTCCTCCAAAAATTTAGCAAAGCTACTTGGACTGCCACGACAGTGGCAGATACCCGAACAGTCCTAAATTATTCTTATGGTTGGAATTTCTTCTGTACCCGACCACAAGTTCCAGTTGACTGCTTCAGTATTCAATTCGAAGATGAAGTTGACGGGGTAACTTTATTGTCACCATCAGTCTTCAGATGGTTACAGTGCATCAGACCCTCTCTCCTGATGTACAGAAATGAAGATAATTGTGCTTTCGAACCATATCTACCCAGTAGGTTTGCTCGCCAATTTGGGTATGACCAACTTCATGTTGGTAATCCCTCTACCAATTTTCGTCACTATGGAAAACTGCTTGATGGTGCAAGAGGATGGAGGTATTTTAGTACTGCTCGTACTGGTGCAAAATTCAGAGTATCAACTGCTACTAGCACCACCGAACTACGTATACTTCATTCGTATACTTATTTTTATGCTTCCATCCGTTCCTTCGCCCATGGTTACAACATGAGAGGTAGTCTGAGATGGCCTAAGGAAGGGAACATTGAGGATCCAATCAGGGTACCATCAGATATCTCTGATGATGCTACCATTTCAAATCCATATCTGGAAGTTATCGCTACAGGAGTTGGGGAGAAGGCCGCAGAACCTATTGTTATTGGCAAGTCCCGTAAAAGGAAGCAAAGTATAGCAGTCACACTTCCAAAGAAAACCCCGGAGAAGAAGAAGAAGAAGGCTACCACAAAAAGACCTTCCAGATCAAGAGCCTCTACCCCAGAGAGTGATACTCAGGCAGATGAGCTACAACATGTAGGATCTTCTTCAGTTCACCCTGGAGAAGGATCTTCAGCACCTCAACCAACAACACCTGCAGTATTCTTATCTCCAGGACGTCTCAGCTCAGCACTTCATTTAACTCTGCCACAAAAGGCACAAGTTGCTGAAGACGTCGCCCCAGTACAAACTGGGGATTCGGTGTTTATCCCATCCGATGAACCGGCTATCACTTTTGATGATGAGGATTGGACTGGAGATTATGATGAGTACTTAGCACGTCGTACACATACACTAGGTAAATATAATTTATACAAAATCCATATAAAACTATGACTTTTGTATATTAACTTATTTTGTTCAATTTTTGTAGGTGTTAATATTACTCCAAAGCTTGTGGCTCCTCCTTCTCCTCAAGAAGATATTTATGAAGAAAACGAGGAATCTGAGGGGGAGGCTTCTTCTTCAGAAGAAGAAGATACTGAAGAAGAAGTGCTACGAGAGCCCGAAGAGGAGACTCAAGACGAATGTCCTCCTTCTATGGAGGTACAATAAGATCCAGAAGTACAAGCTCAGCCAGAAGATCTTCCTCCTGCTGAGGGCAAAGATAAAGAAGAAAATACAGTAAAAATTACTGTAGATGATGAAACGGCTACTGAGGAAGAGCTAAATTTTAATAAAAACTCAGTTGCAGAAGAATTCACTACAACTAAAATACTCAAAGAACCTGTAGAGTCACAAGGTGATGAAGGCATACTCAAGTCACCAACTGAGGCTGGAGAAGGTATAATAGCATCCTCTACTATGACTACTGATCCAGTACAAGTTTCTGAAGAGACAATACCAGAACCTGAGTCAGCTACCACAAATATCATTCCACCCGCAACTATCACTATCACCGAAACTCTCGTAGTTTCAGTTCCAGATACGGCTGGAACAACAAATGTTGAGGACCCTATTTCTGAGACTCCCGAGAGTCAGTTAGCTTTGGTAGCAGTAACAACAACAACTACACCCCAGCCTACCACCAAGGTATCAGCATCTGCTCTTAGCCTTCAAAGAAGAGACTTGGTAGATACCGCTACAACGCCAAGTTCAAGTATAGAAATGAATCTCTTAGTTGAGATTCATACTGAAACATTTTATAAGACTCTGGCGGCTTTAATCAAGATGGTCCTGAATAGGGGCCTCAATTATGAGAGTTTGAAGGCGGCGATGGCTCTTACCATCAGAAATGTTGCTATATTCAATGATGCGGCGAGAGCAACAGCATTAGAGAAAATCGTGGAGGAACTTGAATAGCCTATCAGAGAGTATCTTAAGCTGTTAAGTGAAACTGTTGAAAGTCTCATCCAAGAAGAGTATGATGCCTTATCGGCTGATTACCTCGCTCGGAAGACAAGATATAATGAAGCCCTCCATGAATATAGCATAAAGGTCGCCAAAGAAAAAGCTTTTTTTGCTGAAATAAAGCCTGAGCTAGATAGCCATAGAGCAGCCTATGATACCTCGAATATGGAAATTCATCAACAAAATGATAAAATTCGAGAAGTTGAGGCTGAGCTGGCTCGCTTGAAAGCAGAGAGGGAGCAGATGATCATTGCACGGGACCAGCACCTAACTCGGAGCTCAATTTTGGAAGAACAGGCCTACGGAGCTGAATCTACTATCAGAACCCTTGATGAAGCCAAGGATAAGCTGATAGTCAGCTTTGCTGGACTTTCTTATATTTTTACTCCCGAAGCTCGACGTGCCGAAGCCACCAAGACTGTTTTGAGCTCTCGTGACAAGCGTCTAGCAAAGCTGCAGAAATTACTTCAAGATATCTCTGCTCCACCTTAGAAAAACTAAAGAGCTCTTGTAATCTTTTATCTTATTCATTCTGTAATGTTCACAAGAAATAAATAAAATATTTGTTTTGTGATCCTATCATTTATTTTGAACTTAAACAATAGGTATAAAATAAAAAACACTTATCTGAGGTAATATGGACATGACAAGTCTTCTAAAATCAATAAATTGTATCTATCCAGAGGTAATATGGACATGATAGATAATAAAATCTTGTTTTCTGTTTAGAATATACAATACTATCAGAGGTAATATGGACATGACAGATCGTGACAACTCAAAAAAAATAGATTAATATCTATTCAGAGGCCAAATGGACATGATAGATAGGAAAAATAAGCAGATTTAATATTTATTCAGAGTTCATGAGAACATGATAAATAATAGATCCCATTTTTTAATCAACTGATAAGATAAAAGATTAAAATTTCTCTCTAAGGTGAACCAAACATTGGTAGCTGGAGAATAAGGAAGAAATTCAAACATAATATTTCTTCAGGAATTTGCCATTGATCGGCATCATGAGCAAATCTCCATTAGGTTTAGAAAACCTATAGGCACCGTTGGAGAAAACTGTCTCGATGACTAAGGGCCTTTCTATTTTGCTTGGAATTTTCCTTTGCTCTTATGAGTCATCACCATCGGTCTTCGAACAGCTAGAACTAGCTCACTGACTTTGAATACTCTCTCTTTAACTTTATGATTGAAAGTTCGAGATACGCGGGCTTGATATAGCTCAATGTGTTGTTGCGCTTGAAGACGCTTCTCGTCCAATCCTTCAAGTTCTTGAAGTCGTAAGCGATTATTATTTTTTGTAGTTAGCTCATTAGCAATGGCTATTCGAAGAGATGGAATCTGGATTTCTAGTAGAAGAATCGCCTCACATTCGTAAACCAGTGAAAATGGTGTAAAGGCAGTAGGAGTTCGGACTGTCGTTCGGTAAGCCCATAAATATTCTCCAAGTTTCTCATTCCAATCACATTTATTAGAAGAGACAAACTTTTTGAGAAGTTTGATGATTGTCTTATTGAAGGCTTCGGCCAAACCATTAGCAGCTGGATTGTAAGCTGTAGAAGCCAGGTTTTGGATCCAATTCTTATCATAAAACTGATAAAATGTCTGACTGACAAATTGTGGTCCATTATCATAAATTATCCGTCGGGGAATCCCAAAACGGTAAATGACATGGTGTTTGATGAAACTAACAATATTAGACGTTTTTACTTCAACAAGGGGAACTGCTTCCGCCCATTTAGAAAAGTAATCGGTTATAGCTAGGATAAACCGATGTCCTTTAACAGAAGGGGTTAATAGGACCAATAATATCTATGTCCCAAGCTTCGAAGGGCCAAGAAGTTGCTGTAGGATGTAGGAATTTAGACGGTTGATGAATAAAATCAGCGTAAATCTGACATGCTTAACACCGTCTGGCATAATCCACAGCATCTGCTATCATGGATGGCCAATAATACCCCATTCTTCGAATGCGGTCCTGTAATTTTGGACCCGGTTGATGAGCACCACACACACCATCATGAGCTTCGTGGAGTGTTTGTTTAGCTTCACTTTCTGAGAGACAACGCAGCAAAAGTCCATCGTATGAATGACGATATAACATATATAAAGACGAGTCATAATAAAATCGAAATGATCGTCTTTTAATTGATGCAGCTTCTTTTAGATCTTCATGTAAAATCCCATGAACCACATAATCAATGAATGGACTTCTCCAATCCCTCTGTTGGGAACTTGATTCTATAATATAATTCTGTTCAATATGCAGATTATTTTTAACACAGAATAAGTCTCGATCCAACAAAGTAATGGTATTTTATCTTCGAATTGGAACAGCTAAATCTGCCGCTAAACTAGCAAGAGCATCAGCTTCCAAATTCTGAGAACATGGTACGAATTCAATGAAGAATCCTTTAAATAAGAGGACTAATTCGATTACCACTTGATGATAAGGGATGAGGTCAAGATTTCTGACTTCATATGTCCCTCTAACCTGATTAACAATCAGTTGAGAATCTTCATAAGCTTCCAGGAACTCGATGTCCAATTGCTTTGCTACTTGAAGACCAATGAGCAGAGCATTATATTCTGCCACATTATTGGAGCATGGCTCATTGAGAGAATAAGCACGGTATATGACATTTTGTCAGGAGAAACCAAGACGATTCCTACCCCAGAGACGATATTGCCGTTAGGTCCAACTCGTGATGCTCCATCAAAGTATAATTACCAAATGTCATCTTTTAAAGTCATGTTACAATCCATGACTTCATCTGGAATGTTCTCATATAGCTTCGATGTTTCAGGTATAGGGTGAGCTGCTAAGAAATTAGCTAATGCTTGACCCTTCACTGATTTTTGAGGTACATAGACCATATCATAGGAAGTGAGCAACATTGCCTAGGTGGCTAACCTGGAGTTAAGAATGCTTGGTTTTCTCATCAATACTCGAATAGGATTTATTCTGGAGATGACATGGATAGTCTGTCCTGACACATAATGTCTTGTCTTTTGAACAGCAAAAACCAGGACCAGACATTCCTTTTCTATAGGAGTATACCTATGTTCAGCTCCGACCATCATTCGGTTAAGATAATAAATTGCTTGTTCATGACTCATATCACTTTTCTGTGCAAGAAAAGCACCAAGTGAATGATCCAATGCTCGAACATATAGCAAAAATGGTCTTCCTACCACTGGTGGTACCAGAACAGGTAGATTTGTAAGGTATTGCTTGATGTGATTGAAAGCTCTCTGACATGCTTCGTCCCAAACAAATGATACACCTTTCTTTAATAGACGGGAGAAAGGTTGACATCTTCCAGAGAGATTGGATATAAATCTCCTGATATAAGCAATGCAACCTTGGAAGCCTCGGAGTTCTTTTAAATTACGTGGAGGACGTATTTCAAGAATTGCTTTGATTTTATCAGGATCAACATGGATACCCTGAGAAGTGATGACAAATCCCAAAAACATGCCACTAGAAACCCCTAAGAAAGATTTAGAAGGGTTCATTTTCAATTGATGCTAACGCATCAATTCAAATACCGTCTTCAAGTCTTGAATATGATCATCTTTTGATCGACTTTTGACAGCAATGTCATCTACGTAACATTCAACTGCCTTCCGTAGATGTTCTTGAAAGATGTTGCTCATAGCCCGTTGATATGTGGCACCGGCATTTTTAAGACCAAACGGCATAATCGTATAGCAGTAGACTCCAAGGGGTGTACGAAAAGCAGTATGCTTCTCATCTCCTGGATGCATCTTAATCTGATTGTATCCTGAGAATCCGTCCATGAAAGACATGCGTTCAAAACCGCATGTATTGTCTATCATGACATCAGTAATAGAAAGTAGAAATTCGTCCTTTGGACAAGCTGTATTAAGATCTCGAAAATCTATGCAAACTCGAACTTTTCCGTTCTTCTTCATAACATGAACAATGTTGGCAACCCAGTCTGGGTGTTGTTCTTCTCGAACAAAGCCACATATAATCAGCTTTTTGACTTCTGCTTCGATTGTATCCATCATGTCTGGTCGAAAATACCGTTGCTGTTATTTTACAGGCTTAGCATTAGGAAGAATATTGAGTTTGTAAGTAGCAACTTTAGGATCTAAACCCGGCATATCCTCATAACTCTATGCAAAAATATCGATATATTCTTTTATCAGTTGTATCAACTCTTCCTTTTCATCTTCGGAGAGATTTTTATTGATGAATATCGGTTTGTATGTAGTTTCGTCTCCAACATCAATCTGGATAATTTCATCCTCTATAGGTGGTTGTCGTTGTTCAAAACGAAGTTCCCATTGAGTGTTCATTTGTTGTGCCCAAGGGTCATTCTCAAATGGTTCTGATTCACCATCAGTTTGAACCATATTAACTGAGAATATACCCTCAGATTCATCATAATAATCTTCCTCGGAATATGAGGATTGTAGAAGACTGGAATAAGATTCTTCTTTCATATCTTCTTTGCACATGTGGAGTATATCTGATTCGATGAATTGGATTTCTTCTGTATCTGAAGATTGTGAAGAACTAGAAGAAAAGTCTTCTTGTATATCCTCATTAAATATGTGGGATGGATCATATCCCAACCCATGACGAGTTTTCTGGTAAAACGGGTCAGCACATAACGGTAACCATCTACCCTTACCTTGATTGAGACCTTGCATAGTCTTCAAATCATATCCCATATTTTGGATAATCTTAAGAGATTGTTGACTATATTTATCTACTCGAATTTTTCCTTTATTTTTATCTCTAAGATCATCTGTCTGAACAACAGGGATGTTTCTAGCCAGGCCAAACACTATTTGGTGCTTATTTTTTTTATCAGACGGAATCACGAAATAAGATTCTTCATGACGTCTAAACGTTACACAAGCTTGTGATGAAGCAGCTACAGAAAGAAGATAAGGAGAAGATTTTAGGAACTTTTGAGCGTAAGGTCCTATATCGACATACGGAGGAAAAGAATTTTCTTTATGGTCAATGTATAAAGTTTTCTCTGTATCTATGTCGTCTTTATATTGATGACTTTGATCATCAGGAGATAAAGTCATTCTTTCAACAAATTTGACAGCCATATACTCAAAAAAGAAATCTTGATTGATATTAGAAAGTACAGAATGATCAATATTTACATCATTTACAATTTGACTGCTACGTTTCGGATTGATCATTAACGGACCGTCATCCGTCTTCTGCGTAGACTTGCCAAAGTTAATGATCAGTGGCGGTTCTGGATCATTCGTACGAGAAGTACGTCCCTTGACTTTGATCATAAGAGATTGAACTTGGTTTTTGGTAGGAGTTCTTCCTTTGACCTTGATCACCATAGGTTAATCATTACTATCAGTTTCAGACTCTAAAGACTGGGTACCCCCAGCTTCTGAGTCAGAAGTCTGCAACTGTCTCTGACTTCTCAATCGAGTATTCTGATATACTCCTTTGAAATTATCAAGAAGTCGATTAAACTGTTGTTGACCAGAAGTCTGTGACGAGTTGCATCTTGGACGTCGTCCTCTATTGGTATGCGATGCCATATTAACTGAGGCATATGACAACTCATGTTCTTGATCATCGACTGATTACTGAATATTGTAGCCTAACCGATCAAAAACTGACCGTTTAGACGTCGAACAGCAACACTTGATTACAATCTGGTGACACTCACAATGGTGATCTTCTTTGGGGAGTGTCACATGAGATTTTTTGTCTTTACGCTTTTGTACAAGCAACTCGCGTAAATCAGAGGAAGTAGAAGAAGCAGTCTTCTTTATTATATTTGGGACAGAAAGTCGTTTAGTCCCTTGTGTATAAAGAAGATTACTTGCTGCATTAGCAGAACCAAACTGGGTATTTTTACGCGCCTGGAGTTGTGTGCATAAATCCTGAGATTTTTGTGCACAGAGGACTCCATCAGTATTACGCATAATTTGTAGATTTGGTACCTTGCGTAATGCAGTGTAGGAAGGTTGTTGGTGGACAACCGAAGTTTTACCAACAATGGAATTCATGTTTTTACGCTGTATGCGAGTAGGTAAATTCATTTTAGATGTAGAGGCATCATTATGAATTTTATCTTCTCTGTCAATGACATGAGACTTACCTTTACGCGTACAGCGTAAAATATGAGTATCTGCCTCGTCGTAGACGGAAGATTTTCCTTTACGCATACGTAAAGTTTGTGTGTCTACCACGTCACAGACGGAAGACTAATTTTTACGCATGGGACATAAAATTTGATTGTCTACCACATCACAGACGGGAGACTGATTTGTATACACATGGCATAAAACCTGATTTTTACGCCTAGAGCGTAAAACCTAATTTTTACGCTCAGAGCGTAACATGTGGTAGTCTGCCATGTCACAGACGGGAGACTGGCTTTATGCCCATGACGCATCACTAAAGTAGAGACTGCCTCATCACCGATGGGAGTCTCCACAACATGAGTAGGAAGGATACCTTTGCCTTCAGAGACAACAGGAAGATCCGAGGATGGTTTGGACCTAGGAATCCAAACTTTTTGCACCTTCCGCGATTTCTGAACATTGGAGCAGTGAGTACTACCCCCAGTCCTGAGCATTTCTTCGTAGGCAGTCTGGTTGAAGTGCACAACCAGAGTCTTCTTGGTCGATCCGACCAACGCATCATCATATTGAGCAATTGCCTTCTCGTCAGAGGAGAAGGTCGTCCCTAGCAGAGTCGCCATTTTGTTTCACTTAACAAAATGCCTAAAATTGGATTTTGAAATAAAACAAGAAAAAGTACAAAATGTACAAATTGTTCTGGGAAGTATTGCTATGGAAGTCTGATCTGAAGACTATCACTTTGATCTGAAGACTATCACTTTGTTCCTTAGACCATACGATGATGAAAAGTACTGCTGGAAGATGAACAGCCGGAAGAACTAAGTCACCAGAAAGGTATCGACGCACTTGGGCACTGATGGCGAGCTCGAATTCTTTCCTGCTTTGCTTCACTCTGTTCTGGAAAAAAAGTTGAAGAATAATAATCTGGAAAATCAAAGTCTCTGGGCTCTGATCTCTATGTATTCTCCCTTGTCTCTCCGATGATGTCTATGTGAAAAATAAGTCTATTTATAGACTTAACCCTTTGTGCGTAAAAAATAACAAAATTGGGTTTTTACGCTAACAACTGTCATCCACGACGTAAATCACCCTCTACGAACGTGGACACGTGTCCCATGTAGAGTTGTGATCTCTACGCATGGTGACACATGTTCCACTATCTCAATAAAATGGGGAGAGCACATACACACGTTCCTCGAGAAGTGTGGCATGAAAGCCACGTGGGCAAAACAAGTTCTTAAGTGGTCAGAAACAATCGGGCGTAAAAATGACCCAAAATATACTGCCAGCGTAAAGTAGTAGACTAGGCGTAAAATAGCCCAAAAATAGACTTCTCGCGTAAAGTGGCTGATAAAACGGCCTTGGGCGTAAAAAGTAGCCCAAATAAACTTTACGTACACGTCAACTTTGAGCGTAAAAAGCTCATATAGTAGTCATGCGTAAAAGAAGCCATCTTTTGAGCGTAAAGTAACCCAATCACACACTAAATGACAATGTTGGTTTCTGTGTAAATCAAATCTCTTCGAATTCTGTGTTATATGCTGTCAGTAAATTATTATGTCAGATTCATTATCACTTGCATTAAATGCATGATCTGACAACCTGTCCCCTGCGAAAAGTAGTGTGCGTAAAACAGCTCGCGTAGAGTAGCATGCGTAGTAGCCTGCGTAGAGTAGCCTACGTAGAGTAGTTTATTGACTCTTTTTAACTTGCATAAAGCTCTATTTCTTTAACTTGGTCTATGAAGCATTTTTTTACGCTCCTACAATCGCGATATCCCGACCTATTTGACTCGTAAGGTATAATGTCCTTCTTATGCCCTACACCCTCAGTTTCCTTACTTGCATGAATGATTGCTTGAATAATTGCCTAGTTATAGCTTGCCTGTGAATAGTATAGCTTGTCCTTGTCGCTCTAACCTCTTAATTAAATTTCGAGGACGGAATTCTTTTAAGATGGGTAGAGTTGTAATGCCTGTTGCTCGTATTACGTATTTTTGGGATATATGTACGTATTTTATCTTGTATTGCATGATTCCTTGCTTGGCTTATCTTGGCATTTCATGGCTTGGTTTATTTTGGGTTGGTTCGGTTAGGCTTGGGTTGCCTGAACCAAGGGGAGAACCCTTACCTACCACCACCGTCATCCTTTATTAACATATTCCCTCATTCTCTCTCTTCATTTATTCTTCTTCTCCACCATTACTTCTTCAACCACCAGGAAGAGAGAGAGAGAGCTCTTAGGCAAGTGCATCTTGTTTCATGGAGGAACTCAAGAATTATTGTTCCATTTTCTTCCTTGCAACATTCTAAGACCCTTTAGTGCTTGGCATTTTCAATTTCCATGGCTAAACTCTTCTAGATCTAAGTTTATCTTATTTTTGGATTTCTTGGGTTTTGATCTACTTAACATTGTTATTTTCAAGTTTTGACGGTCCCATGTTGTAGGGAATTTCGTTCTACCCCATTCTGACCTATGGAAGTTCGGATTTGGACTCTGGATGAAGGTTTTGTGGAGCTTGGAAGCATGGCTTCATGGTGTTCTTCTTCTCGAAAATTGGAAGAAGAAGAACAGTTCTTGACCGCATTTCATGTGGCAAGTGTTCATCCAGCCGCATAAGCCTAGGAAATTCCCAGCCGCATAGACTTCTATCTCTATCCAGCCGCATAGAGCCTCAGCACGTCCAGACGCATGAATATTAAACACTTGCAGCTGCATAGGCTTGACTAAACCCAGCCGCATAAAGCCCTGCCCTTTCAGCCGCATGTGACTTGTTCTTTTGGCCGCATAAAGGACCCGTCTCTACTCAGCCGCCTGGGACCCACTTAGGCGCAGTCGCATATGTTCATACTTTTCAACCACATATGGCCTCGGCAAATCCAGCCGCATGAACTTAAATACTTGCAGCCACATAAAGGCTTGACAACTTTCTGCCGCATGAGCCTGAGTTCCCCTGAGCCGCATGGATGAGCCCGCAACCCAGCCGCATAAGCCCCTTCCTTCCGCTGCCGCATGTCCCCTTCCTTCCTGAGCCGCATGGCGTATTACTTCCTGAGCCGCATACGCCTGCCCTCTTCCAGCCGCATGAGCGTGCAGTCCCAGCTGCATATGCGTGCCTGCTTTCTGCCGTATGACTCCTATTAGCCGAATGGCTCCCTCCTGTAGTCCTGTCCTCTTGCATTATATTATATTATTATTATTATTAAATTGATATGTCACATTTATCCTTATATCCTAAAATTTCTAATATGATTTCAGGAACACGATAGTTGCCCGCCGTGGCACACTCTTGACAAGTAAACTGACATTGTATATCTCGACATGCTATTATGTCAGCCAGCCTGACATGACAAGTATGAATGACCTGGGCACCGTGGGCGATTGCGTTTGTACAAATAAATCATTACTGTCTTGCATCATGTCTAGGAAGGGGATCCCTGAGTACCACGGTCAGGGATACCTACAGTAAATGACTAAGGTTATTAAACTAGAATAATTCAATAAACATGAAAAGATTCCCAGCTACAGGCAATCCCGTTATCTGGGCACATTAAGTGGACTTGTAGCCTACCGACGAGTAAGGCACATTTCCAGCACACAGTCATGTGATGCACCCTTCATAAACGGATAATCGACCCGGATAACCGGATGGTCTGCAGGGCTTGTGGCTGTTGGGGTAATCTCATTGCATCTTGCTAGTAACTAGGCCTGTGATAACCCAAGTTAGTTAAAGTATCAAGCCGTACTCTTTGCTTTGCCGTGATTAATTGGATGAAGTTTATCCCAGCTTAGTCTTATCCTGATCCTGTACAAGAATGTGACAAGACATGATTATTTATGCTTGCCTTAACAATAATGATCAGGGGACCAGTTCTGTTCAAGCGAAGGGTTACAACCTCGGTCCTTATTTGGTTTAAGGGCTATAACCTGGCTTCCGGAGCAGTTCTGCGTCCTCTCTTCGTTTATTGTCTTATTGCTCCCCATGCCATGCTCGTCATGTTTTATTTTACTTCAATAGCATGATTATTTATACTGGCCTTAACAATAACGATCGGAGGTCTAGTTCCGTTCAGGCGAAGGGTTACAACCTCGGTCCTTATTTGGTTTAAGACCTGGCCCCCGGAGCAGTTCTGTGTCCTCTCTTCGTTTATTGACTTATTTCACCCTATGTTCTTGCTTACCAATAAGTAGTTGAGACGGGTTTCTATTCAGGTGAAGGGTTACAACCCCGGTCCTTGTTTGGTTTAAGGGTTGTGACCTAGATACTTGAATGGTTTTCTCGTACTCAGTTTACTGTTGATATCTCTATTATTATCAGTTCTTTAATTATTATCTTAATAATCAATTGTGATATGCTGGTTTTAGTTCCTAAATGAAGCCTCCTTTGTGGCACTTGCTCTTTCTGGGGTCTGACCTAGCTGGTTTTATTTGGCCAGATATCGGAGCAGCTCCAGAGGATCCCCCTGTCTTCCAGCCAGATGGTGACCACCGGGCGTAACCCTGGCAACGAGTGGGTTTTCTTTTGTCCTCCTACTTTATTGTAAAATTATAGTTTTGAGGCGTTTAGCCGACGAGCACGTGTTAGCTCGTATTGTACCTTTATTTTCTGTCTGCCTACGGGCTTTAACATGATTGGCAAGTCCTAGGGTTGATCATGTATTGACTAAAACTCTTGTTAGTTCTGACATTTTGTACGACTAGCTTCATGATCATCCAATATATAATGCATGGGATGCCTTACTATTGTATATTTGATGTTCTAATATCTTGTGACTGTTACTACTTGCTTGTGATTGAGACAATAGGCTTGTTCATGACCATAGGAGACTGATGGATTGTAGTTAAATCCTCATGTATCTAGACAGCCATGACCGTATAGCAAGGTGGGTTGCACTTCAATATACGTAGCTGGCTATGTACGACCCCGCTCTCCAGTATTCTGGTTCTGGGGCGTGACATGAAGTGCAATCCACCTCGCTATACGGTCACGGCTGTCTAGATACATGAGGGTTTAACTACAAGCCATCAGTCTCCTATGGTCATAAACAAGCCTATTGTCTCAATCTCAAGCAAGTAATAACAGTTACAAGATGTCGGAGCACCAAATATACAATAGTAAGGCATCCCAAACATTATATATTCGGATAATCATGAAGCTAGTTGTACAAAATATCAAGACTAGCAAGAGTTCTGGTCATATATGATCAACCCTAAGATTTGTCAATCATGTTACAGCCCGTAGGCAGACAGTAAATAAAGGTGCAATACGAGCTAACATGTGCTCGTCGGCTAAACGCCTCAAAAGAATAATTTTACAATAAAGTGGGAGGACAAAAAGAAACCCACTCGTTGCCAGGGTTACGCCTGGTGGTCACCATCTGGCTGGACGGTAGGTAGATCCTCTGGTGCTGCTCCGATATCTGGCCACACAAAACCAGCTGGATCAGACCCCAGAAAGAGCAAGTGTCCCAAAGGTGGCTTCACTTAAGAACTAAAACCAGCATACCACAAATGAATATTAAATATGATTATAAACGAAACAGATAATGATAAAGATAACAACAGTAAATTGAGTACGAGGAAACCATTCAAGTAGCCAGGTCACAACCCTTAAACCAAACAAGGATCGGGGTTGTAACCCTTCACCTGAATAGAAATCCGTCTCAAATACTTGTTGGTAAGCAAGAACATAGGGTGAAATAAGTCAATAAACGAAGAGAGGACACAGAACTGCTCCGGGGGCCATGTTACAACCCTTAAACCAGGGTTGTAACCCTTCGCCTGAACAGAACTGGACCCCCGATCGTTATTGTTAAGGCCAGTATAAATAATCATGTTATTGAGTAAAATAAACCTGACGAGCATGGCATGGGGAGCAATAAGACAATAAACGAAGAGAGGACACAGAACTGCTCCGGAAGCCAGGTTACAACCCTTAAACCAAACAAGGACCGGGGTTGTAACCCTTCGCCTGAACAGAACTGGTCCCATGATCATTATTGTTAAGGCAAGCATAAATAATCATGTCTTGTCATAATCTTGCACAGGATCAGGACAAGTCGAAGCTGGGCTAGACTTCATTCAATCAATCACGGCCAAGCAAAGAGTACGGCTTGATACTTTAACTAACTAGGGTTATCACAGGCCTAGTTACTAGCAAATGTAATGAGATTATCCCAACAGCCACAAGCCCTGCAGACCATCCAGGTTATCCAGGTTGAATGTCCGTTTATGAAGGGTGCAACACGTAACTGTATGCTGGAAATGTGCCCTACTCGTCGGTAGGCTACAAGTCCACTTAGTGCGCCCAGATAACGGGATTGTCTATAGCTGAAAAATCTCTTCATGACTACTGAATTATTCTAGTTTATTAGCCTTAGTCAATTTTTGTAGGTATCCCTGACCGTGGTACTCAGGTAACCTCATCCTAGACATAATGCAAGACAGTACTGGTTTATTTGTACAAACACAATCGCCCACGGTGTCCAGGTCATTCATACTTGTCATGACATGCTAGCCGTCGCAACAGCGTTTGATATATATATATATCATGTTATGTTCACTGTCAGGAGTGCACCACGACGAGCCATTATTACGTCATGTTATTTGTCAAAAATGCACCACAACGGGTCACCAGCGTGTTAGGAAACATATTTAAATTAACAAGGCACCAACATACATGTAGCACTAAATAATCAAAAAAGGGTGCAGGAACGACAAGGGGAGTCATGCGTCACATGGGGCAGGGCGCATGCGGTTGAGTGCCATGCGGCTGGGAATCAAGAGAAGTTCATGCGGCCTCGAAAATTTATATGACCACGGAAGTTCATGCGGCCATGGAAGTTCATGCGGCTACGGAAGTTCATGCGGCTACGGAAGTTCATGCGGCCACGGAAGTTCATGCGGCTGCGGAAGTTCATGCGGCCACGAAAGTTTATGCGGCTGCGGAAGTTCATGCGGCCATGGAAGTTCATGCGGCCACGGAAGTTCATGCGGCTACAAAAATTCATATGGCCACGGAAGTTCATGCGGCTACGGAAGTTCATGCTGCCATGGAAGTTCATGCGGCTGCGGAAGTTTATGCGGCCACGGAAGTTCATACGGCCACAGAAGTTCATACGATCACGGAAGTTCATACGGCTACGGAAGTTCATGCGGCCATGAAAGTTCATGCGGCCACAGAAGTTCATGCGGCTGCGGAACTGTTCTTCTTCTCTATTATTCCGAGAAGAACCATGCAAGCCATGTCTTCCAATCTTCATAAAACCTTCATCTATAGTCCAAATCCGGACTTCCATAGGTCAAAATGGGGAAGATTGAAATTCTCTACAACATGGAACCATCAGTACTTGATAATAACAAGATTAAATAGATCAAAACCCAAAAAATCTGAAAATAAAATAAACTTAGATCTACAAGAAATGAGCCATGAAAATTAGAAATACTAAGTATTAAAGTGTGTTAGAATCTCATGAGGAAGAGAATGGAACAATAAAAATAGAGTTCCTCCATGAAGCAAGCTGCACTTGCCTAAGCTCTCTTCCTGGTAGGTGAAGAAGTAATGGTGGAGAAGAAGAAGGGTAATAAAGAGAGAGAAAGAGTTGGGCTAATAAATGGGGATGGTGGTGGTAGGTAAGGGTTCTCCCTTGGTTCATGATGAACCAATAAACAACCCAAGCCGAACCAAGCCAACCCAAATAAGCCGAACCAAGCCAGTAGACATAAAATACGAGTCAAGATATGTATACGTATTCCAAATACGTAATACGAACCACGGTCATTACAACTCTATCCACCTTAAAAGAATTCCGTCCTCGGAATTTAATTAAGAGGCTAGAGTGGCAAGGACAAGCTATACTAATCGTAAGCTATGACAAGCAGTCTATCATGCAGTCATTTATTCAAGCAAGGAATTGAAAGCATAAGGCATAAGGAAGACATCATACCTTACGAGTCAAACAGGTCGGGCTATCGCGATCGGATATCATCCTCTCGCTCTCACGTCGACTCAACCAAGGAGTGATGACCCCAAGCAACACGGACTAAACTAATAGTCTTGTTCTTGAGTATCTTCTCTCTCCGGTCCAATATAGACACAGACCTCTCTTCATACGAAAGGTTGGTACCAACAACCAATTTTGAATGATCCAGGTTGTGGCTCGGGTCCTGAATATACCGTCGTAGCTGGGATACATGGAATACGTCATGTACCTCACGTAGCGACGGCGGAAGAGCGAGATGATAGGATACACCACCTACTCGCTCCAGAGTGTCGAACGACCCAATATACCTAGGACTAAGCTTTCCCCGTACGCCGAAACGAATGACGCTACGGTTAGGCGAAATCCTCAGGAATACGTGGTCGTCGACAGAAAACTCAAGAGGGCGTCGATGAGAATTGGCCCAATGACGCTGGCGATCTTGGCAACTCGAAGATGATCTCTGACTCTCCTGACCACTTCAATGGTCTGAGCAATCATTTCTGGACCGAGCATCTGTCTCTCTCCGACATCGTCCCATGCTAGCGGGGATCGACACTTCCTACCATACAGTGCCTCGAACGGTGCCATCTGGATACTGGACTGAAAACTATTGTTGTATGAGAACTCCACCAGTTGCAGGTGATCTTTCCACGAACCACCGAAGTTGAGTGTACAAGATCTCAACATATCTTTAAGAGTCTGGATTGTGCGTTCTGACTGGCCATCTGTCTGCGGGTGATAGGATGAACTGAATTGGAGGCGAGTCTCCAAACTCTCCTGCAGACTACGCCAAAAGTGCGACATAAATCTGGAATCTCTGTCCGAAGTGACACTGACTGGTACATCGTGCAACCTGACTATTTGCCTGAGATATATCTCTTCTAGCTGAGCCGTCGGCTGACCGACTCTGAACGGAAGAAAGTGAGCCACCTTCGTGAGTCTGTCTATAATAACCCAAATAGTATCTCTGCCAGCCTGGGATCTAGGTAATCCAGTCACGAAATCTATGGTTATATGCTTCCACTTCCATTCTGGAATTGGTAAGGGTTGAAGAAGTTCAGCTGGCCTATGATGTTCCGCTTTAACTTGTTGGCAAACCAAACATTAAGAGACAAATCGGGCTATCTCCCTCTTCATGCCATTCCACCAAAAGTGCTGACGAATATCTCGGTACATCTTCGTGCCACCAGGATGAATGGAATACTGAGAACTGTGAGCCTCTTCCATGATATCATGTCTGATATCACCGCTGGGTACACAAAGACGCCTTCTATGCCTAAGTGTACCATCTTCATGAATGTACAATTCTGGTCTTCGTCCTGTCTCACACTCTGATCTGAGCCGCTAAAGCTTGGAATCTGGTGACTGTGCCATCCGAATCCTCTCGACTATACTGGACTGAACTTGCATACTGGCCATCAACACCACACTGGTAGGAAGGATAACTTCTATATCCATCTTCTGAAGATCTGCTAACAGCTCTGGTTGTGCTATTAGGAAATAAACTCCGGTTGTCCTGCTCAATGCATCTGCAACAACGTTGGCCTTTCCTGGGTGATACTGCAGGTTGATATCATAATCCACAAGAAGCTCCAGCCATCTCCTCTGACGCATGTTGAGATCCTTCTGGATGAAAACATACTTCAGGCTCTTGTGGTCGATAAAATTCTCCACCCTATCTCCGTACAAATAGTGCCTCCACAACTTAAGCACAAATACTACTGCTGCCAGCTCCAAGTCATGGGTTGGGTAATTCCTCTCATGATCACGAAGTTGACGTGACGCATAAGCTATTACCTTCCTATGCTGCATCAGAACACATCCTAAGCCTTTGCCTGAAGCTTCACAATACAACGAGAATCCTCCGGTTCCATCTGGAAGTGTGAGAATGGGTGCCGCCATCAAGCCTAGCTTCAACTTCTCAAAAGAATTTTGGCACAATGCTGTCCAAGCAAACTGCACATCCTTGCGGGTCAACTGGGTCAATGGCTTTGAAATTCGAGCAAAGTCTGAAACAAATCGCCGGTAGTAGCCGGCCAAGCCAAGGAAACTGCGAACTTCTGCAACTATGTGGGGTACTGGCCACGTCTCAATAGCCGCGATCTTATGGGGATCCACTTCTACTCCTCCTCTGGAGATGATATAGCCCAAGTACGAAATACGATCGAGCCAAAACTCGTATTTACTGAACTTGGCATACAATTGGTGCTCTCTGAGAATCTGAAGAACCACACGGAGATGCTGCTCATGCTCCGCCTCACTCTTGCTGTAGACCGGAATGTCGTCTAGGAACACAATCACGAACTAATCCAAGTAGGACATGAAGATGCGATTCATGAGGTCTATGAATACAGCTGGCACATTGGTTGCTCCAAATGGCATCACAAGAAACTTCCAATGTCCATATCTCGACCTGAAAGCTGTCTTTGGGATGTCCTGCTCTCTGACTCTGATCTAATGATATCCTAAGTGCAAGTCGATCTTCGAGAATACTGCTGTCCCCTTGAGTTGATCAAACAAGTCATCTATCCTCGAAAAAGGGTATCTGTTCTTGATTGTCACTGAGTTCAAGGTACGATAATATACACATAATCTGGACGTTTCATCATTCTTTTTCATAAGAAGCATCAGGGCTTCCCAAAATGATCCACTAGCACGAATGAATCCTTTGGTTCTAAGTTCTTCAATCATCTTGTACAATATCTCTAGCTCTGACGACGTCATCCTGTAGACTCTCTCTGACACTGGGGCTGTTCCGAGAATCAAGTCGATGGTGAACTCGATCTCCCGCTCTGGCGGCATCCCTGAAAGCTCTTCTGGAAAAACATCTGAAAACTCTTCGACTATCCGGGGTAACTGTACGGCTGATACCGCCATCCGCAATACTGGAGGAGAAGGTTCAACTTCGCCTCGGGAGAAAAAAAACTCCGGCTCGCCTGGAATGCTAAAAACAATCCTACCAAGATGGCAGTCTATCCTAGCATACTGGTCCCTCAACCAATCCATCCCTAAGACCACATCATAATCGGCCATCGGGAACTCTATCAATCTAGCAGAAAACTCTCTACCGCTAAATACGATCCGACACGAGAAAAGTACCCTATCTACTCCCACAAGTCCATTACCAGTAAGTATATTGAGCCTCACTGATAATGACTCGGGCTCCAATCCTATCCGTATCGCAAATCGTGCAGACATAAATGAATACGAGGCACCAGAACCAAATAATACTGAAGCTGGAAAGGTGTTGACGAGAATAGTACCTGCCACTACCTCACTGGGTGCTATTCCTTCCTCTCCCATGGTCAAGGCCAGCACTTGACCATGCCCTCTGGGTGCGGGTCCCCTCTGCTGAAAATTTCTCGGCCTGCTCTGGATCAGGGCTTAGGCTTGGGCATACTGCTGCGATCTCTGCTGCTGGAATGCCTGGGCCTGCGTCGGCAATGGCCTCGGGAACAGGTACTGCTGATGTTGTTGCTGGACTGGTGCTGGTCCTCTAACTGTAGGACTAGAGAAAGCTGATAATGAACTCCCCCTGTTCAGGCAGTTTCCAACCCGTGGTCTGGGGCACCACAAACTAAGCACAAATCCTGTGCTCTGCGACACTCTGATACCATATGTCCCGACTTCCCGCAGTGTGAACATCCCACTGCGGAAGACTGCTTCTGCTTCTGCTGCTGAGGGTGCGTCGGGGTAGAATATTGAACCGACGTCACTGAGGCCTTCCGCCTCGGAGCTTCAATGGTCAAAGCCCTGGCTGTAACGCCACAGTCCCAAAATACGTAGGATTAGGAAAGTAGACATACCAGTCGTATAAATAATATACATAAGCTGTAAAATACAGTAGAACCATAACTAATCTCATCCACACAAAAATAAAAGATATCATATAATGATAATGAATTATCTTGATACAATATGTTGGGCGGAGACAAATCCACTACCAACAAGTAAAGGAAATACATGAGAAAAGAAATGCTTTTGGCGAGCGAAGCGAAGACGATCCAAGTGCAATCATCCTTGAAGAAATAGCGATGATCACGGCTAGAGCTAGAACACCTGCAAAAGACAAGAGCACACACCTGGCGAGATAACCAGGTCCTCAGAGGGACGTAACAAGACACATAATATCATGCCAATAACTGACTAAATAAAGCTCAACGGAAAAGTATATGTGACTACACAAATAAAGGTCCTTAACCATTCTATGTGAAAATATATTTTGAAGACAACGTTCCACGCAAGGGCCTTCCGAAGCTAGAAACACGATGCGTTAGCGTTTCAACCAAGGCACTAGTGGCGTCTAGAGAAAAGTAAATGCACGGCCCATTTGCACTCGAGTGAGAGCTAAGGGACATCTAGAGAAAAATAAATGCACGGCCACTAGCTCTTGGGTGAGTCACTAACGACAGCTAGAGAAAATAAATGTACGACCCATTAGCACTCGACTGAGTCACTAAGGGCATTTAGAGAAAAGTAAATAAGTGAAAGCCCCTACGCCTAATAGCTATCTCCACCCATCCCATGCACTACACGTGCTGTATACACATCACGACATTCCTAATAACTGCTAAGTCTTCTAGACAACCATAACTATTTAGCAGTTATTGCCTATTGCACGGCATGTGCGCACCGATGGCCAGTCGATACGTACGTCCGAGATCTATATGAGACTCGTGACTCGTGATACACAAGTGTCAGCCAATGGATGCGGCATAAACAAAGTTGGTACCTTAACTCTAGGCCAAATGCATAAAGAAAACTAAAGTATAGTAATTTGCAACTACATATGGTTTTGAAAGAACAACTTATAATGAATAAAACATGGATGATATTGAGCAAGAAATTAAACAGTAAAGGCAAGGTGTCTTGCCTGGAGTGTCGCCTTGTGTGGTGCGGTGTTCTCTGACATGTCTCAATTGTCCAAGCCATAGTTGTTACACAAAGGGTCCGAATTCACAAAGAAAATAGGAACGCGGGATCAGTCGTGATCAATAGGAATAATTGGGAGAATTGAAGTAAACGAATGCTTATACTAGTTTTAGAAAAATATTTCATAATATTTGGGAGTCTAGATTTTATTAGTAAAATATTTTACATAAACATTTTAAATCAAGAATCATTTTTTTTAGGCAAGGAGCACCAGGTTTGTAAAAATATGCTTTTAGATAAAATAATAATAAAAAAATATATAACTATGTCGAATATATAATTTTTGATAATCATGAAAATCTAGAAAAAAAACCTTTTGGTACTGAAACTAAATTTTTGTCACGATAACTTTTGCTCAAGCTATATTTTGAAAATACCATAATATAATATATTATTTTTTTAGGCAAAAATCTAAATCAATATAGATAAAACCCTAATGTTATAAATTTTGCAAAATATTACTATCCATAAGTATTAAGTAACAAAATAGTATTAATACTAAACAAAATGTTAATAAAGTAAACAATTTAAATATTTAACTTAATTTCCCCTATAACAATACCAGTAATAATAATAATAATAATAATAATAACTTTAGTTAAAATAATAATTAACAAAATAAAAACAACAGCAACTAAATATAATAAAAAAACACAATCACTCCTAATGTTCTCCTCTTCCAAAAAAAGAACAAAGAGAAAGAGAGAGAAAACGAACGGAAGGTGGAGAGGACCTTGAAGTGGTGGAGCTCCCCGTTGCTCGCCGAGAGAGGCGCATGCGTCGGGTGCACGGACCTGCGGTGGCGACGCTCGGTGATGGGTCTCTGGCCGGAGGGAGCGATGGTGGCGGCGTGAGGAAGTCACACGCGCTGGCGGCGTGGCCGTTCTCCAGTGAGGCGAAGGGAGCGGCTGGGTCCACGCCGGCGGTCGATGGAGGTCGAGAGGTGGCCATCCCTGCACGCGGTGGCGCGCATGGTTGCGGCGGTGTGGTCGACGCCGAGGGCGGAGGATGGCGACGGGCGACACACGTGCCAGCGATTTGCCGTGGTCGAGAGGCTCGGCCATGGTGGCTGCACCGATGGCGCAACCGCCACGCAGTGGGAATGGGGACGGAGCGGCCGGCGGGGGGGGTTGCAGCGGTGGCCTTCCGGGTCGAGGCGCGGCGATGGGTAAGGTTCCTTCTTCTTCTTTACTTTAGGGTTTTTTTATTTAGAAATTTTGAGGTGATGGGTATTCCGGTGGTTTTGGCGAACGGCCAAGATGGGGTGGTGGTCCGACGACGGGTCGGAGCCGGAGTGCAGGAGACGAAAGTTGGAAGTGGCGGTGGTAGAAATAATTTTTTTTGGAGTTTTCGGAGAGGAGATGGGAAACTGTAGGTGGCCACGGTCTAACTTGGCCGGAGACGGCAAGGACGGTGGTGGTGTTGATGGCGTGGTAATTACTGACGACGATGTGCCCAGGTGGAATCGCCGGAGGAAAAAAATTCGGCGGTGATGATGGTGGCTGTAGTATTGGTAACAGTGATGGTGATGATCGGGGTGGAGGGTGGCGAGGAGATGGGTCGGACAGGCGGGGTTGTGTTGGTCGCGGGGTGCGGGGCAGATGGTTGCACCGGGGAAGGAGCACGAGCGTTCGGGTTGCCTGAGTTTGCTGGCGTCGGGGAGAGACGGGTTGTCGGAAGACGGAGTGGCGCTGTATTTGTCGTGTCCGGGATTATCGGACACGAAGAATCAATGTAATTGTAATTGATGGAATAAAATACTGGATGGTCACAGACACGATGCACAATGTGGTTGTGGATGAAAAATTTCTGGAGGAGTACCTCTCCTTTTATAGGAGATGGAAATTCCCAGTTGGATAAGTCTTGGGTTTGTTTAAACCCCATTTGAATAATTCAAAAATTAAATCTAAATTAAATTCTAATTTAAACTTAGATAATCTAAACTCAAATTTAAATATAAATTTTACCTTTAAACTTTTAAATTAAAACCATAAAAATCAAATCAAGATTTAAAATGGCCATAAAAATTTTCAAATATATTTTCCAAAAATACCAATAACAATAATTTCGAAAATAATAAATATTTTTAAATATCTTTTTGAATAATAAAATATCAATATCAATAAATTCGATAAATGGAATTATATATGTATATTTTAAATTTTTGTACCTCGTATGAAATGAATATTTGCATAATACCTCGTTTTCAAAATTATCATTTATAAAACCTTTCATAATGTAAAATAAAGAGTTGGAAATTCCAATATGACGTATTTTACAACTTTTAAAATAATCAAAAATATTTATTATTTATTATTTAAAAAATCAAGCTTCTAAAAATATTTACAAAAATATGTACCTCGCACATATTCGCACTCGACGAGACATACGAAAATGCGAACTCATACGCGACGTCCCATACGACAAATTCGTACGTGACGTACAATACAACTATGCGACATGCAAATACCAAGTAAAAATTTTAAATTCTCAATTTATAAATAAAAAATTAAAGTAAAAATTTAGGGAGTTTACACTGGCTGCCGGGGCTAGTGCTGATGACTGATTCATCTGACCGTGGGATCGCTTTTGACCTCCGGTCCTATCCACGATCCTCTGGGAGGTATACTCATGCCTCCTAGCTGCTCTCAATACTGCATCAAAGTCTGATGCTCAAACTGCTCTACTGCCAATAAAATCTCCAGGTGAAGCCCCTGCTGGAACCGCTTGGCCCTATCGAACTCGGTCGCTACCAAGGTGGGAGCAAACCGACTGAGTCTCGAAAACTCGGCCGCATATCTGTCGACCGTCCTGCCCATCTGCTTCAGATTGGTGAACCTCGTCTGTAGATCGTATCGAGCTACAGCATCAAAATACTTGGTCTGGAATCTCTCTCTGAATACTGTCCAAGCAATGGGTGCCAATAATCCAACGGCCTGCGCCGCCTACCAGCTGCGGGCAAGATCCAATAACTGCAGGCGCACTACGGCCACCTTCTCGGCTTTTGGAGTCCTGTCTGCTTCTAGAATCACCTATGTGTCCTGAAGCCAAGAATCAGCAGCGATAGCATCTTCACTGCCGTCGAAGAATGGAGGGTTCAAGCGCTTGAAGCTGTTGGCCGCGCTGTTACCCTGATGACTTCCTCTGGTCAAAGCATCTGCCACCGCCTGGTGCAAGGCATCTCCTCGACGATCCTAGGAAGCTAATAATGACCTGATGAGACCTACCAAAGTGCCATCATCAGGTTCTGCAGGCTGGAAGGGTTGAACGGGTGGCTCTCCTCCAGTAGGCACGACTCTGGAGGCTACTCCTAAATGCTGGGCTTGATCTCCAGGTTGCTGCTGGTCCGCGGGAGGTGCTCCGCCTTGCTGATCGGCAGGTCCAGGAACAATGCCGCCGAAGAAGACGACATAGGAAACAATAAGGAAGGACCAGGACAGATCAACAAAACAAGCATGTGATCAGGTCAAGATTACAGGGATTCAGAAGATACGAGCAGAGATCAAGGACGAGTACTGATTGAGACATCTATTCGGTAAACCATCACATATCTTAATTTACAAGACCTGCATGGGCCACCACTTAAACCATGTCACGTCCCAGAACCAGAATACTGGAGAGCGGGGGCGTACATAGCCAGCTACGTATATTAAAGTGCAACCCACCTCGCTATACGGTCACGGCTGTCTAGATACATGAGGGTTTAACTACAAGCCATCAGTCTCATATGGTCATAAACAAGCCTATTATCCCAACAACCACAAGTCCTGCAGACCATCCAGGTTATCCAGGTCGAATGTCCGTTTATGAAGGGTGCGACACGTAACTGTGTGCTGGAAATGTGCCCTACTCGTCGGTAGGCTACAAGTCCACTTAGTGCGTCCAAATAACGGGATTGCCTGTAGCTGGAAAATCTCTTCATGACAACTGAATTATTCTAGTTTATTAGCCATAGTCAATTTTTGTAGGTATCCCTGTCCGTGGTACTCAGGGAGCCTCATCCTAAACATGATGCAAGACAGTACCGGTTTATTTGTACAAAAAAAATCGCCCACGGTGTCCAGGTCATTCATACTTGTCATGACATGCTAGTCGTCGCAACAGCCTTCGATATATATATATATATATCATGTCATGTTCACTGTCAGGAGTGCGCCACGACGGACCACTATTACGTTATGTCATTTGTCAAAAGTACACCACAACGGGTCACCAGCGTGTCAGAAAACATATTTAAATTAACAAGACACCAACATACATATAGCACTAAATAATCAAAAGAGGGTGCAGGAATGGCAGGGGGAGTCATGCGGCACAGGGGGCAGGGCGCATGCGGCTAAGAGCCATGTGGCTGGGAATCAAGAAAAGTTCATGCGGCCACGAAAATTCATGCGGCCATGGAAGTTCATGCGGCTACGGAAGTTCATGCGGCCACGGAAGTTCATGCGGCTACGGAAGTTCATGCGGCTGCGAAAGTTCAAGCGGCCACGGAAGTTCATACGGCTGCGAAAGTTCATACGGCCACGGAAGTTCATGCGGCCACAGAAGTTCATGCGGCTGCGGAAGTTCATGCGGCCACGGAAGTTCATGCGGCTACGAAAACTCATGCGGCCACGGAAGTTCATGCGGCTACTGAAGTTCATGTGGTTGCAGAAGTTCATGCGGCCACGGAAGCGCATGCGGCCACGGAAGTTCATGCGGTTGCGGAAGTTCATGCGGCCACGGAAGTTCATGCAGCTGCGGAAGTTCATGCGGCCACGGAAGTTCATGCGGCCACGGAAGTTCATGCGGCTACGGAACTGTTCTTCTTCTCTATTATTCCGAGAAGAAGAACCATGCAAGCCATGGCTTCCAAGCTTCATAAAACCTTCATCTATAGTCCAAATCCGAACTTTCATAGGTCAAAATGGGACAGAATAAAATTTTCTACAATATGGAACCATCAGAACTTGATAATAACAAGATTAAATAGATCAAAACCCAAAAAATTTGAAAATAAAATAAACTTAGATCTACAAGAAATGAGCCATGGAAATTAGAAATACTAAGTATTAAAGTGTGTTAGAATCTCATGAGGAATAGAATGGAACAATAAAAATAGAGTTTCTCCATGAAGCAAGCTGCACTTGCCTAAGCTCTCTTCCTGGTAGGTGAAAAAGTAAGGGTGGAGAAGAAGAAGAGTAATGAAGAGAGAGAAAGAGTTGGGCTAATAAATGGGGATGGTGGTGGTAGGTAAGGGTTCTCCCCTTGGTTCATGATGAACCAATAAACAACCCAAGCCGATCCAAGCCGAACCAAGCAAGGAGACATAAAATACGGGTCAAGATACGTATACGTATTCCAAATACGTAATACGAACCATGGTCATTACATTCATCCCGCATAAACTACCACTACCACCCTGGTGCGCCGCTCCGCCCGCTTTCCTGATACAACCACCACCACCGCTGCAATCGTCCCACACCCTACCCCCCGTGTCCGGCCACCACAGTACACCCCTGCCTCGTCTCTTCCCTCGACATCGGCCAAATCCCCATCGCCACCACCATTACAACCACGTACCACCACAATCAGTATCCCAGCCACCCGACCACCTCCGTCACCCTGGCCGTGCCCGGCTCCATCAAACCCAAACCCGACAGCCCCATCACCATCATCACCCTCACCGCAGCCACCGGCCGGAGGCCCGTGTATCGTTTTCCCCAAAATGACCACCGAGCAAAAAAAAGAAAAAGAAAAAAACTCATAACTGCCGAAAATCCCAACCCAGACACTCACCTCCGCCGGTGAATGCTACCGTGCCCGACTCAGCTCGATCGCCATGATCCTCCTCCTGCGGTCGGATCAGTCGCTTGCCTCCACTAGCCGTGCCCTTCGATGAAACCTACCGCCTCTCCCAGTACGCCACGGCCAACTCTCCCGCCGAAACCCCTCTCCGCCCGACGCCGGCAACTCCTCTCCGCTCACCTCCTTCTCCCCGCGCTCATCCTCACACCACTCGCTCGCGGCGGCCCTAGCTTTCTTCTCTCGTCGGAGCCATAAATTCCCCCTCACCTGCTTCCCTCTTCCTCTCCTTCTTCGTTCTGGCTTCCTTTCTTTTTGTTTGTTTCCCCTTTTTAAATTATTTTTAATAAAGGAACGAGAATAGCTCTGTTCTCTTGAGAACAGAGCTAAAGCTTTCTTTTTTTGTTAGTATTATTATTCTATTTTATTATTTTTATTATTATTTTTATTTTTATTTACTTTGGAAATCATATGTTAGTATTTTCTAAATTATTTAGTAGCAAAATTTTGTATTGGCTTAGGCCAACATTATTAAAAGGATTTTTGAAGGACTTCAATAACCTTAGGAATTTTATAAAATTTTGGGATTTTGTTTCATTGGATTCTATTTTAATATTTCTACTAAATATTATGGTAGTATTTTATGGTACTTTAAGTATGGCTTTTGACTTCAAAAATATTATCATAGCATTTCAAAATTTTGGGTTGACAAAATTTTTTTTAAGGGTTTAACCCTACAATGATTTCCTATTATTTCAAAATATTTATTTAAAAATATTGTGATGGGTAAAAATATATTTCAAAGTGAGGTTGGCCATTAATATTGATTAGTTTCATAACAAGTATATTATTTTTGATTTGTATATATACTTTCTAAAATGTTTATTATTTTATAATCTAATTTCTTGAATTTAACTATGAGTATATAATTTAAAAAAGGATTTATAAAACAGAGTTACTATATATTTATTTATATAATTATTCCTTCGAATCAATTCCCCATGGCTAATCCAAGTATTTCTTATTTCTCGTAAATTCGAACTTCACCTACCAACCCTAACTAATTTGACTGTCCTGAACCCGATGGACCAGACAGTGCCACCATCGGAGGCCCCTTTGCGTAGTTGTAACATTAAAGTCGATCTTGAGCCACCTTTATTGTACCATACCAGGCAGCTCACCAGGCATCACAACAGGCAAGTATACCTTGCTAATTAACTGTCAAATTATTTATTTTCTGCATTATTTATTTTGTGTTATATTGTTAGTTTCCTTTGTTATAAACTGCGCGTCCAAGCCATACTTGGGTGCAAGCGACTCTATTAGTCGTTTTACTTTACTATATGCATGCTAACTTAGTGTTAGCGGAGTACCTTCTTGTTGGGGATATCCTTATATCTCTTTGGGCCATGCCACTCACACTACAAGGTTTGAGACATTTTGCTAAGGGCATGACTTATGGATTGGCCATCTCTAAAGTCGTGTGACGGTAGTTGTTCGTAACTGCTATGACTAGGATTTTAGAGACTCAAGCAGTTACAAAACTGGACGAACCATGGACATGACTTGAACAGTGTGGGAAATATTGGGGGAGGACAGTCGCTAGTGCGTATGAAAATCCAAACAGGTAAACCACATTCTCCGGATGGAACTGTGGCAATTTATTTGCAGATGCCCTCTGACGTTTTGGACGTTACGGATGGATACAGATGACTGGATGCCAGTTACGTACACATAGCCTAAAATTCTACCCATGCGCATAAAGGTTGTCCTCTAAATTGCACATTAGGCGGTTATAATCTCCTTTGCATATTTATGTCTAGGATAGTCTTTTATATATTATTTTATTATTCTGACAGTTTATATTAGCTTGTTCTTTCTGTATCTTGCTACGTCCGTCTAAGGACCTAGTTTTTCTCCAGGTCTGTGTTCATGTCTTCTGCTGGTATCCTAGCCAAGGTCGTGGTCATCTCCATTTATTCGAAGATGGCGTGACTTGGTTCTTCCTTGCTACTACCACTCAGTCCTTTATATATCATGTACTTCTTCCTTTTTATTTTTGGTTGGTAGTGGATGTGTCTCCACCCAACATATTGTACCAAAACAAATCATTATATGATATCTTTTATTTCATTATTTTGTGGATGAGATTAGTTAGTTGTGGTTTACTGTATTTTACAGCTTATGTATACATACATGGCCCCTGTACTTTGTATGTATACAGCTGGCATGTCTACGTACTTGGTCCTACTCATTTTGGGACTGGGACGTTACATGTTTTTGTGGTAGCCCATGCAGGTCAAGATAAATTGTTTGGTTACTTTACCGTACCAAGCAAGCCTGCGTATAGGATTAGAGCCTAGGATCTCATCCACATACTTGACCGCCTTCTCGCTTGACTCCTCGAGTTGCATATTGCTTGATCCCTTCTATCGTGATTTGTGCCCTTCTTTCGTGCTTGATAGAGATTAATAAGGTAGCCCATACTAGGTGGACATGACCCATTGCTTCACCACCCTACTAGTTTAACCCTTGTAAGTTAGGTAGAATGCCTTGCGACCTAACCTTCATGGTGACCTTAACCAAGTCTTAAGCAAGTAGACAATAGGTCGACTGTATAGACACCAAACATGACTTAGATTCTTAAGGAGTTTAAAAAATTCTACTTTCTTTCAATCTTAATCTCTTGTGCCTACATTTTACCATCTCGACTAAAATGTTGCTACTATAGCCTAGTTTTGCAAGTTTAACCGTTATCAAACTTGTTCAAGACACATGCTATTGAGCGCGCGCTCACTAGCATATTGTCTAATTAGAACCGGTACATGATGGTCTGATCAACCAAGTGCACTTTGGTTTGCTTTTATCTATTGTTCTACGTAGATGGGACATAGTTAAACTTGTCCTCTAGGGTCCCATCCGCGACAGCCTTGGCAATTCTTTTTGAATTACTCACTCGCCTTTGAACCACATATTGGTATTCGAAAATAACTTCTTTGGACTCAGATTGGTTTTCGTCTTTTATTTATTTAGACGAAGACTCGTACTTAATATATAGACCCAAAGTATCACCTTAGCTGTCCCACCATCTATTGCCAAGATAGTTAGTCATGGACCAACCCAGATGAGTTCAGTCTCGTCTCAAGTTACAGGCCATTTCCTTCAACCCTCAATCTATTATCATAACTTTCTAAATTGTTTAAAACTTAGGAAGGATTGGAACCCTTTCCCTTAACCATACTTCTAAACCTAGACGAGTATCTTCTCCCTAGAAAATCACCTATCCTTAATCTCAAATCAAATTATCACCCCTTATTGACCATTAATCTTTGTCTCTTCTTGCGTTAACACGCGACCATCAATTACACCCTAAATTAAATTCATGATTTATTTTCGTAGTTATCGAAATCACGATTTTCTAATGCATATTTTGAACGTCGTGATTTGATTGTTCCTCATTGATATACCCTTGTACCCTCTCAACCCCTACTTATTTTTAATTTCGAGTACGAAATTCTTGTAAGTTGGGTAGGATGTAAAACCCCTAAATTTCTACTATATTTTTTGTACTGATATTTTTTTGTATTTATACGTCGCATAGTCGTATTGTACGTTGCACGGGAATTTACGTTTTTGTGTTTACTCGTCGAGTGCGAATATGTGCGAGTTACATATTTTTAGAAAAATATTTTTTTTGATTTTATTATCGGTGGTGGTTTCAAAATAATATATATAATAATTATTTTTATTAAAAGTTGTAAAAAGTAACTATCGAGGTTGTCAAAACTTATTATTTTAATTATTTATAAAATACTTTTAGAAAACTAAATTATGTGAATATTCTACTTGTATAAAGCACATGAAAACTATTTCATGTATATTTTCAAATTAATTTTTAATATTTATAATAAATTATTTAGCAAGAAGGTATTTTAAATATTTGAATGTTTATGTTTATTTTCAAAAAATTTATCTAAATTATTAAAATGTATTTCAAAGATGTTTCCTATTACTATTTAAAATATTTATTCTCATTTTTGAAATTATTATGCTATTTAATTAAAAATGTAGTTTGAAATTATTACCTATTAATACTTAAATATTTATTATGATTTTCAAAATTTATTAATTATTATTATAAAAAGGTAATTTGAATTTAATTGTGATAATTTAAATGGTGATTTATTTTATTTATTTATTTTAAATAGTTTAATTTAAATATGTAATTTATCTATATTGGATTTGAATTTAGTTATGAATTTAAATTTAATAGCAAATTATCTAATTGGGTTTAAATAAATCCTAATCCTTATCCAACTGAAAATTTCCACATCCTATAAATAGGTAGCTACTCCTCCATAAATTTCCACAACCAACGGTGCATCGTGTCCGTCTCCGTGCCTACCCATCCACTAAAATGTTCTAATACAAATACAATTTCATCTTTCCGTGTCGGACATCCCCGACACGAACCAAAATATCCCAATTCCTAAACCTGTCCTAGCTATTCCGACCACCATGGCCGTTAGCGCCGCCCCATCACAGTCACAACTATCGGACCTCCTTCCTTCCTGTAAAACCATCCACAGCCACCTACATAACTTCCGCTGCCAACATCATCGTCCTTCTCCGTCTTCATCTTCATCCCACATAAACTACCATTGCCACCCTGGTGCGCCGCTCCGCCTGCTGCCCTGATACAACCATCACAACCGTTGCAATCGTCCCACACCCCTCCCCCCGTGTCCGGCCACCACAGTACACCCCCGCCTCGTCTCTTCCCTCGACATCGGCCAAATCCCCATCGCCACCACCATTACAACCACGCAGCACCACAATCAGCATCCCAGCCACCCGACCACCCCTGTCACCCTGGTCGTGCCCGGCTCCATCAAACCCAAACCCGACAGCCCCATCACCATCATCACCCTCATCGCGACCATCGTCCGGAGGCCCGGCCGTTTTCCCCAAAACCACCACCGAGCAAAAAAAAAAGAAAAAAACTCACAACTGCCGGAAATCTCAACCCAGACACTCACCTCCGCCGGTGAATGCTACCGTGCCCGACTCAGCCCGGCCGCCATGATCCTCCTCTTGCGGTCGGATCGGCCGCTTGCCTCTACTAGCCGTGCCCTTCGATGAAACCTACCGCCTCTTCCACCGCGCCGCACCACGCCACGGCCAACTCCCCCGCCGAAACCCCTCTCCGCCCGGCGTCGGCGACTCCTCTCCGCTCACCTCCTTCTCCCCCGCGCTCATCCTCACACCACTCGCTCGCGGCGGCCCTAGCTCCCTTCTCCCGCTGGAGCCATAACTTCCCCCTCACCCGCTCCCGCTTTCCTCTTCCTCTCCTTCTTCGTTCTGGCTTCCTTTCTTTTTTTTGTTTGTTTCCCCTTTCTAAATTATTTTTAATAAAGGAACGAGAATAGCTCTGTTCTCTTGAGAACATAGCTAAAGATTTCTTGTTTTGTTAGTATTATTATTCTATTTTATTATCATTATTATTATTATTATTATTATTATTATTATTATTATTATTTACTTTGGAAATCATATATTAGTATTTTCTAAATTATTTAGTAGCAAAATTTTGTATTGGCTTAGGCCAACATTATTAAAATGATTTTTGAAGGACTTCAATAACCTTAGAAATTTTATAAAATTTTGGGATTTTGTTTCATTGGGTTCTATTTTAATATTTCTACTAAATATTATGGTAGTATTTTATGGTACTTTAAGTGTTGCTTTTGACTTCAAAAATATTATCACAGCATTTTAAAATTTTGGGTTGACAAAAAAAATTAAGGGTTTAACCCTACAAAGATTTCCTATTATTTCAAAATATTTATTTAAAAATATTGTGATGGGTAAAAATATATTTCAAAGTGAGGTTGGCCATTAATATTGATTAGTTTCATAACAAGTATATTGTTTTCGATTCGTATATATACTTTCTAAAATGTTTATTATTTTATAATCTAATTTCTTGAATTTAACTATGAGTATATAATTTAAAAAAAAGGATTTATAAAACAGAGTTTATTATATATTTATTTATATAATTATTCCTTCGAATCAATTCCCCATGGCTAATCCAAGTATTTTCTTATTTCTCGCAAATTCGAACTTCCCCTACCAACGCTAACTAATTTGACTGTCCTGAACCCGATGGACCAGTCTGTGCCACCATCGGAGGCCCCTTTGCGTAGTTGTAACACCAAAGTCGATCTTGTGCCACCTTTATTGTACCACACCAGGCAGCTCACCAGGCGTCACAATAGGCAAGTATACCTTGCTAATTAACTGTCAAATTATTTATTTTCTGTATTATTTATTTTGTTTCATATTGTTAGTTTTCTTTGTTATAAACTGCGCGTCCAAGCCATACTTTGGTGCAAGCGACTCTATTAGTCGTTTTACTTTACTATATGCATGTTAACTTAGTGTTAGTGTACTACCTTCTTGTTGGGGGATATCCTTATATCTCCTTGGGTCATGACACTCACACTACACGGTTTGAGACATTTTGCTAGGGACATGACTTATGGATTGGCCATCTCTAAAGTCGTGTGACGGTAGTTGTTCGTAACTGCTATGACTAGGGTTTTAGAGACTCAAGCAGTTACAAAACTGGACGAGCCATGGACATGACTTGAACAGTATAGGAAATATTGGGGGAGGACAGTCACTAGTGCGTATGAAAATCCAAACAGGTAAACCACAGTCTCCGGATGGAACTGTGGCAATTTATTTGCAGATGACCTCTGACGTTTTGGACGTTACGGACGGATACAGATGACTGGATGCCATTTACGTACACATAGCCTAAAATCCCACCCAAGCGCATGAAAGTTGTCCTCTAAATTGCACATTAGGCGGTTAGAATCTCCTTTGCATATTTGTGTCTAGGATAGTCTTTTATATATTATTTTATTATTCTGACAGTTCATATTAGCTTGTTCTTCCTGTATCTTGCTACGACCGTCTGAGGACCTGGTTTTTCTCCAGGTGTGTGTTCATGTCTTCTACAGGTATCCTAGCCAAGGTTGTGGTCTTCTTTATTTATTCGAAGATGACGTGACTTGGTTCTTCCTTGCTACTACCACTCAGTCCTTTATATATCATGTACTTCTTCCTTTTTATTTTTGGTTGGTAGTGGATGTGTCTCCACCCAACATATTGTACCAAAACAAATCATTATATGATATCTTTTATTTTCTTATTTTGTGGATGAGATTAGTTAGTTGTGGTTTACTGCATTTTATAGCTTATGTATACATACATGGCCCCTGTACTTTTTATGTATACAGCTGGCATGTCTACATACTTGGTCCTACGTATTTTGGGACTGGGGCGTTACAATTGTTCTTGAATGTGCTTGTATAAGCTACCAGTCTCGTCTCGCATCATGTCTAGGACTTGCATCCCTGATTACCACGGTCAGGAATTAATGCTGAATCTGACTAGGTTAATTACTAGATTGATCAAAGCAGCTCATATAGAGAGATGTTTCCAGTTACATGCGATCCCGTTATCTGGACGTCTTGAATGGACTTGTAGCCTGCCGTCGAGTAGGACATATTTCCAGTCCACTGTCATGTGGGACACTTCTTGAAACAAGTAATATGTACACTTTCATGTGTTGCACCCCCAAGTCACCTAATAACTCTCTTAGGGTACATTTGTCTCATGGACGATGTACCCACTATTATACTTACATGGGATATATTTGTCTGCTGGGCGATGTATCTATTATAAATTCTTGTAACTTGTGTCTGGATAACCTGGATAGCTGCAGGCTTGTGACTGCCGAAACAACTCATTGTATCTTACTAGTAACTAGGCTTGTGATAACCCTAGTTAGTTAAAGTATCAAGCCGTACTCTTTGCTTGGCCGTGAATGTTGGATGAAGTCATATCTTGTCTAGTCTTGCCTAGATCCAGTACATGGCTATCTTAGGACATGCTTGTGTATGTTTTACTTTATCGATAATTGGTTAGAGACTAAGTTTTGTTCAGATGAAGGGTTATAATCCCGGTCCTTGTTTGGTTTACGGGTTGTAACTTGGTTACCGGAATAGTCATTTAGTTATCTTATCGTTTATCACCCTGTTTTATCTAACTCATGTCTTTTGTTATTTCATTTATGTCTTTATGTGCTAATATGCTGGTTTTAGTTCTTAAGTGAAGCCTTCCTTGTGGCACTTGCTCTTTCTGGGGTCTGATCCAACTGGTTTCGTATGGCCAAATTTCGGAGCAGCACCCGAGGATCTTCCAGCCTTCCAGCCAGATGGTGAACACTAGACGTAACCCTGGCAATGAGTGAATTTTATTTTGCTCTCCCTGCACTCTATTGTAAATTATTCTTTTGAGACTTTTAACCGCCGAGCAAGTGTTAGCTCGTGTTGAATACTTATATTTCTTATCTGCCTAAGGACTGTAACATGATTGACAAATTCTAGGGTTGATCATGTATGACTGAAACTCTTGCTAGTCCTTGCGTTTTGTACGACTAGCTTCATGATCATCTGTATATAAAATATATGGGATGCCTTACTATTGAATATCTGATGGTCTAACATCTTGTAACTATTATTGTTTGCTTAAGATTGAGATACTAGGCTTGTCCTTGACTATAAGAGACTGATGGCTTGTAGATAAACCCTCATGCATCTAGAAAGCCGTGACCGTACGTCGATGTGGGTTACACTTCTATATATGTAGCTGGCTGTGTCTGTCCCCTCTCTCTAGTATTCTGGTTCGGGGGCGTGACACGTAACAAATTTTTGTGGTGGCCCATGCAGGTCCATTTTCGTAAAAGATTACGAACTCGTGATCATACTTAAGCTAGTCGTACTATTGCGAGCCTGCGACTAGGAAAATGCACATTCACAATTAGGACTAATTTAATTTCAGGAGAAGGACTAGGAATAGGAAACCCTTTGGGTAGTTAAGGTTGCTATATATGCCACGTGATTTACATAGAAATTTATTGAATTCTAAACCATATTATATAACTTAGGGATCCTCCTAGAAGGATATTGGTTTTATTTAATACGAGGGTATGACGCAAGGTGGGTAGATTCTTCGTTTGGTAATCTAGGCCTCCCTCATTCCTAATCATTGTGCAATTTTATTTTCTCCCCTCTAACCACCATCGTCATATCATAAAGGTTGTATTGCCCATTTATTTCCTATTAGCTATAGTAATCTATCTTTCTAAGAAACATTGTTTTAACTCCACCCATTGTGTTTGAGCCTAACATGAGCGTAACATATCCATATGTTTATTTCGTGCTAGATTTGTTGAAATTTAAGATACGCATGTGTTCCTTTCGATTCTTGAATACTAGAGAAATAAAAATTAGAAACTTTTGTTCTATTTTGTTCAACCACCTTCATAATGGATCGTTTGGTCTTTAACATTGATATCTAAGTGATCATTTTATTTAAATTGATATTTTCTTCAAGGACAGATACGTATACCTTTCTATCATGATCAATTTGCTGGAATTCTAGAAGCTTCTTTGAAATTTATGAATATAGTTGGAATAATTTTCGATGACTCATAATGGCAAGACAGCAGCGCACTGTCGCCATTTATTTGAATTATGGAGACTACGGATTCACTGCAGCCAGCAGCGCACTGGCGAGACATGACCCCTAAGTTGAAGTAATTCCAAATAAGCGTGGGTGATTGAGCATTATTAAAACTATGTCTTGGTTTTCCTATTTCATCCTTGAGTTGTTATGTCAAGATTAGATAGAGTTGATAGGACATTCGTTACCATATCATTACTTGAGTTGTGGAACCAAGAGTTTATTGCAACTAGCTGTACACTGATGAGACATAAATTTTCGGTAAAGTGACTTCGGATATGTGTACGAGTTTCGAAACCATAGAGGCTACATCTTTTACTGGCATATGACTATTAAGTTTTCAAATTGACTTGTACCTTATTCCTACTTACCATCTTCTCAATAAACTGGTTGTTCTTCCTCCTCCCTTCTCCTTCTATTTTTTTTGAATCATCATTTTTAAACCTATTTTGATTTCCTTCCCCTAGATTCCTAAAATGTAGCTAGATTTTGGGTTCTAACCTAAATGATTATAGATAAATATTTAAGTGTATCGAAACGATTTTGTTTTGAACATCCTTAAAAGATTTCGACCGCGACTAGACTTTTTTCTATTATATGTTGATCGAGTTAATTTGCATGTTTTCCTAGGTTTTGATTCTATAATCGTGTCTAAGCAGTTTTGCTTAACTAATTGACCATGCCAAAAATGATTTTAATTTTTATCGTTGACCATGCCTATATAGTTCCATCAGTAGCCAATCGTGCCTAGAGACTTTTCTTGTTTAAACTAATCCTATTTCGAAGATATCCTTATCATTGTGACTAGATCCTGTTGACTATACCTTATCCGTGCCACATAGTATCTTTTCTTAATGTTTAAATTCTATTAACGATCTAACTGGTTTGGCCATTGATCAAATCACTTTCTTGGTTATATTTTTAGTCATACCTAATCGTGCCCTTGAAATTTCGAGGACGAAATTTTTTCAAGGTGGGTAGATTTGTAACTCCTCTTCCCAAATTTCCCTAATTATTAATTTTGTTCTCTCTTTTATTGTGCTTGAAGGTCGATTTCGTCGAGACTTTGCGAGTAACGTTATGATTAATTTCTATTGAAAAACAAGTTTTTAGAATTAAATACTTTGAGAATGCTATAATTATAAAAGATGTTTTAATCATTATTCTTGACTTTCACCTGATTTGATGATATCTTTATAGACAAAAGGATTTGCCAATTATTTTTAAATATTACGTTGAAAGTAATTTCCTAAATTTGGTTTATTCTACTTCGCGTTTAAAGTGATTTTTTTCTTAAAATTTAGTATAAAACATTTACCATTATTTTTTTATGCTTCCAAAACTAATTAAATTTATGATTTGCGATTACCGTTTACTTTTCGTAGAAATATTTATTTCTATAATATTTACTGGTTTATTATTATATAATGTACTTCTAGAATTATTTAATCTAATATTATCAATTATTTTACGATTTGAATTTACGAAGTAGGATTAAAATATTATTTGATATTATTAAGTGTTATCCTTGAATAAGAATAAGATTTATGGAATTATTTTAGATAAGGTTATAGATTAAAAGAAAATATATTTTAAGCTATCCCCATAGTATCATATATTACTTAGATTATTTTGAGGATACTAATTATTAGTTTAAAAGGGATATATTATGATCACTTGTTGTATTAAGATTATATTAGTCTTTTAAAATTCTTTGGGTTTAAAATTATGGGTTAAGATCCAGTTAAACTAATTTTAAATAGTTATTCAGTTTTAAACTAGGGAAAAAGATGTATCCACTAGAACTTCTAATTCTTATCCATTTAGGGATTACCTCCCCTATTTGAGGAGAGATAATTTTCCCAAACCCAAAACAAATTCTCAAAAACAAAGCCAACCACCATAACAGATTTCTCCCACACCTATCACCATCGTCACCCCAACACTCTCCAATGCTCATTCACAAATACGGGAAGACCACCATGTCCACCTTTCCTCTCTCGGCTCTCTGAACATATAACCAATCCTTCTTACTACCTATCTTCCTCTACTGCCTACTCCTTGAAAGCCAAACCCTGGTCGTCATCCTCTCCCCGCCGAGACCTGCCATCACGCGGATCCCGCTGACCTATCGCGGGCCATCTCCATGCCATCACCCCACCGTGTGAAACTTTGAAGCAGACCACCAATGTCTTCGCATACGACTGACGTCGACCGGCAGGGCCAACCTACTACTCGCCGTCCCGCTCCCTGCACCCATGTCATCGAGTTTCCAACCACAGCAAAATTAGTGTCCTCGTGTCCGTGTCCAACACAAAGATTACAATATCAATTGTGTCCGGACCCGTGCGTCCGTGTCCGTGTCCGCACCCATGCTATTTTGCATCAAACAATACACCCACAGAGCCCCATTTTCGTGTCTAACATCAGACACATCCCAATTCGATACAACAACCTCCCATAAAGAAAATCTTGAACCTAGTTATTCCGGCCAGCATCGGTGAGTGCTGTGTCGCCCTCCTCTGTACAGCGCCGCCACCAGCCGAGGACACCTAACTGCCACCAACGGCTTCCACCACCACCGTTCCTTCCCTGCCCGCCTCCATACGCCGCACATCTTCCATCTCAGCCGGCAGCCAACTCCGCGACCAACCAAAACAAAAAACAAACACCAACACCACCGCCACTTACCTCCAGAGCCGTTGCGCGCGGGCAACCCTCTCTGTCGTCGTATCCCTCGCCAGCGACGAGCGGCCCCGCCCGAGGCCGCAATTCCGCCGTGCCTCCTCGTGTGCATCGTCCACAACCGCGCACACGCCAGTCAGTAACGAGCCGTGTTACAGCAGCATGATCACGCCCACATAACTCGGCGAGCGTCCAACTCCGCCGTCGTGTCGTGCCTACTCGCGGCAAGGACGGGGACCGCCAGATCCGGGCGCCACTCAGCTGCCGCCACCGGTCCGCTCGACACCGTGGACGGCCAGTCTCGAGCCGACCTCCGCCGAGAGCCGCGAGTCGAGCGCCAGACCGGGACCACCGTTCGTCGACCGCGCTTCCCCAAGCGAGCTGCGCCAGCCTCCGCGCCAAACAACGCGTGCGGCTGCATCACCGTGCCCTTCCGACGAGCCTCGGTAAGAAAAACCCATTTATTCTCGATCAATCCTTAAAGCCCTCTGTTCCCACTCTCTTTCTCTCTTTAGAAGCTAGTAATGGTTTAATCATACATGATTATTATTATTATATTATATACAAAGGAAACGTCTCTACCTTATATGTACTTTGTTATTACTTTAGGTAGAAGGAAGAGTAATTCTTACTTTATTGTTGTTACTATTATTTCTTCTACTGATTGTGCCAGATAATAATTATTAATATTATCATTGTTACTTTGTTACAGGTTTATTACTTAATATTATTATTATTATTGATTTTATGTTATTCTTGCTATTTGTTATTAATAATATTGTATATAACTATATATTAAATATTTCTTTAAAACAAATATATAAGTGTTTTAATATAGAAATTTATATATAAAGCTTATTTTATAGATTTTATAACATATCTATAGGTATACACTTGGATGGACTTTATTTGAACTTTACATTAATAAGATGTCTTACATAAAATTAATGGGCTTTATTATGCTTAGTTTTTGGATTATTGTAATTCAAAGTATTTTCTGGTAATAATTATTTTGGGGCCAGGTCTTAATATTCGGACTTAGATAATTGTTATGAGCTTCTATTTTAAAAGATTTATGTACGTTACATATCTATTGCCTCAAACATATTTTATATACATATTATGCATAATTTGAAATAGCTAAATATTTTCTTAATATACTAATGGTCTTTCAAACCATAAAAGGATTCTAATTTTAGTTTTGGGCTTTTTATTTGGTTAATTACCTTCTAAAATTATTATTAAAGATTATTAAAGATATTCATAGAATCAAATGGTAATATTTCTTAAAAAGGGATTAATAACTACTACGTTATGAATATTTTATAAGTATCAATATATTTTTCTAGTTAAATAATTACTTTTCCAAAGTTAGAAATCTTCCTAGCTAGATTATTAGATTGTCATTGATCTGGCTAACCATATTCCTACTTCTTTTGACTCCTTCACACAACTCTAGCCAACTGGACTATCTTGGACCCCACGGGACTATATATCGGTTTCACCAGTTAAGGACCTCAAGCAAGTGCACTTTCTGATTGCTTTCGATTTGTAGTAGTTTTTCCATTTCATATTTATGCTTATGGTATCTTGCTTGTTGACACATTGTTACACGGATTAGTGTCATGGATCTCTACATACGTTATTTCTTGATTGTTGTATTTTCGTGTTTCATGACTTGTTCGAGTCCATGAGTACTAGTCGGGAGAGAAAATATCTTAGTAGACATGTGGACTACCCAGAACTATCCCTCGTGTCTTTCTGGAGAATAGCAGCTGCATACGACACGTGCAGGGTGCCTGATTTATCCCTTAGCCGTTCACATGTCGAAACTGATATTTCAAAACACATAGATAGTTGTCTTTTATTTGTTTTCTTGTTTTCTTCACCGCTTGCCATGATATCAGTTACTTTCTAGTTTTTATCTCACATATGTTATTTTCATGTCTTGTAAATTCTATTGTGTTTTCGCATTGCCGTTGGTTTGTGTGCTTGTTACATTTCTGACCGGAAACCAATATTTTTTAGGTTGACTGTGGCTTCTCTTAGCATTGGGAGATACGGGTATACTTGCAGGCTAAAACCTAGAATTTAGATATATGTGATATCATTTTCATTACTTGTAAGAACTTTGTACTTTTTTTTAAATGTAAATCTTGTAATAATTTGTAGATTTGATTTAGAAATGTGAATGAGAAATAAATGTTATATTTATGTGATTTTGAGCATCATGGTCGTGACAGCGTTCTACCGCCGACTCTGCGGCGTAGGCTGGCTTGGACACGTCTTATATCCGAAAAGCGGGTGCGGGTCGTGATGTCACTCCCGTTTCTCGTTATACGTATCTTCAGTATACGTATACGGATTTTTGACATTTATCAGGTGGACCGTAGTTAGACTTGTCTTGCTTAGCCTAGTCTTGGTTTAATCTTGACTTGGTTTATTTGGTTTGGTTTGGTTCAATTTCACTTGGTTTAGCTTGCTTGGTTTATTTTGGTTTGATTTTGGTTTGGTTTGAGATGGTGAGGCTTACTATATAAGTCAACTCCACTCTCTCTCCTTCATTATTTCTCATAACTTCTTCTTCCTCCATTACTCTCCCACCAACCTAGAGAGCTTAGGCAATTGCAACTTGCTTCATGATTGATCTTCCATTTTATTGTTTTTTCTTCTTCTCTACATGATTTTAAGCATCTTTAGGACTTGGATTTTTCGGTTTGGACGGATGGATTTTTGTAGATCTAAGTTTGTAGTCTTTTCGGTTTTCTTAGATTTTGATCCACCAAACTGTAGTGCTCCGCTCCCGTTGGGGCGAAGCACTATGTAATAGGCTCGTGGCAAGTCAGACATGGTCGGGAACATAGATGGCTAGTCTGACTCGGCGACGAGTTTGGCATACAAAAACCATGGCATCAATAAAATCGATTTAGACGAGTGATATTAGTACCATTCCAACTAATGGATCGGCTACTGTTGGAATAAGTCCTAGATGCAGTAGGTTGTGTCTTGGCGAATGAACTCTAAAGAGAGCGACACAACCAGTCTGCTGCTGGTTTTATTGGTTTTCTTGGCTTTCTGAATGAATTGTTTCGTGGATTTGATAAGTGTGCTTTCGCGTCGATTTTTGAATGCGTCTTTGGGAATTTCGAAGGAAGGATTGAAGGAAGGGTTCTAATTTGATACTCGTGCCATTGCAGGAGTTCGTGTAACTGACGCTTGACCGTCGCGAAGCGTTCTCCTACTCTCGGCGCAATCTCTCTAGGTGGGTGGTTCTTCGGCCCCTTCTTTTCTACTCCTTCCTGCCAACTAAATTCTTAAAGTTCAACGTTCAAATCGATGATGCAAACGAGATGTATACTTTGCCACTAAGAACCAGAACTCGGGATAATATAGCAACCTAGAGAAGTTAACTCCGAATCTATAAGTTCACACTAAGTAGAGAAAAGATAAAGTTCTAGGAAAGAGATAGAATTTATTTCATGCGCTGCAAAACACAACGAAGAAACCTTGGTTGCGGTATATCACGCCTCAAAGAATTTGGTGCCTACGGGATGCTAAATCAGAACGTACGGCTTCGAGGAAAAGAACCCTTGCACGAGTAGGAATGATTATGTAGTTTGATAATGTTTGCGCTCTACAATTTACTTCATACATATTAAACTGTTCATACATTTACATGGTCATGGACGACTTGTGCACAAGGTAAGCTTTCCTCGAGACAGTACCCGGGGCGCTGGAACCGAATCGGCCTAGGAGGAAATTATGGAATCGTGCTTCGGTGTGAGGCATTGCGAGACCTCCAGTTAGGCTCGCAACCTGAACTGGTAGGGCGCGCCGCAATGCTACGTAATCGTCCTTCATGGTGTCGATATCACCAATGACCACATTTAAGATAGATTGCATGCTCACCTATTGTCTTGTGCAGGTGGTAAGTGTTAGGTATATTTTGTGCAGGAAAGGAGAACGACCGTGGTAAGAATAGTTGAATTGGTTATGTTGTTATCATTTAAAATGTGCCTTCGATATGAACTGCAAATCATATAGTTCTAAATAGAAAGATCACTTCGTATGCTAAAATCCTTAATAAGCAGTGTCGGTTTAGACGAGTGGGTTCGTCCCATCCACTAGCAAGTGTGCTAACCCCCAACTCCCCAGGTAACGAGCACGCTGCGGGAGCTCGAGACTAGACTGAAGCTGAAGAACGGGAGGCGGCTTGAAGCTCTCCTATTTTAAAGTATTTTAAAGCCCAATTCAGATCGAAGGCTTTTGTTCAAATGTATAAAGGGGCATGACTGTATGGAACGCCGAGGATTATTTCACGGCAAGCTTGTCGAAAGTTTTCTTTTGCGTTTCAAGATGTAGCTGCAACAACATATGAAATGTAAAAATGACCTTGCACATACTTTGCAAGTTTTATGAATGAAAAGCTAAATTCCTGCCTATTCTATGTCTTCAACTCTCTACACTGTTTAATTATTTCAATACGTCGTGTCAAAGAAAATTCCAAGTGCACATTCTTGCCTTATGCAAGTCCAATAAAGACTTGTACGGTATCACGTTCCGGCTCGTGGGATCGATTTATCTTGAGTCAAGATGAGGACGACCGATTTGGTGAGTCGGGGCATGACAAAAACTTTATTATTTTCAAGTTTTGATTGTTCTATGTTGTAGAGAATTCGATTTTACCCAAAATTGACCTTTAAAAAGTTAGATTTTGATTTGTTTTGAGGAAGTTATGGCCGAAGCAAGTTTTGGACATCTTCTATGTTCATCTGTCCTAGTTCTGGCAGGGACGATGAATAGTGCCATGGCTTGCATAGTGCCACATGCTTGCATAGTGTCGTAGGCTTGCATGGCTTGCATAGTTCCGCAGGCTTGCATAGTGCCGCATGGCTTTCATAGTACCGCAGGCTTGTGTAGCATGGATGAATAGTGCCGTAGGCTTGCATAGTGCCGTATAGGGCCTATTTTGGCTGTTTTATGCCCTATTTGGCTGAATTGTGGCCAGAATTTCTCCCAACTCCCAACATGAAAGTTGTAGATCTTTTCCTTGGCTTCAAGAATATGTTACTAGCTATTTTTATGCAAGTTTCTCTCATTCATAATAATGTAAGGATATGACACGATAGTGGCCTGTTAAGGCACACTCTTAACAAGTAACAAGTAACTTGACATGATAACTCTTAAATAGTGACCAGTCGTGGTGCATTCTTGACAAGCAACCTTGACATAATAATTCTTGATGGTGGTCCGTGTTTCACTTAACAAAATGCCTTGAAGGAATTGGCTTTTGAAAATAAAACGAAAAAAAGTACAAGAAGTACAAATTTGATTCTGGGGAAGTATTGCTATGGAAGTCTGATTCGTAAATGATCACTTTGTTCTTTGGACCATATGATGATGATGAAGATCACTGCTTGAAGTAGAACAACTGGAAGAACTAAGTCACCAGAAAGGTATCGACGCAATTGGGCACTGATGGCGAGGCCGAATGCTTTTCTGCTTTGCTTCACTCTGTTCTGAAAGAAAAGTTGAAGAAAAATGCTCTGGAGAATCAAAATCTCTAAGTTCTGATCTCTGTATTCTCTCCTGTCTCTCTCTCTTCTCCCTGTCTGTCTCTGTCGTTGTGAGAAAAATAAGTCTATTTATAGACTTGGGCTCTTGTGCGTAAAAACTCAGCAAAAGTTCCATCTTTACGCTAACAACTGCCACCCATGATCGAAGCCATCCTCTGCATATGTTGACGTGTGTCCCATCACTTCAGTAAGGATAGGATGCATGTACACACGTTCTTCGAGAAGAGTGGTATGAAAGCCACGTAAGCAAACCACGTTCCAAACTGGTGGAGGAGAATAGGGCGTAAAAATAGCCCCAATGTACTCTGAGCGTAAAGCAATAGATTTGGCGTAAAATGGCCTTGACATAGACTTCCCGCGTAAAGTGGTTATTAAATAACCTTGAGCGTAAAAGCAGCTCAAATAGACTTTATACACACGTCGACTGTTGAGCGTAAAGGCTCGTATAATCTTCGTGCGTAAAAGAAGCCGTAGTGTAAGCGTAAAGTAGCTCAATCCACACACTAAACGACAACATTGGTCTCTGTGTAAAAATAAATCCCTTTGTGATATATGCCATCATTAATATCTCCATGTCAGAGTTTGCATTAAATGCGAGATTTGACAGCTTTGTCCAGCGTAAAAGTGGCTGCTCTGTCCTTGGCGTAAAATTATGGGTGTAAACCCGAGCATAAAATGATCAGCCTGCTTAGGCGTAAAACGATTAGCCTAGTCTTGGACGTAAAGAGATTGCCCGCTCTGCTAGGCGTAAAGCAGATCACTTATGAATGAGATGACTCTTTCTTTGAAGCACTTTTTACGCTCCTACAAGACCCCCTTCAAAGTTTTCAAATATCTCCAAAATTTGAAACACTTTGAACAGAAGCGTAAAAGTTGAGATTTGATCAGTCAGCGTAAAATTTGGGATACGCAACCGTCATCTGCGTAAAAGCGGGGATATCCAACAGTCGGCGTAATTATAGGGATATCCAATCAGTCGGTTTTGAATCTCTCTATAAATAGGTCTTTTCAGAGAGAGAAAACACTTTTACTCATCTTCTTGAATTCCTTTGCCCTTTCTTTCTTCGAAACTCTAATCTGATGGCTCCTAAGAAATCATCCGCCGCCGGTAGCAAGGGGAAGAAACCAGCCATTGATTCGTCATCGACTGATCATGTGAAAACCCCTATTCAGTCATCAACGCCACAACGAAATCCCAACCCGGCCGTGGCTCCGCCTATGATGGGTAAAACCCTATTCTTTGGCTGGAAACATCCGTCGAGGAAGAAGAAGATAAGCCAAACTTTCAGCTTTTTACGCCCACATTGTACGTGTTAGCGTAAAGCTGAAACAACATCATACGCCCACGTTGTTCGTGTTAGCGTAAAAGATAAAAAGAATACGCCCACGTTACACGTGTCAGCGTAAAATTTGGTTTTCCGTCCACAATTAGTGTGCTAGCGTAAAACTTAACTACGCTCATGTTTATACATGCCAGCGTAAAAAGTTGTATTACGCTCATATTACTATGTTGTAGCGTAAAGTTTATCAATCATTGAGAGACTTTGTCGAACAAAGACTTCATAAGCTTTTCATCAACTTTTAGTAATCATAAAAAACTTCGAACTAACTTGATCTCTTTTGTTATTTTACCAGTGGATTTGCAAGTTCACCCTCTCGTAGAAGTTTTTGGCTCCTCGGTCGGCATGTTGGGTTCAAATTATCTGGAGGATCTGTCTCATGTCCGATTTCCCCAATCCAACCAGATTACCCTAAAGAAAGGGCACAGTTGATAGCAGCTCAAGGGGATAGGATGTTGCTATCCATGATAAATGGGGAATTGTTGAGTTCACTAGATGGACAACACTTCGCAAAACCAGCCTTTCTATTTGGAGATGCCATTGATTGTAAATCCCAGACACACCCCAAGAAGGAGTCGTGGGTTTTCAAATTTGGAGATAGAGCCATGTATCTTCCGGATATGGACAGAGATTATCCTTTGTCAGCATTCGTCCATGCTACTCATCCTCGACAAATGTTGTGGAATTTGACTCCGAGCAATCATGGACGACCAGGTAGAATTATTTTCAAGAGAGAGCATGCCAATGATATGGGATACTTTGCTAGTATTCCCAATGGAGGTGTTACTTCTATCTTTGGCCTTATGCCAGGCTCTAATCCTAGCGAAGATTCGGGTTTAATACAGTCAGTACAAACCCAGATGTTTGTCAACAAATTTATGAGGGCTGCTGTATTATATCCCCAAACAAACCCCAAACTGCCAGGATGGTTGACTCCATTCAACCAGAGTTGGATCCAGATAAGTCTTTGGATGATGAAGAACTTTGAGGCAGAGTTGAAAGATATTGGCTTGTATGAAGCGGTAGCTTCCACCAGTCAGGGTATTCCTCCGAATAGAAACTTATTTCTGGCCTTGATGGAGATATATATAAGTTCAACTGGAACTTTTGCCACCCCGAAAGGTGAAATGGGTCTTGCCCTTCATGAGATGCAATTTATCTCGAAGCTGCTAATGGGGGAAGCCCCATATGAAGAATACGTTCCCTCAAACAGGGAGCTCGCTAAAATCAGAGGAGTTAACCCTCAGTTAATCGAGGTATACGAAGAACTGATGTGTCACTACCTGATTTGTACTACGATGCATGAAAGTACATCCTATTTGGCGTATATCAACAAGTGGACGACTTATCTCTTCTTCCATAAAGATAAGATATCCAAGGAAGACAAAGAAAGGTTTCCGAAAAACAAAGCTCCAGTAATCAACATAGATTCGACAATCCCCTCTAACAAAGTTCGGGATATGATGATTACTTACAAATTCTCGAATAAATATCTGTCTACGAAGACTGGGGAATTTCCTGCCGGAACTGAAGCCTTGAGCTTCCTTAGATATGGTAGTCAGAAAATCTCTCGAAGAGCATTGCTGGCAGGCTTTCTTTCTTTATGGTTGAGAAGATGGGTTGTACCGGGTATTGGTACTGTTGACGGAATCCACCGTAGTGTGCTATGGCCGGCAGTACGTCTGGTTTTTAAAGTCAGGATTAACCTGCTGTCAGCCATGGTGTGTCGAATAAATGCAGGTTTAAGGACCTTCGGCGAGGAGTTAATCAACAATGCTCCTCATCGGAATGTTTTCCCTAGAGTAGAAATGCCCTACACTTATCTGATGGGCTGGCTGTTGCATCACAACTGCAGATTGTTACCGCCAGGCCCAGGTGATGATGCGGAGGTCTTCTTCCAAAAATTCAGCAAAGCTACATGGATCGCTACGACTGTGGCGGATACCCAAGCAGTTCTGAACTATTCTTATGGTTGGAACTTCTTCTGTACCCGGCCGCAAGTTCCAGCAGATTGCTTCGGTGTTCAGTTTGAAGATGAAGTTGAAGGAAGAGTTGTATTACGACAGTCAGTCTTTAGATGGCTTCAGTGCATCAGACCTTCTCATCTGATGTACAGAAATAAAGATAATTGTGCGTTTGAACCATACTTACCCAGTAGGTTTGCTCGCCAATTTGCTTACGACCAACTTCATGTTGGTAATCCTTCAACTAATTTCCGTCACTATAGAAAATTACTTGACGGAGCTAGGGGTTGAAGGTATTTCGGTACTGCTCGGATTGGTGCTAAATTTAGAATTTCGACCGCCACCAGCACTACAGAACTACGTATACTCCATACGTATGCCCACTTTTACGCTTCAATTCGTTCTTTTGCCCACGGTTACAATATGATGGGTAGTCTGAGGTGGCCTAAAGAAGGAGATATTGAGGAGCAGGTCAGGGTACCAGCAGACATCCCTGACGATACTGGCATTCCAGATCCATTTTTAGAAGTTATCCCAACAGGAGTTGGAGAACCAGCTGCAGAACCTATCATCATTGGCAAAGGCCGAAAAAGAAAACAAAGTGCAGTCGTCACATCTCCAACGAAAACTCCGGAAAAAAGGAAGAGATCTACCACAAAAGGGCCTTCCAAACCAAGAGCTCACACTCCAGAAGAGGACATTTTGATTGAAGAAGATCCTCTTGTCGGTTCTTTCTCAATCCATCCTGGAGAAGGATCTTCAGCCCCTCCACCGATAGTTGGATCAGGAGCTGTAACACTTTTGTCTCCTGGACGTCTTAGCACCTTACTCCATTTATCTTTGCCGTCCAAGGCACAAGTTACGGAGGGTACTACTACTGCATCCACAGCTGATCAAGATCGTATTCCATCAGACAAACCGGCTCTTGACTTTGAGGATGATGACTGGGATGGTGATTATGATACATATCTTGAAAAAAATGCACATATTCCAAGTATTATACAAAACATGTACGGAATTATATATCATGATTTTGTATACTAACTTATTCTGTTCGTTTTGCAGATGTCATAATCGCACCAAAGCCTGTAGCTCCTCCTCAAGAAGAAGACATTTATGAGGAAAATGAGGAATCTGAAGAGGGAGCTTCTTTTTCAGAAGACGCAGACGTCGAGGAGGGAGAAGTGCAAAAGCATGAGATGGAGCCTCAAGAAGAACATCCTCCATCATTTGTGGCACAACAAACACAATCTGAAGTGTCCTCTCCTGCTGAGGACCAACACAAAGAGAAGACTACAGTCGACCCCACTGTAGGTGATGATGGAGCTGCTGGAGGAGAACTAGACTTGAATAAAGAATCAGCTGTAGAGAGTCTCACCACAACTGAAGCAGCAAAAAATCCTGCGTAGCAATCAGTTGAAGAAGATGCTGGAGGCATGCTTGAACTTCCAACAGAAACTGAGGAAATTATAATAACATCCTCCACTGTCATTACTGATCCAGTACCAGTTTCTGATAAGCCAATGCCAGAATCTGAATCAGCTCCTGTAGTTGTCACCATATCCACCAACATTACCGCCGCCAGAACTCCAGAAACGGCTGGAGTGACACATATTGAAAATATTGCTTCTGAAAATCCTGGAAACCAAGCAGCAGTAGCAACAATGGCTCCATGTCAGCTTGTTGCTATACCAACAATATCTGCAGATATTGGAGATACAATTCCCGAAACTTCTGAGAATCAATTGGCTATGACGGCAGTAACAACAACGGCTTCGTCTCATCCTGCTGTCATGCCAACCACATCTGTTCCCGATCTCCAAAGAAAAGATTTATTAGATATTGCCGCCACACCTAGCTCCAGCGTAGAGATGAATCTCCTGGTTGAGATTCATACTGAAACTTTTTATAAAACTCTGGCAACTTTGATAAAGATGGTCCTGAATAAAGGTCTCAGCTATGAGATTTTGAAGACGGCAATGGGTCTGACTATCAAGAATGTTGCCATGTTCAATGATGTTGAGAGAGCTGCCACATTGGAGAAAATTGTGGAGGACCTTGAGCAGCCGATTGGAGAATATCTCAAGCTATCAAATGAGACTGTTGAAGGCCTCATTCAGGAGGAGTATGAAGCCTTAACAGCTGATTATCTTGCTGGAGAGACTACATATAATACAGTTCTCCATGAACACAGTCTGAATGTTGCCAAAGAGAAAGCCTTTTTGGCTGGCATAAAACCTGCACTGCATAGTCACAGAGTGGCTTATGATGCTTTGAACATAGATATTCAGAGCAAGAATGACAGAATCCGCGAAGTCGAGGCAGAGCTAGCTTGCTTGAAGGGTGAAAGGGAGAAGATGATCGATGCTCAAAATCTGCACCTCACCCAAAGCTCAATTTTAGAAGAACAAGCTTTTAGGGCTGAGTCGACCATCCGAACCCTTGATGAAGCCAAGGACAATTTGATAATCACCTTTGCTGAACTTTCGTGTATTTGCACTCCTGAAGCTCGACGTGCAGAGGCTACCAAGAAGGTTATGAGTTCTCGTGGCAGACGGCTAGAAGAATTAAAGAAGTTGCTCCAAGATGTTTCCATTCCACCTTAAGAGAGTGTTTTGTCATCTTTTTGTCTTATTCATTCTGTAGTGATTCCACCAGAAATGAATGAAAGATTTGTTTTGTGATCCTATTGTTTATTTAAAATTTAAACAATAGGTAAGAGGTAGAAAGCACTTATCAGAGGTAATATGGACGTGATAAGTCTTTTAAACTCAACGTATTATATCTATCCCGAGGTAATATGAACATGATAGATAATGAAATCTTGTTTTGTATGAGATAGAAAATACTCATCAGAGGTTATATGAACATGACAAGTTTTCTAAACTTAAAACATTATATCTATCCAGAGGTAATATGAACATGATAGATAATGTAATCTTATTTTCTGTTTAGAGTGTACAATACTATCAGAGGTAATATGAACATGACAGTATGTAAGAACCCAAAGAAAAGTAGATTAATATCTATGCAGAGGTCAAATGGATATGATAGATAGGAAAAGAAGGTGGATTTAGTGTTTATCCAGAGGTTATGAAAACATGATAAATAATAAATCCAACTTTATATACCAATTGGTAAGATAGGAGATCAAAATCCCTCTCCAAAGAGACAAGTAATCAGCTTAACCAAACTTTGGTAGCTGGGGATCAAGAAGACAGATGTCATTGAAGATATATATGAGAGAAATAAATGAACCGATGGTGGCTCAAGGAACATTTTCAAATGGCTCGGATTCACCATCAGTTTGAACCATATTGACTGAAAATACTTGTCCAGATTCATCTTCAGATTGAATTTCCTCTGAATCTGATGATTGCGAAGAGCTAGAAGAGAATTCTTCTTGTATATCATCATAAAACATGTGGGACGGATCATATCCCAACCCATGACGAGTCTTTTGGTAAAACGGATCGCCATATAATGGTAGTCGTCTATCCTTGCCATGATTGAGACCTTGCATAGTCTTCAAGTCATATCCCATGTTCTGGATAATCTTGATAGATTGTTGACTATACTTGTCAATTCGGATTCTTCCCTTGTCTTTATCCTTCAGCTCATCTGCCTGAGCAACAGGGATATTTCTAGCTAGGCCAAACACAATTTGGCGCTTGTTTTTCTTATCTGACGGAACCACGAAATAAGATTCTTCGTGACGTCTAAAAGTTACGCAAGCTTGTGATGAAGCGGCCACAGGTAGAAGATAAGGAGAAGATGTTAGGAACCTTTGAGCATAAGGTCCAACATCTATATGAGGAGGGAAAGAATTTTCCTTATGATCGATGTATAAAGTTTCTTCTGGCTCGATGTCGTCTTTATATCGATGACTTTGATTATCAGAAGATAAAGTCATTCTTTCGATAAACTTGACAGCCATATACTCGAAAAGGATTAATCATCAGTACAGAATGATCAATATTTACATCATTTACGATTTGACTGCTATGTCTCGGATTAATCATCAGTGGACCATTATCCGTCTTCTGCGTAGATTTGCCAAGATTGACAATCAATGGTGGTTCTGGATCATTTGTACAAGAAGTACGCCCTTTGACCTTGATCATAAAAGGTTGAACTTGGCTCTTAGCAGGAATATTTGTTGATTCCTCAGATGAAGTTTGAGTTCTTCCTTTAACCTTGATTATCAGAGGTTGATCATTAACAGATTGGGATTGGATTCGTCCCTTGACTATGATCTTCAAAGGTTGCTCCTCTGGCGGATCTTCATTAATAGACTGATCCTCGGTAGGTGGTTGATTTTCAGCCATGTATGATATCTCTTTCACATGCTCTTGTTAATAAAGCCTTGAATCAGAAAAATAGGCTTCGACACCCTTAAAGGGATTGATATCAGCAAACTCAATCTTCACAACTCCTTGGGAATCCACATACTTGAAGCATTGGTAGAGAGTTGAAGGTACAATATTATGCTCATGAATCCACGGTCTCCCTAAAAGGATATTATAGGAGACATTTGAGTTGATAACATAGAAAGTTACCGTGGTTCGAAGATCACCAATCTGAATCTGCAGTAGGGGCAACAATAGGGGCAGCAGCAGGGGCAGCAGCAGGGGCAGCAATAGGGGCAGCAGCAGCATATGCAGCAGCAGGAGCAGCAGCAAGCAGTGAAAACCCCCCTCCCTCCATTGCCTATAAGCCCCTTTAAGCCTATTTAACCCCCCCTTATATATATATATATATATATATATATATATATATATATATATATATGTTAAAAAAAAAAAAAAAAAAATATATATGTATAGATATGTATAGATAAGTAGATAGATAGTTAGAATTAGAATAGAATAGGAGGAGAAGAGTAAGGAAAAGAATAAGATGAAATTAGAGGAAGAAGGATTAGAAGAAGTTGGAAGTTGAGAAGAATAAGAAGAGAAGAAGAGTTAGAAAAGGAAGAATAAGAAGAAGATAGAAGAAGTTAGTAGGAGATAAGAGAAAAAGAGAAAAGAAGATTAGAAAAGAGAATGAGAGAATTAGAAGAAGGAAGAATTAGAATTTAGAGTTAAGAAAGAGATTTTGAATGAGGGCTAAAAAGGGAGTTTTAGGAGAAATCGAGTTAGAAGGGAAAATCGAGTTCCGAGTATCGGATCGCGACGAAACTTGATGTAGGCCTAGGTTATGTGAATTAGATTTTGCGGGTAGGATCCCGAGTGGGAATCGGGGTCGTAGGGTGCCGGTATCGCGCCGTATCAGTGCGTATCTTGAAATATTCAAGATATCTGCAACGGGCCGTAAGGTGGACTAGACGTCCACTTTATCTAGGTATTTTGATAGATAACGAACCTATAGGCTAGTACCCTACTACCCTAGGGAGATCGGATCAAAATACTAAGCGTAGGTAGGCTAATTAGGTTTCCACCTAGGCTAGAAATTTACCCTAAAAAGGGTAAATTAAGGAATTGGCCTACGGCCGAGAATTTGAGTTTGAAGTCCAAGATGGACTTGGATATGGGTTGTATAGGTTGGTAATGAGTAGAATTAGTCGTCTAAACCTAGTCTTGACCCCGGTTAACCACGGTTGACTTTTTAGACTAAAAGTCAACTATGGGTCAACACTTTATCCAATTTAGTTCCAAATTCTATTTAACTTGGACAGTTGACTAAAAGTCAACTATTAGTCACCAGTGACCTAGGGTTGACCTAGAGTTGACCTAGAGTTGATCAGAGTTGACCCGTTGACCAAAAGTCAACGGTAAGCCAGTTTTTGACCTAGTTTGATTCGGATTGACTTCTAATGTTCTTCCATGACCAAGATTGACCCAACTAGACATGTCTTGACCTAGAATGATTAAATAGGATTTAATTTAATTTAACTTTAATTCCTAAACATAGTATTGATACGTCTTGTTCTCTATATGTCCTCGAGACACTGCAGTTGATCCGGTCGACATATTTTATCATCTTACAGGCGAGTACATTCTCTGATACTTATTCCCAATTTATGATAACTGTTATGATTCATGTACTTAGTGTTGATATGCTTATTCCCGACACATGGTTCTCACGGATTGGTATTCTTGGATCCCGACGAGAGATGTTTTCTCCTTCTTAGGTTGGGATGTATTGAGCAAGCTCCCTTGTAGCTCTTGCTCAATATGTGGTCACTGATTCTAGAGAAGGCTAGCTACCTTCTCATTAGAATCCCGTGCAGTGACGTGTCCTGTCTGGATCCATTCTACCAGTTGGGGTAGGGGGAGTAGTAGCGTAGGCCTGTGATCAGATCCATCCTGCATTCCCGAACAGTGTGAGTCATATACCGCACTTATGACTTGCCAGGCCGATTCTTGACAGGTACCCAAGCCGATCACAAGCTGAAACTATTACTCACACACATTGGATATATAGCTTACCTTGATTTGTGTATATGCCATGATTCAATTCTACTTTCTTGTTCTAGCTCTAGCTTTACAGCTTACCATGCCATGATACATACATGTACATTCCATGATTTATTGTATATGCTCTATTTACAGTCTTATAGTTTTTATTCTATCTTGAGATCTGTTAGAAGATATATGTACTCGTTCTATCCTGACTGGACTGTTGATAAAATATTACAGATGCCGACGAGGGAGATTGCAGTACCTACTACGGTCCGGACGACGTAGTGGGCCTAGACTTGGTCCCGCAGGGCGTAGCTCCGCCTGACGAGACCATACCACTTGTTTAGTTAGAGTAGGTCTTTGTACTGGACTTTGTCTCCAGTTACTTTTGAGACTGTATTACTTTTGGACTGTATTAGAGACTGGACTTGTATATTATTTGTATTTGGACTTGACAGGTTATATTTTATCGTCTTGTTGTCTTTATCTTTCAGTCTTTACTTATCGTCTTAGAGTTGTGATTGAGTACTTATATATATTCATTACTTCTCCTCCGTTCGGAGTTGACCATATTCTCGACAGGTTTTGTTATATATATAAACTGTTGTCAGACTAAAAAATCTACAGTGTTCTACGCCGTTTTTTGGGTGAGGGCTGGGCGTTGTCGCGTTATGTGCCCTTTTAGCGGGTACGGGTCGTGACACATTTTAGTGGTGGCCCACGCAGGTCCTGAAGTCGCAATTAGTACGATGTCGTAGCGGCACTCGTCTTAGAGTGTTGACTATGAGCCTGTGTTACACATATAAGGTAGTAGGTTAAGAGTGCTCAATCACAGTAGGATCTTTTCTTGCTTATCTTGCTTACCGTCTTTGATATTGATTTACTGCATTCTAGCTATCCTCCTTTGATATTGCCTTTATGTGCCATATTGATATCTTCTTTTCAATTTGTCTCCAGGATAGTGATGACTCATTCTCCTGGCGAGGAGCACGGGGAGACGGAGAGGTCTGCCACCTCTGGCGGACAGGCTCCGGTCACTTCCTCGGCTGATGGGACTTCTGTTGGGGCTCTCGGAGGTACACCTCCAGCTACCTCGATGACCGTCCCTGGGGCCATTGCGGGTGCTCTTCCCGTAGTGTCGGGGGCTACAGCGGAAGCTGCCGGAGGCGTTCTTCCTCCGGAGCTATTCACTTAACAAAATGCCTTGAAGGAATTGCCTTTTGAAAATAAAATGAGAAAAAGTACAAGAAGTACAAATTTGATTCTGGGGAAGTATTGCTATGGAAGTCTGATTCGTAAATGATCACTTTGTTCCTTGTACCATATGATGATGATGAAGATCACTGCTTGAAGTAGAACAACTGGAAGAACTAAGTCACCAGAAAGGTATCGACGCACTTGGGCACTGATGGAGAGGCCGAATGCTTTCCTGCTTTGCTTCACTCTGTTCTGAAAGAAAAGTTGAAGAAGAATGCTCTGGAGAATCAAAATCTCTAAGTTATGATCTCTGTATTCTCTCATGTCTCTCTCTCTTCTCCCTGTCTGTCTCTGTCGTTGTGAGAAAAATAAGTCTATTTATAGACTTGGGCTCTTGTGCGTAAAAACTCAGCAAAAGTTCCATATTTATGCTAACAACTACCACCCATGATCGAAGCCATCCTCTGCATATGTTGACGTGTGTCCCATCACTTCAGTAAGGATAGGATGCATGTACACACGTTCTTCGAGAAGAGTTGCATGAAAGCCACGTAAGCAAACTACGTTCCAAACTGGTGGAGGAGAATAGGGCATAAAAATAGCCCCAATGTACTCTGAGCATAAAGCAGTAGATTTGGCGTAAAATGGCCTTGACATAGACTTCCCGCGTAAAGTGGTTATTAAATAACCTTGAGCATAAAAGCAGCTCAAATAGACTTTACGCATACGTCGACTGTTGAGCATAAAGGCTCGTATAATCTTCGTGCGTAAAAGAAGCCGTAGTGTGAGCGTAAAGTAGCTCAATCCACACACTAAACGACAACATTGGTCTCTGTGTAAAAACAAATCCCTTTGTGATATATGCCATCATTAATATCTCCATGTCAGAGTTTGCATTAAATGCGAGATTTAACAGCTTTGTCCAGCGTAAAAGTGGCTGCTCTGTCCTTGGCGTAAAATCATGGGTATAGACCCGAGCGTAAAATGATCAGCCTACTTAGGCGTAAAGCGATTAGCCTAGTCTTGGGCGTAAAGAGATTACCCGCTCTGCTAGGCGTAAAGCAGATCACTTATGAATGAGATGACTCTTTCTTTGAAGCACTTTTTACGCTCCTACAGTCCGTCGTGACGCACTCTTGACATGATAAGCAATCTTGATAGTGGCCCATCGTGGCGCACTCTTGACAAGTAATATTGATAAGTAAACCTAATATGACATGATAATCTTGAATATTGTTGCGACGGCTATCTTGACATGCTGAATAATAACTCATCTTGACACCGTAGGTGATTGTTCTTGAATGTGCTTGCATAAGCTACCAGTCTCGTCTCGTATCATGTCTAAGACTTGCATCCCTGATTACCACGGTCAGGGATTCATGCTGAATCTGACTAGGTTAATTACTAGATGGATCAAAGTAGCTCATATAGAGAGATGTTTCCAGTTACAGGCGTTTCCGTTATCTGGACGCCTTGAATAGACTTGTAGCCTGCCGTCGAGTAGGTCATATTTTCATTCTACTGTCATGTGGGGCACTTCTTGAAACAAGTAATATCACACTGTCATGTGTTGCACCCCCATGTCACCTAATAACTCTCTTAGGGTACATTTGTCTCCTGGACGATGTACCCACTATTATACTTACATGGGATACATTTGTCTCCTGGGCGATGTATCTACTATAAATTCTTGTAACTTGCGTCTGGATAACCTGGATAGCTGTAGGGCTTGTGACTGCCGGAACAACTCATTGTATTTTGCTAGTAACTAGGCTTGTGATAACCCTAGTTAGTTAAAGTATCAAGTCGTACTTTTTGTTTGGCCATGAATGTTGGATGAAGTCCTATCTTGTCTAGTCTTGCCTAGATCCAGTACATGGCTATCTTAGGACATGCTTGTGTATGCTTTACTTTATCGATAATTGGTAGAGACTAAGTTATGTTCAGGTGAAGGGTTACAACCCCGGTCTTTGTTTGGTTTACGGGTTGTAACTTGGTTACCGGAATAGTCCTTTAGTTATCTTATCGTTTATCACCCTATTTTATCTAACTCATGTCTTTTGTTATTTTATTTATGTCCTTATGTGCTAATATGGTAGTTTTAGTTCTCAAGTGAAGCCTTCCTTATGGCACTTGCTCTTTCTGGGGTCTGACCCAGCTGGTTTTGTATGACCAAATTTTGGAGCAGCACCCAAGGATCTTCCAGCCTTCCAGCCATATGGTGAACACTAGACGTAACCCTGGCAACGAGTGGGTTTTATTTTGCTCTCCCACTCTATTGTAAATTATTCTTTTGAGGCTTTTAGCCGCCGAACAAGTGTTAGCTCGTGTTGAATACTTATATTTCTTATCTGCCTAAGGGCTATAACATGATTGACAAATCCTAGGATTGATCATCTATGACTGAAACTCTTGCTAGTTCTCGCATTTTGTACGACTAGCTTCATGATCATCTATATATAAAATGTATGGGATGCCTTACTATTGAATATCTGATGGTCTAACATCTTGTAACTATTATTGTTTGCTTAAGATTGAGATACTAGGCTTGTCCTTGACCATAAGAGACTGATGGCTTGTAGATAAACCCTCATGCATCTAGACAACCATGACCGTACGTCGATGTGGGTTATACTTCTGGGGCATGACACGTAACAAGTTTTTGTGGTGGCCCATGCAGGTCCGTTTTTGCAAAAGATTACGAACTCGTGATAGTACTTAAGTTAGTCGTACTATTGCGAGCCTGCGACTAGGAAAATGCTCATTCACAATTAGGACTAATTTAATTTCAGGAGAAGGACTAGGAATAGGAAACCCTTTGGGTAGTTAAGGTTGCTATATATGTCACATGATTTACATAGAAATTTATTGAATTCTAAACCCTATTATATAACTTAGGGATCCTCCTAGAAGGATATTGGTTTTATTTAATACGAGGGTATGACCCAAGGTGGGTAGATTCTTTGTTTGGTAATCTAGGCCTCCCTTATTCCTAATCATTGTGCAATTTTATTTTCTCTCCTCTAACCGCCATCGTCATATCATAAAGGTTGTATTGCCTATTTATTTCCTATTAGCCATAGTAATCTATCTTTTTAAGAAACATTGTTTTAACTCCACCCATTGTGTTTGAGCCTACCATGATCGTAACATATCCATATGTTTATTTCGTGCTAGATTTGTTGAAATTTAAGATACGCATGTGTTCCTTTCGATTGTTGAATACTAGAGAAATAAAAATTAGAAACTTTTGTTCTCTTTTGTTCAACCACCTTCATAATCGATCATTTAGTCTTTAACATTGATATCTAAGTGTTCATTTTATTTAAATTGATATTTTCTTCAAGGATAGATACTTACACCTTTCTATCATGATCAATTTGCTGGAATTCTATAAGCTTCTTTGAAATTTATGAATATAGGTGGAATAATTTTCGATGACTCATAATGGCAAGACAGCAGCGCACTGTCGTCATTTATTTGAATTATGGAGACTACGGGTTCACTGCAGCCAGCAGTGCACTGGCGAGACATGAACCCTAAGTTGAAGTAATTCCAAATAAGCGTGGGTAATCGAGCATTATTAAAACTATGTCTTGGTTTTCCTATTTCATCCTTGAGTTGTTATGTCAAGATTAGATAGAGTTGATAGGGCATTCGTTACCGTATCATTGCTTGAGTTGTGGAACCAAGAGTTTATTGCAGCTAGTTGTACACTGGCGAGGCATAAATTTTCGATAAAGTGACTTCGGATATGTGTACGAGTTTCGAATACCATGGCTACATCTTTTACTGGCATATGACTATTAAATTTTCAAATTGACTTGTACCTTATTCCTAGTTACCACCTTCTCAATAAACTGGTTGTTCTTCCTCCTCCATTCTCCTTCTATTTTTTTTGAATCATCATTTTTAAACCTATTTTGATTTCCTTCCCCTAGATTCCTAAAATGTAGCTAGATTTTGGGTTCTAACCTAAATGATTATAGATAAATATTTAAGCGTATCGAAACGATTTTGTTTTGAACATCCTTAAAAGATTTCGACTGCGATTAGACTTTTTTCTATTATATGTTGATCGAGTCAATTTGCATGTTTTCCTAGGTTTTGATTCTATAATCATGTCTAAGCAGTTTTGCTTAACTAATTGACCATGCCAAAAATGATTTCAATTTTTATCGTTGACCATGCCTATATAGTTCCATCAGTAGTCAATCGTGCCTAGAGACTTTTCTTGTTTAAACTAATCCAATTTCGAAGATATCCTTACCATTGTGACTAGATCCTGTTGACTATACCTTATCCGTACCACATAGTATCTTTTCTTAATGTTTAATTCTATTAACGACCTAACTCGTTTGGCCATTAACCAAATCACTTTCTAGGTTATATTTTTAGTCATACGTAATCGTGCCCTTGAAATTTCGAGGACGAAATTTTTCCAAGGTGGGTAGATTTGTAACTCCTCTTCCCGAATTTCCCTAATTATTAATTTTTTTCTCTCTTTTATTGTGCTTAAAGGTCGATTTCGTCGAGACTTTGCGAGTAACGTTATGATTAATTTCTATTGAAAAACAAGTTTTTAGAATTAAATACTTTGAGAATGCTATAATTATAAAAGATGTTTTGATATTATTCCTGACTTTCACCTGATTTGATGATATCTTTATAGACAAAAGGATTTGCCAATTATTTTTAAATATTACATTGAAAGTAATTTCCTAAATTTGGTTTATTCTACTTCGCGTTTAAAGTGATTTTTTCCTTAAAATTTAGTATAAGACATTTACTATTATTTTTTATGCTTCCAAAACTAATTAAATTTATGATTTGCGATTACCGTTTACTTTTCGTAGAAATATTTATTTCTATAATATTTACTGGTTTATTATTATATAATGTACTTCTTGAATTATTTAATCTAATATTATCAATTATTTTACGATTTGAATTTACGAAGTAGGATTAAAATATTATTTGATATTATTAAGTGTTATCCTTGAATGAGAATAAGATTTATGGAATTATTTTAGATAAGGATATAGATTAAAAGAAAATATAATTTAAGTTATCCCCATAGTATCAGATATTACTTAGATTATTTTGAGGATATTAATTATTAGTTTAAAAGGGATATATTATGATCACTCGTTGAATTAAGATTATATTAGTCTTTTAAAATTCTTTGGGTTTAAAATTATGGGTTAAGATCAAGTTAAACTAGTTTTAAATAATTATTCGGTTTTAAACTAGGGAAAAGATGTATCCACTAGAACTTCTAATTCTTATCCATTTAGGGATTACCTTCCCTATTTGAGGAGAGATAATTTTCCCAAACCCAAAACAAATTCTCAAAAACAAAGCCAGCCACTATAACAGATTTCTCCCACACCTATCACTATCGTCACCCTAACACTCTCTATGCTCCTTCACAAATATGAGAAGACCACCATGTCCACCTTTCCTCTCTCAGCTCTCTTAACATAGGCAATTTATAAGGGCACCTCCACATTTACTAAGGGGCAACCCAAAATTTTTTCCAAAAAATTACAAGTTTGCCATTGTGTTTTTTTACTAGGGGGCAGCCCAAAAAACACTATATAAGCCAATTTCATTTTAGATTTCATCTCTCTCTTTCTTCCTCCCTCTACCACTTCTCTTTCCCCACTCCTTTTTTCTCCTCCTCATATAAACCTATAATTAACCCTAGCTAGGTGAAATTGTCCCCCAACCTAAAATTTATGGTAGAATACAGTGTCAATCACTTCTCCCATTAATTTGTAAGTTGTCGAATTTATTTTTGTGTAATATTTTTAGTTTTAACCTAAATTTTACATATAAAAGTTGAATTTTGTGTTTAATGTAGAAAAAAATAGATAATGGAACAACGGGGACCATCAAATGCTGGATACTCTCCTCCCACAACTTCCGAAGAACACTTCGACGCATCGGAAACCCTCGTGGTAACTACACTTAACATTTACTTCGGGTCAAAAATTGGACTTTGACACAGAGGACTGCCACAAATGTGGCAGTCCCTCACATATATAGGACTGCCACAGATGTGGCAGTCCTATATATGTGAAGGACTGCCACATTTGTGGCAGTCCTATAAATATGAAGGACTGTCACATTTGTGGCAGTCCTCTGTGTCCAAGGAAATATGACAAGGAAATATGAAAACCTTTCAAAGTTAAATTCTCATTTTGCACTCACTAGGTTGAAAAGTGAAAACATAGCAACAGAACCAAACATATAATACCACGTTAACATTTCTTTATATCTAAAATTGAAACTGAGAACTTGTAAGCTTAATGTAAAATTAAGCAAGAATTTTATTATGTCAGATATATGTTAAAGCAAAATTAAGCAAGAATTTCACTATTTATGGGTTCACCACCGTTTGTGTCTGGGCATTATGATGTTACTTTCAAGTAGCAACTATATTACATTTATAACTAAATTTTAGAGAACTAAGGATAACTATATTACATTTATAACTAAAATTTAGAGAACTAAGGATTATATGTTGCAGACAGATACGCTTGAAGTGTCTCAACTTGTGACCAAGTACAGACTCCTTTATAAATAATAATACGCTTTATGTAGTTGTTTAGTTTTGACTTTTAACTTCTATTGTAGGACTTGCGATCTTCCGAGGTTGTGGTACATGCTCCAATTGTAATCGATGTAGGGCATTTATTTTGGACCGATCTTTCGTTTCAATCAAGCGACGATGCGGTACAATGGTGTCGAGAAGTTGGACGGGAAAACAAGTTGGTTCTAGTGATATCCAGATCGGCCCGAAATTGCCCGGGACGACAAAGTCTGATGGTTGGCTGTGAAAGAGGTGGTGTGTTCAGATCACACAAGAAAGACACAGTTATCCAAAATAAAGTTCCAAGAAAGAAAGCTGGAACGAGGAAATGTGGTTGTCCATTCACGATCCAGATTAGAAAAGAAGAAGAAAGGAAGTGGTCAGTACAAGTGAAGAATGGAACCCACAATCATGAGATTTCCGAGACACTATTGGGTCATCCGTATGTCGGACGGTTGAATCCTACGAAGAAGAAGATAGCCGAAGACTTGTTCATTTCCGGTATTGCACCGAGACAAATATATTTAGTCATACGGCATGAAGATGAGAAGAACTTGTCTACGATGAGGTTAATATACAACGCCCTATCTTCTTCGAACGCTGTCCGGACCAAATCAAGAATGGCGATGCAAGAAGTACTGAAGTTGCTTGCCGATAATCATTACGTTGAATTCCATAGAACACATCCCCAGAGTAAGGAAGTAATTTCAATCTTTTGGGCTCATCCAGATTGCACAAGTCTGGCCAGGTCTTTTGCCGACGTGTTAGTCCTTGATTGCACGTACAAGACCAACAAGTTCAAGATGCCTCTCCTTCATATTGTCGGATTCACCTCTACTCTGAAAACATTCCTGGTGGCATTTTGCTTCATGAAGAGTGAAAAACTTAAAGACTACACATGGGCATTGGAGAAACTGAAAACACTCTACAGCGGTCATACAGAGCCGTCAGTTCTTGTGACCGACAGAGAGTATGTCCTAATTAATGCTATTCGCATTGTTTTTTCTCAAGTGGATACATTGCTATGCACTTGGCATGTCAATCAAAATATTGAAGCCCAATGTAAGTTGAAGTTTCAGAAGGAGGAAGGTAAAATTGACATGCAAAATTTTCAAGAATTCTCCAATGACTGAAATTGTGTGTAGCGAGCCTCTACGATTGATAGTTACGACGCCGCATGGTACAGGTTCAAAGAAAAGTGGGAGACGAGGGAGCCGGCATGCATTTCATACATCAAAGATACATGGATTGAACCACACAAAGAACACTTCGTCTTAGCATGGACGAATTTGGTGAAGCATTACGGCACGACAACTAACAACCGTGTCGAAGGAGCACACTCTGTAGTGAAGAGACAACTAAAATCATCTCTCGACAACTTTGTCTCTGTTTGGCAAGCTGTACATCTTATGGTAGGCCGGACGGTGAATGAAATTAAGGCATCATTTAAGATGAGCTTAAATATAGTCAAGCATGAGCATAGAAGGAATGTAATGTTAGATGCTTTAGTTTGCGTGGTATCACACACGGCATTGACATTAATATGTGATGAGATTGAAAGGTCGAAGGATGTCGGGTTTGATCCCTAAGTTTGCGGGTGTGTACATCGACATACACTGGGACTCCCTTGTGCACATCAGATTAATGAATATCACCGTGAATCTATTCATATTCCAGTAGAAGCAGTCGATCAACGTTGGAGGCAGTTGTCTATGATGCCTGTGGTGAAGACGGACAATGATTTTCTTCTCTTTGCCACAACTGAAACTTCTCCACGCAAGGTGGTTAGCCTCAGTAGCAGCGGAGTGGCAGTCCATTGAGCTTAAAATGCAAGAAATTGCATGTCCGGTCACTACTACAATGCATGAGCCGACCGTTGTTTCTAATCCTAAAGGCAGGCCTCAAAGAAGATTGACTACTTCACAGAAGAGAAGGCTGGAGTCAACTAGAAGAGATCTATCGTACTTTGAGCATGTTAAACGAAGCTTACAGCAAGCTCCGCCCGCACGGAAGGGCAAGCTTGTCATTAGCCAAAAAATGGAGAAAATGGACCGCCCAAGAGAAGATGCCGTTGCAAGCCAAACACTGAGTTTGTATATTGATAAATTCCAACCTGAGGTTCGTCGATACATTTGGTCTATTGTCGATGTCCCCGGTGATGGCCATTGTGGATTCCATGTGCTTGCAAGACATCTTGGCTATGATGTCAAAGACGGATGGAGACGGGTGAGGCAGGAGCTGTACGAGGAGTTAGAGACTCGTCTTCCATTCTACTCCCGTCTCCTAAGCAAAGAAACGGTTGCAAGTTTGTTGTTAAGTATCCCTTGCACCGACAGTGTTACCGGGACAGACCACTACATGTCAGTCCCGTCTACCGGCTATTTATTTGCCAATAGGTACATGATACCTCTCGTAATTTTCTCGATGGGTATTAGAGAAATATTCTTTTCGATGTGCGTACCTCCGCCGGACCACGGACATTCTAACCTATGTACTATAGGTCACATCGGTGATCACTTCGTCATACTAAAGATGATCGGTCATTCTCCGATTCCTCCACCTTCAACAGTTTGGTACAAAAGAGCACCGGTCGAAGCTAGAGCTTGGACCACACCTTTCGATCATCAAATCGACCATTGTAAGAAGTTGTTGAACTTTGAGGAGCCAAGAGACTTACCTGCAGACCACTGTGACGTCAAAATCGACTTAGTATCAATGTGTTATATGGAGGACCACTTTTGTATACTTTTTGGCATTTTGGTTATAGAGTACCACTTTTGTATACATTAAACTATGAAATATGAAGTCCAATATATGTTTCTTACTTTTATCCATGTGTTATATGTCTTTTATCTGGGTGTTATACATGTGATATGTTTTTCATGTTGGATATGTGATATGTTTTTTATGTTGGATATGTGATATGTTTTTCATGTTGGATATGTGATCACAGGACATTTTAGCTAGGACTGCTACACACAGGGCAGTCCTACACTTGTGAAGGACTGCCCAGTGTGTGGCAGTCCTACTTGAAATATTCTGTGATCAGATCATAGAACATTTTAGCTAGGACTGCCACACAGGGCAGTCCTACACTTGTGAAGGACTGCCCTGTGTGTGGCAGTCCTACTTCAAATGTTCTGTGATTTGATCACAGAACATTTGAAGTAGGACTGCCACACAGAACAATTGAAGTAGGACTGCCACACACAGGGCAGTCCTTCACAAGTGTAGGACTGCCCTGTGTGTGGCAGTCCTAGCTAAAATGTTCTGTGATCTGATCACAGAACATTTCAAGTAGGACTGCCACACACTGGGCAGTCCTTCACAAGTGTAGGACTGCCCTGTGTGTGGCAGTCCTAGCTAAAATGTTCTGTGATCAAATTACATAACATTTCAAGTAGGACTGCCACATACTGGGCAGTCCTTCACAAGTGTAGGACTGCCCTGTGTGTGGCAGTCCTAGCTAAAATGTTCTGTGATTTGATCACAGAACATTTCAAGTACTGTCAACATATATCATATATCCAACACAAATAGTGTCAACACATATCACATATCCAACATATCACATATCCAACATACCACATATCCAACATATCACATATCCAACATATCATATATCCAACATATCCAACATATCACATATCCAACATATCACATATCCAACATATCCAACATATCACATATCCAACATGAAAAACATCACATATCCAACATATCACATATCCAACATATCCAACATATCCAACATATCTAACACACATCAAAAATAGTTTAAAAGACGGACACAAGTATTCAACATCATACAGCCAGACGTTAGACAATCATACTACATATCATGACGGACCTTCGAACGAGACTCCGCATTACGCATGAATAGGAACTCAACCTCGTCGTCGATGCGCTCAAGCTCGTTGGCGACCAAGGTACTAGTGTCGACCAAGACACTAGTGTCACTTTGGCAAGCGCTCCGAAGTGTCTTGGCTAGTTCCTTCGCCCTTCTAGACTGTAAATGAAAGTATAATTGAATTTAGTATACAAACCTGAAAATCTCGAACTAACTACTAATGCGAAACTCACCATCTTCACCAATAAAGCATACAAGATGTTTTTCGAAAGAAGATTTCCAATAGCTACTACGGTCGCGGGACCCGAGTTTGTAGGGTTCAACAACTTGGGATGTCCGACCCGCCGAAAGTACGGCATATAGTCCTTGGTGCAGTCGGCCATCTGGGTGACCGGTTGGCTCTCATCTTCCCCAAGCAGGTGCCTTTGCCACTCGAAGTAGAAGTCGGTCACCCAGTCGAAATATGCCAGTTTGTAGTTCAATGGTTGGGTCCCGCGGGGAGGTTCCAACATCTGTAGTGTGCGCTTCGGCACACTTTGCACGAAGCCGAACTGCCGAAGTACACGATCAGGCATGTACGGCTCCTTGATGTCATAGCATGTGATCATGCCATGAAATAAAAAAACTGGTTGGATGGTACGACCCCCATCGCGAAAATCCCGGTATAGATCCCAAAATATCTGTAGGAAAACAGTTAACAGCAAAATAAACTTAACATGAAAAAATAAGGTTAGTCCCAATTTATTACCTCTTCTGGTACCAAATTGTCAAGCACTTCACGAATGAAAGCCAGGATTTGCCAATCTTTGGTTTCCACCTGGGCCGGCCTCCATCGAGCCACTCTAGAAAGGTGTTCAAAATAGATTGGGTTCTGGTCACCCCGCCTGAGCATCGAAAAGTGCTCGTATATCCATGCCTATTCAATTTATAAGTTAATAGTCACAAAATATAAACAACAAAATGAAGTATACGAGATTAAATCGTTGAAAGTTTTCTTACATGTAGCAGAGTCTGGCATCCAGCAATTGTCTTAGTCCCGACACGGGATGCGATGCCGAGCTCGCGATAAAGATAGGCGAGAATACCGCTACCCCACGATATATCGATGAAGTCATCCACGGACAATAAATTGAGCATGTACCTCGCATGTATCGAGGTTCCAGACTTGTTCGAAATACCCACCGTTCCTAGGACGAACAACATGTAAGCACGGGCCATCGCGTCGACCAACTCATCATCATCCTCATCCAATTCCATATTCGTGAAGTGCTCCACCAGAAATGCCAGAGGAATTCCATATGATTTCTTGAAGCCCGGGAGAGTGGTAAAACTAGTTTCCTCAAGTCCAAGGTTACTTAAGACAAACTTCACGATCTTTGAGTACCATTTGTCGATTTTTTATCTCTGTAATGTTCTTTGGTTATGACGCGACCGGTAACTGGTAGCTCCAGTATCTGGTACACGTCGTCAAGAGTAATGGTCATCTCCCCGCATGGGAGATGAAACGTATTGGTCTCCGGGTGCCATCTCTCCACAAAGGCGGATATCAGGGCACTATCCATTGTCCTATAGGCATTATCCGCCAAATTATGCAAACCGCTCGGTACGATTTTCTCCTGGACGGCCTCCGGTAAGCTTCTAAACGACCAAGACACGATTTTCTTCCCGTGACTCACAGCCCTAAGCATACGATATGTCCGCTGTATATCAAACAACATATAAAAACATAAAACATATGAAATACATATAGATATCATATAATAAACTGCTAGCTTACAAAAGTAATGTACATATCGGGTCCTTCCATATTGTATATGCAATATGGTTCTTAAAAGAAGCCAACATTGAGCAACCTGGCAGGCGGACAGGCGGCTCAGAAGGACCGGCCTCCTCAGAAGGACCGGCCTCCTCAGATGGAGCAGAACCAGCTTGACGGGGTGGCAGGAGTTGGCTAATTGGCACGTCATCGTCATCACTGGAAGAAGGAGAAGGAGTATGAGCTCGTTGCTTCGACCGAGCTTGTGCAACCGGTGGGGGTCTCCGTATCCCAGCCCGACCTTGGCGCTCCGGTTTAGAAATTGTAATCGGACGCTCAAGAGGACGTTCCGCGCGTTCCTTCCGCTTTGACGCGATAGGGCGTATTCTTTTTGGTACGTCCGGAGGACTGTTACCCCTATAGAACATTGGATTGTGCGACCGTACAATTAATAACTAATGCAAACTAAAATAGAACTCTTACCCCCTATCCCCCACCCCCAGAACTGAGTACAGTAGGACTGCCAAGCATGTGGCAGTCCACTTGTAAACAAGGACTGCCACAGTCCTGGCAGTCCTCTATTGAAAGAGGACTACCAGGCCTGTGGCAGTCCTTGTTTACATGTGGACTGCCACAAGCTTGGCAGTCCTACTGTACTCGACCAACAGACAAACGACTCGCTAGTTTGTCGTTTTCTAGGGTTAGGGTTTTAAGAGAAATTGTGGGTTTGTAGTGTTCAAAAATGGCATTCATAAACCCTAAAGATATTCTAAACCTAAATTATCAAAAGTTTTTAGACAATTAAAACTATTCTAGGGTTTCGAATAAAATGTAGAAAATTATTGAAGAAATTAGGGAAAAACGTACTGAGAATCTGATTTCTTCGACTTGCGTGTCATCTCGTCGAATGTGGGAGTGTTCTTCAAAGAAATTGGGTGGAGGAATTAGGATTAGAGTGGTAGAGAAGAATTTTCTAGGGTTTAGGGAGAGGAGTAGAGAGCTCTTCTTCTTTTTCTTTTAGAGGAGAGAGAGAGAAAATGATGAAATGAATAGAAAATTTGAGTTTGGAGGGTTGGGCTGCCCCCTAGTAAAATTTGGGCTGCCCCCTAGTAGAATCTCCACCAAATGGGCTGCCCCCTAAGTAAGGGCTGCCCCTTAGTAAATGTGGAGGTGCCCCTATAAATTGCCTTAACATATAACCAATCCTTCTTACTACCTATCTTCCTCTACTTCCTACTCCTTGAAAGCCAACCCCTGGTCGTCATCCTCTCCCAGCCGAGACCTGCCATCACGCGCATTCCGCTGACCTATCGCGAGCCATCTCCATGCCATCACCCCACCGTGTGAAACTTTGAAGCAGGCCATACGACTGACGTCGACCCGCTGGGCCGACCTACTACTTGTCGTCCCGCTCCCTGCACCCATGTCATCAAGTTTCCAACCATAGCAAAATTGGTGTCCTCGTGTCCGTGTCCAACACAAAGATTATAATATCAATTGTGTCCAGACCCGTGCGTCCGTGTCCGTGTCCGCACCCATGCTATTTTGCATCAAACAATACACCCACAGAGCCCCGTTTTTGTGTCTAACATCAGACACATCCCAATTCGATACAACAACCTCCCATAAAGAAAATCTTGAACCTAGTTATTCCGGCCAGCATCGGTGAGTGCAGTCTCGCCCTCCTCTGTACAGCGCCGCCACCAGCCGAGTCCATGAGTACTAGTCGGAAGGGAAAATATCTTAGTAGACATGTGGACTACCCAGAACTATCTTCCGTGTCTTTCGTGGAGAATAGCAGCTGCACACGACACGTGCAGGGTGTCTGATTTGCCCCCTAGCCGTTCACATATCGAAACTGATATTTCAAAACACATAGATAGTTGTCGTTTATTTGTTTCCTTGTTTTCTTCACCGCTTGCCATGACATCAGTTACTTTCTAGTTTTTATCTCACATATATTATTCTTGTAAATTCTATTATATTTTTGTATTACCGTCGATTTGTGTGCTTGTTCCATTCCTGACTAGAAACCAATATTTTTCAGGTTGACTGTGGCTTCTCTTAGCATTGGGAGATACGGTTATACTTGCAGGCTAAAACCTAGAATTTAGATAGATGTGATATCATTTTCATTACTTGTAAGAACTTTGTACTTTTCTTTAAATGTAAATCTTGTAATAATTTGTAGATTTGATTTAGAAATGTGAATGAGAAATAAATGTTATATTTATGTGATTTTGAACATCATGGACGTGACAACGTTCTACCGTCGACTCTGCGGCACAGGAGATTTTGAGCATCATGGTCGTGACAACGTTCTACCGCCGACTCCGCGGCGTAGGCTGGCTTGGATACGTCTCGTATCCGAAAAGCGGGTGCGGGTCGTGACACGGTCCTTATTTGGTTTACGGGTTGTATCTTGGTTACCGGAATAGTCTTTTATCACCCTGTTTTCTCTAACTCATGTCTTTCATTATCATTTATGTCTCATGTGCTAATATGATGGTTTTAGTTCTTAAATGAAGCCTCCCTTGTGGCACTTGCTCTTCTGGATTCTAACCCAGCTGGTTTTGTATGGCCAGATTTTGGAGTAGCACCCGAGGATCTACCTGTCTTCCAGCCAAATAGTGAACAACAGGCGTAACCCTGGCAACGAGTGAGTTTTCTTCTTTTGTTCCCCGCTCTCTTGTAAATTATTCTTTTTGAGGCGTTTAGCCATCGAGCAAGTGTTAGCTCGTAATGAAACTTACTTTTGTCTACCTAAGGGCTGTAACATGATTGACAAATCCTAGGGTTGATCATGTATGACTTAAACTCTTGCTAGTCTTCGCATTTTGTATGACTAGCATCATGATCATCTGAGTATGTAATGTTTGGGATGACTTACCTTGTCTGTCTGATGATCTAATATCTTGTAACATTTACTTGTTTGCTTGAGATTGAGACACTAGGCTTGTTCTTGACCATAATATATTATTGGCTTGTAGTTAAACCCTCATGCATCTAAACAGCCGTGACGGTATATCGATGTGGGTTACACTTCAACGTATGTAGCTGGCTGTGTTTGTCCTCCGCTCTCCAGTATTCTGGTTCTGGGATGTGACACTCATATGTCCCAGTTGTCTTCCATGCTCACATGTCCAGTTATCTCACATGCTCACATGTCCAGTTTGTCTTACATGTTCACATACTTCCGTTTAATTCACATGTCCAGAGTTTACTTTATGTCACATATGATTTACTTTATGCTCCAGGTTGCTTTGCTTATTGTCTTTTCTATTCTCGGGATAAGTGCATTGGTGGTGCATGAGTCTCGATCCACATCTGCTTATTTATGTCTCTATCCATTGCTATGTTAGCTATTGCTAGTTTTAGTTCATAAGTTTGGCTTCCTTTGTGGTACTTGCTATTGGGGGTCTGACCCCACTGGTTTTATTTGGCCAGATCTGATAGAGGAGCCTGAAGGATCTTTCGTACCATCTACTCGACGGTGACTATCCGGAGCACCAGAGTCTTTAGTAGGTTTTCTATTTCATTCTTCCACTAGTTATGTACATTATTCTTTTGTGGCGTTTAGCCTCCGAGCACGTGTTTAGCTCGTGTTTTGGATTTTGACATTTAGCCTATGGGCCTAAACATGATCTGCGTATTCTAGACTATAGCTAGAGCTTATCATGTATGACGATTACTCTTGCTGGTTCTTCACTTTGTATTACTAGCTTCATGATCATCCATGTATATATAGTTTGGAACGCTTTACTATTTTATGTCTGATGATCATACTTCTTGTACTTTGCATATTTGTCTGTGATTGAGATACCTAGGATTGCTTGACCTAGGATTGACTGTTGCTTGTAGTAGTAACCCCCATGTCTTGACAGCTTATACGTTATTTCAGAGTACTGGAGTACTTTGATATTACGTAGCTGGCCTAGTCCGTTCCTATTTTCCAGTATTCTGGTTCTAGGGAGTGACAAAGTCCATTGTGCTAACATCGTGGTCGTATCATAAGCCCCATTCATGTGTCCATATTGAGGTCGTGCCTCGCAACTCAGTGTGACTTAACCGTATTGCCATCTCACGGCCTTTGCTGCTTTAATCATCAACTGACTCGATCAAGATTTATGAACTATGTGTCATTTAACCAACTTTGCCCTTCGACGCTTCCTGACTTGAACTCAAAACGACTCAAATCCAACTTATGCAACTCTATGCCAAGAACTTAATACTTGATACCACATCTCGTGCCAAAGCACGTGTCTGTCTTGTAGCCAAAGGGCAAATAATACTCGACTTAATCCAAAGGCATATATGCAGATCGTCGCTATTATGTCGACTCGTCTATATGAAGGATCACTGGCATCACAAGCCATACCCGGACATAGCTAGGTATAGGATGGCCCAGCAAAATCAAGTAGCGAGCCCCAATGATTGTCCACCAAATACCTGGTTGCCTGCAGCATTAGCTATACCTATTCCTCCAAGGCCGGAACGATCCTGTGGCCCCAGGTTGTTGTTTCGAGGAAACAATCGCCCTTGTCGACAAGTTATCCAAATAACCATGCAAGACTCGACTCTAATTAACGTCTTACACAGTTATTCTTTTTCTAGTGTAACCATCTCTTCAAGATCAAGTTCAAGACTTTTAGCATTTGAGACCGCATCGACGACTCATGGTCGCGAGTATTCTTCTATGTTGCCCTATCATTTTTATTCAACTTAGGAACGCCTTATTTGATAGCCCTTTTTTTCAAACTCAATTAAATCAACCGTGGCTCGTGCAATAAAACACTAAGTCCGTGACATCGTTCCTTAAGCCAACTTGAACTCTATGTGACACTACCGCCCAACCCATACTCCATATGACGAGCTTTGAGACCGTAGGACTTTGTGGCTATACCCAGCCGTAGAACTCGTGGAACCGTGCTTGCTACTGCTTAGGTAGCCTAACATAACTTTGTCTCACTAAATCGTGCAACAACTTGACGAGCAAAGGCTGCGTCAAGCCTTGTATCGTGGAAACGTATCGTGCATGTGTTCGACTTTGAACAACCAAGTTCTTGGATGCCTAGACTTATGCCACAAGTCGTGCGCCCGTAGGGCGAGCAAAGGCTATCCCAAGCCATAGACGTTGGAATCGTGCATGCTTTATTAAGCATTTATGCAGGCGACACCTATGACTTAGGTTAATTCATAGCTTTGTGGAGAAGACCAACTTTTCTTCTTCCAAGCCACGGGACGAAGGACCGAGTGTCATTTTGAAAGCATCGTGCAACATTTCTAAGCCGACCGTAGGACCTTTCTATATTCTAACTCAGTTTGACCTGACTTGGGATTATTCCCTTAACTATGTGGATTCGTTTCTTTTATTATCAAGCCTACTCGTGCATTTGAAAACTTTCGTTTTATTAGTAGAAGGCCAAGCTGAGGCAAGTTTACCGAAGCCACCCACCTGAGCGAGGAGTCGCCTCGACCGAGTGGGACTTCGAGCAGGCCGTTGCATGGCTAAGTTCGAACGTCGTCGGCGTTTCGATTCCTCTGATTGACTGAGCGGAACGGGGAACTACATCATACACCACTCAGAAAAAGATTCGTCCTCGAAACTAACTGAGTACTTACTCACCGACTCATCACTTTGTCCAACATTCAATAACTTTCGTACACACTACTCCTATGTGTTTCTTCAATCCGAGCAACGATCGCACTACCCTTAATCTTTTCCTTGAAACACTCGATACCCTTCCATTCCTTTAGTCTCACTTTGAATTCAACGTATCACTTAGTTGGATAGTCCACATACACTACACCATAATATGCAATTTGTAACACAGTTTTTTTCCAAATAGTAACAGTTATTAACGTTACAATCTGGTAACAGTTATAACCGTTACTATTAGCAAAAACTGTTACTACAATTCTAATTCTATAAATTTTATAAGTTTTATATTATTTGTAACAATAAAAACTGTTACAAATTTACAACTTAGGTCACATGCAAAACATGTGCCAAGAGAAAAGTGTTACTGGCTGCCAAAAGGAAAAAAAGTGTCCCAAAATTTCCCGCACTCATTTTCCGCACTCGGATGGTTTCCCCTTCCCCTCTCTCGACATGTGACCGCCGACCCTCTCCTTCTCTCTCACGATCTTTCTTCGATTACTGGAGAAGCAACGAAGGTGCGCCTCTCATTCTCTCTCACGATCTCTCAAGATTTTGGTTCTATTAGGGTTTTGATTTTCTTAGGGTTTTGGTTTTTCTTAGGGTTTTTCTTAGGGTTTCGGGTTTTGCTTCGATTACTGGAGAAGCAACGAAGGTACTTCCCTCATACTCTCTCTCTCTCTCTCTCTCTCCTATTTTTTGGATTTTGTTGATTTTTGGTTTTTTTATTGTATGTTAAACTTCAAAAATATGAGTAATCTGTTCATCTCATATTATGTGTTAAGCCCATTGTTCTTAGGGTTTCGAGTTTTTTCATTGAGTAGTCTGTCATGATGTCAGGTTTCAGATTCAAAGAATGATGTAGAGCAGGCATCGAAACTTAGTAATTTACTTGCCCGACCTGCCTCTTCGACTGGATCTTGAACCGTACACGACGTACACGTTCCCACATTGTTCTTTACTCCTTGCTAGTAAAAAGAAACATCGTTATATTATCATCCAAGCTTTTCCCATTAGAATGGAGATGCTAGCAGGAGGAAGCTCCACAGAAGAATTAATGATTTCCTTATCTGACCGACTGTCAACCTGATGGCAATGCTCTCTGTTGGTGCAAAGTCTTGATAAGGTAGCTGTGAGCAAGAGCGACCTTTGTCGTATATCCTGAAATACTAGTTCTTAGGTAGATAAATCCACCTTTTTGGTCATGTAGTTTAAGCTCACGGAACCAAGGAGCATGTTACTTAAAGGACTCGGTACAAAAAACATGTCAAAGGTTGGCTTCCTAGGTTCATTATCAATTGAAAATTCAAAGAGACTAGAATACTTTTCGTTCATTTCCCACTTGAACTTTTGTATTTTTAAATTTTTGATTTGAGCATATCGGAACTAGAACGATGTTAGGAACCATTACAAAGAACGATGTTAGGAACCATTACAGAGAACGATGTTAGGAACCATTCACATTGTTGTGGAAATTTAGAGGAGAAAAATAAATATTTGGGTTGGTGAGAGGAACCATTTTTCCTCCTATGTTCCTTCCTCTTGGGAACCAAATTTCTTTCCTCCTCATTTTTTTTGGCATCCAAACAAAGGAAATGAATCATTTTCCTTTCCAAGGCTCCAATTCTGCAAACCAAACGTTACTTTTCATTAGTAGGCTCGCACTTCAAAACGGTTGGAGAGAGGGAATGGTGTGTATATATTTTTATATATCAAGCCATTCTATTTTAGATTTTCAATTGTACAATTAAACCGTTTTCAAAATGATATAAAATATTACTAATATTCATCTTTTTCGTTTGTTAGGTTGATTGTTTGAGAGAGGATATAATTTTTTGCTATCATGTCAAGATCGATTCCAAAAGGGTGGATAAAAATTCCACATAGAAATAAGTCTGAGTACAAAGAGGGGGTTCAATTTTTTATGGAATTTGCAATGAAGCACTCACTCCCCGGACTTACAACATGTAGTTGCCCCTTAAAATATGCAAAAATGTAAAAAGAGCTTCTTTTGAAGAAGTTAGAAGGCATTTGATCATTAATGGTATGCTTCCGACATATGATGTTTGGTTTCTTCATAGGGAAAAGCCGGGCATGGATATGACAGTAGGTCCTAAACAACAATTTGTTAAAGAGGGTCATACCCATAATCAAGTTCTAATTGAAGATACAGGGCATCGATATGACGGGGATGCGTTGGAGATCCTGGTTGATGATGCTTATGGTGTACACAATGAGGCTCCTGTTGGTGAAGGTGGTGGTGCGAATAATTCTCAAGCAGATACAGTGCCTGAAACTTCTTTTGCTTATGGTCTTGACCATGTCGACAAGTATTATGAATATAAGAGAATTGCAAGCGAGAAATTATATCCTGGTTGTGAAGATGGACACACAACTCTATCTGTAATTGTAGAGTTGCATAACTTAAAGAAGAAGTACAATTGGTCGGGAAATAGTGTGACAGAATTGTTGAAGTGTTTGACTGAATGGCTTCCTAAGGGGAACACACTCCCTCACAAGTATCCCATAATGAAGCAAATGATGAGGGATTTAGGAATGAAGGCAAAGTGCATCCATGCATGTGAAAATAATTGCATGTTGTATTGGAAGGAGTATACAGATGCAACTTCATGCCCTCAATGCCAGATGCCTCAATTTAAAGTTAAAGAAAAAACGAAGCCCGGAAAGGTTAGGAAAGAATCAAAAGAACCGAGAAAAGTTTTGAGGCACTTTCCTCTGATTCCAAGATTGAAGAGATTATACACAATACAATGGATTGCTAAAAAAATGCAATGGCACAAGGAAGTAGAGCCTTCGTGGGACTTAATGCGACATCCTTGTGATTCAGCAGAATGGAGAACACTTGAATGCAGGTGGCCAGAGTTTGCTGATGAGGGACGGAACGTTTGGCTTGGTATAGCGACCGATGGATTCAATCCACATGGTGTTCTATCTGTTAATTACAGTTGTTGGCCTGTTTATGTTATTCCATACAATTTGCCGCCTTCATTATGTATGAAATCACAGTTCCAGATGATGTGCTTATTAATTCCTGGGCCCAAAGCACCAAGTCAAGATATTGATGTTTTCTTGCAACCCCTTGTAGATGAGATGAAACAACTTTGGGAAGGAGTGTCTGCATTTGACATGGACAGACGACATACTTTCACTTTGAGAGCAATGTTGTTATGGAGGATCCATGATTTTCCAGCATTTGGAAATTTATCAGGTTGTGTAACACATGGTTACAAAGCATGTCTTATTTGTGCTACTAAGACGGAGTCTGAGAGGATTGGCGGAAAGAACGTGTACACAAAGTATAGAAGATTTTTGAAGGATGATCATCCATTCAGATCAGTCAAACGAGGATGGTATAAGACTGGAGAGGACAGACAACCTCCGCCACGTTTGAATGGACTGGCCCTTCTGCAAAGGCTTGACCGCATCAACTATATACCAGGTAAATTAGTGAAAGGTTTAGGCAAGAAGCGAATGGCATTTAAGGGTGTTGGTGGTGGTGATGATGATGATGATGATGGCAATTATGATGCCAATGAAGAAAGACCAGCGTGGTATAAAAAGTCTATTCTTTTTTCTTTGGAATATTGGCAATCTCATAAAGTACGACATTGTATTGATTTGATGCACACTGAGAAGAATGTTGCTGAACATTTACTAAATTTGCTTTTTGATAAAAAAAAAGGGCAACGAGATTCGGGTTACGCATTGGACAATGCTCAAAAGAAGCAACTTTGCCTAGTCTTAAAAGGCTTAAAGCTTCCATCAGGATTTGCATCTAACTTGAGCAATCTTGTTAGTCTTCAACCACTCAGTTTGCATATAAAGAAGTCACATGACTACCACATCATCATACAATATTTGTTGCCAGTCATGCTTCAATATGCATTTCCAAATAATCGTGACCTTAAAAGAGCCATTATGCAAGTATGTCTATACTTCAACATATTGTGCTCAAAGATCCTAGATCGTAAGCATGTCCAAGCTGCAAAAGATATGATCGCTGAGGCATTATGTGTGTTGGAGCATTATTTTTCTCCTCACTTTTTTGACATCAGTATCCACCTAATGGTGCATCTTGCTGACCAAGCTCTACTTTGTGGACCTACGAGATATATTTGGATGTATCCATTTGAAAGGTGAGATGATTATCTTATTGTAATGTTATTGATTTATATGAAAACTAACATGTTTAATTGCTCTATTTGATAAGGTCTATGAAGGAGTGCAAAAACATTCCTAGTAACAAGCGTTATGTTGAAGGGTCGATTGCCGAGGCGTATCTTATTTCAGAGTCTGTTAGATATGCCATGGAGTACATGCCAAATCCACGTGATGGTAATCATAGTTCAACTCACGCATCTTATCTAGTTGAAAATGGTGATGATGTGTATGAGCGCTCTATTATAGAGGGTAAAATGATTAAGTTAACCGGGGTACAATGGAGACAAATTCGAAGATAGATAATTTTTAGATTGCAAATATCGAAACTAGCAGAGTACTACAGGTATTACTCGTCTTTGGAATAAAGAATTGTTAAAAACAATCGTTTCTATTTATATTTTATTCAGTTTAAATGATTTTCAGTTTTTATCGTTCGACTTTGGAAACTACGTCCCGTGGTAACACTAAAGAGGCCGAAGTAGTGATACAATCCAAATTCATTGATTGGTTGCACAAAAAGGTGTGTATTTAAATTATAATATATGTCTCATTTACTTGATGTGGTTCTAGTTAATTGCGATTACTTTATTGCTTTACTAGTTAATTGAAGAAGAATGTATGGATGGAGAGCTCTGGCGATACATTAGTGGACCAAGTCGGTAAGCCAAAGCATATATTAAGTACAGGGTCAATGGCTACATCTTTTCTCCCCTGAGTTACGACGACAAGGTTGCAACACAAGATAGCGGCGTTTGCATGGATGCAATCACCACATTCAGGGCAAGTTCTAAAGACCAAAATCTTAAGGATGATGATACTACTTGGTATGGGATCATCAAAGAGATAATAGAGGTTGATTATTATAACTTTCACCATGTTGTGTTTTATTATGATTGGGTGAACGTTGGAGATAAGACTAATGGTTGTAAGTTATGCCCAAACTCTAACTTGTTGATGGTGAATTTAAAAAAGTTGAAGAGCACTGATGGGGAGTATGATGAGACAGCAATTCTTTCATTTGAAGCAAGTCAGGTTTTTTATGTAACAGACATTCAAAATCCTGATTGGTCGGTTGTTCTTCGTTCTCCAAAGCGAATGACTGATGAGGTTGATGGACTGAATATACCAAAAAATTTCCAATCCTGTATTGTGGAACAACCTCACTTGGCTCCACTATTAAAATGCATTAGGAAAAATGAATATAATACTAGTTTGTTGCTATTTTGGGCATTAATACAAGCTTGGTGGCTATTTGGCACTGTTTTAATGTTAATGTTCTGGACTGTTGCACTTGAAGTGTGGACTGTTAATGCAGTTGTTGTTTTAGACTATCAATTATAACTGATGGGGGATTTGCAATTGGCTCAATCCTATGATTCTTCCATGTATGCATGTATCAGTTGTTGTTTTTCTATCAGTATCAGTTATATATTTCAGTCCTATATATATCTGTTTCGGTCTATATTTCTATATTGTTCAGCCCCTATATTGGAGTCAATTTTAGGATTGTAATTTTGTTCAACCCCTTACCTTACATTCCAACCTACCATCTGATACTGATACTGTTGCTTTGTCCCAGACAAAGCAGACATCCACAGCCAGAAAGATTGTAATTTTACTAATATCAGTAACAAATTCAAAAAGAACTCCAAAGAAAACTAGTATCGTGCCACTTCGCAACTAATACAACTCATTTCTGATCCATATACAGGCATACACAATGGGATACAAACATTTTCAAATACAAAAATAGTTACCTTTGTTGCATGGAAACAATGAATAGTTACCAGTCTTTGATTCTCTCTGTTGATCTTTGGGAGAATATTGAGCATGTTCAACAGCTGGGCAAAAACTCATGTAAAACTCAGCAGAACATTTGAGATTCTTTACCTGGTGCTTATAAAAAAGCTCATCTTCTATAGACCGTAATGTTATCGAATTCATGGAGTTCTCACCTCTACATGACTTACACATCGAGTTATCTTTTGATTTTTGAACTAATACGTGTCCTCGTTCTGCATGATTATATTTTGTTTCTGCCATATTTTTGTTCTTTCAAATCAATCTTAGCTACTGGAATGTAGCCGTCTTTCTGTCTCGTGTTGTAGTATCCAGCTGTCAGTTCTGCTGCGTGGGATCGAGTTCGGTAATGCCAGTGGATTCCGGCCACTTTTGCGGATAGTATGGCACCGGTGCCTTGAAAGATTCCCTCAGCAGCAGCTAGGATCCGGTCGCCATGTTCCAGGAGATTGTTAGAATACCACTCGAGGAAGAATTTTCCATACTCTGATTGCCATGTGCCTTCTCTTCTGAAGAATCCCGTGTCCTCCGTGAACTGGTTGTAGTTCCCTGCGTCATGTGGCCCATCCTTGCCCCAATTTTCTTGTCTGATAGCAATAGCTGATGCTTGTAGAGAAGCTTTCATGTACTGTACAAGTTAGATTGGTATTAGAGCTTGTTGCTTATGTCGATTGTTTAAGTTACATAGAGGACTTCTAAAGTAGTCCTGCAATTTTCAGGATATATGTTCCAATTGTTCAGTATTATTTTTAACTGTCCTACGTTATCATCTCAAACAACAGTTTCGGAATGTTTTTTTCACAATCAAGCTAATTTCTAATGGTGTTTGTGTTTGGTGAAAGTTGTTTATTGTTTTAAACTGAATCAACACAATAGTAGTTGATTGATCCTATTGTAGTTACTGATCTTCGCTAGTGATATTTCAAAACTTTTTTTATGATTTCTTCTTGCAGGAAAGGTATTAATGTTATCGAATTCATGGAGTTCTCACCTCTACATGACTTACACATCGAATTATCTTTTGATTTTTGATCTAATACGTGTCCTCGTTCTGCATGATTATATTTTATTTCTGTCATTTTTTTGTTCTTTCGAATCAATCTTATTATATTTTTTAAATTCTCAAAGTAAGCACAGGAAGGAAGTTTAGAAATAGTGAACACCCCATGTTGCAGGTGGAATGGAAGGAAGTCTTATATCTTCCATTATACTATGTGCAATTAGATTAATTCTATGCCAGCATGCCCGTTTGATATATTTGCGACTGTTGTGTACAAAATGTGAAATCTGAAATATGTTTGCGACTGTGGGACAGGTTTGCATTTTGTATGAAGCTAACCTGTTTGATAACACAGGTTTGCTAACCTGTATGAAGCTAACCAGTCAATGAGCCTCCTTGTATGCAACCTCATCATTTTGATATTTGTTATTGCTCTAATGTTTTGATGAGTGCAGAATGTCATCCAATCCTAGTGGAACACAAGCCCCCCTCCATCAAAAGACAAAAGATACTTGCTCCACATTGAAGCAAATGGTGTAATTAGAGGTAAAGACGAAACAAAATGGAGTAGTAGATGTGGAAAATATATTCGAGCTCACATCCTAATTGGTTATGATGACTGGAGGAATGTGGATAAGGTGTACACTGACGATCTTTGGAATTCGTTGATGGTAAATCACTCTTTTGTTTTACTTCTTTACATATATTTTGAGCATTTTTTGTAATTGTTTCAGCTACTTAAAGAATGCCTTATATGCTTTATTGTTGTTGTGGCAGACGGAGTTTGAATTCAATATTGATCCCATCCTTGCTCGACCACTATTGGAAGCAAAATTTCTACAATTTTTAAGGACAATGAAGTATCACCTACGAGCCACAATCAAGAACAAAGAAGGAATATACTTACCGAAACCTCTAGCACTGGCTCAATGTCCTGATGATATTGATAAAATCTGGTGGGAGAAGTTTATCGGGAATGAGTACACTCCAAAGAAGATTGAGCAACGCAAGAAGAATGCTGAAAACAAGGCCCAATGTAAAATCTCTCATGCTCTTGGAAGGAAAAGTTATAAAAGAGTATACGAAGAATTGGTGTGTATTATACCATAATTTTACTCCAAAAAAGATTGATATTGTTACCCATGCTCTTGGAAGTACTGTTTTTAATTTCTACTTGTACTTGTAGGAGGAAGAACATCCTGCAGAGGGTATTACACGGTCAGAAGCGTGGAAGAGAGCCCACAAAAGTAAGGCTACTGGAAATGTGCTTCCATGTGCATTGGAAAAATATGTAAGTACAAAATGAGGTTCTATTTGTATAAAATAAGGCTTTCATATATGTTATCGTTCTATTCATGCTCCTTTATGGATGATAAAGAGAATTGATAAAGTTTCGCAGTCATATATGTTATCGTTGAAATCTTTTTAGCCTCCTTAAACTCATATTTTTCTTATAACATGTCAAATCACAGAATGAATTAGAAGCAGCAGAAAAGAGGCAAAAAAAGCTGCAAGTGCGAGTGGTCATGATGGTGTGTCAAGCCTAGAAGACCTTGAGACTGACCCAATTGCTGAAGTTTTTGGAGTTGATAAAAAGAGTCGTTGTCGTGCAGTTAGCTCCACATCCTCGGTGAAGCAAGTAAAAATTAGACAAGCAGCAAAGGCAATAGCCAGCAAAAATACCAACCCAGAGGTTCTCCAAAGGTTGGATATTGTTGAGGTTATGTTACGGGAATTGCTCACTCGTGGCGACGCTACACATCAGTCCTAAAATCCAACTTTTGCTTCTGGAACGCCCGAGACAGAAGGGGTGTCTAACTCCGTGCATATCAGTAAAACTACAGGAAATTTGAATCCTGTTTTGAATACCGTCGGTCGTGTCCCTAGTAACAACAATAATAGTCCTGTTGTCCATGGTAACAAAAATAATGGTCATGTTGTCCATGATAACAATAATGGACCGGCTCATGGAGGAAAACAAAATTTTATTTTACTTGGACGGGAACGAGAGGATGTAGCCAAGGGATTTATAGCATCTCACACTACCTGTCATGGAAGAAAAGTGCAAGATGATGAGAAAATCGTTTATGTGTCCGAGGTGATAAAGCCAGAAGCAACAGTTTATGATGGTCCACAATATGGAATATCTTTTCTTTGTGAAATAGCTGATGGAGGTTTTCTTGTTTAGGGAGCCAAACGGCTCAGGTATTTGTGACAACAGGTATATATACAAACGATAAGTATGTGTTGATAGTAAAGTGTTTATGTGATTATATTGATCTTGAGCTTCCTTTATGCAGTATGGAGCGCTTCGAAGAAAGGTTGGTGGTGTACTTTTGGAGGTACACTAAATTTGATGAGAAAATATATTTCTAGGCACTTATTACTATTTAATGGTTCCAAAATTAGAACTAGCACAACCCCTTTCTTCTAGCTATTTGGCATCTTGCATTTACCGATATTCTAATTTCAGCCAACCTTATTATTTTGACATGTAATATGTTAGTTGCTCAACATTTGACACAATATTGCTTGTTAAGCAGGCCGACTAGTTAGGTTTCTTTTCACTTCCAAGGATATTTCATGAGCACATATATATAGCACTCTGAAACCATCATGAATGTTAATTAAGGAGAGTGCTCAAAAACACTGGTGCTCTAACATAACCTATAGGTATACTTACCCATATCCATGTCAAGACTATTACCTATAGGTATACTATATCCACAAATGTATTCTTCTTAGAAAACAGTGGTGCTCTAAATGTCCTGATAATCTGTACCACATCCCCTTTACTGCTATTCATTTATACTCTCACATTTTCATTGACACAAACAACTATCGATTTGCCTAATGATCAGTCATTACTACCCTCACTGGCCTGTTGACACTCTACAATACTCACATCATCACAACTAACGGGTATAGGTCACAAGCTTAGACACAAAGCAATCACATGCTTAGTCTCTTCCTTCTCTGAACAGCTATTTGACTATTAACTGTCATTGCCTCCTGAACTGATAGGAATAATAGTGAGATTACGAGCCCTTCTAATGGAGTACACCTGCTAGATACTCAAGGATTTACACACAGGCTTAAGTAACCAAAACCCATATAACTGACAGTCAAGTTATTGAATAGAACACAAGATGATTGGTAAAGGTTAAGGACAGGCTTGGGCAACACATGGGTGCTTGAACCATATGGTGTATGTCAGGTGACATTGCCTGCGCTAATAGCAATTCTCTACTATAAAGGTCTGCTAACCTTATAGGGACTGGACCTTAGTATCCCTGTCTTCAACATATTGAACTGAACCAATATGTACATCTGGGCTGATACATGCCAACCTCAGGGGCTGCACATGTATTATCACATAATTACCTTACTCTCGTCTACAGGAACTAACCCCTTTACTACGATTACTACTGCTACTCAAGACCAACAGGTTCCTATGGATTGAAACATGATGCAGGCCTGGTCACCAAGTTTTGTGGGTCAGTACATTGCTTTGTTCACTGATCAAGGATGCATTGGGTCCATGAGATGGACTGAAACCATCCACACTCCTATTATTCTAGGCTATGCTATGATACATCTCTAGTCCATAGTTTCTGTCAAAATATGGACATAGACTGGGATTATATGATGTTGCAAGCATGACAGTGATGAATGCAATTAGTCTGTATACATGCAATATATGCATGAGGTTATGTTTGAAACACAGAATCAAAGTGAGCAGGACATGTGAAATGTGGGACTGAAATGGGTACGTAGGGTTGAGTGAATGCAGGTAATAGGATATTCAAGTGAATTCTGATACCTGACAGGTATCAGAGAAGGCAGGGGAAAGAGTGATCATTAGTAAAATGGAAAATGCAATGTAGTGAATCATTTTGGGATGCAGAACATGCTGATATGATGCAGTGGCTTAATTGCCTCTGATATATGTTGTATCAGATCTGCAGGCAATCAGAGAATGCAGTAAGGATATGTGAATTCAGTTGGTTAATTTGGGTGGTTGCAATGAAAGGTTCTGAAATGAAGAGTATGCAAAATGCAATGAGTGTAAGTGTATATTTACAGATGTCTAATGTAATGTTCAGATAAGTGATATGAAATATGAGGTATCTAAATGTAGTGTATGTATGTGAACCAGTTTGCCTAGCAGTGAAGGATATGCAAGTTTAGAACGCAAGGCAATAATTAACATTTGAATGTGATGTACAGATATCTAAATATGAAGGATAACCTCTGAATGCAATATCAAATGCAGTGATGATGCAAGGTTCAGTACATGCAAGTAAAATGAGTGAGTGTCAATACAAAAAGTATGGCCAATTGTAGTATGAATATATTAGTGCCAAGGTGCAGTGGATGATGTAATGTGTGTGTATACAATACAATGAAAGGGAATGCAATGCTGCAGTGTAGTGTATGCAATAAAAGCGTGAAATAAAGAGTGCAGTGTATCTCGACTGCACAGAAAAGAATTTACAGGGCATGACAAGGCTTGAATAGGCCATGGCTCATAGCCCCAAGCAAAAGATATAATGTAAGTCATCTAGCCTAGCCAATAGAGTAATTAGGTGATGAAATAATCAAGTGAATGTGGAGAACAAAGCCCTATTAGCAGGGGATCTAATGCAGAAATTCCTTGTCAATTTACTGACCTCTTCCCGAGCAAATGATTTGTAGTCACTTACATGCATGCCATATATATACTTTTGTCGAATGATGAGCTTAGAATTGCTGCAGGCTCTTTGGCCTTTTGTTTTTTGTCACTGTGGAAAGCTGTTCTGTTCATTTTTTTTTCCTAAAGGAATATTTGGGGGCTTTGCAGTTATACTCAACCAACAAGTAGAAAACCTCATTCCTTGTCCATAAGCTCTCTATGGTAAATTTAGTTATGATTGTTAGTTGTGTTGGGGAGTAGCATCAAATTGGCATTGTAGGGCCTGTCATTTGTTTGTGAGGGTGAAGGTGTGATTGAATCACATCACACTTATTATTTGTTGCAGGAGTGTCAAAAGTTTGGTAATCCTTTCGATTTTAGGACTTCAAATTTTGATTTTAAACTTCATCATATACGTATCCAAAATTGTCAAAGCTTTGGCAATCCATATAACATCAAACTGCATCATATACACAATGAAAGTACTTGGTCATGTATGTTTTCAGTGCTTGCTAAAATTTAGGACAAATTACGTTTAACTCATGTTTTTCCCTTATTACATAATTTATCCCTAATTTGAGACCATTTTTGTAGTTTATATTTTTTATAGAAATTTATAGCAAGAATGATGGTGGTGTAATAACTCATGAAAAATAGGAGGAGTCATTATATTTATTTCTAAAATTTATGATTTGTTGATTCAAATACTATTGTTCGTAGTTCAATTTCGATGTTTACCTCTAGATCATATGGTTATTTTTTGGCATAATTTCAGTCCAATTCTCTTTGGTAAGTTTTAGTGTTCAGTTTATAGAAGTTCAACCAAATCTCTCCTTAAACAATAAATAACTATTATTAACTTATTTGTTTAAAATATTTCAATATAATTATTATTCTACATTATTTAGACTTGCACATAATTATAATTTAATTAGTACTTTGTCTAGCTTACGAGTAACAATTTTAAAGAACTAAAACAAAGCACAATTATATTCAATATTGGAATTTTGAGCTTCCACAAATCTTTCTTTTCACAGTTAAGATAAGAAGAAGCTGAATATTAGCTCTTCCTGATCTTGTAATAGAGAACATTTACTTGCAACAACAGAGTAGTAGCTTCAAGAATGCATCACCCAATAAAACAAAACATTTAAGTTTACTGTAGGATCATGTGCAAAGAACACGTGCTCACATGTATGTTTTTCTTGAAACTTCTTTTACTAGTTTGCACGCTTTTTAATTTGATACTTCTTTTACTCTTACATGCAGGAATATGTACAGTTTTAGCATGGATGCAAGCACTTTCATTCTTCCTCAAGAGAGCCTCGTCTTGATTATCCAAAAACACAAAAGTTTGAAATGTTTTGTGGTTTGCTTCATGCATCTAGAGCCTTGTTTTGTTGTCATTGAAACCAACAATAGAATGTTTCCTTACTAAAATATTAATCTATGGATGCTATTGAACATCATGTGGTTTAGTTGCTTATGTTTCAAATATTATGTGGTTTAATTACTAATTTGAATGGTTGAATTGTTATTTGAAATTATGTAGTTTTGTTTCTAGTTTGGAATGGTTGAATTGTTATTGCAAATTATGTGGTTTAGTTACTTGCCCGGAATTGTTATTGAAAATTTTGTAGTTTAGTTATTGGTTTGGAATGGTTGAATTATTATGAAAGTAAAATATTATGAAATTGGATATGTTGTTTATTGTTTAGTTACAAGTTGAATGTAGTTTTTTTTATTTAAATAGTCCAATTGTAATGGTTATAACTGTGACAATTAGTGGAGAATAGTAACGAAAAAAATAATGTAGTCACAGTAAAAACTGTGACAAAACAAACTAACTGCCACATTAATAACTGTGACAAATGGAATATTTGCCACGGTTATAACTGTGACAAATAAAATATTTGCCACGGTTATAACTGTGATAAATGGAATATTTGCAACGGTTATAACCGTTACCAAAACAAATATTTGTAACGGTTATAACCGTGACCAAAACAAATATTTGTAACGGTTATAACCGTGACCAAATAATAACCACGCCCCACTAGTAACGGTTATTACCGTGACGAAAAATAATTGTCACGGTAATAACCGTGGGTAATCGTCTATTATGGTGTAGTGATATTTCAGGCGTCCCCAAAATACCTATACTTCAACCAAGCCTTGTGATAGAGAGTTCCGCTATTTCCACTCGAGTCGGATCGTGCACATATTCAGGTGTCCCTGATATATATGCATTTCAGTCAATGCTCATGAGGGGTATTCTCATACTCTTGAATTATTCCATTCATCAACACCAACATCCAAATTAATCAATCCTCAAGATCACTCGTACCGATGCTAACTCTCGCAACATGGACGTCTCGCCTAACCGCTAGGCCATCTCTCCAGGCTAAAGTTAATTGTCATTATTGGAATCACTATTGCCAAACAATAATATCAATACTGATCCCATCCTAAGGTCAAACCAAAGTTGATAATACAAGATTTTCTACCCAAGCTTGCATCACTCTGATTTCTAAACTTCGAGCATAGATTGTTCTTATTTGCATTCGCAACATTTAGTCCAGGGGTCCGAGTCATTCAGCAGAGCCATCCTACTTTAAGTTTTGCTCAACCAATTCTCTTGCATATCGCTATCGCACACCCAAATTTATAATTCACATAGTCTATCTCTTCAAATATGTTTGATATAATCTACTTATCCATTCTTTCCAAGTCAAGCACGCTATGACAAAATTTCTCGCTAAACCATAATTTTTATTCCATATTCCTAAGCCGTTTATCATAATTCATATATTCAGTCATGAGGTCGTCTGACTTAACAATATGTTACGCTCCAATCTCACGCGAGTTCTATTATCCACGGTGGGCATGAAATCACCATGCAACGCTCTCGCGTGATAATCATCTTCATCAGGATGTAACTCTTGCTTTAGTCTGGACTAATTCTTTCTCGATACGCAGATTGGAACTCAATCCTCAATCCTCAAGTTTACTTAATCTTTAATCACAAGTTCGGACCAATCCTGGAATTCATCGTCGTATCAAACCACAACTCGAAGCATACAAATTGCCATGCCCTAATTTTCTGAGTTCGATCATTCCCGCGACATGAATCACCATGTCAGTGCTCACGTGGAACGATCACCCCAAATTCAACGTGACACATGTACGAGGGTGGTGTTGCGTTCACGCAAAACAAGAACGTCGACATTGTGGCTATCATCGAAGAAATCAAGATACTTTTCTTTCATCCAAACATTCTTTTCAATCAAAATCCCTAAGCATAGCATCCATCGAAACAATAACATTTTACACGATCGTCATTTCCTGACTCAGAGTACCCCTGAGTTATCGCATATCGATCTTTGATACGCCTCAATACCATCGATGATATGAGTAACCTGACGATCTTCATTTGTAATGAATTCCGAGTCATGCGACTAATTATATTGTCCGAACTGGATAATCTCCTTAATATTCAAGATCAAATTCGATCATTATCTCCGAACTATTTCTACGATCAATTCATTCAAACCCTTAATCACATATATTCATCCGTTTATATCTTAAGTCATCAAGCAACATATTTCCTCAATTCACGTTGTCTTATGCTAACACAAGTCATCGAGCAACATCTATCCCAATTCCTTATAGTCATTCTCAATATTTGAATAATTTCCATACACGTTATCATCCGATCGTGCTAACTTTTCATATCGATTTCCTCTATCAAGTCATCTGTTCGCTACACCTTAACTTTTCTTCGATTCAGTTTCACCTACTAAATCATTTTGTATTTCATACTTGCACAATCACAATCCCGTGTGCGTCATCCCTAGTTTGTTCGAATCATCTTATCAAACTTCAAGACTACACTTTTGCTCAATGATACTCAATCTAAGATTTTGTGTACTCGTCGCTTGATGATAGACTCATCGGCACCCCGTAATCCTCGATCGATCAACATCCCTGAGGCTATCCCATACACTACTCAGGGATGAAGTCATGAAAAATCTTTAAAACTATTATTCCATTCACAATCGATTACTTCGAATCTCCGTTCGAATCATTCTTCAAATTTCAAGCACGCTCATTTATATCGCATCGACAATAACATCGTCGGATGGCATCCCTATCGCAACTATCCAGCACTTTTATGAATCGGGTATAACTCATTCTTGCCCGATGTAAGACTCGTCTCGCAGTATCGGTATTTATATATGAAATATATATTTTTATACTGTATTTCATATTTTTTTATTTTTGGAACGCCTTAAAATTTTCCCAAAATTGTTGATTTTCTTCTTGACCGGCATACTGCCAGTATACCGGTGTATACCGACAGCATACCATCCGGGCAGATATTCTATATTTTCGATATTTTCGATTTTAGATATTTTTATGAATAGTGTTTCCGATATTTTCGTGAATAGTGTTTTAGATATTTTGATGAATAGTATTTATATATTTTCGTGAACAGTATAGATGCATCTTTTTACCCAATAGATATTTGGTTTTGTTTGAATGGCCATGATTGACTTATATTTTAACATGGATCACCATCCAACGTTCATGATTAATTCTCCCTTCTATATATCCTCACACTTTCTCTCTCCTCTCTCTTTTCATTCTCTTCATTTCTTCTTCTCTCCTCTTGGAGCTTGCCAAGAGCTTGGCCTTGAGGCCTTGGGTGTGGTGTCTAACCCCCCTAGGAGGAGGAGTAGAAGATTAGGCTTGGAGCTTAACCTAGGCAAGTTCATCTTGCCAAATTCATGAATAATATTGTTTTGTTGCCATTTTTGTTTTCATTGGTATTAAATGTTTAGAATTGTTCTAAACTCATTTTGTTAAGAATGTTTTCCTTGTGTTTCTCGTCTATATGTATGTTTCTAAATTTGGTTAGAAGTAGGATTTGATTTTCTGTTAAAATCCAATATTGACTTAGTAGAAAACTCGGTATCAAGAGTGATACTGGTGTTACCATCATGGATCTTGGTCACATATTCATATATGAGGCCCTCACCTAGCTTGTATAGATAGATTTTGAGTTTGGTGGAAATCGAAACCCGTTTCGGTATTCCCGAGAACCTATTTTGGAGTATTTTGAGGTATTGATCTATCAAATGTTTTAATTTGTGAAAACTAATAGTCCCATGTTGTAGGAAATTAAATTTTATACGATTTTGACTTTTAAAATTTTGAATTTCGATTTAAAACGAAGTGTTTATGGCCGAAATAAGTTTTGAGTTTTCAAAAATCAACTTTTTGTGATTCGAAAAATTCGTCGGAAATCCGCGAAAATCCGTCGGAAAATTTGAACTTGCACCACAAAACTTGCTGTGACACTTCAAAAAATCTGCCGGTAATCTGCAGTAATCCGCCGGATGATCCGGTTAGGCTGTTTTTGTCTATTTTTGTCCGTTTTTGTCCGTTTTTGATATTTTCTTCGATTATAATGAATTCTTAACATGATTAGATAACCTTGTATAGTTAGAGAATGATTGCACACCCTATATACACTTGACACTCACATGTTCAATTATTATTCTATGACAAGTACTTACTTTTTATTTATTCATACTCACATGCCATGATATGTCTTTCCTTTCGATTCTTTCTTATATGCTACAATATTTGTTGCCATGTCTTCTTTGCTCACTAGATAGTAGCCCGTCGTGGCGCACTCTTCTTACATGTCTTCTTTCCTTACTAGATAGTGGCCCGTCGTGGCGCACTCATGATACACGTTCTTCTTTGCTTACATGATAGTGGCCTGTCATGGCGCACTCCCCTATTTTTTTATAGTGGCTCGTCGTAGTGCACTCCTAGCTTTCAGTTTATTATATTTTCTTCTTGTGGCTTGTTATAGTGCACATTCTTGCTTTTTGTCCAATCTCGCATGTCTCATGTCTAGGATGGATTCTGCAGAATGCCACACCCAGAATCCAACAAGAAAATGTTAATGACTAAACAACTAGCTTGATTACCTAGATCATTGGAGACTTTCTCAGTTACTTGTTGTCCCTTTGGTCTTGGTCTTATATATATACATGGGATTTGGAGCTATCTGTCATGATGAGCACTCTTCCAGCACACCGTCGAGTGGGACACTTCTCTAGGACACATGTATCTTACTACAGTGTGTCTGCTATACTTGTTTTTCTTTTGGCTTAGATCATTCAGGTAGCAGCAGGCAGGTAACTGGAATTAAATTTCTCAAAAGTTCATATATTAGTAATTAGGATTGTGATAACCCTAGTTAGCTAATGTATAAAGCCGTACTCATTGCTTGGTCGTGATTGTTGTATGGAGTCTAGTCTAGTCTAATTTTGTCTAGGCAGTATCCAAATTTGTTTATTTTTAGTACATCTTTATTTATGCTTTACTTTTGCCGATAAATGATTAGATACTAAAGTTCTGTTCAGGAGAAGGGTTACAACCCCGGTCCTTGTTTGGTTTACGGGTTGTAGCTTGGGTTTCGAAATAGTTCCTAAGTCATCTTACCATTTGTCGTTCTATATAGATCTAACATGCTCACATGCTCCAGTTACCTAACATGCTCACATGCTTCAGTTACCTAACATGCTCACATGCTCCAGTTACCTAACATGCTCACATGTTCCAGTTACCCTACATGCTCACACGTTTCATTTATCTTACATGTTCCAGTTATCTTACATGCTCACATGTTCAGTTTAGTTTACATGTCCACAGTTTACATTATATCACATGTCGATTACTTTATGCTACATGTTGCTTTACTTATTGTCTTTTCTATTCTCGGGATAAGTGCATTGGTAGCGCACGAGTCTCGATTTGCTTTTACTTATTTTTGTCTCTATCCGTTGCTATGCTAGTTATTGCTGGTTTTAGTTCATACTTTGGCTTCCTTTATGGTACTTGCTATTGGGGGTCTGACCCCACTGGTTTTGTTTGGCCAGATCTGATAGAGGAGCCTGAAGGATCTTTCGTACCATCTACTCGACGGTGACTACCCGGAGCACCAGAGTACCATAGTGGGTTTTCTATATCATTCTTCCACTAGTTATGTAAATTATTCTTTTGTGGCGTTTAGCCTCCGAGCACGTGTTTAGCTCGTATTTTGGACTTGACATTTAGCCTATGGGCCTAAACATGATTTGCGTATTCTAGACTATAGCTAGAGCTTATCATGTATGACTATTACTCTTGCTAGTCTTCACTTTGTATTACTAGCTTCATGATCATCCATGTATATATAGTTTGGGACGCTTTACTATTTTATGTCTGATGATCATACTTTCTGTACTTTGCATATTTGCCTATAATTGAGATACCTAGGATTTCTTGACATAGGATCGACTCTTGGTTTGTAATAGTAACTCCCATGTCTATATAGCTTATATGTTATTTCAGAGTACTAGAGTACTTTAGTATACGTAGCTGGTCTGGTCTGTCCCTACTTGCCAGTATTCTGGTTCTGGGACGTGACACCCAACACAATTTTGGTGTATATGACCAACCCGACTTAGCCAACCGTGCTTTACATGAACCAACTTTTAGTTTTGTCAAAAACTATTCTTATAAGATTTATAAAATATATAGACTTATTGTATGGACATCCCGTGGGACATTTGAGAGAGAGCGCACCAACGATAGTGATTACGGAACATCAGAGTTTGCGGAACATCATCGAAGTTAAAGAATTCAATCAAAAGTTCAAGGATGTAAAGCCATGCTCTGATACTATTGTGTCACGCCCCGGTCCCGTAGGACCAATTGTCCTCGCTAAGGCGTGATGTCGCACGAGCCTAGATTGTGCTCGTGCAAGGTGGGTTCCATAATAGCCGATTACAGGCTAAGCGACGGGGTCATCGCACAAAAGTCCCAAAGCAGAAACATGATTTAATACCAGCAAAAACTTGAAACAAAACACAAGTCGATATTGAAACAAAGATTTCATAAGTGGGCACGAGGCCAAGATTACATCACTCAGTCTCACTCTTCTCTCAAGTTACAAGTCACTCTGCTCTCTCTCTCTCATTTCTCAATACAAAGTTTGACGAGCCAGCAGATGCTTCAGATAGGCGATGTCCATATATTATGTCCCGTATAAGTCCAGGCTCCAAGCGACCGCACGCCAGGAAATGCCAATGAACTCCATGCCTCGACGCATCCAAGCGAGCTTCGTGCCAACGAGCTTATACCTGCTCCTGTACATGAAAACTGTGTGGGTGTCAGTACTCAACTGTACTGGTGGAGTGAGCTCATCGTCCACCCATACAAAACCAACATGTTTATTTTACTTTGTGCAATATAACCTTTTTTATTGTCTTTCTATTCTTGCATTAGTATCAGTTTTAGGACATATAGACGTTTAGACGTCTGGCCTATTTGTGTTTCAAGACCATCCCCGTGCCTATAACGCCAACTTAACAAGTCGTGCTTGCCTTTCGGCCCATACTCAAAGACACAACTACACGATAGTACCCAATTTCCATGTGACCGTGCTACAAGTCCATTGTGCTAACATCGTGGTCGTATCATAAGCCCCATTCGTGTGTCCATATTGAGGTCGTGCCTCGCAACTCAGTGTGAGTTAACCATATTGTCACCTCGCGGCCTTTGCTGCTTTAATCATCAACTGACTCGATCAAGATTTGTGAACTATGTATCATTTAACCAACTTTGCCCTTCGACGCTTCCTGATTTAAACTCGAAACGACTCAAATTTAACTTATGCAACTCTATGCCAACAACTTAATACTCGATGCCACATCTCATACAGAAGCACGTGTCTGCGTTGTAGCCAAATCTTAGGCCCAAACATTGTGTTCTGATCGTGCACACATTCAACTCAACTCATTGATATCGTGCACACAATATTCGACTCAATCCAAAGGTATATATGCGGATCGCCGCTATTATGCCGACTCATCTATAGAAGGGTCACTGGCATCACAAGCCATAACTGGACATAGCTAGGTATATGATGGCCCAGCCAAAGCAAGTAATGAGCCCCAATGACCGTCCACAGAATACCTGGTTGCCTGCAGCTTTAGCTATACCTGTTCCTCCTAGGCTTGAACGATCTTATGGCCCCAGGTTGTCGTTCCGAGGAAACAATCGCCCTTGTCGACAAGTTGTCCAAATGACCATGCAAGACTCGACTCTAACTAATGTCTTACACAGTCATTCTTTTTCTAGTGTTACCATCTCTTCAAGACCAAGTTCAAGACTTCTAGCATTTAAGACCGCCTCGACGACCCATGGTCGCGAGTACTATTCTTCCATGTTGCCCTATCATTTTTATTCAACTCAGGAACGTCTTATTTGATAGCACTTTTTTCCAAACTCAATTAAATCAACCGTGGCTCGTGCAATAAAACACTAAGTCCGTGACGTCGTGTCTTAAGCCAACTTGAACTCTATGTGACACTACTGCCCAACCCATACTCCATATGACGAGCTTTGAGATCATAGGACTTTGTGGCTATACCCAGCCGTAGAACTCGTGAGACCGTGCCTGCTACTTCTTCGGTAGCTTAATATAACTTTGCCTAACTAAATCGTGCAACAACTTGACGAGAAAAGGCTGCGTCAAGCCTTATATCATGGAAATGTGTCGTGCATGCGTTCGACTTTGAACAACCAAGTTCTTGGGTGCCTAGACTTATGCCACAAGTCGTGCGATGCAACTTAACCCGTAGGGCGAACAAAGGCTATGCCAAGCCATAGACGCTGGAATCGTGCATACTTTATCAAGCATTTATGCAGGCGATGCCTATGACTTTGTCTAATTCATAGCTTTGTGGCAAAGACCAACTTTCCTTCTCCCAAGTCACGGGACGAAGGACCGAGTGTCATTTTGAAAGCCATCGTGCAACATTTCTAAGCCGGCCGTGGGACCTTTCCATATTCTAACTCAGTTTGACCTGACGAAATTATTTCCTTAGCTATGTGGATTCGTCTCTTTTATTATCAAGCCTACTCGTGCATTTGAAAACTTTCATTTTATTAGTGCGAAGGCCAAGCTGAGGCAAGTTCACCGAAGCCACCCACCTGAGCGAGGAGTCGCCTCGACTGAGCGGAACTTCGAGCAGGCCGTTGCTTGGCTAAGTCTGAACGCTGCCGGCATTTCGATTCCTCCGATTGACTGAGCGGGATGGTGCACTACAATAACAAAAAAGACGAAGCAACATAGTTAGGAGAGTAATCTCATGTTGTATTTGCTGCTATAAACATGGAATTGTAAATTACGACGCTAATATAGATTTTATACTATTGTCTTACGTTTCACGTGGACTAGTTTGATTTATGTTGTAGACATGTAGTTTTCTTGTAGTATGCACTTGTATCATTTGAGTTATGATAATTATGTTCAATGCAGGATGAGTATTAGGTGGTGTTTTAGAGTTTTTAGATACGGTATTGCTTGGGGTTGATGGGTCGTCATGGCAGCATCCTCGGGCGTGGGAGCTACATACAGATGGATCCCTGAAATGGGGAGTTTGATGCGAGCAATGGCTCATAGTTAGTGATTGTGCTGAGATGTGTTAAGATATATTCAAGATGAGTAGTTATATTTTAGTTTTATGCCATGCTTGAGTCATAGCTTAGTGTTTTACGAGGATTGTATGGTCATGGACAACTTGTACAAATTGGTTGATAAGTTATTCGTATGATCGTCGGGGCACTAGGATCGATTCGGCCTAGGAGAAACTGTGTATTGCGAGACCTATGTAGGAGCGTAAAAAGTGCTTCATGGACCAAGTCAAAGAAGTTAAAAGCTTTACGCTAGTCAAACAAAGTTAAACTCAGACTTTATGTAAGCCAAACAGAGTACAACTTTACGCGAGCTACTTTACACGAGAGCTATTCATTGAGCTTTTTACGCGAGGGACAGGCTATCAAATCATCGCATTTAATGTGCGTGATACTGTTCTGACGTAATGATTTTCTGACAGCGGACAGCACAGAAGTCGAGAAGATTTGATTTACACCGAACCCAACAATGTCGTTTAGTGTGCAGATGGGCTACTTTACGCTCAAGAGATTGCTTCTTTTACGCACGAAAGATTTTCGAGCTTTTTACGCTCAAGACTGTTGTGCGCTAAAGTTTATTTGAGATAATTTTACGCTCAAGGCTACTTTTAGTCACTTTACGCGGGAAGTTTATTTTGGGCTATTTTACGTCCAGTCTGTTACTTTACGCAGGAAGTATATTTTTGATCTTTTTTGCGCCCGATCTTTTCTGGCTACATGAGAACGTGGTCTGCATACGTGGCTTTCATGCCACACTTATCGAGGAACATGTGTACGTCCTCTCCTCATTTTGTTGAAGTAGTGGGACATGTGTCACCATGCGTAGAGATCAAAACTTTATATGGGATACGTGTCATCATGCGTAGAGGATGATTTTCATCGTGGGTGACAGTTACTCGCGTAGAGACCCGATTTTGTTGCTTTTTACGTACATAGGGTATAGTCTATAAATAGACTTATTTTTAACACAGACAACATCAAGAGATCAATAGAGAGACAGGAGAGGAGATTCTGAGAAAACTCATACTTTCAGAGTGATATTCCCAGAAGCATTTCTTCAACTTTTTCTCAAGAACAAGGTGAAGCAAAGCAAGAAAGCATTCGACTGCGCCATCAGTGTCATTGCTCGATACCTTTTTGGTGACTTAGTTCTTTCGATTGTTCATCTTCTTCGAGTAGTTTTCTTCATCATCATCGTATGGTCTAAGGAACAAAGTGATCGCTCTCAGATCAAACTTCCATAGCAATACTTCCCAGAACAATTTGTACTTTTATACTTTTTCTAGTTTCTTTCAAAAGCCAATTTTTAGGCATTTTGTTAAGTGAAACAAAATGACGACTCTGCTGGGGATGACCTTCTCCTCTGACGAGAAGGCAATTGCTCAATATGATGATGTGTCGGTCGGATCGACAAAGAAGACTCTGGTTGTGCACTTCGACCAGACTGCTTACGAAGAAATGCTCCGAACTGGGGGTAGTACTCGTTGCTCCAATGTTCAGAAATCGCGAAAGGCACAAAAAGTTTGGATTCCTAAGTCCAAAGCATCCTCGGATCTCCCTGCTGTCTCTGAAGGCAAAGGAATCCTTTCCACTCCTGTTGTGGAGGCTTCCGTCTGTAATGCCCATATTCTGAATACGTATTTTGGTTAAGCCTGCTTGCATCTTGGACCTGTATTTTATTTTTTCAGATTCTGGCCTGTAATTGTATTTTTTAGCTCGACTTGCAGATTTTTGGTTTTCTCGTAAAATGGGTTTTGACGTGGCTTGGTTTTGTGGAGAAGGATTGGTTGGTTTGGTTTGGTTTAATATGCATGGAACACCTTAGCCTATGCTCCACCCTCATCACAACACACCCACCCCCATTAAATCCCACCTAACTTTTCTTTCCTCTTTACTTTCATTTATTTTCCTCCATCTTCTTCTTCCTTCCTCCACCAACCTCCATAGGCAAGTGCACCTTGCCACCACATGAGAACCCTATTTTATTTGTCCATTAGCTAGATTAGGCCTTGGTGAACAATATTAGAACTTGACATTTTGTGATTTGGAGCTTCCATTTTTCTAGATCTAGGTTTTAACAATTTTTGGAAATTCTTGGTTTTGATCTATTAAACTTTAATTTTTGCTTGTTGTGATGCTTCCATGTGGAAGATAATTCAATTTTACTCAAGTTAGAACTTTGAAAATCTTGATTTGGTTTTGATTTGACCAAGATATGAAGATTTAAACTTTGGTATTCTTGAGGTGTTCCTCTCGGCCTAGAGAAGAAGACCTCAGTCTGCGCTCTTTAACGCACTACTGAACCGCGCATCCCCCTCGGCCGGCGTTCTTTAGCGCAGTGCTGATCACGCAGCCTGCCCTTTGGCGAATCGCGCTCGCTTCCAGTGCGCTTGCCCCTGGCGCAATTGACCCCCTGCGCCATCTGACCCAGCGCCATCCGACCTAGCGCAAGCCAGTCCTTGCGCCATCTGACCCTGCGCCATCTGACCCTGCGCCACCTGTACCCTGCACAACTTGCACCTGCGCCACCTATCTCCTGCACCCTTTGCCCCTGCGCCCCTGGCCCCCGGCGCACTTGATTCCCTGGCACACTTGACCCCTGTGCCATCCTCCCCTGCGTACTAGGCCTCCTGCGCATCCTCCCCCTGTGCACTTGACACCCTGCACAACCCAACCCCTTGGCACCCTGCGCAACCCAATGGCTTATGGAGATTTGATTTGGTTTTATTTTCCTTAAGCTTGGATTCTCTTTCGTGGATTGGGTTTTGAGATCTTGTTCCACACAACACGACTATCTTGACCCAACACGACCTGGCACGATTTTCAGTATTTGCTAAGACTAGTACGATTTTTGTGGTTTTCTGTGATTTATGATCCTGGTACTTTTTGATCTCCTTGATAGTGAACCGATAGGGTGCACGCTTGACTTGTAACCTGATAACTTGACAGTGGCCTGTGGCGGCGCACTCATGACTTGTAACTTGACTCGGCCTGACTTGACTTGGCTTGATGCTGTTACGACGGCTAACTTGACTTGTATAACCAACTCTGACACCGTGGGTGTTCCTGCTTGCTTGCTTGTGCAATCTACTTGTCTTGTCTCGTATCATGTCTAGGACGTGACTCCCTGGTTCCCACGGTCAGGGATTCACACTGAATATGGATTAGGATAATGACTAGATCAAACTATAGTTCATGAAGAATTTCCAGTCACAGGCAGTCACGTTATCTGGGCGCTTTAATTGGACTTGTAGCTTGCCGACGAGTAAAGCACATTTCCAGCACACTGTCATGTGTTGCTCCCTCTAAGTCACCTAAGGGTATATCGTCTCCGGGGCGATGTACCCAACCATACTCTCAACCCGCGGAAGGATAACTGGATGGTTTGCAGGGCTTGGGACTGGAGAATTCTTATTGCATCTTGTTAGTAATTAGGCTTGTGATAACCCTAGTTAGTTAAAGTAGTAAGCCGTAGTATTGCTTGGCCGCTTGTAAATAGATGTTGTCTAGCCCTTTCTAAGCCTCGTCTAGTCCCTATACCTGGTACTCCTGAACATGATTGTTTTACTTATCTTAACAATAAATGGATAGGGACAAGTGCTATTCAGATGAAGGGTTACAACCCCGGTCCTTGTTTGGTTGAAGGGTTGTAACCTGGTTCCGGAATGGTTCCACGTCCCTAGTCGTTTATTGCCCTGTTGTTCTCTTACTTACTTGTACTTTTCTTTTATTTTCTTATGTTCTGATATGCTGGCTTTTGTTCTTATTTCGTGGCCTCCTTTGTGGCACTTGCTCTTTCTGGGGTTTGACCCAGCTGGTTTTGTGTGGCCAGATTTTGGAGTAGCACCCGAGGATCTACCGAACCTCCAGCCCGATGGTGGCGACTAGAAGGAACCCGGGCTACGAGTGGGTTTTCTATTTTGTTTCGTTCACTCTATTGTAAAATTATTCTTTTGAGGCGTTTAGCCGACGAGCAGCTGTTAGCTCGATGCACCTTTACTTATTGTCTGCCTACGGGCTGTAAACATGATTAACAAATCCTAGGGTTGATCATATATGACTTAACTCTTGCTAGTCCTAGCATTTTGTATGACTAGCTTCATGATCAGCTGATATGTAATATTTGGGACGCCTTTTATTGTATATTTGGTGGTCAAACATCTTGTAACTATATTATTTGCTTGAGATTGAGACAATAGGCTTGACCTTAAGAGACTTTGACTTGTAGTAAACCCTCATATCTAGACAGCCGTGACCGTATAGCGAGATGGACTTCATTTCCTTATACGTAGCTGGCTATGTTCGCCTCCGCTCTCCAGTATTCTGGTTCTGGAGCGTGACATGGTTTAAGTGGTGGCCCATGCAGGTCTTGGCATTCAAGAAATGTGAGGGTTTACCGACTAGATGTCTCAATCATTATTCGTCCTTGATCTCTGTTCATATCCTCTGAATCTCTGAATTCTTGCCCTGATCATGTGCTTGTATCGTTGATCTGTCCTGGTCCTTCCTTATTATTTTCCCTGTGTCGTCTTCTTTAGCGGCACTGTACCTGACCCTGCCGATCAGTAAGGTAGAGCACCTCCCGTGGACCAGCAACAACCTGGAGATCAAGCCCAGCATTTCGGAGTTGCCTCCCGAGTTATACCTCCCGGAGGAGAGCCCCCAGTTCGACCCGTTCAGCCTGCCGAGCCGGATGATGGCACCTTGGTAGGTCTCATCAGGGCCTTGATAACTGTTTTCCATAAATAAATTGGCGACTCTGCTGGGGAAAACCATCTCCTCTTCTGAGATGGCAACAACTCAATGCGACACTTCGTCAGTCGGCTCGACGAAGAAGGTGATATCCATCCAATTCGATTAACTCGCCTACGAAGAAATGCAGCGGGCTAAGGGTGGCAAACCCACTTCAGCCTCCATCACTACTGCCAAGTCGAAGGGACGATCTGTCTACGTCCCTAAGAATCAGTTGGCAACCAATGGTGACTTTTTTGCCACAGTGTCTACTCCTAACACTGGCAAGGAGTCTACTGCAAGCACGCACACTCTTGTGTGTTCGAAGACGACAGCAGTCAAAAGTCACGATGGCAGCACTGGCTCCTTAGCCAAGCCTGTTCCAGCGTGCAATCTTAATTCCAAAAGTCACGCTGGCAGCACTGGCTCCTTAGCCAAGCCTGTTCCAGCGTGCAATCTTAATTCCAAAAGTCACGCTGGCAGCACTGGCTCCTTAGCCAAATCTGTTCCAGCGTGTATTTCTAAATTCAAAAGTCACGCTAACAACACTGGCTCCTTAGCCAAATCTGTTCCAACGTATATTTTACCAAAATCTGGCTCTTTAGCCAAAACTTTATACACAGACAATACTGGCTCCTTAGCCAAATTGTCACCAGCATACTCTAAGAAGAATAGCTCTTTAGCTATCTCTTCATCTTTGCCAAGTTCTACTAGAACTGGGGGTGGTCTTGCTAAAACTCCTCCACACAAAGTCCCTTCAAAAAGAAACAATTCTTTAGTTGTTTCTTCTGCTACTGTAGTTTTAACTTCAGGAACAGCTTTGACTGACAATTTTGTTAGTCAAAGAAAAGGAGATGGTCTTTTGACTACTCTTCCTTCTGGACATTCTTTGTCTCAAAACTTGAATAAATCTAAGAAGAAACATTTCTTAATGTCTTCTTCTACAACTTCTTCAAATTGGGCACAGAATTTGTCTATAAAAGAGGGTCTGTTACCAACTCCTAATCAAGGGGATGGTTCAACTCTTCTTTCTCTGCAAATATCCAGATCAATGGAAGGAAAACTCCAAGTTTCGAAAACCAATGTGTTACCTCCAACTGATCTAAGAGCAAAACTTGATCAAATCCGTTTAGGAAGCACTTCTGGTGTCAAAAAACCATACCAATCGGGAACAAAAGCAAGAGATCCAGATGCAGAGTATGCTAAAAATTATGTGGCTCACATTAATCACTCTCTATATAACCAAGAGCCATCAAGACCCAAGAACCGAAAATATATTCCTAAAAATGCACAAAGAATGTTCTCTGATGTACCTCAATCTTCACAGACAGATCTACGAGAATATCTTCAACAGAAGAGAAGGAATAATTCTGTGTCAATGGACCATGCTGAATGTGACTTCCAGCCAAGAGTCATAATTCAATGCAGATGTCAATCAATGGATCAGGACCATGTTGATCATGAATGTGACTTCCAGCCGAGAGTCACAATGCAATGCAGATGTCAAACTAAACGACAATCTGTCTTCAATCGGATTCAGTGTGAACCTATGTCTGATGAAGATGAACCTCTGTATGCTTCTGTCAACATGACCTCTCGGGATACTGGGGGTAGAAATGATAGTCCAGATGGAGTATATAGAGGTACCAGATCAAGAGTCCTGGCTTCTACTCAAAGGACTTTGATTTCTGAAGATGATTCTGAATTTCTTGGGGAATCTAACTTCCCACATCTTCCTACTGGGGGTAGTTCTCCTATAACTGACTTTGATACCCAAAGCAGTGATTCACAACAAACAACATCCGCTAGTTCATTAATAATCCCTCGTACAGTCACAACATATATGGTCGATGGGAATACTGATGAACCTTCTTCTTCCATGACTCCTCAAGAACAAAGAATTGCTTCTTTGGAACAGCAAATGAAGTCTATGGCTGATAATATGAAGTCGATGTATGAACTCATGGCAACCCAACTGTAAAATCGACAGACTGTACCAGAGGCCATACCAATTGACACTGGTGTAAGTCCAGTACATGTTCCTCCAGCAGTACAATCCAATACTCCTGGGCAAGCTCAACCGGTTCCTAGTCACTCTGGAGCTGGGGGTAGTACTTATAATGTTGTTCCTCCTCCCAATTATTCTCTACAAGCTACAACTCCACAATCCTCCGGAGTTGTTACTGAAGAATTGAGGAATCTCCGAACTCAATTTGAGGCATTCAAACAGAAGGATGGTTTACAAAGGTTAGGCATCAAGCAACCTTATCCGATAGAATGGAAGCAAGTATCGTATCCTCCTAAATACAAGCCTCCTACTATCTCATTCTATGACGGAACCACTTCTCCGAGTCAATTTATTAATTACTTTGAAGTGATGACTGACCAGCTGCAACCAAGTGACGCCCTCCTTACTCGGGTGTTTGTTGGATGTCTCAAAGGAACGGCTTATGAATGGTATAGAAGTCTTCCGGATGGGTGTATTACCTCATTTGCCGGTTTTAAACAAATATTTCTTGAACGGTTCTATGAAGGGCTCAATGACATGACTATGTCTGCTCTTATAAGAATCAAGCAGAAAAATAATAAAACTACAGAGGAATTCATTGAACGGTTTCGAAGAGAAGCTCGGAAGATGCCTCTTGGAACTCCTGATGCTGTCACCATCGACACATGCAAATCAAATTTGTTACCAATCATCAGCATGTGGACAGGATCTACCCAATTTCAAGATTGGCCTTCCTTCATAGTCAGTGCCAAAGCCGCAGAAATCAGTGCTGAAACTTTCAAAGGTTTAGGAGTGCAGATGACTCCTAAAGAAACAAGTCAAAGCAATAATAATAATACTAAATTCAATAAAAGCAAGGAAAAAAACCCTTGAAGTTAATCTTCAGAGTAAAGATGCATCGACTGTTCAAACTCCTCCTGCCTCTACAACTCAACAACCAAGAGCACCTCGTCCCAAAGAAGAATATTCTTTTGATGACGATGATGTCCTTGGTATCTTTGAATGTCTGCTGAAAGGTAATAAAATATAATTACCTGAAATCAAGAAACCTGATGAAGCTGGTAAAACGGATCATCCTAAATACTATCCATACCACAGAATGTTGGGTCACACAATTCGTACATGTTATGTACTGAAAGAAAAGATCCAGAAAATGATTAAATCTGGAGCTATCTCTCTTACTCCGAAAGAGAAGAATGTCACCTCCAACGTTGTCTCTATGCAATTCGGAGATTTCCCTCCTCAACTCCTTGAAAGCGGGATCGTTCCTATTCCCAAGGCAACTCTTGAAATAGTGAATATTTCTCCTCCACAGTCTGAAGGATTAGTACCAATCACTATGGAAACAGGAGAAATCATGTGGATTCATCCTGACCTAGTGGCAGATTTTGAATCTCCTCCTCTTCAAAAGACCTTCCCGAAAATCTAAGAAGGCTGGGAAAACTAAGTCATGTCATATGACTTCTCTCGGATCTACTCCTGACACAGAGCCAAAAGATAAAGAAGAAGCACTTGCCGGTGCTACTCGAACAGGAAAACATTATCTGAAGGATTATTCCAAGAATCCTGAGGATACTCCTGATATCTCTCCTGCTGACAAAGATGTTCCTAATGTTCCTCTTGAAGAAGAATTATCCGTTGCACCTATTCCTTCCACTGCACCGGTTGAACCTGCTCCTTCCAAGCCCACATCTCTTGAAAAAGGCAAACAACAGGCTCGGTTTGATAAACCAATCAAGAAATCCCCTCCTTTTGGGCTTCAGAAACCTTATAACTTCGATATTCTAGCTCAACTTGCTAACACTCCAGCTAGAATGTCACTCTTTGAACTCCTCCGTCTTTCTAAAGAGACTCGGGAGACGTTAAGTGAAGCACTTCTTCAGGCAGACTCTTGTCTTGCACGATTAAAGAAGCCAGGTGAAGAACCTGCCACTTGTTTACATTGCAACAGTGTATTGGAGATTATCCCAAATATCACCTTTACACAAGACGACATGCTACTGGAGGATAATCGACATGATCGGCCTCTCTACTATACCGGTTATATCGATACAATGAAGATAGATCGTATCCTCATTGATCCAGGGTCTGCTATAAGTATAATGCCAAAGAGTCTGTTGGATGAACTAAAAATCCCTCTTCACAAACTTTCCAAAACGGTTACTACTATCCTGGGATTCAATCAGAGCCGAAGCGAGCCTTTGGGAAAGATTCATCTGAAACTTCAGATTGGCGATTTCAGATCCAAAGTCGCTTTCTATGTGATCGAGATCGTAGGATCTTATAATCTTCTTCTGGGGAGGCCCTTTCTTCATGAAAATAATGTAGTGCCTTCTACTCTTCATCAGTGTTTTAAATACATTGACAGCAATGGAAGAGTACAAAAGGAAGTTGCTGATATAAATCCCTTCCATGGGGTTGAAGCTTATTTCAATGATTCCCGAATGTACAAAGAAGAGTATACAAGGGTGATACAAGCTATGGAGAAAGAGGATTCACAAAGTGAGACTTTAATAATCCCTGTTAAAGGTCGAACTACTCAGCAACAAACTCCCAAACCCTCTGGAGAAGGTTCTTTCATCATTCCAGTTAATGGACGGATCTCTCCATTTCTTCAGTCGTCTACTCAAGATACACTGATCATTCCTGTCAGTGGGCATACTACAGTTCTTGTATCTTCACATATGAAACAGGATACTCTGGTAATCTCTGTTGGAGGGCGGACTACTCTTCCATCTCAGACTTCAAGGGAGCTCACCTCTTCTGAGCCATTTGTTATCGATCTTAATCGAAACAAAACTTCTTTTCTTTCTTCTTCTCCCCCTTTAGTCATTGACTTGGCTAAGATTTCTAAGGCTCAGCCTTCCCCCAATGTAAATACTGCTACTTTTGAATTTAATAAAAAGTCTCCATCTTTGCAGTATGTTGATGTGTGTAATCATGTTCATAGTTATTTATATTTGTTAGATGACTTGAGAACAATAACCATAGGAGTTGTACAGACTGTTCATACAGACGTATCCCTAGAATCAGTACAAACTTCATACTTTCTGGTTCCTAGTAGAAAGCCAGGAGACATTCCAATATTCTTCTACAAAGGGCCCCAAAATCCTTCTAATCTTGAAGATGATGACAAAAACGATGATACTGGAAGATTACAACTACGTCGTTATAGTCAGCAATCTAAAGACATCATTAAAAATATGGGTTATGATTTCAGAACTGGCCTCAGTAATGGGAGAGGAAGAAGAATGCCTGTTCGGATTCCTCCTTTAAAATATGGAAGAATGAAATGCGGATTAGGTTATATTGCTCCTACTCCCTTTATCAATACTATCCATGAAGATCATGAATCTGACGAAGATAAGAGATCTGATTCTTCCAGTACTACCTCTTGGGATTCTGATACAAGTATCGGTGACTTCCACTGCAACATTCTGTCTTCCAACATGGTCTCCCTTGACCGTTCTGAAGAAAGTGATGAAGACGAAGATGAGTTTGAAATCTCACCTGAATCAGAACAATGGGCCCAAAGGTTAAATAATCAATGGAAGTTCCGATTCGAGCAAAAAGAACCTCCGACTGAAGACAAACTTGTTCAAATAGATGTTGGTGAAGAGGGATCTCCCAAACCAATATTCATCAGTGAAAGTCTTTCAGAAACTGATAAGCAAGACATGATCAAACTTATTCGTAAATACATCGATGTCTTCGCTTGGAGTTATGAAGATATGCCAGGACTTGATCCACAAATTGCAACTCATAAACTCAATATCATGCCGAATGCTAAACCGGTTAAGCAACAACAGCGACGATTTTGTCCAGACATTATGGATGCAATTGAAGCTGAAGTCAATAAACTCATGGCCTCTGGGTTTATTAGAGAGGAACAACATCCTGATTGGGTGGCTAATATAGTTCTTGTCCTTAAAAAGACTGGCAAGATCAGAGTATGCATAGACTTCCGCGATCTCAATGCGGCATGTCCTAAAGACGAATTCCCTCTACCAATTACTGATGTTATGATTGATAATACCTGTGGGTTTGAACGGATGTCATTCATGGACGGGTATTCTGGGTATAATCAGATTAAAATGTTTCCAGATGACGAGAAACACACTTCTTTCAGAACGCCGATCGGTACATACTGTTATACAGTGATGCCATTCGGTCTCAAGAATGCAGGAGCAACTTATCAACGAGCTATGAGCACTATATTCCGTGAACATTTACGGAAAACAGTCGAATGCTACGTTGATGATATTGCAGTTAAAAGTCGACAAAAAGAGGATCACGTCCAAGATTTGAAGACTATTTTTGATCTAATGCGTAAGCATCAATTAAAGATGAACCCTACTAAGTCCTTCTTAGGCGTCTCTAGTGGCAAATTTCTTGGCTTCGTCATTACCTCGAAAGGTATACACGTGGATCCCGAGAAGATCAAAGCCATCCAAGAGATACGTCCTCCACGCACCTTAAAAGAGCTACGAGGATTTCAAGGAAGGATCGCTTATATCAGGAGATTCATCTCTAATCTTTCAGGATGCTGCAGACCATTCAATAAACTTATGAAGAAAGGTGTTTCTTTTGTCTGGAATGATGAATGTCAGAAAGCATTCGATGATATAAAACAATATCTGATGAGCCCTCCTGTATTGGTACCTCCTATCTCAGGAATACCGTTCCTCCTATATACCCGAGCAATGAGTCATTCACTTGATGCATTACTCGCTCAAAAGAATAAAAATGGTCATGAACAAGCCATTTACTATCTCAGTCGTACTATGACCGGAGCTGAACCTCGATATTCACCGGTCGAAAAAGAATGTCTAGCCCTGATGTTCGCTGTCCAAAAGACACGACATTATATCATTGGTCAGACTATTCATGTCATTTCCAGGATCAATCCTATACGGGTCATGATGAAGAAACCGAGTGTTTTAAATTCTCGATTGGCTAACTGGAGAATCTTACTTGCTCAGTACGATATGCACTATATCCCTCAGAAGTCAGTCAAAGGACAATCTTTAGCTGATTTTCTAGCCGCTCATTCAATTCCAGAAAATTCAAAACTCTATGATGAAATCCCAGATGAAGTCTTAGATTCAAACCAAATTGCTGAAGAAGATCCTACTTGACGTCTATTCTTTGATGGAGCTTCAAGAATAGGTCCTAATGGTGACATTGTCGCTGGGGTTGGAATTGTTCTTATGTCGCCAGAAGGTCTTGCTATCCAAAGGGCTTATTCTCTCGATCAACCATGTTCAAACAATGTAGCTGAGTACAATGCACTGCTTATTTGTCTTCAACTCGCTAAACATCTGAATATTCAATATTTGGAAGCGTATGGAGATTCTAAACTCATTGTCAATCAGATAAGGGGTACTTATGAAGTTCGCCATCAAGATCTGGTTCCTTATCATAGATCGGCTATATCTATGGCTTCTTTATTTGAAGGATTCTTTATTGAACATGTTAGGCGAGCATGTAATACAGAAGCTGATGCTCTTGCTAATCTTACGGCGGTGTTAGCTATTCCAATTAGACGTCAACAAATGATTGTTGTTTGTAATCGAGAATTATTTTATCTCGAAAATAATCTAACTCTAGGACTTCCAGTTGACATTGAAGAATCAACATCTCATGATGTCAACACAACAAGAGGATTTGGATTTAGTCGTAAATCATCATCATCTTCATCTGATTCTAGCATGGAATTCATCTTCAGTAATTCAGCTGAGACTCAGAATACGGATAAAGATTGGAGACTTCCTTTCTTAGATTTCGTATTGTATGATATTATTCCAGATAATCCGAGTGAGGCAGCATCTATCAAACGACGGTCACTCAGATTCTATTACAATCACACCACAAGAACCTTATATCGTCGAGCTTATGATGGTTTACTTCTTCGATGTGTTGCCGGTGAGGAGGTTCAACAAATTATCCGCGAAGCACATGATGAAATTTGTGGAGCACATCAGCCTGGACCAAAACTTCAAGACCGTATTCGACGTATGGGTTATTATTGGCCCACTATGGTATCAGATGCCATCGAATATGCAAGGAAGTGTAAAGCTTGTCAAATCCATGCAGATTTTATTCATCAACCATCAGAATTTCTGCATCCGACGGCAACATTATGGCCCTTCAAAGCTTGGGACATGGACATTATTGGTCCAATCAATCCGCCGTCATCAAAAGGTCATCGGTTTAGTCTCGCAATAACCGATTATTTCTCCAAATGGGCTGAAGCTATTCCTTTATCTGAAGTCAAAACTTCCAATGTCATCAACTTTATCAAGCATCATGTCATCTACAGATTTGGTGTTCCCCGACGTATTATTCATGATAATGGTCCACAGTTCGTCAGTCAGAAATTTACTCGATTCTGTGAAGATCATCGGATCAATAATGTGGCTTCTACCGCATATAATCCAGCAGCTAACGGATTAGCAGAAGCTTTCAACAAGACCATAATCAAACTCTTAAAGAAGTTTGTTTCTACTAACAAATGTAATTGGAGTGAGAAACTTGGTGAGTGTTTGTGGGCTTACCGGACTACAGTTCGTAATGCTACTAAATGTATACCTTTCTCTCTGGTGTACGGATGCGAAGCTGTTCTTCCATTAGAGATTCAAATTCCTTCTTTAAGGATAGCAATCGCTAATGAACTTACTGCCGAGAATAATGACCGTCTTCGACTTCAGGAATTAGAAGCTCTGGATGAAAAGCGATTATCTGCTCAACAGAATATCGAATTCTATCAAGCTAGAATTTCAAGAGCTTTTAACAAGAAAGTCAGAGTTCGAGCATATCAAAAAGGAGAACTTGTTCTAACAGTCAGACGTCCTATGACTATGACTCATATGAGCAAAGGCAAATTTGACGCAAAGTGGGAAGGTCCCTATATTGTGAGCAGAGTTTTCTCAAATGGAGCTTATCAACTTTCAGAACTTGATGGTCGAAAAGTTATGATGCCTATTAATGGTAAATTCTTTAAAAAATATTATGTATAAATATAAATACTTGTAAATCATCAGACAAGTTCATGTTTATAAATAAAATTTTATTTTATTTTAATCATGAATGATAGTACATGATATTAAGGAAGATCACTATCATCCTTCTCTACATTTGGACGCGGACCGCTGTCGTCCTTCTCGAAAACGTGATCAGCAAAAGAACTGAGAACTTCTTTGCTGGAGCCCACGAGAAACTTGCAGGCTGCCATCCTCATGGCTTCCTCTTCTTCAGTCCTTCCTGGATCAAGCAGAAAGTCCAGAATGTCTCGTGGTGGCTTGGGTGCAGACGAACCTTCGCCTGCTTCTACCTCCTTCGGCTGAAATGGATCGGCAGGGCGTTCTTCCATGCCCTTCTGAACCTTCGAGACGATTTCAGCCTTCTTGGATGCTTCTTCAAACGACATTTTTATGTTGAAGAGTAGAAGTGTTCGTTCTTGTTAGGTTTCTGCTATATTTATAGACAGAAGTTCCTCGAATAATGAAGCGACACATTCATCCGATGGTTCGCCCGTTCATTAATGCCTGACGGTTCATCCGTTCATTTATCACATTCATCCGACGGTTCGTCCGTTCATTAAATGCCTGACGGTTTATTCGTTCATAAAAAATTGAGTTCAAAGATATTTTTATGTCTGAATTCTATTTTTTCTAATCAGTATTAAACTAAGATCATTTCTGGTTTAATATCATCTGATAGAATTACAAAGCTTGTTTGTATATTCTATTCTATTGAAATGTGTCATGTATTATTTACCTCTGAACATATTTTCTATGAATATATCATTACCAAAACAACAAAGTCAAAAAAAAATTAGATCAAGAATTCTCATTTGTTTTCATTCAGAATCAAAACATTGAATACAAGTGAGAATGAAAAAGATTCACTTATTAGGAGTTATTAACTCCCTGATACGTTCAAGAACAGCATTCATTTTATCTTCATGAGCTTTCTGAACTCTTTCAGCTGCTTCCACTGTGACATTCTGTTCATCAAAAATGATAATAGCAGTTTGGAGACGGTTAGCTTCTTCAATTTGTTCCGCCTGCATCTGCTCTCGCTCCTTTTGAAGAGTTTCACAGCGTTCAGCTTCAGAAATATAAACAGCAGTAACCTCAGCTTGCTCTGTTTCTATGATAGTAATTCGCTCTTGAAGGCGAGCCAATTCCTCTTTCAATTTCTTCAGCTCTTCAGCCTTGGATGCTTTATCTTTCTCCAGAAGCTCTACTCTTTGACGAGTAGCTAATATTTCTTCGCCCTTTTCTACTAATTTCTCAGATGAAGAGGCAAGAAATGCTTCTAATGCAGCTTGCTGGGACTGAGCTTCATGCTCTAGTTGACTGATTTCAGCCGCAGTTAAAGATTGAATGTCTTCCTTCTTAGTCTCCCAGTATTTTCGGATAGTTATTTCCAACTCATCCAGGAGATGTTCGAAGAAGATGCACTGAGATTCGCAACCAGCATGTCACAACGCCATAAGCGGGAACTTGACCATAGTTCGAAGATCAGAAAAGGGCATAGCTTCATCCTTCAAGAAACGTCTGGAATATGTATCTAGATATGAGTAAATAATCTCTGAGTACATTCCCAAAGTTCTTGCTAGTCCAGTTTCGAACCCAGGAGTCGCTGTCATCATTGAAGAAGAAGCTTAAATGTTCTCTACTCTGGGAACGGAAGTATGTGCTACTAGAGAAGTTGGCAAGTATGAACTCCCTTCATCAGCATCAGCCTGGATAAGCGGAGCATGAGTCAAACTCATTGCTGCAGCAGTTCCTACAATTAAAGAAAATAATAATAATCAGCATATAGAGAAAAAAGAAACAGCAGAAACAGAATTTGAAATAAAGTTTTACCATGCTGAGGTTCATATTCAATATGTTGAGGGAGTCTGGCGTCTTCTCGTAGCCGGTCCATGATAGTATCCGACACCTGCTTCATGTGGCTGCTTCCAGCTCCAGAATTACTGGGTGCTGGAGCGTTGTCCGGAGATTGAGCAGGTTCGGGGCTAAGTTCTATTCTGTTCCCCTTGACTTTATCCTCATCATAAGGAGTAGAAGTGCCAGTATGCCAATCCTCTCCTCCTTCAGCTTCTTCTTCTTTGTCAGACTCTTTTTCATCCCCAGCTTCAGGATGAGTCTCTGATCCGGAGTCTATGATATTCACATCTTCATGAATCTCAGGAACAGTGATGACAGCTAGCTCAGTATTGACTGCCGGTTCAGTCTTCTCTGGAATGTCAGTTCGAAGAATGATGTCTTGACAAACATTCTTCAACAAGTCATCAGCAGCTGATAGCTCGGACGCCGGCACGTCTTCATCGCCTTTGGCCAAAGAAATGTTTTCTTCAGCTTGAGTTTCAGGAACTTCTGGCTGTTCTGTAACTTCTGCCAGGGCTGGTTCTTCTTCAGAATAATCAATCTGGTCATCCAGTGCCTGGATGACGCCTTCTGTCCCATGCTCAAATAGGATCATCCTCATCTCTGATGGTTTAATAGCTACTCCACTTGTTGTTGGAGCAGTTGTTTCCTGAGCTTGAGCGGACTCTACCTCAGTCTGTTCAGTTGAAACTGCTGGAAGGTGAATATCATCAGACTCTGTAGAAGCCGTTTCATTGATTTCTGGCAAAACTCCTCCACTCATAATCGTTTCTAGGAGTTCATTGCCTTTTATTTTGCTAACGGTCTTCTTGACATACTTTCCTCTCGACCTCCTTGTTATCAAAGGAGCGTCGTCTTCATCAGTCTCTTCGTCTTTATCGGCGGCGTCATCTTCGTCAACTGAGATGCCACCTAAAGATGAAGTAGCAGTTACTGATACCCCTTTCTTCTTTTTCTTAGATGTCTGAGACTTAGTACTCTTTTTTGAGACGGTCTCAGATTCATCACTTCTTTTCCTCTTAGAAAGGGATACAAATATAGGAGGAAGAACTTCATCAGGAAAATTTCCTTCCTGAAATAATTCATATAGAGGCTCAACCTCTGCTGTCTCATCTACGGGTTCCGAAGAAAATTGTTGAATAATAGTCTTCTTCTTTGACCTCTTCGATGGAGCTAGGTCGTCCTCCGCAACAAAAGTCTTCAGATTGAAACTCGGCTTGAAGGTGCTCGATGAAACATAGAAGCGAGCATATGTGTAAAGCATCTTCGTCCCCGAGCTAGATAAAGGATTAGGCATAGAGAATACAGCTTTTGTATCTCTAGCCGCAAAATATCTCCAGGCTCGAGCTCCGTCAATAAGCCCTCCACGAGCAGAAAGGCAAGTGGTGGCGTTCCCAACGTGGAGTTGGTCATATCCGAATTGCCTGGCAAATCGGCTTGGTAAATACGGCTCCAAATACGTCATATCTTCATGACGGTATACTAGATGAGAGGGCCGAATTCTCTGTAACCACTGAAAGGCTACATCATCTAATCTGTTCCCTATATCTCCATCCATCATATTTAAGGGCATGCTATCATAGCCCAGTGGTGGAGGGACACATTGAATGGACCAATGTGACGCTCAATTCAGGACATTTCTGCATTCTGGAAGGGTGTGAACCTTCCAGAAAGTCTCTCCAGAGTACCTCTCCAAAAAGATACTACCACTCCCTCCTGCCCTTGGAGGTATCAAGCCGTCATGATGGAGGAGGAGCCAACCATACAGATATGTGAAAGGCATCTCTATCCGTGGGAATTCCTCAGTCATCCTCCTCTGATCAGATAGCATGTTGGTTACAAAATTCTGAAGACCTGCATTCAGTCTACAGGTCATCGCTGATAATAAGTCTAGCTTGTAACCATACATAAGGCGTACCGCTGCAAAGATAACGCCTCTATGAATCCTGTCCAGAGAGCTGGAACCAGGAACGATGAATCTTCTTAACCACAGAGATAAGAATCCGGCCAAATGACCGTTCCTTGACAGAATCTGTCCACTCTGTCTCACATACGAGTTGAAGGTAGTTCCAGCTTTGAACTCATACCAGTCTTCAGTGATCGTGAAATCCTTGCAGTCATATTTCTCCAGCAGATAAGTGATTTCACTCTCAGAGAGAGGCTTGAAGTTGCTAATCTGGTACCATCTCTTCTCGTTTATCTTCTTCTCATCCTTTTCACGGTTCATAAAAAGGTAGGACATCCATTTCTGAATGTGGTTGCCGGCTTCATCTTTAGAACTCTTGTAATACAGAGTACATGTGCCAAAATGGCACATTATTTCTTCAAATAGATGTACCATCTCTGGGTTCTTCTCCGACAGAAAGTTCAGCTCTTCTGTCGTAGGCACATACTCCTCATACGGCAGGGTGCCTGAAGGCAGATGTGAGATATATTCCATCTCATGAAGGGCAAAGCCCATCTCCCCTTTCGGAGTCATAAATGTCCCCGTCCTGTGATTGTATCTCTCAACCAAGGCCAGGAACAGAAAGGGGTTAGGCCTGAAGCCGTAGGATGAGTTGACGACGGCATCATAGAGGTTTATCTTCTTCAGCTCAGTCTCAAAATTCTCCAAAGCCCAGTGGACCAAAGTCCTCCATCTCACGTTCTCCTGATTCATTAAGCCATTCATTCTCGACGTTGAATCGGTAGGGTAAAATGCATTCTTGTTTGCCATGAATTCGTTTATGAAAATGGGCATTCTGAATGGCATCAATATTGATGAGTCTTCAGGTGGTATGCATCCAGGCTTCAAACCCCGAAACACTGATACATGATTCTCTGGGGCACTAAAGAATCCTTCCTTCCTGTAAATGATGCGGCTTGCCTTTGCCTGCTGATATTCTGTTATATGCCAGGACATCTTTCTCGGATAACTGGCATGCATGAATCTCATGATGGACAAGCCCCTGGAAACCTTCGGCCAGTACATGGGTTGATTTACATCACCTTCAAAATAAAAGCAAACCTTCTCTCTAATACTCTTTGGTTGTGATTTCTGTGCTATGGCATCCCCGAACAGAAATGCTGGTTTCTTGTGGGACACCAAATCAAGACTCTGAAAGGGTTGACCATTCATCAGACAAAGTAGGGTTGTATGGTCTTGATTGGCCAACAATGACAGTCTGGCTTCTGGAAGGTCAAATTGAGGGAATTTCACATGAAATAAATCATGTTTAAATGAAAAACTCAAGTGCCCTTCATAATCTGCCTCCTCACTTCGGATGTTCACTGAAGAAAATAAAAGAAGACAAAGTCAGATATGTTTCAATAAAATCTATGTCTACGAGCCTTATGCGTGTATAGCAGTGCTCGAAGGAAATTTCAAAAGTCACGCAGACTTCAGATAGACACGCTGAATGATTTATTCACGCAGGTGTCTAATTTACGCAAAGTTCAGACAGATTAGAATGAAAGTCACGCATCATTGCCAGAATCACATTTGAGTGAAAATGACAAAGACACGCCGACAGATCAAGACTAATCTATCCAGAAGATGACTCTCAAAAGTCTGCGTGACTATTTCAACATCGACATCTCTGTCAACATATAAAAAATCACGCAGAGTCATCATGAAAGCTGCGTGACTATTTCAACATCGACATCTCTGTCAACATATGAAAAATCACGCAGAGTCATCATGAAAGCTGCATGACTATTTCAACATCGACATTTCTGCCAACATGAAGAATCACGCAGAGTCATGAGAGTTATGCTCATTTGCGTGAAACACAGAGCTTCGTAAACACGAAGATGTGAAGTATGGCCGACCCTAAAGAGGGGGCATACTTTATTAATATCCTTTGCCCTAAGAAGGGGGGATATATTTTTGAAGTTCATTATTTGTTTTAAGATCCTAAAATTTCTATGTGGAGTTCATCTTCATCAAGTTATCTTCAACAGTTCGTATTCCCCCATCACTTACGCTGAATAGGAGGATGTGTGACTTCTCGTCGAGGGAGTCTATCAGTGGTGGCACGAGAGAAAGTCGCAGGGGCTTTTCCCTTGGCCTGAGAGTCGGCTTTCTTGGGAGCCATTGCTGCTGAGAAGGAGAAGAAGAAGTCGGAGAAGATAAAGTTCGTCGGAGGAGGAAAGTTTCTCTTCTGTGGATTCTCTCTCTCTAAAAGCAAGTAAAGAATGAAAGAAGTGGGTTATGGCTTATTTATAGGCTCATGAAGAACTCCAAACAGCACATCATTATTTGCCTCGATTTAGGAGCTTGATACGGGATCCTAACTGCACAGAATCCCAACAGTCCAATCATTTAGGAGTAAATATCTCTTTAAAAAGTCATCTCATCGTGACTAAATTCATTTTATCATCTTGATTTCAAAGTATTTCAAAATAATTTATCATTTTTCAAAAACTTTAAAGGGGGTTTTGTAGGCCTTAAAAATGAAAGTCACGCTGAGTTGATCAAAACAAAGTCTCAAAGTCACGCTGAGTTGATCAGGACTGAGTCTAAAGGTCACGCTGAGTTAATTAAGACAATGTTTAAAAATCACGCTAGAGACAGATCATCATTTGTCAGAAGTGTCATTATGACTGACAGCACGACAGTCGAAGAATGTCTCCTCGTATGCCACGTATGCACGGAACTCGAGAGATCACAGCCGACTATTGTGTGACTTTCGAAATCTTCTTCAACAAGACTCAGCCTTCATCAAGTTGGCGTACCAAAAGAGCTTCTTGTCATTTAATACGACTGACAAAGTAATCACTGTCAGAGATTTTGTGTCAGTCGAGGCATGTCGAATCAAGACAGCTGGCAGTCCTGCCTCAAGCTTGCGTATATTTTGAGCCTTCTGGCTCAAGTCTGCGTGTATTTTGAACTTTTATGTTCCTTCATCAAGTTTGCGTGGATTTTGAAGCTTTTTGCCCCAAGTCTGCGTGGATTCTGAAGCTTCCTGTCCCAAGTTTGTGTAGATTTTGAAGCTTTCTGACCCAAGTCTGCGTGGATTTCGTCCTCAACGAACCTGCGTAGATTTCATCAAATTAGAGTATGTGGCAGCCATGCCACTGATCTCTCGCCTGCGTGTCCTGTAACTTGCACACGACTCATGCATGATTGCCATGTGTCCAACAGTTATAGGCCACGTCCAGTAACTGCTCACAACCTTGCGTATGTTAAATCCTGCATGATTTTCAACTATGCACAGGCTGTGAAGACAGTTATCCTTTCAGTTATTTTTGACTCTATAAATAGGGTTCTTTTTTCATTCATTGTACAGATACATAGATATCTAAATTGCTGTTGAAATTTTGAGAGCTTTTCTTCTTCGCATCGTCCAAGGGATAAAGCGATCGTCTTCTAGATCGGATTCCTACAGTTGTAATTTTCCCAGAAACGCAATAAATAAAGTAAATTTATTTATGGAAAATAATAACTTCTCAAGATCGCAGAGGAGACGCCTTGCACCAGGCAGTGGCAGATGCTTTGACCAGAGGTGGTCATCCAGGGAACAGCGCGGCCAATAGCTTCAAGCGCTTGAACCCTCCCTTCTTCGATGGCAGCGAAGATGCGATTGCCGTGGACGCTTGGCTTCAGGATACCGAGGTGGTTCTGGAAGCAGCTAGAACACCTGAGAATGAGAAGGTGGCGGTGGTACGCCTGCAGTTGCTGGATTTAGCTCGCAGTTGGTGGACAGCACAGGCTATGGGATTAGTGGCACCCATTGCTTGGACGGTATTTAGAGAGAGATTCCAGACGAAGTATTTTGATGTTGTAGCTCAGTACGACCTGCAGACGAGATTTACCAACTTGAAGCAATGAGGCAGAACAGTCGATAGTTATGCATCTGAGTTTTCAAGACTCAGTAGGTTTGCCCCCACCTTGGTGGCGATCGAGTTTGATAGGGCCCAGCGGTTCCAGCTGGGACTGCATTTGGAGATCTTACTGGCAGTTGAGCAGTTCGAGCACCAGACGTTCAATACAGGTTTTAGAGCAGCTAGGAGGCATGAGTACACCTCCCAGAGGATCGTGGATAGGACCGGAGGTAGGAAGCGGTCCCACAGCCAGATGCAACAATCATCAGCTCCAGCCCCGACAGCTAAGAGTTTGACCATTGGAACTCCGAGACGGGCGGCCTCAGTGACGTCGGTTCAGCATTCGACCCTGACGTACCCGCAGCAGCAGAAGCAGACTTCCGCGATAGGATGTTCTCATTGCGGAAAGCCAGGCCATGTAGTGGCGGATTGTCGTAGGTCGCAAGGATTGTGCCTAGCTTGTGGAGCGGCAGATCACAAGATAGGAGCCTGCCCGAATAGGGGTAGTTCGTCCTCATCCAACCTAACCAGTCCATCAGTTAGGGGACCAGCACCTGTGCAGCAGCAGCAGTACCCGAGGCCATTGTTGCCTCAGGCCCAGGCGTTTCATGAGCAGAACCAGCAGCAGTATACCCAAGCCCAAGTGCAGAGCAGGCAGAGAGGTTTCCAGTAGAGGGGACCCGCAGCCAGAGAACAAGGTCAGGCCATAATGATGGCTATGGAAGAAGAAGTTGCACCAGGTGAGGTAGTAGCAGGTACTATTCTCGTCAACTCCTTTGCAGCATCGGTATTATTTGATTCTGGTACATCGTATTCATTCATGTCAGCACGATTCGCGACACTGATAGGATTGCAGCCAGAGTCATTATCAGTAAGGCTCAATATACTTACTGGTAATGGTTTTATGGGGGTAGATCGAGTATTTTCCTCGTGTCGGATCGTAGTTAGCGGTAGAGAGTTCCCCGCTAGATTCATAGAGTTCCCTATGGCAGACTATGATGGAGTCCTAGGCATGGATTGGTTGAGGAACCAGTATGCTAGGATAGACTGCCATGTTGGCAGGGTTATCTTTAGTATTCCAGGCGAGCCAGAGTTTTCATTTTTCAGAGGCGCGGTGGAGCCATCTTCTCCAGTATTGCGGATGGAAGTAGCAGCAGTGCAGTTATCCCGGATAGTTGAAGAGTTTCCAGATGTCTTCTCAGAAGAGCTTCCAGAAATGCCGCCAGAGCGGGAGATTGAGTTCACCATAGACTTGATCCCCGGAACAACACCAGTATCAGAGCGAGTCTACAGGATGGCGCCTTCAGAGTTGGAGATTTTGTACCAGATGATTGAAGAACTCAGGACCAAGGAATTCTTTCTTGCAAGTGGATCGCCTTGGGGAGCCCCGATGCTTCTTGTGAAAAAGAAGGATGGTACGTCCAGTTTATGTGTAGATTATCGTACCTTGAACTCAGTGACAATCAAGAACAGATACCCTCTCCCGGGGATAGATGACTTGTTTGATCAACTCAAAGGGGCTTCAGTGTTTTCGAAGATAGACTTGCGGTCAGGATACCACCAGATCATAGTCAGAGAGCAGGACATCCCGAAGACAGCTTTCCGATCGAGGTATAGGCATTGGAAGTTCCTTGTTATGCCCTTTGGAGTGACCAATGTGTCGGCAGTATTCATGGACCTCATGAATCGCATTTTCATGCCTTACTTGGATCAGTTCGTAATCATGTTCCTAGATGATATCCTGGTCTACAGTAAGAGCGAAGCAGAGCATGAGCAGCATCTCAGAATCGTCCTTTAGACGCTTAGAGAGCATCAGTTGTACGCCAAGTTCAGTAAATACGAGTTCTGGCTCGATCGTATTTCATACTTGGGTCACATCATTACCCGAGGAGGAGTGGAAGTGGATCCCCAGAAGATTGTGGCTATCGAGACATGGCCAGTACCTAGTTCAGCGGCAGAGGTTCGCAGCTTCCTTGGATTAGCCGGCTACTATCGGCGATTCATTTCAGATTTTGTAAGGATTTTAGCGCCGATGAACCAGTTAACCCGCAAGGATGTAAAGTTTGCTTGGACAACAGAGTGTCAGGAATCATTTGAGAAGTTGAAGCGAGGGTTGATAACGGCTCTCATTCTCACACTTCCAGATGGGACCGAAGGATTCACAGTTTATTGCGACGCTTCAGGCAGAGGATTGGGGTATGTCTTGATGCAGCACGGGAAGGTAATATCTTATGCATCACGTCAACTTCGTGATCATGAGAAGAATTATCCGACCCATGACTTGGAGCTGGCAGCAGTAGTATTTGCACTTAAGTTGTGGAGGCACTACTTATACGGAGATAGAGTGGAGATATTTACTGATCACAAGAGCCTGAAGTATGTTTTCACCCAGAAGGACCTTAATATGCGGCAGAGAAGATGGCTTGAGCTATTGGTGGACTATGATGTGGACTTGCAGTACCACCCAGGGAAGGCCAACGTTATAGCAGATGCGTTGAGCCGGAGAGCCGGAGTTTACTTCCTAACGGCACAACCAGAGTTATTGGCAGATCTTCAAAAGATGGAAATTGAAGTGGTTCTTCCTACCAGTGTGGCAATGATGGCCAGTCTACAGGTTCAGTCCAGCATAGTTGAGAGGATCCGGGTGGCGCAGTCTACAGATTCCAAGATTCAGCGACTTAGAGCAGAATATGAGGCATAAAGAAGACCAGAGTTATGTATCCATGAAGATGGTACACTTCGGTACGACACTCGTCTTTGTGTACCCAGTGGAGATAACAGACATGAGGTCATGGCATAAGCTCACAGTTCACAGTATTCTATTCATCCCGATGGCACGAAGATGTACCACGATATTCGTCAGCACTTCTGGTGGAATGGCATGAAGAGGGAGATAGCCCGGTTTGTCTCTTGATGTTTGGTTTGCCAGCAGGTTAAAGCTGAAAATCAGAGGCCCGCTGGACTTCTTCAGCCCTTGCCAATTCCAGAATGGAAGTGGGAGCATGTGACCATAGATTTTGTGACTGGATTGCCTAGATCCCCGGCTGGTCGAGATGCTATTTGGGTTATAGTTGACAGGCTCACGAAGGTAGCTCATTTTCTTCCATTCAGAGTTGGGCAGTCAACGGCGCAGTTAGCAAAAATGTACCTCAGGCAGATTATCAGGCTTCACGGTGTACCCGTCAGTATCACCTCGGACCGAGATTCAATGTTTACGTCGCACTTTTGGCGTAGCTGTAGAAGCATGGAATTTCACAACCAGAAAGCCCATGCGCCAGACACTACATGTGCTAGAACTCAGACGAAGAACTTCACAGCAAGATCAATAAAGATAGACATTCGAAAGAAGACTTTTATATACAGAAGTCTATTACATGTCTAAAAAAAGGTTGTACAAAGGAGAATTTCTACAAAGGAAAGATCCTAAGTCTACAGCCAGCGGCTACCACGCGCCTCCAGATAAGCGCAGCAGCCACCATGCGCCATCAGTCAGGCGTAGCAGACATCATGCGCCTCCAACCAGGCGCATCCTACCATATCTTCAGCAGCTCAGTCATGTGCATCCAGCTCAGTTATGTGCATCCCTTCAGCAGCTCAGTTATGTGCAACTCTTCCAACCAGGCTCACCTGGCCGAGCAGAGCCCAGTTATGTGCCGCTCTTCCAGCCAGGCTCACCTGATAAGTGCTTCGTCAAGCAAAGCATTTAACCCTCTGGCTGGAACCAAGGAAGAGAAGAGCACCGCAAATGCTGTGGCCAGGGGAGGCTTCGAAAGAGCCTCCAAAGGCGAAGGAAGACCGTGATCAAAACCGCGGCTAAAGGAGCAGCTTTCAACACAACCAAAGTGGGCAAACCCCACTTTGAAGGAAGATAGAGCCTAGCACCGCCATTCCGATCTACGGCTCTTCCGGAATAACGGAGACAAGGCCCGAGCATCCCTATCTTTGGATGCAACAGGCACCTTCCGCCTGCCTTGGAAGCCGTCGACTCCGTCTTTTGGATGTAACAGTCACCTTCAAGTGCATCGAAGACAACACAGCGTCTCATCTTCACCCTCGGGAGCACTTCGTCAACAGAATGCACCCGCATGTTCAAGTTCATGTTGGAAGTACGTGAGGGAATGAGAAGCAAATCTTCTCTCCATGCCACTATTTATAGGTCGGGCAGATCAAACCCACGCGCCAAGTGGATGGCCCTCCGAATTCTGTGCAATGAATTTACATTAAATGGATGAACCGGACGCCTCGAATTCAGCCAAACGGCTATTTATAGCACTCGAAGAGCGAGACAGCTGCATCATTAAAAGACATGTCCGATGCGCCAGCCAGACAGCGCATCACACGGACGCGCCCTTCGGCATCAGGCGCATCACACAGACGTACCCTACAGTACTCGGTGTATTACAGAGGGTGCGCCCCCACACATCTCCATACCGAGTGGAACGCCAACCGACGCGCCCACTCAGCTGTCCATCGAATGTCACCAACATTAAATGCTGAACTGATAGAGTTGGCAGCACGCCTCCCAAAGTCTGAACAGTTCAGAAAATGAAGCGTCGACAACGTCAGCATCATCATGACTTTATTTCGACGGCTACTGCCACGTGGCCACTCAACCAACCGCATGCGCCTCTACGGCCATGCGTCCAAATCAGCATGCGTCTCAAAAGCCATGCGCCTCAGACTGCTCTCTGATCCCGAAAGACAGAAGGAAAGTCGCCTGCATGCGCCTCAAAAGCCATGCGCCCCAAATGGTTTGTAACTCCTAAAGGTTATGAGCCGCAGCCTCCTCCTGCGCCCAATCCAAGGCACAGCCCACCAGATCACTCCTCTCCACCAAATCCGAGATCTTCAAACCATGAGTCGACGACACGTGTCCTTTGACTCAACTCATCCAAGATTTCAGCAACGGAAAGATCTTCTCTCTGCTACGTGCCGGCTCACAATAGCAGTATGAAGAGTTCTTCCCCTCGATCAGGGCGCAGCATCCATGTGCCTCCATCAGCAACCTCAACGTGGCGTCCCCACACAGGCGCATCCTACATGCGCGCATGAGCAGCCAGCCTGCAAAACTATAAATAGAAGGATCATCTCCTTTACACACAGGAGACTCACAACACAGAGAGAATCCACAACAGAGAATCACCGGAGAGGCAGTTCTAGACACTCAACGTCTTCCTCCTCTCAGCAAGCTCCAGCACCCAGAGCAATCAACACCTTCAGAGAACCGATAACCGTCGTCAGTCGGTCAACGGAGTCAACGCATTACCACTCGCTCCATTGGCACTAAGGACCCAGCTTAAACAAAAGTGTACTCCTAGGACTACATCTAAGTCCTATATTGTATCACTGTTCTGTTTGTATTAAAATTTCAATCAAAACAATTTTAATGGCAAACAAGCTGGCGACTCTGCTGGGGATTTCTTTTTCCTCTACCGAGAAGGTTGTGTCACAGGCCGACGACGTGAAGGTGGGCTCCTCCCACAAGACGCTGGTAGTGCGCCTCAATCAACAGGCGTACGAGGAGTTCATTTCTGAAGGAAGTACGAGTCCTTCGAAGCGGCTGTCGAAGCCGAAGAAGACCCGCGCAGTCTGGGTGCACAAAGTCGACGCCTCGGGCACCACCGTTGAAGGGGATGCGTCCGTCCAGCCTTCCCTTCCTGCTGACGTCCTCAGCAGTCAAGGTGCGCCCGCTGATACAGTGCATCTCTCGGGGAAGCGTGCGGCTGACCACGTTCCTCAGCCATCTTCCTCTCAGGCGAGAAAGATACGTCGACGGAGCAGGGGCGCAGCCAATGCCCCGTGCATCACTTCTGATGCGCGACAAAGAGCCTCTGTCTTTGACAGACTCACTCGCTGTAATGGCAAGGAGAATTTGGATGCTGAGTACTATACGCCCCAGCGGGCTGGTACGAAGAAATCCAAGGCGGCACGGGCCATGCGCCACAAACGTGCTATGCCAGCAGCCGGCCAGAGGCACGCGCTTACAATCACGCGCGCTACCGATGGCAAGCTGTACAAGGTTGACTCAAGTGCTTCTGCACCAACAACGAGTCGACCTTCAAAGTCCTCATCTCGCTTGGGCGCATTCACTGCGTGCACAACCAAGCCGAGAGAGGCAAACTCAGTGGTCTTGAACTCCCGCGCCTCCTCTGGTTGTGCGTTTGAGGTCCGTTCAAGTCACTTCAAATGCTGTGGTTCCCCCACTACTGATCGTGATGTCTGCTTGGTATTAGATCAGGGGGCGCAGCACTCACCCGACCACCCCGGCGCTTGGCCCTGCCATGCGCCTGAGAGGGGTATGAGGGTAGCACTCTCCTCCAACGACCTGCGCAACGTGATCACTCACAAGCGCCGGTCAGGAGAGTTGACCAACAAGCACGATGCGCCTCTCACGGGGCACACTTGTGCAGTGGTCACCATCAACTGCTATTGCAAGACGGCAGTACCGCCAAAGCAGTCGGTCTTCCAACGGCTACAATCATCGACACCCCTCCGACATCGCCTTGGGACGAAGGTGTCAGCAGAAGAGGAGCTAAAGGTTGCTTCATGCAACGTGATCTCCAACTCCTCATCTGTCCGGAAGACGACTGCCAATTTCTCGTCTTCATCCAAAAGCCAGCCGAGGAAAACCAAGGCAGCTGTCTCGACCTCTGGAGTGTTCGAAGGCACTCGGTCGAGGAAGAAGTTCTTGGAGGAAGCTGGGGGAAGCCAGACCCTTGTCGAGCCTCCTTCCGAAGACGAAGATGTCCAAAGCACAGCTGCGACGGATCTTCATCAAGGCGAAGATGGCCTCCCTGAAGCCCCTCAAAATGACGATGTCCTCCAGGACACCGCCGAGGGTAGTGCTAGAAACGAAGAGGCCCTTCAAGACAGAGCTGAGGGCAGTCAGGCCCTTGCAGATGCGCCTGTCGAAGACGAACTCCAGAATGTGGCTGGGGGTGGCCAAACACCAGGAGAAGTGACTCCCCCACATGAGAGCGAAGCTGAGAGCGAAGCCTCAACTAATCCATCCACTTCCGGCCGTGTCATGACAGTATATATGACCGGGGGTTATCTTGAGACTGATGCGCCGCCACAGGACATTGTCCAGCGCATAGACTCGCTAGAGGGAGGACTCAAAACCCTCTCTGCCTCAATGCAAGCACTGACTCAAGCAGTGTTTGAGATGCGGTCGGCCTTGATCAGGACACCTTCAAATGGTCCCGACCCAGGAGCCAATGGAGAGTCGAGTGTGCCCCTCCAACGGACACCCTCAGACACAGAAGCACCCCGGACGTCGGAGCCCTCAAACGCTCCACTCCAGGTGGTACCTCCTTTCCCGACTCCTAGCTCCACGGAGGACGTGGTCGAAATGATCAAAGATCTGCGGGAGCGCTTCGAGTCCAAGAACAGACAGGAGGAGCGCCAGAAGATGGGCATTCCCCAGCCTTATCCCCTTGAGTGGAACAAGGTGGTTTATCCTCCAAAGTATAAACCACAAACACTCACGCCGTATGACGGGAAGGACTCTCCACGACGGTACCTGACGTACTTCCAGTCGCAGACAGGGCATCTTCCGAAGGAGGACGCGCTCCTCACCAGCATCTTTGTTGGGGCCCTGAAAGGGGTGGCATATGACTGGTACTGCAGCCTCCCCGATAATTCCATATCGTCCTTCGACGACCTGACACGCCTCTTCCTCGACCGCTTCTATGACGGTGGGAAGGACATGACGATGGCGTCTCTCATTGAGATACGCCAGAAGGACAAGGAAACGGTTCGGGCATTCATCGAACGCTTCCGTCAGGCCTGCTTCAGGCTACCTCCAGGCATGCCAGAGCATGCGCTTCTCTCCGCTTGCAGTATGAACATGCTGCCTGCAGTAAAGCTCTAGCTTAACTCTACTCCCCCTCCCGACTGGAGCTCCCTAATCATCGAAGCTGAAGCTGCAGAGAAGAAGGCGGCCAATGCACGTCTTCTGGGTGTTAGCTTCCCCGCCTTTGACGATAAGGGGAAAAAGTCCGCAATCAACAACTCCGGACGAGAAACAAAGGGGAAACAGGCATTGACTGTTAATGCCTCGAAGGGCGCATCTGCGCCTACTCAAAAGCCTCCACTGGCACCGAGACCCAAGAAGGTTTATTCATTCAATGATGACGACACCCTGCAACTCTTTGAGATACTGAAGCAGGGTGACAAGATCAAGCTTCCGGACCCGAAGCGGCCCGATGAAGTCGGGAAAGTGGACAACCCGAGGTACTATCACTACCATCGGTTTGTCGGACACCCGACCAAGGACTGCTACGTCCTCAAAGATTACATCCAGCGCATGATCAATGCGGATGTAATCTCCATCGACTACGAAGAGAAGACGGTGTCAGCTAATGTGGTGTCACTTCAGTTCGGCACCTTGCCGCCGACTACCACACAAGACGGCGTCGTCCCCATCCCTAAGGCGACAATGGAGGTGGTGAACTTGCCACCCATCCGTGACAATGTGAGTGGACTTGTCCCACTCACCACATCTCGAGGAGAGGTCCTCTGGGTTCACCCCGACCTCGTCTCCGAGGTAACTCAACCGGAGGTACGCCCTACCTCCAAAGCAAAAGGCAGGAAGATCAAGTCTTGCCGCACGGTCTCTTCTTCAACGGAAGAGGCGCTTCCTGTGCAGACGCGTGCACAACAGAACTCCCAGCCCAGTGAAGCTGCCGCCGAAGTGGTGCCTCCTGGCACCATCCCTGAGGAGGGTCCATCCAAACCCTCAGCAGCCAATAAACAAAAGCAAGTGGAGGCCCGTTTCGACAGACCTCTACGAAAAGAAAATGCTTCGGGGCTAGCCAAGCCCCACAATTTTGACATTCTGGCACAACTGGCCAGTACTCCTGCACGCTTGTCTTTGTTCGAGCTCCTGCGTCTCTCCAAGGACTCCCGAGAAGCTCTCTGCGAAGCTCTGAAGGATGCCGAATCCTTTCTCAGTCAAATCAAGCAGCCTGAAGACCTCCCAACTACTTGTGCACACTGTCATTGTGCGGATGAAGTTATCCCAAACATAACTTTCACCCAACAAGACATGCTGCTCAAGCATCACCGATGTAACCGACCGTTGTATTACACAGGGTACATCGGTTCGGTAAAGGTGAGCAGGATTCAGATCGATCCGGGGTCTTCCCTAAGCATCATTCCAAAGGCGCTGCTATCAAAGCTGGGGATCCCAATGTACCGGCTGGCGCCCTCCAATACGACCCTCAGTGGCTTCAACGCTAGCAAGAGCGAGCCACTGGGCAAGATCCGGCTGAAGTGTCACATCGACAGCCTCAAAACTGAGGTGACTTGTTATGTGGTGGATGCCGAGGTCAACTACAACATCTTACTCGGACGACCATGGTTACATGAGTACATGGTGGTGCCCTCCACGCTCCACCAATACATGCAATATGTATCCACCAACGGCGTCATCCGGACGGAGTTTGCAGATATCGATCCCTTCAAAGGGATTGAGGCCTACTTCACCGATTCCAACTTGTACAAGCCACTTGACGAGGAGGAAGCCAACGACGCCGATGATGAAGCAGAGACGGCAACAGAGCCGGACTAGGAGCCCGAAATGACTCCCGACGCCCCCTTGAAAATCCGATTGAAGGGCAAGCCTCCCCAGAAGGCGCCTCCAATGAGCATCAAGCTATCAGGGAAAGCACCGACTCACGAAGCTCCCTTGAAGATACGCCTCAAGGGAAAGCCACCTCAAACAGCGGCTCCCCTGGTGGTAAAATTACAAGGGAAGGCGCCACTCATCAGAGGCGCAACCGAGGCACCTCTCAAGGTGCATCTTAAAGGCAAGCCGCCGCAGTCATCCAAAATGCCGGAGAGGGCCCACATAACCCTCTCAGACCCTAAAGTCAGAGCGGTGGAGGACTCTCCTGATCCGGCCCCAGTGCTTACAGATGAGGAGCTTGGCGAATATATCTCTGCTGATGTAGACGCACCCTCCTTAGACAATGTAATCCCACGGGATAAAATCTCGTACTTTATCAATAATAGAGTGTCTTTCAATTATTCTTGTCTTCCATACTAGAATGCCATGTATACATTAGACAATGCTCAACGATCGTTGCAAACACAAATAACGACCGTCCACCATAATCGAGTGGCCCCGTCTCAAGGAGTCTTCATAATCCCCTCACGAAGCCGAGACGAAGGCACCATCATCTCGGGCAAAGTCGAGCGTCATCAGGACCTCCCGTCAATCGAGCCCGAACCTGATACCGGCAGAGTACAAGTCTATCGGTACACGGATACGGCAAAGCGCATCATCCAAAAGATGGGCTACGATCTGAAAAGCAATAAAGGCCTAAACTACGGCAAGGGTCGGCATCTCCCTGTCCGGCTTTCGATGCCCAATGGAAAGCCACAGGATTACTATAATCGGACTCGACGGGGGTTAGGCTATGTCACGCCGCCATCAACTCCAGAGAGTTCAGACGCAGAAGACATAGAACATTTCCACTCGTCTGAAGCATCGACGTGGGATTCCGATACCAGTATCGGATCAGTCTTTAGGAAAGTGCTGTCAGCTAACATGACATCGGCACAACCTCAGAAAGATGAAGGCGAAGACCAACCGTCGGAACCCTTCGAAGAGGAACCCTGGGCTCAACGCCTAGGAGAACAATGGGAGTCTCGTTTTGAGTTACGAGAACCTCCCACCGAAGACGAAGTCGAGCAGATCGACCTCGGGGATGGGTCTTCTTCTAAACCCATCTTTATCAGCAAAAGCTTGGAAGGAGAAGACCGAGAATCTTTAGTCCAACTGGCTAAAGAGTATATTGACGTCTTCGCCTGGAGCTACGAAGACATGCCGGGTCTCGATCCACAGATCGCGATGCATAGGTTGAACATCTTACCAGATGCCAAACCTATCAAACAACAACAGCGACGCTTCCGCCCGGACATCATAAATGCCATCGATCAGGAGGTGGACAAGCTCTTGACCAGTGGCTTCATCCGTGAGGAACAACACCCGGACTGGGTAGCCAACGTCGTCCCTGTCACCAAGAAGAACGGGAAGATACGAGTCTGTATCGACTTCAGGGATCTCAACTCTGCTTGCCCGAAGGATGAATTCCCGCTCCCAATCACCAATGTAATGATCGACAACACATGTGGCTTTGAACGCATGTCCTTCATGGACGGGTATTCAGGCTACAATCAAATCAAGATGTTCCCCGATGACGCAAAACATACGTCATTCAGGACTCCGAAAGGTGTTTTCTGCTACACAGTAATGTCCTTCGGCTTGAAAATTGTCGGTGTAACATACCAACGAGCGATAAGTACCATCTTCCGTCAACATTTTCGCAAGACAGTTGAGTGTTATGTTGACGACATCGCAGTCAAGAGCCGCCTCAAAAGAGATCACCTACAGGACCTGAGGACGGTCTTTGATCTCATGCGGGCACATCAACTCAAAATGAACCCCGCTAAATCCTTCCTGGGGGTATCTAGCGGCAAATTCTTGGGCTTTGTCATCACGGCAAAAGGCATTCATGTCGATCCCGAGAAGACTAAAGCCATCCTCAACATGGACCCTCCGAAGAACCTTCGAGAACTTCGGGGCTTACAGGGACGTCTGGCATACATCCGGAGGTTCATAGCAAACCTCTCCGGTAAATGTCAACCCTTTACTCAGCTCATGAAGAAGGGAGTCCCTTACATCTGGACAGAGGAGTGCCAAAAGGCTTTCGACGACATCAAGGCTTACTTGACAAGCCTGCCAGTCCTAGTGGCACCTGTTGCCGGCAAACCATTCCTCCTCTACGTCCGTGCCATGGATCATTCCCTCGGTGCTTTACTGGCTCAAAACAGCGATGCAGGCTACGAGCAAGCAATCTACTACCTCAGTCGAACACTCATCGGGGCCGAACACCGGTACAACCCCGTTGAAAAGGAGTGCTTGGCTTTGGTGTTTGCCATTCAGAAGACTCGTCATTACGTCTCGGGCCAGATAATTCACGTCATCTCCCGAGTCAATCCACTCAGAGTTCTCATGAGGAAGCCAGGGTCATTAAACTCCCGGCTGGCTACATGGGCGATCCTACTAACGCCATACAACATGGTGTTTGTCCCACAGAAGGCGGTCAAGGGTCAGGCTCTGGCTGACTTTTTAGCTGCACACCCCATCCCAGAATCTTCAAAACTCTATGAAGACATCCCGGATGAAGTCCAAGAATCAAACGTCACTGAAGGAAGCCCCGTTTGGCAGATGTTCTTCGATGGCGCTTCAAGAACGGGCCCCAACGGCCAAATCATCGCAGGAGTGGGGGTAGTCTTGGTCTCCCCCGATCAGCTGGTCATCCAGCGCGCATACTCTCTTTCGAAGCCGTGCTCCAATAATGTTGCTGAGTACAACGCACTCGTCATGGGACTCCAGCTAGCACAACAGCTGGGGGTGGATCATCTGGAAGCCTACGGCGACTCGAAACTCGTCATAAACCAGATTCGGGGGCAATACGAGGTTCGCCATAAAGATTTGATCCCTTACCATGAAGTTGCATTGAACATCATTTCAACCTTCACTGGGTTCTTCATCGAACATGTACCCCGTCTACAAAACTTGGAGGCTGACGCTCTGGCTGGCCTCGCAGCCTCATTGGCCGCGCCCCTTGGGACTCAATACTATGTCACGGTAACTGGCCGAGACTTGATTTGTCCCAGAAACAACCTATGTTTGCAAATGGCTCACGCCGTGCCGACAAACACCGATGTTAATGTCCGAGACTGGAGATTCCCGTTCATCGACTTCGCCGTCTACAAAATCCTTCCGGAAGACCCGAAGGAAGCCGTTTCAGTCAGGAGACGCTCTCTTTGATTCTACTACGATACAGCCACTAAAACGCTGTACCGACGCTCCTTCGACGGGCTTCTCCTTCGATGCCTGTCTAACGAAGAAGCGGCCGAAGCTCTTCGAGAAGCTCATGACGAAACTTGCGAAGCTCACCAACCAGGTCCTAAGTTGCAAGATCGACTGCGACGTATGGGCTACTACTGGCCAACCATGGCCGCCGATGCAGTGGAATATGCTAAGAAGTGCCATGCATGCCAACTTCATGCAGACTTCATACATACACCGTCTGAACCTCTACATCCTACAGTCGCCTCCTGGCCATTCAAAGCCTGGGCATGGACATTGTAGGACCAATCACCCCTCCTTCATCAAGAGGACATCGTTTCATCCTGGCCATCATCGATTACTTCTCCAAATGGGCGGAAGCAGTCCCACTAGCGGAAGTAAAAAGCTCCAGGGTGGTCAGCTTTATCAAACACCATGTCATTTACCGTTTCGGAGTACCCAGGCGAATCATTCATGACAATGGTCCCCAATTCATCAGCCACATTTTCAGCAGGTTCTGTGACAAGAATCGCATTCAAAACGTGGCCTCAACCGCCTACAATCCGGCAGCAAACGTGTCACGCCCCAGAACCAGAATACTGGAGAGCGGGGGAATGACTCAGCCAGCTACGTATTACGGGTAGATGAATACCGTATAATACGATCAATGCTGTCTAACCAGACAAGGGGGTGCATACTACATAAAGGTCTCACTATGGTCACTTCACATCTATTGTCTCAACCATTCGAACAAGAAACAGTAATAGAGAACATGTAAGATAAAGCAGTAAGGCGTCCCAAACGCTCTGTCAAAATGTTCTTGATATCTGGCTTTACAAAACATAGCCAGATCTGATGTAGCAAAAATATACACAATTGTTATCAGCTACAGTCTGACTTTAGTTACAATTATGTAAAAGTAAGTACAAGACGATCCGACTAACATGTCGGTGCCAAACGGCAAAGTATAAGGTAAATAACAAAACGAGCGGGGAAGTAAGAAACCCACTCGAGTCCTCCTGCGATCATCCCTCTAGTGTTGACCATCTTGGAGGTAGAAGTAAGTTGAGTCCTCGAGAACCGGCTCTAAATCTGGCCATGCAAAACCAGAGAGGTTAGACCTCTAACAGCAAGTACCGCAAGGAAGCACGATATGAGACATTAAACCAGTAATTAAGAGAATATAATAATAGATCTCTGCTTGCTACTGGGATTCACATAACATCACGATACTTCGAACCAACCTCCCAACCAAACAAGGACAGAAGTTGGCCCGTCATGTCCTGATGTTCTGATCATCTCAGTTAGGTAACAGAGTAGGTACAGTACACAAACAAATCAACTTAAACGGCCATCCAACTCCTACGGCTTACTACTGTGAGTTCCAAGTTATCCTGGAATTATGCAATAAAGATTTCTCAGTTCTTACTATGGACAAGCAAGGCTAGTCTATCCAATCAATCAATTGCGCCAATCATGAATTAGACGAGTCCCAGCGGGACGCCCGTCATCAATATACAATATACAATAATATAAGCAGATACCGCTCCCTGTCCGTGTGGCAGATTTGTAGCATCTGTGGGAACCAGCCGGCCTGTTGGGCACTAATAGTCCCAAAGAGGGCTGCCATGTAAGAACTCGGGAATCCATTCTCTCCATGCAATCATTATTTTATTTAACTTAATAGTCTCTACGTTGAGTGAAATCCCATGCCGTGGATCATGGTCATTCGGAATGAGTACTTTCGTACGGGGTACGATATGCACAACTCTACAACGATGCCCGTGCGGTTAGGTTGTAGGTCTTACATAGCGTAATGCAACAATCCAAACTAACCACAGAACAATCATGCCTTGACCATAAAGTACACATGCTTCTTTTATAGTAAAATAAATAAATAAATAAATTGAAGCCTGCATGTATGCCTGTATGTCAAGATTCGGGAATCGGCCAATCGATTATAGTAGTTCATACTTAATATGAACGTGTCTCATTCATTCATTTCAATAAGATGACTAGCCAGTCTCTTAGTTCCATCTAGGAACGCATGATCAATAATTAATCAAGATAACAATCAATGTTAATTAATGCCAAATTCGGAAAATAAACATTAGGAAATAGATAATGCTTGGGAAATAAAGAATCTCATGTGCTGTGGGAAATGATTGGGAAATAAATAAATCTCATGCAGTATGGAAAATGATTGGGGAATAAATAAATCTCATGCACTGTGGAAAATGATTGGGGAATAAATAAATCTCATGCACTGTGGGGAATGTTTGAGAAATAAAGAATCTCATGCGCTGTGGGAAAGGTTGGGAAATAAATAATATCATGCGCCTGAGGGAAATGATTGGGAAATAATTAAACTCATGCGCTGTGAAATAAGATTGGGAAATAAATAATCCATGCGCCTGAGGAATGAGATTGGGAAATAAATAATCTCATGCGCCTGAGGAATGAGATTGTGGGAAATAAATATCATGCGCTGTGGAATAAGATTGAGAAATAAATAATCCATGCGCCTGAGGAATGGGATTGTGGGAAATAAATATCATGCGCTGTGGAATAAGATTGAGAAATAAATAATCCATGCGCCTGAGGAATGAGATTGGGAAATAAATAATCTCATGCGCCTGAGGAATGAGATTGGAAAATAAATAATCTCATGCGCTGTGGGAAATAAATATCATGCGCCTGAGGAAAAGGATTGAGAAATAAATAAACTCATGCGCCTTGGCTGTGGGAAGTGATTGGGAAATAAATAAATTCATGTGCTTGGCTGTGAGAAGTGATTGGGAAATAAATAAATCATGCGCCTTGGTTGTGGGAAGTGATTGGGAAATAAATAACTCATGTGCCTTGGCTGTGGGAAGTGATTGGGAAATAAATAACTCATGCGCCTTGGCTGTGGGAAGTGATTGGGAAATAAATAAATTCATGCGCTTGGCTGTGAGAAGTGATTGGGAAATAAATAAATCATGCGCCTTGGCTGTGGGAAGTGATTGGGAAATAAATAACTCATGCGCCTTGGCTGTGGGAAGTGATTGGGAAATAAATAACTCATGCGCCTTGGCTGTGGGAAGTGATTGGGAAATAAATAACTCATGCGCCTTGGCTGTGGGAAGTGATGATTTGATGCGCAGTGGGAATAAAGATTCTATGCGCTGAGGAATGAAGATTTGATGCGCTGTGGGAATAAAGACATGCGCTTGAGGAATGAAGATTTGATGCGCTGTGGGAATAAAGATTTCCATGCGCTTGAAGATTTCATGTGGCTGGGACTGTTCTTCTTCTCCGAATTTTCTGAGAACAGAACCATGGGAACCATGGAAGCCATTGCTTCCAAGCTTCATAAATCCTTCATCCCAAGCCCAAATATGGACTTCCATAGGTCAAAATTGGGTAGAACGAAATTCTCTACAACATGGAACCATCGAAACTTGAAGATAACAAAGTTTACTAGATCAAAACCTAAGAAATCCGAAAATGTATCAAACTTAGATCTACAACAAATAAGCCATGGAAATTGAAAATGCTAAGTACTAAAGAGACTTAGAATCAAATGAGGAAGATGATGGAACAATAAAAATGGGGATCCATCAAGAAGCAAGTTGGCACTTGCCTATCTCTTCTAGGTTGGTGGGAGAGTTATGAGGAAGAAGAAGTGAAATGGAAAGAAGTAATGAAGAGAGAGAAATGGTTTTGGGCTTTAAATGAAGGGGTGGTGGTAGGTGGGAGTATTGGGCCGGGTCCAATGGGTTCATCCAAGGCCAACCCGCAAGGAAAGAAAAGAGGTAAGAGCAGAAAATAAATGCAGGAATAAAAGCAGGAAATAAAGTGCAGAAATAAAATTACAGGAAATAAATTAACATGAAAATTTAAAGAGCAGATTAATTAACTAACATAAATTTACAGAAATTTAAATACAGAATAATACATGGTAACTATTAAATAAATACGTATTCTGGGAACGGAAAGTGACAAAACGGATTGGCCGAGGCGTTCAACAAAACTATCGTCAGGCTGCTCAAAAAGGTCGTGTCATCCAACAAACGCGACTGGGACGAAAAGCTCGGCGAATGTCTTTGGGCCTACCGCACAACGGTACGGACCCCAACAGGCAACACACCATTCTCCCTGGTCTACGGGAGCGAAGCGGTACTGCCTCTCAAGATCCAGATCCCCTCACTCCAAGTAGCGATCACAAACAAACTCACAGAAGAAGACAATCAACGTCGTCGTCTGCGGGAACTGGAGGCACTTGACGAAAAGCGTCTCCTAGCTCAACAACGCATCGAACTTTACCAAGCCCGTATATCACAGGCTTTCAACAAGAAGGTCAAGCAAAGAACTTTCCAAGTTGGCGACCTGGTTTTAGCAGTCAGAAGGCCAATGGTGTTAACTCACAAGACACCAGGGAAGTTCGAGCCCAAATGGGAAGGACCCTTCATCATTGAGACGGTATACTCAAACGGTGCTTACCGCCTCGCCAAACCCAATGGGGACTTGTTTATGATGCCCATCAACGGCAAGTTCCTAAAGAAGTACTATTCTTGACATCCTCCAAGACATGTATTTCCCCAAACAACCTCTTTTCACAAAATCAAACGCTTCCGGAACCCGGCTGTTCCGTGGCATCCTTCCGTAGAAAGATAACCACGTCCACATTACCTCTGAGTTGTCTCTCTACATCCTACAAAGCGTAACCTTACATTTCGTGAGCTTACGCTATCCTTCATGTTTACCACGTCCACATTACCTCTGAGTAAACATCCCGTACAAACAACTCCTGTGTTGTCGTACATTGATCGCAGAACTTCCACGTCCATATTACCTCTGAGTTGTTCAGCGTATCCCCCAGGATCATTCCTACCACGTCCATAAATACCTCTGAGTAGAAAGATTCTATCATTTGAACCTAATGATTGCCATGTCCACATTACCTCTGAGCAAACATGTTGGTTCCTTCAAACTTATTATCTGTACCTAAAAACCAAGGTGCGCAAAAGATAATAGGTCCACATAAATCATCAAGTTCATGAGATCAAAAATGAACACATCACAAAAAAAAAGATAGTGTATTTCTTTATTTTTCAAAAAAGGGAGTACAGAAATACGCTATTTCCCCAGCAAGAGTTGCAAAAACACATAAAAAGAAGAGAAACTACAGTCCCCGATCCTCTCCAGGGTGGGATGAGAGCTCTTTGACTCGACGTCTCAGGTCGGCAGTACGAGTTTCCACAGTCGCCTGGACTCGGAGCTCGACTTCTTGACGCATTAATCCGACAGCCTCAGCGGAAGTTTTACTCTCATACTTCTCATCAAGCTGTCGTCGCTGCTGAGCCAAAGCAAGGGTCCGCTGAGTAAGAGTCGCTTCCTCCTGCTTGAATGCCACGTGTTCAGCCAGGACACGATCAGCTTCTAGTTGAAGTTGGGCCCGCTGGTCTTCAAGACGGCGCATCTGAGCATCAACCTCTGCGATGTTAGCATCCACCGCAGCCCGCTTCTCCGTCGTCTTCTTCATAGATTGAGACAACTGCTCCGCCGCAGCCTCAGTCCCAGCCACTTCACGCTCCCAACTGCTCACATCGGCTCGATGGGAAGCCTCGATTTCAGCAATCAACTTTCCTATCTCTGCATCTATCAAGACAGAGAGGTCATTTCGTTGGATGCGCTGCAGTTTCGTGAGCCGCTCGTCCAGCTCAATCACCGAAACCTCCAGAATTTCGGCCATATGGTCATGGCCTTGGTGAACGCGGATCAGCTCGATACAAGGCATTGCCAAAGCTTTTGCTGTCGCAAAGCTCCCCTTGGCATCCATCACTGTAGATACACCTTTCTCCAGCATTTTGTACACTCCCTCGACGAGGAACTTCACATACTCGTCGGCATCCGCCAGCACCTGCGGCATCATAGCAGGAGTTGGGGGAGCTACTACAGTTTGCGGACCGGAGGAAGATCCGCCAACCTCGATCTGAGAGGTTTGCAGCAATAGGCTCTTCATCAACAGGGGCCAGACTGCTAGCCCGAGGAGCCGAAGGAACAGAAGGAGCCGGTACATGCGTCGTGATAGTACCCCAAGTGGAAGGAGCAACAGAGGGTTCCACACCCTTATCCTTCTCAAGCCCGGAGAAATCACCGACGTCAACGGCCACCTCTTCTACCCCCGACGTTCTATCAGCATCAGCTACCTCCCCCGGCAAAACGGGAAGATCAACATTTATCTCCTGGCCAGCCCCAGGAGACAAGACCGGCAGAAGGGTCTCATTCTTCTCAAGTCCCTCTACAGGGACAAAATCTGTCGCTACCGCCTGATCGGTAGCCATCTCTATGTCCATGGTTGAAGCCAAGGAAGGATTTGGCAATAATTTAGCCGACCTTCCTTCATCATGACCAGGAGGGGAATCAACCCTCTCCTCTATCCTCACAGCTTCTGCTGCCCCCGCAACGGACCCTTGCAACGCTGGAGGGACGTCACCAGAAGGCGACGAACTCCAATCCACTTCATCATCAGGATGCCTCGAGTCTGTAGGACCCTCAGCGTCCAAGGCCTCCACGGCAGATGATACTATCCCAGAAGTTATTGCGACTTCAAAGTCAGGAGATACTAAAACCTCCGCGGGAACATCTTCGGGACCCTCCTCCACAGGAGACATCATCATTGGTGGAATGCGCTCCTCAGAAGAGCCTGCCACCTCCTTCGGCTTACTGGTGCCCGGTTTCGAAGCACGAGACTTCTTCTTCAATCCCTACAAGAAGAAGAACATAAGTCGCCACAATGACATAAAAAAACTGGAATTATGAAGCACTTCTTACCTCAGCAGGAGCTGAGCCCGTTGGCGTTACAAGTGGCGCTTCCGTAATCTTCGGGGTCGACGTCCTTCTCGACCTTTTCGGTACAGAAGAACCAGCTTCTGGGTCAGCCCGCCTTTTCCCGACAGACGGGTCTCTCACTGGTGCCACAGCAGCAGCCCGATACCCCGCCAATTCTGGCGGACGATATGACCGAACTGCCACCAACATATTCGTTGTTGCCTCCAACTGGGTTCCAATGATGAAACTAGTCTCCCTGTCATAACCAGGAGACATAGTATTCATAGTGCAATACAGCTTGGCGGTCGGATATAAGATCGGCGGTCGAGGATTGCGAACTGGTGTGGTAAACTTAACGCTAGTGCATCCAGCGTTATAATACTGTCAGCCCCGGGCTCCATCCAGCAAACTCTCGATGAAGCCTAGACTGCTACTGGGATTCCACAGCATTAGCTGAGTGTAGCCAAATTGACGAGCAAATCGGCTTGGCAAGTACGGTTCCAGATAACATCTGTTCTGATTACGGTAGACCAGGTGCGAAGGCCGGATACTCTGCAACCAACGAAAACTCTATTTCGGCAAAGTAACCGCATCCTCGCCAGAATCAACCAAATCCTGGTCGGCCTCAAAATTCTTGAAGATCGGGCCAACCTTCACGATTTCCCACCCCTGAAGGAAGGACAAAACCCTCCTACAAACGGGGACGCCAGTGTAAGACCACTTCCTCTTGTAGAAGCGGCGAATGAAGGCATCTCCTTCGACATGGTCCTCCTCAGGGCCAGGACTCATCACATTCGGATGATGTAAGATCAGCCACCCCATAAGATAATGGAAAGGCAGCTCGGCCCGGAGAAAGTTGTCATTATTACCTTTCTCGTGGATCACATCATCAGCAAAAGACCTCAAACAGCGCAACAGGTTGCACACCATCGCGGGAAGGAGAGCTAAAGGTCGTCCAAAGGCCAACTTCACTGCAGGCAAAATGAGATTCTGATGTACCCTCTCAACGGCACCGGATCCCCCTGCAAATATGCAATCCCGGAGCCATATCATCAAGTAGGCCATCAACACTGCCTTAGATGACATCCGATGCGCGCAGTGCCAGAAACAGCTGTACGTATCCTTACCGCTCTCATTGGAATGCGGGGTCCTCTCGTCCAGCCGGGTTATTTCAGAACTCACTTCCGCGGGTTTCAAGCCCTGCGGAGTCGCAAACCGGATCCTCGAAGGATCCGCCAAATCCTGCCTGAAGACATAGTCCCTCCAAGCAGTCACGTGAGGCTGGGTCTTACCCTTGTCCCTCCGGTGCATCAGATAATGATGGCTCGTCACCTCCTTGAAAACGGCCATCATCTTCGGGTCCTTATCTTTCAAGACCTGGATCTCTTTATTTGATGGGAAATATTCCTCGTACGGTTCCGAGCCCCAAGGAAGCTTGGACACTTCGTACATCTCATGAAGGGCCAATCCCAACTCCTCCACTGGAGTAAAGAAGCTGCCAGTCTGGGCGTTGAAAAGCTCCAAGAGCGCAAGGAACATCGGCTTATTGAGGTCCACGCCTGCCTGCGTGGCCCGAATGGCGGCAGTCAGCCCTATCTCTTTAAGCTCAACTTTGAACCTGGAAAGCACCCAGGAGGTCAACTCGTCCCACTTTGGGATGTAGTGACACCAACCTTCGACTCTAAAACCAGCTGTCGGATACGTGACCTTCAACGTCAGCATCCGATTTGCAAAAGTCGGGGCACTGAAGGGAAACATGTCATTTGGGACTTCACTATAGATGCTCCCGGGACGCAAAGCTCGGTAACTGAACGAAGAACCGGTTCGTGAGGCGGTCAAGGTGTCTCGCTGGTTTGAGGTGGTGTCAATCGAAAGGGAACCCCCCAAGGCACCTCCTTGAGAAGGAGTAAGTTCCCAACCCATCCTTCTCTTCGAAGCTAGACGATAAAAGGCTGTCAGTGGCAACTGGCGGTCAACCTGCCGCATGTATAACATCATGCCCTTAGCAGCAAAGAACCAGTCTTCTCTGATCTTCAATATCTTCGCTTCGGAAGAGACTAATCGGTCGCCAAACAGAAAGGCAGGCTTTAAGAAAGTCACACCTTCAGAATCAGCAGACTTCAGTTTACCGCTCTCCATCATACTCTGGAGGAAAAGCGGCAACTGGACCTGGATTTGTAGCATCCTCTCACGAGGTTGGTCCTGAAGGATAGCATCCTTTACAGGGTTGATCACCGCCTCATCAAAATCAACTCCCATCTGACAAAGAGAAGCGTCCAGGAGGACCTCATTCAACAAAGGGATCGTCATCGACACTGGCACAACAAAAGTGGAAGTCAGGCAAAAAGACAAAATATGTCAAGCAGACTGGCGCATTGCCAGGGTATGAACCCATGCGCATCTGCTTCGGCGCATCATCAGGGCATAGGCCCATGCGCGTCAGCATGTCTCGGCGCATCATCAGGGCGTAAGCCCATGCGTGTTGGCATTGGAGCTTCGGCGCATTATCAGAGCGTGAGCCCATGTGCGTCAGCAAAGGCTTCGACGCATCTTCAGGGAATAAAACCCATGTGCGTCAGCCATTAAAACCTCGGTGCATGATAAAGGTATAAACCCATGCACGTCGGCAGGATAGAACCTCGGCGTATCATCAAAGACCGAAGTCTATACGCGTCGGCAGTTAGGGCACAGGGCCCAAAGCAGAGACGAAACCCACCTGTCACCTCAGGACGAACGTCGGCAAGAGTCACAAGAGTGATAGGTACATCCTCATCGGCGGACTCCTTCGCTTTCTCCTTCCCCTTGCCGGCAGCACCGCGAGGAGTCTTGGGAGCCATTCTCTCGAGGAAGGAGAAGTTAGGGTTTTGAAGAAGAAACTCTAAAGAAGCAGAGGCACAGAGAAGAAGAACCCTTTCTCTCTCCAACTCTTACCTATTTATAGGGCTTGGTCGTACGCGTGAACAGATGACGTGTGATCTCAGCCGTCGCCTCGGGTTCTGTACAAGGATAGCAGCAAATAAAACCAAAAGATCATCATTAATCTTTTCGGTTATCGAGGCACCATCATCATTAACTGAGAAGAGCATGCACCCGAACAGGCATGCTCCCAGAAATCATGCGCCCTGACCTCCATGCTTCTTATTCAAAGTATTCCAAAACTTATTCAAAAGTTTTGAAAACTTTGAAGGGGGTCTTGTAGAAGCATAGAATTTCACAACCAGAAAGCCCATGCGCCAGACACTACATGCGCTAGAACTCAGACGAAGAACTTTACAGCAAGATCAATAAAGATAGACATTCGAAAGAAGACTTTTATATACAGAAGTCTATTACATGTCTAAGAAAAGGTTGTACAAAGAAGAATTTTTACAAAGGAAAGATCCTAAGTCTACAGCCAGCGGCTACCACGCGCCTCCAGATAAGCGCAGCAGCCACCATGCGCCATCAGTCAGGCGCAGCAGACATTATGTGCCTCCAACCAGGCGCATCCTACCATATCTTCAGCAGCTCAGTCATGTGCATCCAGCTCAGTTATGTGCATCCCTTCAGCAGCTCAGTTATGTGCAACTCTTCCAACCAGGCTCACATGGCCGAGCAGAGTCCAGTTATGTGCCGCTCTTCCAGCCAGGCTTACCTGATAAGTGCTTCGTCAAGCAAAGCATTTAACCCTCTGGCTGGAACCAAGGAAGAGAAGAGCACCGCAAATGCTGTGGCCAGGGGAGGCTTCGAAAGAGCCTCCAAAGGCGAAGGAAGACCGTGATCGAAACTGCGGCTAAAGGAGCAGCTTTCAACACAACCAAAGTGGGCAAACCCCACTTTGAAGGAAGATAGAGCCTAGCACCGCCATTCCGATCTACGGCTCTTCCGGAATAACGGAGACAAGGCCCGAGCATCCCTATCTTTGGATGCAACAGGCACCTTCCGCCTGCCTCGGAAGCTCTCGACTCCGTCTTTTGGATGTAACAGTCACCTTCAAGTGCATCGAAGACAACACAGCGTCTCATCTTCACCCTCGGAAGCACTTCGTCAACAGAATGCACCCGCATGTTCAAGTTCATGTTGGAAGTACGTGAGGGAATGAGAAGCAAATCTTCTCTCCATGCCACTATTTATAGGCCGGGCAGATCAAACCCACGTGCCAAGTAGATGGCCCTCCGAATTCTGTGCAATGAATTTACATTAAATGGATGAACCAGACGCCTCGAATTCAGCCAAACGGCTATTTATAGCACTCGAAGAGTGAGACAGCCGCATCATTAAAAGATATGTCCGATGCGCCAGCCAGACAGCGCAACACACGGACGCGCCCTTCGGCATCAGGCGCATCACACAGACGTGCCCTACAGTACTCGGCGCATTACAGAGGGTGCGCCCCCACACATCTCCATACCGAGTGGAACGCCAACCGACGCGCCCACTCAGCTGTCCATCGAACATCACCAACATTAAATGCTGAACTGACAGAGTTGGCAGCACGCCTCCCAAAGTCTGAACAGTTCAGAAAATGAAGCGTCGACAACGTCAGCATCATCATGACTTTATTTCGACGGCTACTGCCACGTGGCCACTCAACCAACCGCATGTGCCTCTACGGCCATGCGTCCAAATCAGTATGCGCCTCAAAAGCCATGCACCTCAGACTGCTCTCTGATCCCGAAAGACAGAAGGAAAGTCGCCTGCATGCGCCTCAAAAGCCATGCGCCCCAAATGGTTTGTAACTCCTAAAGGTTATGAGCCGCAGCCTCCTCCTGTGCCCAATCCAAGGCGCAGCCCACCAGATCACTCCTCTCCACCAAATCCGAGATCTTCAAACCATGAGTCGACGACACGTGTCCTTTGACTCAACTCATCCAAGATTTCAGCAACGGAAAGATCTTCTCTCTGCTACGTGCCGGCTCACAACAGCAGTATGAAGAGTTCTTCCCCTCGATCAGGGCGCAGCATCCATGCGCCTCCATCAGCAACCTCCACGTGGCGTTCCCATACCGGCGCATCCTACATGCGCGCATGAACAGCCAGCCTGCAAAACTATAAATAGAAGGATCATCTCCTTCACACACAGGAGACTCACAACACAGAGAGAATCCACAACAGAGAATCACCGGAGAGGCAGTTCTAGACACTCAACGTCTTCCTCCTCTCAGCAAGCTCCAGCACCCAGAGCAATCAACACCTTCAGAGAACCGATAACCGTCGTCAGCCGGTCAACGGAGTCAACGCATTACCACTCGCTCCATTGGCACTAAGGACCCAGCTTAAACAAAAGTGTACTCCTAGGACTACATCTAAGTCCTATATTGTATCACTGTTCTGTTTGTATTAAAATTTCAATCAAAACAATTTTAATGGCAAACAGTAGCCTGCAAGAGAGTTTGGGAACTCGTCTCCAGTTTAGTTCAGCTTATCATCCGCAGACAGATGGTCAGTCAGAGCGCACAATCCAGACTCTTGAAGACATATTGAGATCTTGTACCCTTGACTTTGGTGGTTCGTAGGAAGATCACTCGCATCTGGTAGAATTCTCGTACAACAACAGTTTCCAGGCCAGCATCCAGATGGCACCATTCGAGGCTCTGTATGGTAGGAAGTGCAGATCTCCATTAGCTTGGGATGATGTCGGAAAGAGGTAGATGCTCGGTCCAGAAATGATTGCCCAGACAGTTGAAGTAGTCAGAACAGTCAGGGATCATCTTCGAGTTATCCAAGATCGCCAGCGGCATTGGGCCGATGCCCATCGGCGTCCCTTAGAGTTTGCTATCGACGATCATGTATTCCTTAGGATCTCGCCTAACCGTGGCGTCATTCGCTTTGGCGTGCGGGGAAAGCTTAGTCCTAGGTATATAGGGCCGTTCGATATCCTGGAGCGAGTAGGAGACATATCCTATCGTCTTGCTCTTCTGCTGTCGTTGAGTGAGGTACATAATGTACTCCATGTATCCCAATTACGATGGTATATCCCGAACCCGAGCCATATCCTGGACCATTTGAAACTGGTTGTTGGTACCAACCTTTCGTATGAGGAGAGGCCCGTGTCTATATTGTACCGGAGAGAGAAGATACTCAAGAACAAGACAATTAGTTTAGTCCGCGTTGCTTGGGGTCATCACTCTCTAGGTGAGTCAACGTGGGAGCGTGAGGACGACATCCGATCGTGATATCCCGACTTGTTTGACTTATAAGGTATAATGTCTTCATTATGCCTTATGCTTTCCATCCCTTGCTTGCATGTATGATTGCTTGATTGCTTGCTTAGTGTAGCTTATTGGTGATTAGTATAGCTGGCTCTTACACCTCTAAGCATCTTGATTTAAATTTCGAGGACAAAATTCTTTTAAGGTGGATAGAGTTGTAATGCCCATATTCTGAATACGTATTTTGGTTAAGTATGCATGCATCTTGGACCTGTATTTTATTTTCTCAGATTCTTGCCTGTAATTGTATTTTTTGGCTCGACTTGCAGATTTTTGGTTTTCTCGTAAAATGGGTTTTGACGTGGCTTGGTTTTGTGGAGAAGGATTGGTTGATTTGGTTTGGTTTAATATGCATGGAACACCTTAGCCTATGCTCCACCCTCAACACAACACACCCACCCCTATTAAATCTCACCTAACTTTTCTCTCTCCTCTTTACTTTCATTTATTTTCCTCCATCTTCTTCTTCCTTTCTCCACCAACCTCCATAGGCAAGTGCACCTTGCCACCACATGAGAACCCTATTTTATTTGTCCATTAGCTAGATTAGGCCTTGGTGAACAACATTAGAACTTGACATTTTGTGATTTGGAGCTTCCATTTTTCTAGATCTAGATTTTAACCATTTTCGGAAATTCTTGGTTTTGATCTATTAAACTTTGGTTTTAGCTTGTTTTGATGCTTCCATGTGGAAGAGAATTCAATTTTACTCAAGTTAGAACTTTGAAAATCTAGATTTGGTTTTGATTTGACCAAGATATGAAGATTTGAACTTTGGTATTCTTGAGGTGTTCCTCTCGGCCTGGAGAAGAAGACCTCAGTCTGCGCTCTTTAGCGCAATACTGAACCGCGCATCCCCCTCGGCCGGCGCTCTTTAGCGCAGTGCTGATCGCGCATCCCGCCCTTTGGCGAACCGCGCTCGCTTCCAGCGTGCTTGCCCCTGGCACAATTGACCACCTGCGCCATCTGACCCAGCGCCATCCGACCTAGCGCAAGCCAGTCCATGCGCCATCTGACCCTGCGCCATTTGACCCTGAGCCACCTGCACCCTGCGCAACTTGCACCCTGCGCCACCCATCTCCTGCGCCCTTTGCCCCTGTGCCCCTGGCCCCCGACGCACTTGATTCCCTGGCGCACTTGACCCCTGCGCCATCCTACCCCTGCGCACTTGGCCCCCTGTGCATCCTCCCCCTGCGCACTTGACACCCGGCGCAACCCAACCCCTTGGCACCCTGCGCAACCTAATGGCTTATGCAGATTTAATTTGGTTTTATTTTCCTTAAGCTTGGATTCTCTTTCGTGGATTGGGTTTTGAGATCTTGTTCCACATAGCACGACTATCTTGACCCAACACGACCTGGCATAATTTTTATTATTTGCTAAGACTAGTACGGTTTTCGCGATTTTCTGTGATTTATGATCCCGTTACTTTCTGATCTCCTTGATAGTGACCCGACAGGGTGCACGCTTGACTTGTAACCTGATAACTTGATAGTGGCCCGTGGCGGCGCACTCTTGACTTGTAACTTGACTCGGCCTGACTTGACTTGCTTGATGCTGTTACGACGGCTAACTTGACTTGTATAACCAACTCTGACACCGTGGGTGTTCCTGCTTGCTTGCTTGTGCAATCTACTTGTCTTGTCTCGCATCATGTCTAGGACGTGACTCCCTGGTTCCCACGGTCAGGGATTCACACTGAATATGGATTAGGATAATGACTAGATCAAACTATAGTTCATGGAGAATTTCCAGTCACAGGCAGTCTCGTTATCTGGGTGCTTTAATTGGACTTGTAGCTTGCCGACGAGTAGAGCACATTTCCAGCACACTGTCATGTGTTGCACCCTCTAAGTCACCTAAGGGTATATCGTCTCCGGGGCGATGTACCCAACCATACTCTTAACCCGCGGAAGGATAACTGGATGGTCTGCAGGGCTTGGGACTGAAGAATTCTCATTGCATCTTGTTAGTAATTAGGCTTGTGATAACCCTAGTTAGTTAAAGTAGTAAGCCGTAGTATTGCTTGGCCGCTTGTAAATAGATGTTGTCTAGCCCTGTCTAAGCCTTGTCTAGTCCCTATACCTGGTACTCCTGAACATGATTGTTTTACTTATCTTAACAATAAATGGATAGGGACAAGTGCTATTCAGACGAAGGGTTACAACCCCGGTCCTTGTTTGGTTGAAGGGTTGTAACCTGGTTCCGGAATGGTTCCACGTCCCTAGTCGTTTATTGCCCTGTTGTTCTCTTACTTACTTGTACTTTTCTTTCATTTTCTTATGTTCTGATATGCTGGCTTTTATTCTTATTTCGTGGCCTCCTTTGTGGCACTTGCTCTTTCTGGGGTTTGACCCAGCTGGTTTTGTGTGGCCAGATTTCGGAGCAGCACCCGAGGATCTACCGAACCTCCAGCCCGATGGTGGCGACTAGAAGGAACCCGGGCTACGAGTGGGTTTTTTATTTTGTTTCGTTCACTCTATTGTAAAATTATTCTTTTGAGGCGTTTAGCCGACGAGCACCTGTTAGCTCAATGCACCTTTACTTATTGTCTGCCTACGGGCTGTAAACATGATTAACAAATCCTAGGATTGATCATGTATGACTTAACTCTTGCTAGTCCTAGCATTTTGTATGACTAGCTTCATGATCAGCTGATATGTAATATTTGGGACGCCTTTTATTGTATATTTGGTGGTCAAACATCTTGTAACTATATTATTTGCTTGAGATTGAGACAATAGGCTTGACCTTAAGAGACTGTTGGATTATAGTAAACCATCATATCTAGACAGCCGTGACCGTATAGCGAGATGGACTTCATTTCCTTATACGTAGCTGGCTATGTTCGCCTCCGCTCTCCAGTATTCTGGTTCTGGGGCGTGATACCGTCTGTGACGAGGCAGTCTCTACTTCAGTGATACGCCCTGGGTGTAAAAATAAGTCTTCCATCTGTGACGTGGCAGACTATCAAGTTTTACGCTCTGCGCGTAAAAATAAGTCTCCCGTCTGTGACGTGGCAGACGCTCAAGTTTTACGCTCTGTGCGTAAAAACCAGTCTCCCGTCTGTGACGTAGTAGACATCCAAACTTTACGCTCTACGCGTAAAGAAAAATCTTCCGTTTGTGACGTGGCAGATACTCATGTTTTGCGCTCTATGCGTAAAGGTAAATCTCCTGTCGGTGACAGCGTAGATAAAGTTCACAATGATGCTTTTGCATCTAAAGTGAATTTACCTGCACGCATGCAGCGTAAAAACATAAATTCTATTGTTGGTAAAACTTTAGTTTTTCACCAACAACCTTCTTACACTGCTTTACGCAAAGTACCTTCAAATTACGCGTAAGGCTGACGGAGTCCTTTGTGCACAAAAATCGCAAGATTTACGCACACAACTCCAAGCGCGTAAAAATATACAGTTTGGTTCTGCTAATACAGCCAGTAATCTTCTTTATACACAAGGGACTAAACATTTCTCTATCCCAAATGTAATAAAGAAGACTACTCCCTCTATCCCTTCTGATTTACGCGAGTTACTCGTACAAAAGCGTAAAAACAGAAAATCTCCTGTGACACTCCCCAAAGAAGATCACCATTGTGAGTGTCACCAGATTGTAATCAAGTGTTGCTGTTCGGCTTGTAAATGGTCAGTTTTTGATCGGTTAAGCTACAATATGCCTCAGCAATCAGTTGATGACCAAGAACAGGAGTTGTCATATGCTTCAGTGAATATGGCATCTCATACCAATAGAGGACGACGTCCAAGACGCAACTCGTCCCAGACTCCTGGTCAACAACAATTCAACCGACTCCTTGATACTTTTGAAGGGGTATATCAGAATACTCGATCAAGAAGTCAAAGACTGTTGCAGTCTTCTGATTCAGAAGCTGGAGGTACCCAGTCTTTGGAGTCCGAAACCGATAGTGTTGATTCATACTTCTACACCAATCCCTCTGTATCTTCAAGGGAGGTTGAATCATATGCTATCGGAGATGAACCGGAGACGTCAACTGTAAATACAGAACAATGTCTCTCTGCAGTTGAGCAATCACTGAAGGACATGCTTGCCATGATGCAAAGTATGTGTCATGACCCGCTCCCGAATAATCGGATACGAGTCGGACACGCCTAGCCTTCGTCGATGGACACGATGAAGTAAGCTGTACAATACTAAGGAAAACTCAAAGTCACAATATAATGTAAATAACACAGCTTTTTATAACGTTCCCAGAAATGACCACCAATATCCATCAAGTCTTTAGTACAATGTCAGCCGGAGACAAATCCGGTCAAATAAAATAAGATACAATAATGAATATCAATAATAAAATCTTCAGAAAATAAATAAAAGTAAAAACTGTAATATCCTGATGCAATCACAAGCTCCATGTAATCTTCCACTCACCTGCAACGTATCCTGTCAGAAAAAAAAAAGCAAAGTACAACCCTGACCAGACAATATACAATGTAATCTGTAGTACAGAATACAAGGTGAAACCAGAATACCAGAATACTAGAACATAAAATAAAACTGCGGTACCAGAGATAAAATATAAAACTGCAGGCAACGGACGACAATCAATATGCTAGACAATGAACACGACTATCAATGTACAAGGCAATGAACACGACAATCAATATGCAAGTGTGACAATTTGAAATATTAAAACTAATGTGTGACCGGCTTAGGAACACAATCAATCAATGAGTCAATCAATTCTATAAGGTACGGCTTCATCGTACGTGAATTATACGATTAGGCTATCCACAATTACCTATATTGGGTGTGGTCACACAAAAGCTAATATTTCCCCCAATCCCCGCAATAATAATGATGCACAAGCAATGAACAATGTACAAGGCAATCGTGTGTATCTCGTGTTCGATATGAGAACATGGCACATGAATGTAAGACAGAAAACAAGGTACAAGTCGAGTCAGTGTACTTGTCTCGGTTTGGTTGCACGAGAGTAGTACTGCATGGTTGTAAATCACGTGGTAATGTTTTGTACAAGTTATTAGGGTTTGAATTAATGACAGTAGCTAACTAACTTAGATAATTCATTTATTTCTAGATAAGAACTAGTTAACAATATTTAGAAAATATTATAGTTTTAATCACCAGAATAAAATATATAATAGATGTTTTTAGGAATATTAGAAACATTTTATTAACGAGGTAATAATTACTTAAATAACAAAAGATGATTTAACTAAATTGGCTAGCAAGAAAATACAAGAACATTTATTAGTAACATATAATACTAGTAGCCAATAAATCATAAATAAAATATATATAATTTTATTATAGCAATTTGTAAGAAAATCATTTATATTTGGAAAACACTTGATAGCTAACAATTTACAAAATATAATAATCACTAATAAAGTATGAATTTATATATATATATGTTTACAAGATATTTATTTTATTCTAATAAACAAGGTAGCATTTATACATTTTTGGAAATATAATACATAATAATAAAAATGGTAGCAACAAAAGAACCTTAACAATTACTTGTAAAACAATTAGTTTAATCCATATTTTTAACCAAAATAATTACAGTCCATTATAGATATACTAACTAGTATAAAATAATTTAGAAGGATAATATTATTTAAGAATATTCCTACTAGCAAAATTTATATGGATACTAACAATATAATAATAACAGTAAGGATTTAATAGTACCAGCCCAACACTCAATTTCCAGTCCCGGCCCAATGTTAATAATCTTATCAACAATTCCTACAACTAATTTCCTATAACCGAGCCCAATCTCCTGTCCAGTCCAACCCAACACCCAGGCCCAACAGAACAACCAGCCTAATATAATTCCTACAGTGTTTTTCTACACTAGAGCCCAACTTCTAGGTCCAAAACCCAACAGCTCAATCCCCTATTATTTTTTACTTGTTAAAATCGAACAAAACTAGAGCCCATATCTAATTCACTGCTTAACATTAATTAAACAGCAATTTAAAGCTTAATCCCTACTCGGCCTGGCCCAGGGTTTGGAGAGCCAACCCGGCCCATCACTACTCATATAATCTGATTTGTCTTTCTCTCTCCTCTCATATTTTTTTTCCAACCGACAAGAACACTCAGTCTTCCCAATTCTTCAGCCCAACTGTCCCGAACATTCGAGAGGGCTCCCATCGTCTTCTTCCTCTGCTCGGTTTAGAAAACCCTAAAGTTTCTTCATCACTCTCCTCTCACCTAGCCGCACAAGCTTTAAGCTCGGCCTAGCCACTTTCTTCTTCATCTTCTTTCTCCCTTCTCTAGAAAACCCTAGATCTAGGTTTCCTCAGAACTTCCCAAACCCTAACCCTAAATATCCAGCCATGGCCGCAGCCTTCTTCCCAGTTCGAAAACCCTAGATTTCTAGGTTATCCTTGTTCTGGCCGACTCCTCCTTCTTCTCCGGTAAGAAACCCTAGTTTCTAAGCAGTCGAAACCCTAGATCCGGCCATTCAAAACCTAACCATAGGTTCTTCTATTCCCGGCCACAGAGAACTCCCCATAGCAAACCCTAGCTAAAACAGAACCCAGCCAAGAAAATCCTAGAAAAATTCAAGAAGAAAAGGGGGGTCTAGATGGATCGATGGAGAAAGCTCACCGGCCGGCGGGGTCGTCGATTCACGGCGGCGAGACTTCAGATCTGGTCGATCAACGGCCGGATCTGGCTACTGACAGCTTCGATCGGTGGCTCCTCGGCTCGGAGGCGACTGATCGGTGGAGATCTACTCGTCGGCGAGTAGATCGGCTGATCGACGAGTAGATCGGCTACACTCCCAACTCGGTGGCAGCGACGACGTGCTTCACGAGGCGTCGATCTCCTTGGCGGTGGCTCAGACTTCGAAGAGGGCGCTATTCTCGAAGGGTCGTCACGAACTGCGAGGCGGCGCTCTGCTCGAAGCAAGACGCGTGACTCAAGAAACAGAGGCGGTGGCGCTCCTCTCGACTGCTCGGTCTCCAAAGTCCAGCTCAGCAGTCGAGAGCTACAGCTGATGATGACTACTGGTGGTGATGGGAACAGGAACTCCGGCGACTCTCGGCGGGGCGCGGCGATCTCGGCCGGTGGATGGTGGCCGGGGAGAGAGAACAGAGAGAGAGAGCGAACAGTGACGTGTCAGTAATTGATGTCAAAGCATGGGAAAACGTGTATTAATATAATATTATTTATAGTAAATTAATGAGTGGCAGTGATGTAAATTAATATAGATCTGGGGGTAATTAGCATAGTGGCAAGGTTGTAAGAAGAAATAGATCTGGGTGTAATTTAGAATAATCTGTAACAGAATTTCGAAAAGTCCCTCCAACAGATTTCAAAACAGTTTTTTTTTTAATTCAATTTTCAAATCAAAAAAAATTTCCAAACAGATTTTTCAAATAAAAAGTTTCCAACAGATTTTCAAATGTTCAAACAATCAACAGTTGTTCAAAACAGCTTCCAATAATTACAAAATTAGTTATTCTCCTTAACAACTAACCAATTATTCAAAGATTCGCTAAATAACAAATTACAGTTAATTAATTACTGTCAACCAAAATAATACCAACAAGGAACAATTATTCCCTTAATATAATTAATAGTTAATAATTAAATACAACTTAAATAATATTAATAACAATAACAATATTGTAATTCATTTGAAATACACAAATTAATATTATTTAGTAGTTTTGAATATTTAATTTTTTAAACACACTAAGGAATTTAGATTAATAAACCAATATTAATCATTCCTCTTAGCAATTCAATACTAAAAGAACAACTTTTCTTTTCAAGGAAAATCTATAACAGCTTTTATCAAATTAATTAATATCTAATCATTAATTAAAAGAAAATCAAAATAACATTCTCAATATTGGTAAATCATTTAGAAATAATCTAATAAAGGTTTTCGTAAGAAAACAATATTAAATCAAAGAAAATTTAGAAAAATTTCAAATTTCACCAAATATGATACAGGGAGTTACAGTATGCATCAAATAATAATGACTCAGCAAACTGCTCAGCCAGCAGTGATAATACCGGTTCAGGTAGCAGCACAAACTCAAGGTAGTCAAGGGGTTGATACACCTTTGAATAATCTTACTCAAGAGCCTGCTATCAATCAAAATTCAGCAGTTCCAGATCCTCTCATTCCAGAAGATGTACCACCTCTGGTGGGGGTCACGGTACATCCAACAACTATTCAATCGAATGTGCTTCCTCAAACTAGTAAAGTTATTCAAGCAGTGCATGAGCTAAAAGTACAGTTTGAAGTTCTGAAGTACAAGGATCAACTCCAGAGGTTAGGAATTAAGCAACCTTATCCTCCTCATTGGAATGATGTGCCTTTTTCTCCAAAATTCAAGCCACAATCGATGGTGTTATTTGATGGAAAGGCCTCTCCTAGTCAATATATTAATTATTTTGATATTATGACTGTGCATCTGCAGAAGAATGATGCTCTTCTTGTAGCCTCCCTTCCTAGAATTTTTTAAAAATATTTGGTGATTATTTATTTGATTTAAAATGGTGATTTTTAGATTTTTATAAATAATTATTTAGTTAATTGTTACGGTAGATGATTTTAGCCATGGTGGAGTTTTGGAGTACAAAACGACAAGGAATTGTGGCACGGGAGAGGTAGTAGTGTGCCTTGACTAGTGTACTAGCCATATCCGGGGAGGCCTAGCCATAGGGATGTTCTAACTAGGAAAACCAGGCCAAGTTGCGACTTAACCCGCACCAAAGAGTTATTTATTATTTAATTATATTATTGAGTTTTAGGAATCCAGTTGTACCGAACCTGTCCAGATTAGACCCAAGTCAAATCCAAGCCCATGTAGGCGTGTAGAAAGATCAAAGACGGCCATGTAGATATTTTAGGTGTGTGCAAATATTTCTTATCTATTTTTGGACTTGACAAATATTTTCTAAATAGTTAATAGTTCTGTGTTAATATTTAAATGGTGTTTTCGAATAACTGTACGGAATTCTAGGGCCAGATGGGGTATGATATGTTCACCAAGGACTATTAGTGGACAATTTAGTTGTTATTATTATTTTTATCCTTATTATCATTATTGTTATTATTACTATTATTTTTATTATCATTATCATTATTGTTATTATTATTATTCTTATTATTATTATTATCATTATTGTTAGTATTATATTATTCTTAATATACATGTGTAGGTGTAAATACAAGAATATCGATTTACTAGCTGAAATAGAAAATTTAGGAAATAGATAATATTCTTACTATATTATTCTTATTTGTGTAGGTGTATCTCGTACATTTTAGCATTATATTATTCTTATTATATTATTATTATTATATTATTATTAGCATATTTATGGGTGTATATATATATTTATATATATATATATATATATATATATATATATATATATATATATATAAAGAAAACCATGGAAAAAGAAAAAGGAAAAGAAATAGAATGAATAAAAGGCAACAGCACCAGGCTTAGACCAGCTAATGGCCCAACCGAGCCCACGAGATCAGCAACCCGACCCCATAGCAGCTAAACCCCCACAACATTTCTGAATCCAAAGCCTATAACTAATTTCCCACATGCAAAACCGCCTAGCCCCAACAAAACAGAACCGAAACCCCATCTGTTGGGTCCAGCAGTGACAGCCCAGCCCCATCCTTTCCACAGCCCAAGCTGAAAACCTACCGAATTCTCCAATAACTCGACCCCAGTTGTTCATAACCGGGATATATATACGACTGTATAGAGCGAGTCTGGGAGAAAGAGATCGAAGCCGCGGCTAACACTAAAACCCTAAGCGCCGCCACCCTAGGCCACCCCAGCACTGGGCGAACCACCCAGAGGCCGCGCGCCGCCGGGCGACCACCGCCGTCGGCACGACAGGGCCGGACGGCCACCCGCGCGCTCGGGAATCGACAGCTACCACAGCGGCAAAAGCAGCCAAGGAGGCCGCTTTGCGAGGAGAATTCACAGCGTATGATTGAGCGATCGTCGATCTACGACTTCGGGTATGAACACAATATAACCAACTTCAATTCCCTTTAGATATTTCGATTTGTTCTGCGATACATGCATCGTAAAACGAACACGAACTTCGACGAAAAACTGTTTCTTAACAGTTCGTAAACCAGTCCAAACACCCGACTTGACGTCGATTTTCCCACCAATCTATTCTTCGGATCAGGAAACTTTCTGAACAGAAGTTAACCACAACATATAGGGCTAGGAAAGTCCAGTAGGAAGTTTGTAAAGAATTGCTATGTACAGAGAATTATTCACATGTAAACTTCGTCGAAAATCTGTTTTTAAAACTTGAAAATTCATCCACACGAAGTGCGTCCCGCCATTCCGGGCGACGTGGTCGTGAACCCAAGGCATCAAAAGCTGGGTAACAGCTTCGTCGTCATGTGGGCTTTGACGAAATTCAAATTGGTCGCGTGTGCGCGACGAATTTGATGCGTATCCGTCAAAATTCGCCGTATCGTGCACTTTGCAAATTCTCTAATTACTTTGTGTACGCTCGTCAGATCGAGACGAAACTTGTGCCAACAGAACCGTATCATTTTTCTGGTCCTGTATGCCAAGTTTGGTCCGATTCGGAGACCGTTGATAAAATTGTCGTTTTGCGGGCCCCACGGTTCCACTCAACGGGCGATTTTGAGCACGGCCTGCCGGAATCCAACTCTGGACATACGGTTGGGTTCGTATCGGAAAACTGGATCCGTAGACATGTAGTTTGACAACTTTAGAGACCGTTGACTCTGGCACGCTTTTCGGTGCAAAGTGGGTCCAACGGCGGACATCGTTTTTGCCCGAAATTATCGTTTTGTCCCTGTGTCCAGAATTGGACTTAAGGACAGGCAAACCTAGCTAATTTGACTATTCTGAGATCATTGGTATTGTCTATTTCAGCATCCGGGGACTGTTGTACGGGTTTTGACTATTGTGGCACATTGAGTAGTTCAGACTGTCGGTTTCACCAGCAGAGGACCACAGGCGAGTACAGTTTATTGTCTGCATTTTGATATTGATTTTCACTATATTTTATTGATTGGTCATTGGTTATGTGATTATTTTTCTATTATAAATTGTTGAGTCGGGAATGAGAAGTACCAAGGATGTGTGATCCGACCGTAGACCTCGTTTACTTTCATGCAGTAGATCTCGTAGACATTGTTACTTTCATGCAGTAGATCTCGTAGACATTGTTACTTTTATGCAGTAGATCTCGTAGACATTGTTACTTTCATGCAGTAGATCTCGTAGACAATGTTACTTTTATGCAGTAGATCTCGTAGACCTCGTTTACTTTTCTGCAAGTAGATCTCGTAGACAGTGTTTACTTTTCTGCAAGTAGATCTCGTAGACAGTGTTTACTTTTCTGCAAGTAGATCTCGTAGACCATGCGGTGTAGTGTCCCAGACTGATCACATGTCAAAGGTACTTCTAACGGTGGAAAGTATATTGGTCTATTTATTACTATTGATTTTTCTTACGGCTTTACTGTTATTTTCAAAACTCATGATTGATGCCTAACCTTTATTTTATAGTCATTTTCTTTATTGAAATTGCATTCAGTGAATTGTGCTCGTTCCATTCCTGACTGGAAACCAACATTTTCAGGTTAGCCGTGGATTCACTTAGCTTGGGAAGTGACGGGAATACTTGTAGACAAAGCCTAGAGACTAGCTAGATAGTTGAGTTGTAGTCATTCATTTATTTATACAAGTTTATATTTTTCTACAAATGTAAAACTTGAGATCATTGTAAATTAAATTAATTTTGTGAATGAGCATTATTTGTGATTTTAATCTTCATGGCCGTGACAGCGTTCTACCGCCGACACTGCGGCGTAGGCTGGCTTGGACACGTCTCGTATCCGTTTAAAAAAATGGGTACGGGTCGTGACAAGTTTTTGTGGTGGCCCATGCAGGTCAATTTTTGCAAATTATGCGAACTCGTGATAGTACTTAAGTTAGTTGTACTATTGCGAGCCTGCGACTAGAAATGCTCATTCACGAATTAGAAATTAATTTAATTTACGAGAATGACTAGGACTAGGAGTCCCTTATACAAATTTTGCCGATGGGTAGTTTAGGCCATGCAATTTAGGGTGAATGTTATTAATTTTGATAGTTGTCAAATCCCCATAGGTACACTCTTACCTCTTGATTGAAAGATATGGTCCAATATGATTCACTTGGAGAGGCAGAGCTTCCTGGAACTGATGATCACACCTAGATGAATTGTTCAATTCTTTCTCCTTGCCTTTTAGATATCATCCTCATATTTAGTCCAAATTGCCTATTTAGTTCCTATTTTACCCCAGGAATTATTATTTCTGATTGGGTTATCCATATGCGAACCTCGAGTTAGTTTCGATTCAAGTTTTTCCTCAAAGGCTTGGATACACATGGAATAGTTAGAATGTTTGTATTTCTTTGTCTTCAGTTATTTTCTCCCTGTTCACCTTTTATTTTAAGGGTTGTGACTGATAGATACCTACGCTTTATCTCATAGTCGACTTTCTTGAATCTCTAGAAGCTCATGAGTTTTTACATATATAGTTAAAGGAATGTTAGTTAACTCATACTGGCAGGACAGCAGCGCACTGTCGCCAATTATTTAAATTTTGGAGACTAGGGATTCACTGCAGCCAGCAGCGCACTGGTGAGACACAACCCCTAGAGGTGAAATTAGTTTAAGAAAATATAGGAGATGGGATATTGCCAAAACTATGGCTAGTGGTCCTCTTATGATCGTAGATACCCTTGAGCCAATATTGGATAGAGTTAAGAAATGTTCGATTTGTATCATATTTGAGTAACGAAACCAAGGATTACCACAGCCCGATTTTACGGGCGAGGCATAGTCCTCGGTGAAATGACTTCAGACGTGATTACAAGTTTAGGATACTATGGAGGATAGGACAATGCCATGTATGTCCCATAAGACCCAAAGCCAATACTAGTGAAGGTTCTGCAAGATGGGTAGCAAGTCGTCCAATCTGGCATTCCGTGGTCATTGTGATATATTGATGAGGTAATTGATTGACGCTAATAGGTTTACCTAGAATATAGAATTTTTGAGGTCCATAACCCTTTAGTCGACCAAGTCCTTATGGATCAGAAGATGGTAGGAAGACTGTATAAGCAAGAACACCGGAGAAGGTTTGATTCTCGCAAAACTCGAACTACTTGTGCCTTCCTTCAAAAATCTCACATAATTGTAATCGACTATCTTATCAAACGCTGCTGTTACAGCTTAGTTTTGCAAGCTCACTCTGTTCTCGAGCTTGATTTGAGGCATATGTTTAGTGGGGACGCCTGCTAACTTATTGTCTAATCAGAATCAGTGTATTATGGTCTGATCAACCATGATGCATTTGGTTCGCACTTTATTTAATTATCCTACGTGGATTGAGATATAGATTTCTCTAGGGTCTCATCCACGACTGCATTGACAATTCCTCTTGAATTATATGTTCGCCTTTGAATCACGAAATTGTATTCAGTAACATCTCCCTTGAATTCTTTATTGTTTTTGTCTTTCACCGATTTGGAAAGACGAAAGCTCGTGATGGTAGAGAGATACAGAGTATTCCCATGGCTATGATAATGGTAGGCACGAGTGTAGCTACCAACGGCCAGTCATGTGATTGAGTTACTCGTTCTCCCATCGACCCTCAAACTACTATTGAGACTTTCGAGCCATCTGAAGTTGAGAATGATTAGGGTTTTACCCTTAGTCAGAACGCCAACCTAGGAGACTATCTATTCTCAAGAAACCAAATGTTGTGAGTCTCTAATTATTTGTTGGAAGCTTGCCTTAACTAGCAACCCTTAAGCCTTGAACCAACCCTTCCTCGACCGAAGCCCACAGTTAGACATGAGATGAGTGGACAATAGGGTAATCATTTACCGTGACACTCATCCCGAGATTGGTTTCCAACAAGTATCATCCTAGTTATGTACATTTTATTATTAAGACCTAACTAGTGTTGGAACACCACAGTCACTAGCTTCGCCAATACCATAGCTTAAATACCCTGTCATACTATGACCTACCGGTTGTCGACAGCAATACATGATTACTACAACACTTGTGACCATAGTCTGGCAGGTTTGACACAAATAGAATTTCTTGACTCAATTTTTTTTAGAAATCTTTTCTTATGTCGTGCCTTGGAGTTGGTTACCCCATCGAAAACTCCTGTATACTGTGGGCGAGTAGGTCATTCTATTATATCGACCATGTGTCATCGTACACACTCATTTTCTATTTAATGAGGAATGATCATTGACTTGACTTATATCTACCATATTCCATTTCGTCGTACCTTGTTCTTTATTACCGAGAATCGAGGTACAATACCCGGACCTTGGAATTCTTATAACCTTATTACTCCTAAAACCATATCCTAACTTATAAGGTGGGTAGACTGTAAGCCTCCTAGAGTTTTAGGATGTATGAGAATTACCGATTGATCGGAATACTTTCCATTTGGGTGATAATTGGTGCCCCGTAGACTCTCATTTTCCATTTTAGATCATTTTGTGTCCAGGCCGTGCCATTAATATTCGGAGCACGAGACCAGCCGATACCTTCCAATAAATTTTATATGCAAGATCTAGACGAGTCCACCTTCATCTAGGTATATCATGTCCCACTCAAACCCGTCCCCTTGTACTCTATTTTTGGGGTACGACTTTCAGGTTAAAAGGACTAGTTATAACCTTTACCATAGTACCGATATACTTTCCAACCTCCATTTAGAGCCTTGACCACGACCCCATTCCTTCGACCCAATATATGGTTGTGATCTACTCGAAGCCCACTACGCACATGCCACTAGTGTGCCACTCGATAGAGGCCTCTTGTGCTACTTAAACACAAGAGTCACCGAAGGCGCATTTTGGACTTTAAGAACTTAGTTAACCAACCCGACTAGCAACTAGCTCAATCCCTTGGGTAGAAATCTATTCTAGGATACCCTAATCTAGTAGGAATAGTTTTACCATTGGGATCTTGTCTAGTCCATATAGATTGAAATTCAATGTTCCTCCAACCAACGACTGATGCCCAAGTACAGAACCCATTAAGACCACAACCTTGAATTCTCAAATTTTATTCCGTTATGGAACCTTGTTTGAATTGGGATTTCGAGAATGAGACTTCTGTATTTGCAAAATTGTAGGACCTCTAAGAAGCGAAGGGTTCTTCCAATTAGCCAGTGACTAGACTAGAGTAGCCCAATCTAGCAAATAAGGCAGTGGTTCATAAACTTCCTTTCTATCTGCAACATTGGATACTCTCCACTGCTCTTGAAACTTCACAGTTGTTCCCAATTATTCTGCCTTATCTTTCTGTCCTTCCTATTGTAGGGTGCCGAATGATCATATTTATTAGAAAGTACAAATATTTCTTAGCTACTCGTATAAATTTGTTACTTGTTAAATTTTGGATTGCTTGATAGGTGGGAGAGAGTGGTAGATGACTTATGCCTTGACATCTGTCGGTAGAATAGTTAGAAACTAGTTAGAAAATTATAAGATTTTAGTGACCATGTTTGGAGAGTAGTGTGACCAAAGGTGGGTAGAAGTCCTCGATATTTTGTAGTTGCCAAAATGGCCAATGAGAAAGATATAAACTATTTTTGGAGAAACTAAATTTGAAGAGATTGTGGAAATAGTGGATTTACTCTATTTATTATTATTTTTACGCATGTTTATGAGTTAGAATTTCGAGGACGAAATTATTTTTAAGGTGGGTAGATTTGTAGCCTCCCTTTCCGGAATTTTTTAAAAATATTTGGTGATTATTTATTTGATTTAAAATGGTGATTTTTAGATTTTTATAAATAATTATTTAGTTAATTATTACGGTAGATGATTTTAGCCATGGTGGAGTTTTGGAGTACAAAACGACAAGGAATTGTGGCACGGGAGAGGTAGTAGTGTGCCTTGACTAGTGTACTAGCCATGCCCGGGGAGGCCTAGCCATAGGGATGTCCTAACTAGAGAAACCAGGCTAAGTTGCGACTTAACCCGCACCAAAGAGTTATTTATTATTTAATTATATTATTGAGTTTTAGGAATCCGGTTGTACCGAACCTGTCCAAATTAGACCCAAGTCAAATCCAAGCCCATGTAGGCGTGTAGAAAGATCAAAGACGGCCATGTAGATATTTTAGGTGTGTGCAAATATTTCTTATCTATTTTTGGACTTGACAAATATTTTCTAAATAGTTAATAGTTCTGTGTTAATATTTAAATGGTGTTTTCGAATAACTGTACGGAATTCTAGGGCCAGATGGGGTATGATATGTTCACCAAGGACTATTAGTGGACAATTTAGTTGTTATTATTATTTTTATCCTTATTATCATTATTGTTATTATTATTATTTTATTATCATTATCATTATTGTTATTATTATTATTCTTATTATTATTATTATCATTATTGTTATTATTATATTATTCTTAATATACATGTGTAGGTGTAAATACAAGAATATCGATTTACTAGCTGAAATAGAAAATTTATGAAATAGATAATATTCTTACTATATTATTCTTATTTGTGTAGGTGTATCTCGTACATTTTAGCATTATATTATTCTTATTATATTATTATTATTATATTGTTATTAGCATATTTATGGGTGTATATATATTTATATATATATATATATATATATATATATATATAAAACCATGGAAAAAGAAAAAGGAAAAGAAATAGAATGAATAAAAGGCAACAGCACCAGGCTTAGACCAGCTAATGGCCCAACCGAGCCCACGAGATCAGCAACCCGACCCCATAGCAGCTAAACCCCCACAACATTTCTGAATCCAAAGCCTATAACTAATTTCCCACATGCAAAACCGCCTAGCCCCAACAAAATAGAACCGAAACCCCATCCGTTGGGTCCAGCAGTGACAGCCCAGCCCCATCCTTTCCACAGCCCAAGCTGAAACCCTACCGAATTCCCCAATAACTCGACCCCAGCTGTTCATAACCGGGATATATATACGACTGTACAGAGCGAGTCTGGGAGAAAGAAATCGAAGCCGCGGCTAACACTAAAACCCTAAGCGCCGCCACCCTAGGCCACCCCAGCACTGGGCGAACCACCCAGAGGCCGCGCACCGCCGGGCGACCACCGCCGTCGGCACGACAGGGCCGGACGGCCACCCGTGTGCTCGGGAATCGACAGCTACCACAGCGGCAAAAGCAGCCAAGAAGGCCGCTTTGCGAGGAGAATTCACAGCGTATGATTGAGCGATCGTCGATCTACGACTTCGAGTATGAACACAATATAACCAACTTCAATTCCCTTTAGATATTTCGATTTGTTCTGCGATACATGCATCGTAAAACGAACACGAACTTCGACGAAAAATTGTTTCTTAACAGTTCGTAAACCAGTCCAAACACCCGACTTGACGTCGATTTTCCCACCAATCTATTCTTCGGATCAGGAAACTTTCTGAACAGAAGTTAACCACAACATATAGGGCTAGGAAAGTCCAGTAGAAAGTTTGTAAAGAATTGCTTTGTACAGAGAATTATTCACATGTAAACTTCGTCAAAAATCTATTTTTAAAACTTGAAAATCCATCCACACGACGTGTGTCCCGCCATTCCGGGCGACGTGGTCGCGAACCCAAGGCATCGAAAGCTGCGTAACGGCTTCGTGGTCGTGTGGGCTTTGACGGAATTCAAATTGGTCGCGTGTGCGCGACGAATTTGATGCGTATCCGTCGAAATTTACCGTATCGTGTACTTTGTAAATTCTCCAATTACTTTGTGCACGTGCATCAGATCGAGACAAAAATTGTGCCAATAGAACCGTATCATTTTTCTGGTCCTGCATGCCAAGTTTGGTCCGATTCTGAGACCGTTGATAAAAATCGTCGTTTTGCGGGCCCCACGGTTCCACTCAACGGGCGATTTTGAGCACGGCCCACCGGAATACAACTCTGGATATACAGTTGGGTTCGTATCGGAAAACTGGATCCGTAGATATGTAGTTTGACGACTTTAGAGACTGTTGACTCTGGTACGCTTTTCGGTGCAAAGCGGGTCCAACGGCGGACATCGTTTTTGCCCAAAATTATTGTTTTGCCCCTGTGTCCAGAATTGGACTTAAGGACAGGCAAACCTAGCTAATTTGACTATTCTGAGATCATTGGTATTGTCTATTTCAGCATCCGGGGACTGTTGTACGGGTTTTGACTATTGTGGCACATTGAGTAGTTCAGACTGTCGGTTTTACCAGCAGAGGACCACAGGCGAGTACAGTTTATTGTCTGCATTTCGATATTAATTTTCACTATATTTCATTGATTGGTCATTGGTTATGTGATTATTTTTCTATTATAAATTGTTGAGTCGGGAATGAGAAGTACCAAGGATGTGTGATCCGACCGTAGACCTCGTTTACTTTCATCCAGTAGATCTCGTAGACATTGTTACTTTCATGCAGTAGATCTCGTAGACATTGTTACTTTCATGCAGTAGATCTCGTAGACATTGTTACTTTGATGCAGTAGATCTCGTAGACCTCGTTTACTTTTCTGCAAGTAGATCTCGTAGACAGTGTTTACTTTTCTGCAAGTAGATCTCGTAGACAGTGTTTACTTTTCTGCAAGTAGATCTCGTAGACCGTGCGGTGTAGTGTCCCAGACTGATCACATGTCAAAGGTACTTCTAACGGTGGAAAGTATATTGGTCTATTTATTACTATTGATTTTTCTTACGGCTTTACTGTTATTTTCAAAACTCATGATTGATGCCTAACCTTTGTTTTATAGTCATTTTCTTTATTGAAATTGCATTCAGTGAATTGTGCTCGTTCCATTCCTGACTGGAAACCAACATTTTCAGGTTAGCCGTGGATTCACTTAGCTTGGGAAGTGACGGGAATACTTGCAGACAAAGCCTAGAGACTAGCTAGATAGTTGAGTTGTAGTCATTCATTTATTTGTACAAGTTTATATTTTTCTACAAATATAAAACTTGTGATCATTGTAAATTAAATTAATTTTGTGAATGAGCATTATTTGTGATTTTGATCTTCATGGCCGTGACAGCGTTCTACCGCCGACACTGCGGCGTAGGCTGGCTTGGACACGTCTCGTATCCGTTTAAAAAAAAAACGGGTGCGGGTCGTGACACTTCTCACTCGAGTTTTCATCGGGTGCCTGACAGGTTCAGCTTACGACTGGTATCGTAGTCTACCCGACAATTGCATATCGTCTTTTGACGAGTTTAAAGCAATGTTTCCTTCCCGTTTCTATGAAGGAGGCATGGACATGAATATGTTCTCCTTGATAGAAATCAAACAAAAGGAGAAGGAAGATACCCGAACGTTCATCGAACGTTTTCGACAGGCAACCTTGAAAATACCTCCTGGTATGCCAGATTCAGCATTGAATGATACATGCAAGATGAATCTGCGACCATCCATTGCTGTCTTTACGGACTCTCAATTCACAGATTGGGCCTCGTTCATCATAGCAGCAGTTTCAGCCGAGACCAATGGTAGGTTGGCTCGTAAACACGGGATGATCTTTGCCTCAGAGGACAAAGGAAAGAAAGGCTCTTCAGGCAATAATTCTGGCAATCGCAATGGAAAAGGGAAGGAAACCCTAGTGGTTAATCTTTCAAAACCTAAAACGATGCTAAATAATCAGGAGTCTTCCAAACCAAAAGAAGAATACTCTTTTGATGACAGTGATATCCCAGGGATATTCTAATATCTTGTGAAGAGTGGCAAACTTCAGATTCCAGAGCCAAAAAGGCCTAATGAGGTGAATCTGACTGACAATACCAAATATTGTATCTATCATAGATACATAAATCATCCTACCAAGGCTTGCTACGTCTTAAAGAAGAAAATCCAGGAGTTGATAAATGCCAATGCCATCGCTTTAACCAATGATGAGCATACGGTTACAACTAATATAATTTCTCTTCAATTTGAAGGTTTTCCTCTACAGCAAGTTCCAGATGGGATTGTCCCAATTCCTAAGGCAGCAATGAAGATTGTGAATCTTCCGCCTGCTAGAGAGAAAAATGAAGGATTTCTACCTCTCACATTAAAAAATAGTAAAATCATGTGGGTACATCTTGACTTAGTACCTGAACTAGAAGATGAAGGTAAAACTTCAAAATCTAAGAAAGGTAAGAAAGTCAAAACCTGTAACATGATTTCTCATGTTATTACTCCAGATCATGATGATTTGGATCATCTTTGGGACGACATTCCTTTGGAGAATAGACTGAGGGGTTTGAATATATGCCCTCCAAGTTTGGCTCCTCCTACCAAACTCAAGCTTACTCATCGGTAATGGTTAGCAATGAGTAGTGTCCCTTTATACAGGGTACAACAAGTCTTTGCCGCTTATGAGAAAGCTCCTGTAGGGATTTTTTCTCCTATCCTGAACACTCTTTCTCCTGTGGCTACAGAGGTTTCTATTTCTCCTTCTCCTGTGGCTACAGAAGTTTCTGTTCCTTTTTTCTCTGCTAAATCATCTATGGAAAGTCTGCTACCCACTCATTTGTATAGTCAACAATCAGTCCATCTCATGAAAAAGATGGGCTATGACTTTCATAAGGCGGAAGGCTTGAACTATGATAAAGGAATGCGACTTCCTTTACAAATTCCAAGTCAAAAATCTACTGTTGGATTGGGTTTTGAGGTCCCTCATAAAAATCCTTGCAAGAAGAAGACTAAGGGAAAGAAGAACAAAACCTGTAATATGGTACTTCATTTTCCTGAGTCTGAAGAAAAAACCTTTGCTGGTACAAGATCTGGAAAAGAGTACCACAAATATTATGAGGGAACTTCGAAAGAAGCGGAGGACGTTGCTAAAACACTACTAGCTCAACCATCTCTTGTTCCTGCTGATGTAAGACCTTCTAAACCAACTGTGGTTGAGAAAAGGAAACAGAAAGCGGTACGCTTTGACGTCCCATTGAAATCTGCTTCAAATCAAGGAGTAATGATGAAACCCTACAAGTTCGATATTCTAGCCCAGTTAGCTAATACTCCGGCTAGACTTTCTATCTTTGAGCTGCTTTGTCTTTCTAAAGAAAGCCGCGAAACTTTGAGTGAAGCTTTGCTACAAGATGATTCATGCTTAGCTCAACTCAAGAGTCCTGACAATATACCAGTGTCGTGTCCACAATGTCATAGTGTGATGGAAGTAATTCCCAACATTACTTTCACATAAGAAGATATGTTGTTGAAGCATAATAAGCACGACAGGTTGAAGCATAATAAGCACGACAGGCCTCTGTGCTACACAGGGTATATTGAATCTACTGAAATTGACAGGATTTATATTAATCCTGGGTCTTCTATTAGCATTATTCTTCAGAGTATGCTACGACCCTTGAGGATTCCAACTAGTGATTTGACTTACACTAGTACCACAATAGTTGGTTTCAACTCTGGAAAGAGTAAACCACTGGAAAAGATTCATCTGAAGATTCAAATTGGTGATCTTCGAACTATGGCGACCTTTTATGTTATCAACTCAGATGTATCTTACAACATCCTCCTTGGAAGACCGTGGATACATGAACATAATATTGTGCCTTCAACTCTCCACCAATGCTTCAAGTACGTGAATTCTCAAGGGATTATGAAGACTGAATTCGCAGATATCAATCCTTTTAAGGGTGTTGAAGCCTATTTCTCTGATTCAATACTCTACAAACAGGAGCATATGAAGAAGATATCAGATATGGCCGAAGATCGATCACCTGCAGAAGATCAGTCTATTAATGAAGATCCTCCGGAAGAGCAACCTTTGAAGATTAAAGTCAAAGGTCGAATCCAACCCCAACCTGTCAATGACCAACCTTTGGTGATCAAGGTTAAAGGAAGAACTCGAGCTTCGTCTGAGGAATCAGTGAGTATTCCAACCAAGATCCAAGTTCAACCTCTCATGATCAAGGTCAAGGGACGTACTTCTCGTACGAATGATCCAGAACCACCATTGATTATCAACCTTAGCAAGCCTACGCAGAAGACTATTGATGGTCCGTTAATGATCAATCCAAAGCGTAGTAGTTAAATTGTAAATGATGTAAATATTGATCATTCTGTACTTTCTAATATCAATAAAGATTTTCTTTTGGAGTATATGGCTGTCAAATTCATTGAAAGAATGACTTTATTTGCTGATGATCAAAATCATCAACATCAAGTTGACATAAATACAGAAGAAACCTTATATATTAATCATAAGGAAAATTCTTTTCCTCCTCATGTCGATGTTGGACCTTATGCTCAAAGGTTCCTAACATCTTCTCCCTATCTTCTTCCTGTAGCCGCTTCATCACAAGCTTGTGTAACTTATAGACGTAACGAAGAATCTTATTTCATGATTCCATCTGATAAGAAAAATAAGCACTAAATTGTGTTTGGTCTGGCTAGAAATATTCCTGTTATTCAGACAGATGATCTTAGAGATAAAGATAAAGGAAGAATCTGAATTGACAAATATAGTCAACAATCTCTTAAGATTATCCAGAATATGGGATATGATTTGAAGAATATACAAGATCTCAATCAAGGTAAAGGTAGACGGTTACCATTATGTGGTGATCCATTCTACCAGAAAACTCGGCATGGGTTGGGATACGATCCGTCCCACATGTTTAATGAGGATATAAAAGAAGAATTCTCTTCCAGTTCTTCACAATCCTCAGATTCGGAAGAAATCCAATTCATCGAATCGGATACACCCCACATGTGCAAAGAAGATATGGAAGAAGAATGTTCTTCCAGTTTTTTACAATCCTCATATTCTGGAGAAGACTATTATGATGAATATGAGTGTGTATTCTCAGTTAACATGATTCAAACTGATGATGAATCTGAGCCATTTGAAAATAACCCTTGGGCACAACAAATGGACACTCAGTGGGAGCTTTATTTTGAACAACGACAGCCACCTACAGAAGATGAAATCGTCCAGATTGACGTCGGAGACGGAACTATATCCAAGCCGATATTTATTAGTAAAAATCTTTCTGAAGATGAAAAGGAAAAGTTGATACAGCTGATTAAAGAATATATTGATATCTTTGCATGGAGTTATGAGGATATGTCGGGTCTAGATCCTAAAGTAGCTACTCATAAACTCAATATTCTTCCTAATGCCAAGCCTGTAAAACAATAGCAACGACGTTTTCGACCAGATATGATGGATGCAATTGAAGCAGAAGTCAAAAAGCTGATCACATGTGGCTTTGTTCGTGAAGAACAACATCCAGACTGGGTTGCCAACATTGTTCCTGTTATGAAGAAGAATGGAAAAGTCCGAGTTTGCATAGATTTTTGGGATCTTAATGCAGCTTTTCTAAAAGACGAATTTTCACTTTCGATTACAGATGTCATGATAGATAATACATATGGTTTTGAACGCATGTCTTTCATGGACGGATTTTCAGGATATAATCAAATTAAGATGCATCCAGGAGATGAAAAGCATACCGCTTTCCGTACACCCCTTGGAGTTTACTGCTATACGGTTATGCCGTTTGGTCTGAAGAATGCCGGTGCTACATATCAACGGGCCATGAGCAATATCTTTCAGGAGCATGTACGAAAAATAGTTGAATGTTATGTGGATGACATTGATGTCAAAAGTCGATCAAAAGATGATCATATTCAAGACTTAAAGACGGTATTTGAGTTGATGCGTCAACATCAATTGAAAATGAATCCTACTAAGTCTTTCTTAGGGGTTTCTAGTGGCAAGTTTTTGGGATTTGTCATTACTTCTCAGGGTATCCATGTTGATCCTGACAAAATCAAAGTAATTCTTGAAATACGTCCTCCACGCAATCTAAAAGAACTACGTGGTTTCCAAGGTCGCATTGCTTATATCAGGAGATTTATATCCAATCTTTCTGGGAGATGTCAACCTTTCTCCCGTCTATTAAAGAAAGGTGTATCATTTGTCTGGGATGAAGCATGTCAGAAAGCCTTCAATGACATCAAGCAATACCTTACAAATCCACCTGTTCTGGTACCTCCAGTGGTAGGAAGACCATTTTTTGCTATATGTTCGAGCCTTGGATCATTCACTTGGTGCTCTTCTTGCACAGAAAAGTGACAAAGGTCATGAACATGCAATTTATTATCTTAGTCGAATGATGGTCGGAGATGAACACAGGTATACTCCTGTGGAGAAGGAATGTCTGGCCTTGGTTTTTGCTGTACAAAAGACACGACATTATGTGTCAGGATAGACTATTCATGTCATCTCCAGAATAAATTCTATTCGTGTATTGATGAGAAAGCCGAGCATTCTTAATTCTAGGTTAGCCACCTGAGCTATGTTGCTTACTCCTTATGACATGGTCTATGTACCTCAAAAATTAGTGAAGGGTCAAGCATTAACTGATTTCTTAGCAGCTCACCCTATACCTGAAACATCTAAATTATATGAGGACATTCCAGATGAAGTCGTGGATTGTAACATAACTTTGAGGGATGATATTTGGCAACTATATTTTGATGGAGCATCACGGGTTGGACCTAAAGGCAATATTATTTCCGGAGTAGGCATCGTCCTGGTTTCTCCTGACAAAATGGTCATATACCGTGCTTATTCTCTTAATGAGCCATGCTCCAACAATGTGGCAGAATATAATGCTCTGTTAATTGGACTCCAAGTAGCAAAACAATTGGACATTGAGTTCCTGGAAGCTTATGGAGATTCTCAACTAATTGTTAATCAGGTCAGAGGGACATATAAAGTCAGAAATCCTGACCTCATTCCTTATCATCAAGTGGTAATCGAATTGGTCCTTTCATTCAAAGGATTCTTCATTAAATTTGTACCACGTTCTCAAAATTTGGAAGCTGATGCTCTTGCTAGTTTGGCTGCAGACTTAGCTGTTCCAATTAGAAGACAAAATACCATTACTTTGTTGGATCGAGACTTATTTTGTGTAAAGAATAATTTGCATATCGATCATAGTTATATTACAGAATCAAGTTCTCAACAAAGGGATTGGAGAAGTCCATTCATTGATTATGCTGTTCATAGAATTTTACCTGAAGATCCAAAGGAAGCTGCATCAATTAAGAGACGATCATTTCGATTCCACTATGATTCTTCTTTGCATATGTTATATTGTCGTTCATATGACGGACTTTTGCTACGTTGTCTCTCTGAGAGTGAAGCTAAGCAAACACTCCGTGAAGCTCATGATGGTGTCTGTGGTGCCCATCAACCGGGTCCTAAATTACAGGACCGTATCCGAAGAATGGTGTATTATTGGCCTTCCATGATAGCAGATGCTGTGGATTATGCCAGACGGTATAAAGCATGTCAGATTTATGCTGATTTTATTCATCAGCCATCGGAATTCTTACATCCTACAGCAGCTTCTTGGCCTTTTGAAGCTTAGGGCATGGATATTATTGGTCCGATTAATCCTTCTTCTGTCAAAGGACATCGGTTTATACTGGCTATAACGGATTATTTCTCTAAATGGGCGGAAGCGATTCCCCTTGTTAAAGTAAAAATATCTAATATGGTTAGCTTCATTAAACACCATGTCATTTATCGTTTTGGGATTCCCCGATGGATAATTCATAACAATGGACCACAATTTGCCAGTCAGGCATTTTATCGATTCTGTGACAAGAATCGGATCCAAAATCTGGCTTCTACAGCCTATAATCCAGCTGCTAATGGTTTGGCCGAAGCTTTCAACAAGACAATCATTAAACTTCTCAAAAAGTTCGTATCTTCTAATAAACGTGATTGAAATGAGAAACTTAGAGAATGTTTATGGGCTTATCGAACAACAGTCCGAACTCCTACTGGTTTTATACCATTCTTACTGGTTTACGGATGCGAGGCTGTTCTTCCACTGGAAATCCAGATTCTATCTCTTTGAATAGCCATTGCTAATGAGCTAACCTCAGAGAATAATGATCGCTTACGACTCCAAGAACTTGAAGGATTGGACGAGAAGCGTCTTCAAGCGCAACAGCACATTGAGTTATATCAAGCCCGTATATCTCGAGCTTTCAATCGTAAAGTTAAAAAGATGGTATTTAAAGTTGGTGAGATAGTTCTAGCCGTCCGAAGACCGATGATGATGACTCATAAGAGCAAAGGAAAATTCCAAGCGAAATGGGAAGGTCCTTATGTAGTTGAGACGGTATTCTCCAATGGTGCTTATAGGTTGTCTAAACCTAATGGAGACTTACTCATGATGCCAATTAATGGCAAATTCTTGAAGAAATACTATGTCTGAATTTCTTCTTTATTTTCCCAGCTACCAATGTTTGATTAAGCTGATTATTTGTCTTTCTAAAAAAGAGACTTTTGATCTTCTATCTTACCAGCTGATTAAAAAAAAGAAGGGGATTTGTTATTTATCATGTTCTCATGACATCTGAATAAATATTAAGTCTACTTCTTCTCTTATCTATCATGTCCCTATGGCCTCTGAATAGATATTAATCTATTTTTCTTTGAGTTGTTACGATCTGTCACGTTCATATTACCTCTGATAGTATCGTATATTCTAAAACAGAAAAAGAGATTCATTATTTATCATGTCCATATTACCTCTGGATAGATATAATTTTTTGAGTTTAGAAGACTTGTCATGTCCTGATAAGTGTTTTCTGTCTCATACCTATTGTTTAAATTCAAAATAAATGATAGGGTCACAAAATAAATATTTTATTCATTTTTTGTAAACATTACAGAATTAAAAAAAAAAGATAGAAAATTACAAAAATTCTTTATATGCCTAAGACGGAGTAGAGACATCCTCAAGCAATTTTTGTAGCTCTGCTAGACGCTTTTCACGAGAGCTCAATACAGTCTTAGTAGCTACAGAGCGTCGAGCTTCGGGAGTGCAAATATGAGAAAGTCCAGCAAAAGTGACTATCATCTTATCCTTGGCTTCGTCAAGGGTTTTGATGTAGTCTCAGCTCCGAAGACTTGTTCCTCCAAAATCGAACTCTGAGTTAGGTGCTGGTCCCGAGCTATGATCATCTGCTCCCTCTCTGCCTTTAAGCGAGCCAACTCAGCCTCGACTTCGCGAATTCTATCATTCTGTTGATGAATTCTTATATTCGAAGTTTCATAGGCTTCTCTTTGGATATCCAGCTGAGGCTTAGCTTCAGCCAAAAAAGCTTTTTCTTTAGCCACCTTGATGCTGTACTCGTGGAGGGCTTCATTAAGTCGTCTTCCAAGCGGTATATTCAGCTGATAAAGCGTCATACTCGTCTTGGATGAGACTTTCAATGGTTTCACTTGACAGACTTAGATATTCTCTAATGGGCTGTTCAAGTTCCTCCACGACCTTCTCCAGCGCCGCTGCTCTAGCTGCATCATCGAACATGGCAACGTTCCTGATAGTAAGAGAAATAGTCGCCTTCAAGCTCTCATAATTGAGGCCCTTCTTCAGGACCATGTTGATTAGAGTTGCCAGAGTCTTATAGAAAGTTTCAGTATGAATCTCAACTAAGAGATTCATTTCTGCATTTGAGCTCGGCGTTGCGACGGTGTCTACCAGATCTCTTCTCTGAAGACTAGGAGCAGATGTTGTTGCCGTGGTAACAGACTGAGATGAAGCTATTGTTGTCGTTGCCACCATGGCCAACTGATTCCCAGGAGCTTCAGGAACAATGTCTTCAGCACTTGTTACTCCATCCGTTTCTGGAGTCGAAACTACTTGAGTTTCGGTGGCGGTAATTGGTGCGGGTGGAATGGTAGTTATAGCAGCTGACTCCGGTTCGGGCATTGTCTCTTCAGGAACTTGTGCTGGATCAGTAGCAATAGCAGAGGATGCTATTACAACGTCCCCAGCTTCAGTTGATGATTTGACTATGTCTTTATCACCTTCTTCGGCTACCGGCTCTGTAGGCTCTTCAAGTATTTCAGTTGTAATGGATCCTTCTACAACTGGTTCTTCGTTGAAATCTATTTCTTCCTCAGCAGCCGCTTTATCATCTACAGTGGGTTCTACTGCAGTTTGTTCTATAGCTTCGCCCTCAGCAGGAGGAGACAATTCTGGCTTAGCCTGTACCTCAGGCTCTTGTTGAATCTCTGTATCTTCTTCTTCTGAAGAAGAATCCTCTTCCTCAAACTCCGCGGTTTCCTCATAAATATCTTCTTGAGGAGGAGGAGGAGCCACAAGCTTTGATGCAATGATAACACCTACAAAAATTAAACAAAATAAGTTAATATACAAAAAATCATAATTTTGTATAGATTTTGTGTAATTTATATTTACCTGGAGTAGGTGCAGAACGTGACAGTTACGAGTCATAGTCCCCATCCCAGTCATCGTCGTCGAAGGTAATAGCTGGTTCATCTGACGGGATGAGCTCTCGATCAACAGTGTGTGGAGTGGCAGCGTCTTCAGTAGCTTGTGTCTTTTGTGGCAAAGACAGGTGAAGTGATGAGCTGAGGCGTCCCGGAGATAGAACACCCACACCTTCCGTTGATGTTGCCGGTTGAGATGCAGAGGATCCTTCTCCAGGATGAGCTGAAGAAGATGCCAGATATTGCGGCTCATCGACCGGAGTGTCACTCTCTGGGATAGCGGCTCTTAGTCTAGAAGGCCTTTTGACGGTAACCTTCTTCTTTTTCTCAGGGAGAGTTTTCTCTGGAAGAGTAACAGCTGCACCTTGTTTTCGTTTCCGGGCTTTGCCAATAATGATAGGTCCGCAGCTTTTTCCCCAACTCCCGTAGGGCTTACTTTCAGATACTCATCTGGAACAGTAGTGTCATCGGGTATGTCTGAAAATACCCTAACTGGCTCTTCAACATTTCCTTCCCTGGGCCATCTAAGACTCCCCTTCTGGTTGTAGCCATGGGCGAAGGAACGGATGGATGCATAAAAGCGAGCATACGTATGAAGTATACGTAGCTCGGTTGTGCTGGTGGCAGTCGATACTCTGAATTTAGCACCGGTATGAGCCGTGCTAAAATATCTCCAAGCTCTCGTACCATCAATTAGCTTCCCATAATGGTAGAAGCTGGTGGAGGGATTACCAACATGAAGTTGGTCATATCCAAACTGGCGAGCGAACCGACTTGGTAAATACAGTTTGAACGCACAGTTGTCTTCATTCATGTACATCAGATGGGAGGGTCTGATGCACATTAGCCATTAGAAAACTGGCGCAGGCAATGAAGTTCCCCCCTTCATTTTTATCTTCAAACTGTACGCCGAAGAAGTCGGCTGGAACTGGTGGTCTTGTGCAGAAGAAGTTCCAACCATGTGAATAATTCAATACTACTCGGGTGTCTGCCACAGTAGTTGATGTCCATGTGGCTTTGTTAAATTTCTGGAGGAAGACCTCCGCATTATCTCCAGGGCCCGGTGGCAATAAACTGCAGTTGTGATGCAGTAGCCAGCCCATTAAATAAGTGTAGGGCATCTCTACCCTAGGAAAATCCTTCCGGTGAGGAGCGTTGTTGATTAGTTCTTCACCAAAGGTTCTCAGACCTGCATTTATTCGGCACACCATTGTCTATAGCAGGTTGATTCTGGCCTTAAACACCAAACATACTGCCGGCCATAATACATTTCGGTGAATTCTATCTACTGTGCTGATCCCGGGTACAACCCATCTCCGCAGCCACAGAGACAGAAAACCTGCCAGCAAAGCTTTCCTGGAGATCTTCTGACTACCATGCCTCAGATGGCTCAAAGTTTCAGTCCCCGCAGGGATGTCTCCGGTCTTTTTGGGTAGATACTTGTCTGGAGACTTATATGAGATCATTAAACCATTGATCAGATCTGAATGGATTATCGAACAAGGGTTGATGGTTGGAGCCTTATTTTCTTGAAATCTTCCCCTCTTATTCTTGGCTATCCTATTCTCATGGTAGAATAGATAAGTTGTCCATTTAGTAGTATATGCCAAGTGAGACCCACTGTCATACATACTGGTACAAATTAAGTAATGGGACATAAGCTCTTGGTAGACCTCAACTAATCGAGGATTCTTCTATCTTATTTCTTCTAATTCCTGATTGGAGGGAACATATTCTTCATAGGGCGCTTCATCCATCGGCAGCTTCGAGATGAATTGCATCTCGTGTAGGGCAAGACCCATCTCACCGAGCGGGGTTGCAAAAGTTTCTGTCGAACTCATATACAACTCCATCAGAGCCAAGAATAGGTTACTATTCATCGGTATACCCTGGCTTGTAGAGGCTACCACTTCATAGAGGCCGATGGATTCCAGGTCCTTCTTAAAGTTCTTCATGATCCATGCACTAAGCTGGATCTAGTTCTGGTTATAAGGCGACAACCACCCTGGTAGCCTAGGGTTGGCCTGAGGATATAATACTGCAGCCCTTATGAACTTGTTAATAAATATTTGGGTCTGTACTGGCTGGATCAGAGCTGAATCTTCACTCGGAGTGAATCCAGGTAACAGACCGGAGAAAGGGACAATACCACCGCTAGGAGCACTGATGTGGTAGCCCATGTCATTGGCTCCATCCCTCTTGAAGATGATTCTGCCGGGCCTACCATGACTGCTGGGAGTCAGGTTCCATAGCATATGTCGGGGATGGGTGGCATGGACAAATGCATATAAGGGATAATCCCTGTCCATGTCGGGGAGATACATTGCCCTCTCCCCAAACTTGAACACCCAAGCCTCACTACAAGAAAATAGGTCTTTTCCGACGTTTATTCCTTTGACATTTTTGTAAACGTCGGCTAAGTTAACATATCACGATGTATTTAAAAAAACGTTGGTCATGACCGGCATTTGTCTTTAAACGTCGCACAATATACTAACGTTTGTAAACAAACGTTGATAATTACCTGCGTTTGCCCTTAAACGTCGAGCAATATACCAACGTTTTTAAACAAAGGTTGACAATTACCTGCGTTTGTCTTTAAACGTTGAGAAATATACCAACATTTTTAAAACAAACATTGATAATTACTTGCGTTTTTCTTTAAACGTCGAGCAATATACCAACGTTTGACAATTACCTGCGTTTGTCTTTAAACGTCGAGAAATATACCAACATTTTAAAAACAAACGTTGATAATTACCTGCGTTTTTCTTTAAACGTCGAGCAATATACCAACGTTTTGTGAAGCATGTCGCATATTTGGAAACCCTTTTCGACATTTCTTTGACATTTTTTTGGGCATTTACACTTATTTGACGTGTGAAGGAATTTTTTTTTCTAATCCTACATAAATTAGACAGATTTTGTTTATGGAAATTAAGGTGAACCATAAATATATATATATATATATATATATATATATATATATATATATCCCAACATATTTCAAAATATATATATATATATATCTATTCTACTATATAATAGGAAAACTTAGATCGTGAAACTTTTGAATTCCGAAAATACTCTTACATACTTATACTAATTAAAAATACTTCATTAATTTTAATAAGAATAACTTAGTAATTAGAAAGACTACCCTTTGGTCTTCCTAAATAGTCTTTCTAAATTGATTAGCACGTGCGCATATGCTAGTAATAAAAAGGAGGACATAATTAAATAAGACAGTAGATCTGCTCTATCTTTTCCTACTGTTATTTTCATTTTCGCGCCCAGCAAAGTATTTTCCCCAAATCTCTCTTCCCGAATTTTTTTCCCGCTGTTCTTTTCATTTTTGCGCCAAGCAAAGTTTTTCCCCTAACCTCTCTTCCCGAATTTTCTCTCTCACTTCTCATACAGAAAAGGACTCTCTCTCTCTCTCTCTCTCTCTCTCTCTCTCAATATTGGCTCATTGGCATTCCATTCGAGATCGTGAGCGAGGAGGAGATGTCGTTCATCGAGGTCGCTCTCTCCTCGACGCGTTTGCTCATGTCATCCTCATCCTCTTCGTGACTCTCTCCTCTCTCCACCCCTCCCACCTCGCTCGACATTCTTCTTTTTCTCATCCTCCTCCTCCGTTGCTGACTACTCCGTCGGCCGCTGTGAGAGTACCGGACGTGGAAGACTGCACACCGAGGATGACTCTGATCGAGCGGTTCTGCTAAGGGGCTCGTTGCCACTGACACCACAAGCACGATATGGACCTTCTTGTGGTTGCATGTTTGGTTACTGAAGGAATGTCTGAAAGAAATTAGAGTAAAAAGAAGAAATCTTTCTTTCAAACTTTTTCAGAGAGTATCATGTTCTGGTAATATTTTTTGAAGCTACCACATTTTAATGAGCTAAAGAACCAATTTTTTAATAAGAATAAAATATCAACTTACACAACACATACATGTTCATATTGTAGCCATGTTACCATGTCAAGTTTTCGAAGAAAAGAATTCATGTTGTTTCTTCGACGTTGACATTGCGTCATATTTTTTCCAGGTACCGCTGATGATGAAGGTACAAAACTACTATAGGTTCACACAGTTCAGATATTGCGGTATATTGTTGTTCTACTTATATTACTCATATCATGCACCTCCTATGTGCAAACAAAGTGAAATTCATTATTCTATCACCATCTGTATATCATTCCATTAAAATCCATGATCTACCATCGGGTATCGAGACTTCTGATGTATTCACAAGATTACATGATACACTATTTTACCAGTTTTAAGACTATGGCTAACCGTCCAACAGAAGATAAAGGATATTGTTTGTTCACTTAGCTTTGTAACTCCGAAAGCATTGACACGCTAAAACTTGGTGAGCTGTCCATGTTGCCTCGTGTTGGACATATACTAGTCACAGTACTGACAGTCCAAAATACATTATGGTACACCAATATAGGTGATGTATTTGTGTCTAAGTGTTTGTGTCGTATTAGTGCACGGGTGGCATAGTTAAATACAAATGAAGAGTTAGATGAATCTACTCTGCCATGAACACAGCACATCAAAGAATATATTTATTTGGCAATGCTTCCAAGATTAGTAGCTTCATAACACTTAGCATCCTGCCATAAACTAAAGATTTTACCATGTTATATACATCCACATGGCTAATACCAAAAATTATCCAAGTCAGTTTGTATATACCCCCTGCTTCTGTAACTTTTTTCTATCACAGTCAGGCCAACTAGCCAACTTACATCCCCACCATCAGAGCCAGCCAACTTGCTTTTGCTAATTGCTAATGTGAAGAAGAGATGGCCCTTAACAGAGCTACATGGAAGACATGGGTTCATGTAGCAGACAACCATAATGTTTCATGTAGCCGATCCCAAATATTTGGGATAAAGGCTTTGTTGTTGTCTCGTGTTTTTCATTTAGATAAGCTAATAAAAAATGGTGATATCTTATGGGTCTTTATTCAACATGCATATGTTACCACTATCACTTCTTCACCATATTTAATTGGTGCAGACCGTGTGCATGCTACCGATACTCTTCGCAGCATATCCATGCGCACATAGTGACCAAGGTACAGGGTATATATGCGCACCAGTGTTCCGTGAAGGCAATCTTCTGTCTATCCATCCGGAAGCAACATGTTTCTTAGGATGATGGACTTGTGATGGGGTGCTTTCCTAGAGCCACCATTTGTCTTGGCCAAAAATGGTTAGTATTAAATGGTGAGGGGTGGAGTGTGTTTTTTTAGTGCATATTTTGGTATCCCGGTTAAGAAAGTCTTTTGGCTAAAATTGGGTAATATCAGCCTGTATCAGAGTTAGGCATAATAAAAAATATCAGCCTGTTTCTGAGTTGTTTACTTGGGCAGCAGATTTATTTTGCTTATTTACAGGATTGAATTGTGCATTTTGCTTATGGCCCTTCTGAACTATAGAAAATTCTAGCTCTTCTTGTTAAGAATCTTAAGTTTCTTTGTGCTTTTCTAACAGTATATATATCTCTGCACCTTAATAAGTCAGAGACTTGTCACTTATAAACTTTGTTCTCTAAGGTAAACCCCTTGATATAGGCATAAAATTGATATGTAGGGATGGTTTTTGTCGTATATATTTAAATGGTATCTTGTGAACTCAAGGCTAGAATGGGTATCTAGTTTTCAAACCTTAATAAAATCAACTTTATACCTATGATTTAATGGTGTAAAAGGATCCATGTTTTGGTAGTTACACTTGATTCATGTTCTGCTACCTTAGAAAGGAAGTGATTCACAATTGTGGAATATCCTGCCATGAGATTTACCAGATGAAGCTGTTATAATAGATAACATGGAAAAAGTTTAGTACTTCAATCATCTAAACCTGTAACTTCACCAAATTAATTACTTGTTCGATATGATCAACTCAAGAAGCCTTTAGCTTAGCTACTTGTTTTTAAAGTAGTGAGATTAATTCTTGAGAGATTATATTTTTTATAAATTGCAGATAATCCTACTCGATACTATATCTTGTGAACACGAGCACAATATATTCATCAATCTTGGTGGTGTTTTGAGGGTTTATCCTCAGATCCATTGACATAATTGTGCTTTGAGGATATATAAAAATAAGGAGTCTTGGTCCAGTGACATAATTGTGGACAATTCAAATTGGGTTCTTTTTGTGCTATATTTAGTGTTTTGTTGTTTTTTCTCTGTGCGCAGCCTCATCCATGTCCCTTGTTATTGGCAGAGTTGTCATGTACTTTGAGAAGGACAACTACCTGTCTTGCAAACCAATTTGCCTCATTTGGACTTGGACTTTTGACCTTTCTATCCCAAGGAAGGTGCTTGTTTCTTAAGATTCCTCTACAACTCATGTCACTGAGATGATCTCCAGGATTAATTTATTTGAGCCCTCTTTTTTGTTATAAACTATTCCATTTATTGTCAGGTTTGAAGTGTACATCTTGGTGATGTCAATTCTTTTTCTTTGATTACCCGGTGATGTCAATACTAACAATGATATTGTGGTTAGTGATAAGACGAACAGTGAAATCCAGAATACTTTCTGTAATCTAACCATAATGGTACTTGCCAATACAATCAGTGTATGCTTTAGTGATGTCAATTCTTTTTCTTTGATCACCCGGTGATGTCAATACTAACAATAATAAGACCAACTGTGATATCCATAATACTTTCTATAATCTAACATTAATGGTACTTGCAATATAATCAGTTATTTTTAGGAGCTTATGGTGACTTCTATCTTTATTCCTCTTCGTTACTCTTTCTGCTACATCAGTGTAGGCTTTTGCAGCCTCAATGTGAGGTGCTGAGATAGTTATTAGACAACGTTTGTCTGAACCTATCCTGATATCTTGTTCTAGAGGAATCTGAATCAGAAACATTGGTAGTATACCTTGTAGGAAGCAGAACATGTTACTTTCTAAATATGGTTCATTTTGGTGTTGTACTATCACTTAACTTCTTTGATATTAGAGATTCTTGGAATCCAAGTTCATCTTAGTCTAGAACTTCGTTCTTGCAGCTACTTCTACTAAGATCCTTTTTGCTTCTCCTAATTGATGCTTCTATATCATTGCACTTTCCAAAGTCACATTAGGCAATTTGCTGATTTTATCCCAAGTAGTGCCACCTCCAATTTGCATGATTGTGCTCTTTTTTCCCCTCTCCATGTCTGATAATTTACCATAAGCATTCATGATCCAGCCTTGCACTCATGTGAGTGTTGTAGCATGAATATGTTTATAATTAATTCAATTTCACAGGATGCAACCTTCGAGTTTGAAAGGAAGCGAAACATGCCCGAGAGATATGATAGGAACATTGCTGAGAACACTCACATGGCCATTAAGAAGATAGACAAGGTCAAAGTGGTCAGAGAGGCTAGACACCATGCAATGAGGTTAGTTATATATCCTATTCCCTGTGTATGCTCTCAATTCTACATGTGCCAGTATATTAATTCTTAGAAATAATACTTATTTTTGTTCTTGTGTCCATTAATTCAGGATCTTATGGCTGTGAAGTGAGAAAGAACTAATTTGTAGGATGAGAAGGTCAACTTGCATTGTAAGTCTTAAAAAACATTCATTTTTGACTTGTATGTCCTAATTTTAATAGTTCTCTTTTTTTTACAGGTTCTGATCTACATGGTTAATTCACTTATGTGTTGCGTTCATGAAGATTGTCTAGTTGTTTTAGTTTGAATGAACTAGTATTTGGGAGGATGAATAGAGATATGTAGACTTATGATGCAAACAATATTTTATTAACAATGATTTTATATTAATATTTTGGACGATTGTTTGGTTGTGGATGTATTTACATATTCTTGATGATATTTAAATTTTTATATCAAATGGTATTTGTGCACGTCTATATCATGTGTTTTTGGAGATATTTTTGACAAATTTTGTACCAAATCCCAATGTTAGGAAAAATATTAAAAAATTAGTTAAATTATCGACATGTTTGTTAAATTGTCACAATGAGCACATATTCCAACATTTTGGGTAGTTGTTGGCCAAGTGGTTAAATTTACGATGTGCTTGGTAAAACGTTGGAAAAGTGGCATCCAAAAAATTACCTTTCCCAACGTATTTGGAAAAAGTTAGGAAAACAAAACCCAACGATTTTTTAAAAAGGTTGGTAATACAAAACCTAAAGTTTGCTGGAAATGGTTAGAAAATCAAAATCCTACGTGTTTTTGGAGAAGGCTGAAAAAATCCAACGTTTCATAAAATGTTGGAAATAAGGTATGTTTTGCCACGTTTTTGTATGAAAATGTTGGAAATATGATAACCATTATACGACAATTAACGACTTTTATAAACGTTGCTGGAAACGTCGTCTAAACCCTATGCCAACGTTTAACGCAAACGTCATAAATAACCAACTAGAGCAACGACGACGTTTGCAAAAATCGTTGAACAAACGTCGGTAACGCCTATGCCAACGTTTTGCACAGTTTTGCCAACGTTAATAAAACGTTGGAAAAAATTATTTTTCTTGTAGTGCCTCTTTCTTGGGGTGTGTTTGTGACTGGAAGTCGATCGCATCCCCGAACAAGAAAGCTGACTTTGCAAATTGTTGGCCATCCAGCGATGTCAACAATTCTCCATTTATCATGGACAACAGCATTCTGTCTCCTTGAACAGATATCAGCTGTTGTCTCTCTACAAGATATTCCGGATTCGACTGGGGAAACTCCACATGGGACAGGTTCTCCAAATAATTTGAGTCCACCATACCAGCTGAGAGCCAAATACTTCTGCAAATGGATGAATTTGCAAATCCACTGCCAAAAGAAAAAGAAAAATCAAGTTAGTGAAAATCTAATTTGAAATTTTTGCGCAGATGATTTGGTCTGAGTTTTACGCATAAAGATTAAAGACTCTGACTATGCAAACCTTACGCTTTTTAAAGTTGATAAAAACTTTTTTGTTTTACCCAAAGTCTTTTTACTTATGAAATTTTATGCTGGCAAATATTGATGTGAGCGTATTGTAAATTTTATGCTGACACATATTGATGTGAGCGTATTGTGAATTTTACGCTAGCACATATTGATTTGAGCGTATTGTGAATTTTACGCTAGCACATATTGATGTGAGCGTATTTCGATTTTTACGCTGGCACATATTGATGTGAGCGTATTTCGATTTTTACGCTGGCACATATTGATGTGAGCGTATTTCGATTTTTACGCTGGCACGTATAGACGTGGGCGTATGTTTCTACTTTTACGCTAACACGGTAAACGTGTGCATATTTTCTTATTTCAAGTTTTATGCTGACACGTATAACGTGGGCGTGGAGTTTTAAGCCCGATTCTTCTTCTCCGACGAACTCACGGTCGAAGTTAGGTAGTGCTCTACCTTTCATGGCCGGAGCCACAGTGGGGTTGGACTGTCGGGGGGCCGCCGATGATGGAGTGTTGGTTTCTGCGCGCTCGGATGTCGATGAAGCGGCGGGCTTCTTGCCTTTGCTGCCGGCGGCGGTCTTGCTCTTGGGGGCCATCGAGTCGAAGTTGGAGTATGAAGGGAAAGAGAATAGAGAGATTGAAAATTCAAAAGAGTAAAGTTCTCTCTCTACTCGTAAAATTCTATTTATAGAGAATTTTGAAATCGATTCAAATTCCCGAAATTTACGCTGACGGTTGGATATCCCGAATTTTATGCGGACTGTTGAATATCCCAAACTTTACGCAGATGACCGTTGGGTATCCCGAATTTTACGCAGACTGTTGAATATCCCAGATTTTACGCTTCTGTTCAAATTATTTCAAATTTTGAAAATAATTTGAAAACTTTGAAGGGGGTCTTGTAGGAGCGTAAAAAGTGCTTCATGGACCAAGTAGAAGTTAAGAGCTTTACGCTAGTCAAACAAAGTTAAACTCAGACTTTATGCAAGCTAAACAGAGTACAACTTTACGCGAGCTACTTTACGCGAGAGTTATTCATTGAGCTTTTTACGAGAGGGACATGCTGTCAAATCATCGCATTTAATGCGCGTGATACTGTTCTGACGTAATGATTTTCTGACAGCGAACAACACAGAAGTCGAGAAGATTTGATTTACACCAAACCCAACACTGTCGTTTAGTGTACAGATGGGCTACTTTACGCTCAAGAGATTGCTTCTTTTACGCACGAAAGTTATTCGAGCTTTTTACGCTCAAGGCTGTTGTGCGCGTAAAGTTTATTTGAGCTAATTTTACGCTCAAGGCTACTTTTAGCCACTTTACGCGAAAAGTTTATTTTGGGCTATCTTACGCCCAGTCTGCTACTTTACGCAGGAAGTATATTTTGGGTCATTTTTACGTCCGATCTTTTCTGGCTAAATGAGAACGTGGTCTGTATACGTGGCTTTCATGCCACACTTATCGAAAAACATGTGTACGTGCTCTCCTTATTTTGTTGAAGTAGTGGGACACATGTCACCATACGTAGAGATCAAAACTCTACATGGGACATGTGTCATCATGCGTAGAGGATGATTTTCATCGTAGGTGACAGTTACTCGCGTAGAGACCCGATTTTGTTGCTTTTTACGCACATAGGGTATAGTCTATAAATAGACTTATTTTTAACACAGACAACATCAAGAGATCAATAGAGAGACATGATAGGAGATTCTGAGAAAACTCATACTTTCAGAGTGATATTCCCAGAAGCATTTTTTCAACTTTTTCTCAAGAACAGGGTGAAGCAAAGCGGGAAAGCATTCGACTGTGACATCAGTGTCGTTGCTCGATACCTTTCTGGTGACTTAGTTCTTCCGATTGTTCATCTTCTTCGAGTAATTTTCTTCATCATCATCGCATGGTCCAAGGAACAAAGTGATCACTCTCAGATCAGACTTACATAGCAATACTTTCCAGAACAATTTGTACTTTTGTACTTTTTCTAGTTTTCTTTCAAAAGCCAATTTTTAGGCATTTTGTTAAGTGAAACAACCTACAGTAGCGGTGCAACCCGAACTGAAAGGGGGTGCCGCAATAAGAACATTTTGGGACCTTCGGTGGAGCTCGCACGTGAAGTGTCAATTTTGCTATAATATATTGTCCAAGATTACGTGTCGTTAATATCCTTCATGTAGTTAGGCTATGGGCTAATGATGTCTGCTGCAGGTTTAGTATTTCGATGAGGATTGGGTACTTGACACTTATGTTTTATGGGACTAACGATTGCCTTATGCGGAGATAGGCAATCAAGACACTATCTTTATGGTTTATAGAATGAGTTAGTATTGTATTAAATCTAGACCTGTCAATGGATAGTCGAAAATTCGAATCTGATTTGTTTCCGTATCCGAACTTTATGATATTATTCGAAATTTCGGTTATCGGATTCGGATATTCGAATCTTTTTCAGATATTATCTTTTTCGTATACGAATTCGAATATTAAGATATTCGAATCAGTTAATATCCTATCCGACTTTAAATTACAAATTTTGGATATCGGATTCGTATATCCGTAATTTTATATATATTAGAGTATAATGTATATGTAATATGTATTAATTAATAGAGAACACAAAAGGATTTTATTCTCATCTGACTTTTTACATAAATAAAAGCATTTATTACTTTTTTACCTATATATATTATAATATAATTTATATATAATAGTAATATATATAAACTATAATTTACAACATAAGATAAAAGGGATCAAATATGTAGAGCATATATATATATATATTTATATATGGCCGACTCAAATTGAGCATTCTTAGAATTTTCAACAGAAAATGAAAGGACACAAATAGAGCAATATGTAGAGCAAGTCAATTGAGCATTTTTGAAATTTTTAACAGAAGACGAAATGGCTCAAATAGAGCAATTGAATTTGGTTTTCGGATAATAACTAAATTTGTAATATTTGGATTTCAGATATTCGAATAATAGTATTCGAATTTTTTTAGCTAATCAGATCGGATATTATCTAATATCCATTAAACTAGACGGATACAAATTTGAAGTGTCAAAAGCGATATTCGTTCGGATATCGGATCGGATTCAGATATTATTAAAAAAAATCGGATATGGATACGTATGTCCGTACCGATAAGCATCCGTTGACACTATCAAATTAAATCTTTGTGATTTATGAGTATGACATTGTTTGTATTGAATATGGAAGGAATGATGGTAATTTCTACCATTTATCGTGGCACTCTTATTTGTCTGCGACACAAGTATATATGGCATGAAACTAATCCTAAGACAATATTAGAATGACCACAAATATTATATGCACTCACTAAATTCGTGTTGGTTTTGTGACATTGACGAGATGCCGCTCACCAGTATGCATCATACTAACACCCTACCAGATTGCATATAAGGTGCGGGTCGTAGCTCAGACGATGCTAAGACAGAGAGCTTACTGGCGACTCGAGGCGTGCGACTACGTTGAATTTTACTTTTGTATAAGGGACATAATGTATGTACATCATATATTGTATTCATTTCTCTAGTTGTAAGCCTTATGGCATGATTTATTGTATTGTGAGAGAGAGAGCACGTGAGTGATTTTCCTTAGCTTCGAGCCAATATTGTAACTTCTATTTCAATATCAATAAAAGAATTCTTTGTATATCTTGTGTTGATTCAATTTGTCAGCTTACTATCGTGCTGCATTGACTCTGTTACTTAGATATATACAATTGGTCGTTTTTGTACTTGTCATGTGCGAGTGCAACATAGGCTCAGGGGTGTCAATGAATGCTTATCGGTATGGATAAGACAATATCCGTATCTGTATCCGATTTTTTTGTAATATCTAAATCTGATCCGATATCCGAACATATGTCTCTTTTGACACTTCAAGTTCGTATCCGTCTAGTTTAACGGATATAGGATAATATCCGATCCGACCAGCTAAAAAAATTCGAATGTTATTATTCTTAATATCTGAAATATTAAAAAATTAGTTATTATCTGAATATCCGAAAACCAACTTCAATTGTTCTATTTGAGCCATTTCGTCTTGTGTTGAAAATTCCAAAAATGATCAACTCTGGCTTGCTCTAAATATTGTTCTATTTGAGCCCTTTCATCTTCTGTTGAAAATTTCAAGAATGTTCAATTTGAGTCGGCCATATATATATATATATATATATATATATATATATATATATATGAGTCCTTTCATCTTCTGTTATAAATTATAATTAATATATATTACTATATATACATTATATTAAATATATAGGTAGAAAAGTAATATAATGAATTGAATTATGTAAAACTCAATTGAGAATAAAATCCTTTAATCTTCTCTAGTAATTAATATATATTACGTATACATTATACTATAATATATATAAAATTTTGGATGTCCGAATCCGATATCTGAAGAAATTTGGAATTTAAAGTCAGATTGAATATCAACGGATTCAAATATCTTAATATCAGAATTTGTATCCGAATAAAGAAAATATCCGAAAAATATTCGAATATCTGAATCCGATATTCAAAATTTCGAATAATATCAGAATGTTCGAATACGGAATCAAATCGGATTCGAATTTCGACTATCCATTGACATGTCTACTTAGGCTCGCACGACATCACGTCCAATGTGGACGTTCGGTTTTGCGGAAACCGTGCGTGACAATAGTTCACCTTGTTCTGTTACCAATAAAAAAGTCAAGATATTTAATTAGTTTTAAAAATATGGAAGTTTAAGGTATTTATTGCATTTTAGCCTATATTAAACATAAAATATCATCAAGAAATAAAGCATGTAACTATGTTCAATATCCATGTCCTATTTCTGGACAACTACTTGGTTTGTTATTAAAGTTTGTCTATGTTCTTGTAATATACCTAATGTTAGTTTGCGAACTAGAGATTTACTACTGCAAACCTTTAATAGTTAAATGGGAACGCTATATTGTAAAGTTTTGCGTTAGTACCTCCTCTTCTCTTCATCATTGGCTGGACTTGTCATCAATGTTGTAAAAACCGGACTGGACCGGTGGTTGGACCAGGTCCGACCGGTTTAAACAAAAAAATCGGTCCGATTCGACCAAAATCGGGTCTTTTAAAAAATCGTCGATTTTTTGTTAAAACCGGTTCCAACCGGTGAACCGGTCGAACCGGTTCATAATTGAACCGGCCAATTTTAGTTTTTTTTTAAATAAAATAAATTATCATGTAAAATTTGGACTATTTGATTCTTGATTTGGTTTTAATTGACCTTATAGTTGTAAAATTAAACCAAACCAACATACTTATAACCAAATCAAACTAAACCAAGAAGTAAATATGGATATTTTACCTATTTGAACCAAACCAAGCGAAGTCTATTGAACTCCAATTGAACCCGGTTGAACCCCGATCCGACCTATACCAAAAAAATTCGTTCGATCATCGGTCCGATTTTTAAAACATTGCTTGTCATTGATTATGTATTACTTGTGGAACACTTGTAGATATGACTTGTCATGGACGTGACTCGTGCAGTATCATTAGATGGAAATGAGAGTTATTATTTGCCTGATCGAGTTCCGTTGCACATTCTTTTACTTACTAGCCGTTGGTGTCTCGAATTAGCACTACTTGATAACTGTTACCCCCTACTTGTTGGCCGCTAGCATCTCGTTTACGAGCACTACTTGCTCTACCCGTATCCTCCCAGCATGACAACTCTTGGAGACGAACGTTATCCTTAAATTGCATATCACTTATGTTTGTAAGTTCTATATGCACCCTCGGTTTAATTGTTGCCGGTCTATCCATATACTTGTTTTACTTTCGGTATATTTTATGTATATTGTTATCTCCGTCCCAACCAAACGGAGGATAAATGAGATATAATCCACTTTCAGCTGAAAGTGTAAATCAACACCAAATTATATATTATATTTACTTGCATGGAACAAATCAATATTTGTAAGACTTGCTTAGTTATTTAATTATATAATTACCTCATTTGAATAAACTTGACATAGCCCAGTTATTGAAGGATATTTTTGTTTCAGTTTTATGTTTCGGGCTACGAAAGTTACAGGCCCATGCCTGCTATGCTTTTCTCCAAAGTTGGCATGTGTTCCAGCTTGGGTAATTTTGAGCCCTAACTGAAACTTAAAGATCCAATATGTCATTTAAGTATCATATGATATCAAGCTGAATTGGTATCCACATCATATGCAACCAAAATATCATAGGATGTCCTATTTTAATTTTAAGAGAATAATATATACGATCCAAAAATATCGTTTACTCCTATATTTACAATTGAGTGTTATCCATATAAATATAATTTACGTGTTATTTGTGTGTAAGGGCAAAACTATACGGTGAACTTTAGGGTTACTTGTCCCCACATTTATTAATTTTTTAAAATTTTTTTTACGTAGTTTTTTTTAAAATTTATTCTTAAGATATGTATCTATAGTTCAAAGAAAAGACAAAGTCTAACAATTTGCTCTCACAAAGTGTAATGTCTCGCTCCGCTCCTGGATAGGTTGATCTGATTACAATATATAAAAAATCAAGAGTTTATGTGGTCCACTCTTTATAATTAAAGTAACAAAGTAAAATGAAGCATAAGAAAACATAAGAGGACGGATGTAACACTAAAGTATTTATATTTTAATAATATATAGAAGAAAGCACTAGAGCTTATATATACGCAATTGTAAATACATACGTATGATAAATAACATACATGATTTTTTATACATGTCGAACTATCGGCTACCATGTACGTCTTTGTTATACTCACTAAAGAGCTCTTATTAAGTTTTACTAGTATATATGTACATGTAGTGTGTTGTATGTATTTTATAGTATTTGGAAAGAACAAACAATAATTTTTTAAATTTCTATTACTTAGAAAAACCAGACTACAATCTCTCTCTTTTTTCTATAAAAATTACCAAATTATTTATGTTAATTTATGTTATCCTGTCCCAGGGGATTCAAATTCCTAAATATATAAATATAATTTACGTGTTATTTGTGAGTAAGGGCAAAACTATACGATGAACATTAGGGTTACTTGTCCCCACATTTATTAATTTTTTTCCATCTTTTTATGTAGTTTTTTTTACAAATTATTCTTAAGATATGTATCTATAGTTCAGAGAAAAGACAAAGACTAACAATTCGCTCTCACAAAATGTAATGTCTCGCTCCGCTCTTGGATAGGTTGATCTGATTACAATATATAAGAAATCAAGAGTTTATCGTGGTCCACTCTTTTAGAATTGAAGTAACAAAGTAAAATGAAGCATAAGAAAACATAAGAGGACGGACGTAACTAGGGGTGGGCACGGGTCGGGCCGGGCCCAATTTTGTTGGACCCAAACTGGACCCGTTACTTGGCGGGGCGGGGCGGGACGGGTCCAAAAAATATTGGACCCGGACCGGACCGACCCGTTTGAAATGGGTCCGAAACGGGTCGACCCGCGGGTCCAAACGAGTCCAAAAAAAAAGTTTAAAAAATTCTATAATAATAAACATTTGCATATGTTATATTGTCTATAAGAACAAAATAAGTCTAATGTCTTCCCAAACTTCTAGAATTTGTTTAGTAAACAATAAGATATTCTATTATGTATAGACTATAATAACAAAAAATGCTAAAAATTGATATAAAAAATATATACTTCTAGAAACGGGTCGGGTCGGGGTCCCGTTTATTTTGAAAATAGGATCCGTCCCGACCTGTTAATGTCACACGACCCCCCCCCCCCCCCCCGGTCCGCCCCGTTTAAATTTCAAAATTTAGGAACCGGCTTGTTTAGACATTTTACGGTTGGGGTCGGGTCAGTACCGCGGGTCCTAAAACCGTATGCCCACCCCTAGACGTGACACTAAAGTATTTATATTTTAATAATAGAAAAAAAAAACTAGAGCTTATATATACGCAATTGTAAATACATACGTATGATAAATAACATACATGATTTTTTATACATGTCGAACTATCAGCTACCATGTACGTCTTTGTTATACTCACCAAAGAGCTCTTATTAAGTTTTACTAGTATATATGTACATGTAGTGTTGTATGTATTTTATAGTATTTGGAAAGAACAAACAATAATTTTTTAAATTTCTATTACTTAGAAAAACCAGACTACAATCTCTCTTTTTTTTCTATAAAAATTATCAAATTATTTATGTTAATTTATGTTATCCTGTCCCAGGGGATTCAAATTCCTAAATATATAAATATAATTTACGTGTTATTTGTGTGTAAGGGCAAAACTATACGGTGAACATTAGGGTTACTTGTCCCCACATTTATTAATTTTTTTTCAATTTTTTTATGTAGTTTTTTTACAAATTATTCTTAAGATATGTATCTATAGTTCAGAGAAAAGACAAAGACTAACAATTCGCTCTCACAAAGTCTAATGTCTCGCTCCGCTCTTGGATAGGTTGATCTCATTACAATATATAAAAAATCAAGAGTTTATCGTGGTCCACTCTTTTAGAATTGAAGTAACAAAGTAAAATGAAGCATAAGAAAACATAAGAGGACGGACTTAACACTAAAGTATTTATATTTTAATAATAGAAGAAAAAACTAGAGCTTATATATACGCAATTGTAAATACATACGTATGATAAATAACATGCATGATTTTTTATACATGTCGAACTATCGGCTACCATGTACGTCTTTGTTATACTCACCAAAGAGCTCTTATTAAGTTTTACTAGTATATATGTACATGTGTTGTTACTGTTGTATGTATTTTATAGTATTCGGAAAGAACAAACAATAAAAAAATTTATTACTTAGAAAAACCAGACTACAACCTCTTTTTATAAAAATTATCAAATTATTTATGTTAATTTATGTTATCCTGTCCCAGGGGATTCAAATTCCTAAATATAGACATATAATTTACGTGTTATTTGTGTGTAAGGGCAAAACTATACGGTGAACATTAGGGTTACTTGTCCCCACATTTATTAACTTTTTTCAATTTTTTTATGTAGTTTTTTTTTTAAATTATTCTTAAGATATGTATCTATAGTTCAAAGAAAAGACAAAGACTAACAATTCGCCCTCACAAAGTGTAATGTCTCGCTCCGCTCCTGGATAGGTTGATCTGATTACAATATATAAAAAATCAAGAGTTTATCGTGGTCCACTCTTTTAGAATTTAAGTAACAAAGTAAAATGAAGCATAAGAAAACCTAAGAGGACGGACGTAACACTAAAGTATTTATATTTTAATAATAGAAGAAAAAACTAGAGCTTATATATACGCAATTATAAATACATACGTATGATAAATAACATACATGATTTTTTATACATGTCGAACTATCGGCTACCATGTACGTCTTTGTTATACTCACCAAAAGCTATTATTAAGTTTTACTAGTATATATGTACATGTGTTGTATGTATTTTATAGTATTTGAAAAGAACAAACAATAATTTTTTAAATTTTTATTACTTAGAAAAACCAGACTACAATCTCTTTTTTTCTATAAAAATTACCAAATTATTTATGTTAATTTAATACAAAATTTCAACTAGTAAGTTTGCTAAAAAAAATTAGGAAAAAAACTTTTACAATAAAGTCATAATTTTTTGTATTATATAGTAGTATAGATTTAGGGGTTATTTAGTTTTAGGGTCTCACATATATATGTATATTAGGATTTGAGTCTCGAAATTGACCGATGTTAGGATCTGAGTATCGAAATGACTGTTTATTAGCCTACGTGAATAGCGATTTCGAAACCCAAACTATAATTTTGCTTAATTTAGATACCCAAATTCTAATATCCATGTACATGTGACATCCTAAAACATCCTTATATTGATTTTCAAACTTAAAGAGAATATATATATATATATATATATATATATATATATATATATATATATATATATATATATATATATATATATATATATACCTCAAGAGTTACTTAGCACACCCCAATTATTAAGTACACCCCACATATATTTAATAAAACTTAAAAACATACTAAGCACACCCCACTCTTGGACAGAAATACCCTTTCTAAGCACACCCCACTCTCCTCTCTTCCCAAACCAACAATCCTAAGTACACCCCATTCTATACAAAATAAAACACACCCCACTACTGTCACCACTACCACCTCATTCTCTTCTCTCTCCCGAAGACCAAACGTCCGAACCCCCCTCCCGTTCGACGACAAGGAGTCCCGTTCGACGACAAGGAGTTCATTTCGTTACAATGGAGGGCCAATCCGAGGACCGATCCCAAGATGAATCCCAATCCCAACAATATGGTGAGTTTTTCAAATCGAACCTCCCCATTACTTCGAACTGAGTCTTTCGTTTAGGATCACTGAATTAGGATTTCAAAAACCCGTCATTTTCTTGGACGAACTTCTTCGTTTTCGTTTTTTTTATTTTCGTTGTTCTGCCCGAGCTTGGTTGGTCGGGCAGAAAACCGTACGTTCGACAACACGAAGTCGGACATTTGTGCAGATGTTCGACAGACATATATCAAACACACACGCCTTGTTCGATCCTGCGTGATCGAACATCCTGCTTCTGTTCGACCTGTAGGACCGATTGTAGGAACGAGTTGTAAAGCGCAATACTCTAGAGGGGGGGTGAATAGAGTAGGCAGCGGAATTTAACTATTTAAAAAATGTTAGTAACAAGATCACAGATAATATATCACAGATATGTAAATGAAAAGTAGAGAGTAGAGAGCAAACGCAAACACAAGGATGTATACTGGTTTCCCTCTATTGAGGACTAGTCCAGTCGGAAGAACTCTAGCTTCCAGTTGAATCCACTATGAAAAATCACCACAAGTTTTCATCCGAAGATCTTGCAACTTCTACAACGCGAGCTTTGATCCGAAGTACTCGACCAACTTCAATTGTGAAGTGTGTAACTTCAATCAAGCCTCCGATTACAACCACTCTGAAACTTCTAGACCGTACCGCACTGGCAATTCGACTAGAGGATTGTAACTGGCTTGGGATTTGAAAATGAAAGCTCAGAATAGTTTGGAAGAAGTAGTAGGCTTATAGAGAAGAGATATGAAAGTGAATGAGTGTGTTGAAATGATCGAAATCCTTCTCTATTTATAGTTTTTCCAAAGGCAGAATTCTGACAGAATTCGGGCAGAACTCTATGAGAAAATCTCGGTGGGATCCGTAACTGCAGGAAGACCAAGTTCAAAAAGCAACGTTCACTAACCGAACTCTGGCCGAACTCTGGCCGAATTCGGGCCAAACTCTGGCCGAATTCTCCTGGAGTTCTGTTGGAGTTCTGTCAGGGTTTTTGCAAAATAGTTTTTGGGCTTTTTGAAAAGTCAAGCAGTTAGGAAGTAATTTGGGCTTTTGTAAGTGGGCTTGTTTTCAAAATGAAAGGGTATTTTAAAAACGTTTCTTGGGTAGCCTATTTGCCAGTACGATGCAGTGTACATCGTATTCCTAGAATCAATAAATATGAAAAATACATTGATGAAATAGGAAAACCAAGAGCCCTTTGATGACGCCTTTCTTCAAATATTTGAGCAGACTTGAAAACGCCTTTTTCCTTGATGGTATATGTCCAAAGATAAACAGATCTGGAAATCTGAATACCTTTCGGAGGCGAAGCCCCCGAACCCCTGACGGGGGGCGCTGCCCCCTCGACCCCTGTCCGCTGACCGGGCAGCGGAACCCCCGATGCGAGGCCCCGGATAGGTCGTTAGGCGGTTCAGAGAAATCTTCTTGTATAACACCGTCTTTGGCCCATCAACAATTCTCCATTGCATATGTCCTGGTTTGATCATGTTTGATCATGCTTACAGCATGTCTACAAATACATGTTAGACAAACAAAACCAATATGATACAAGCATAGCAATATGTTATAGAACATTAGGACAATGCTAATATTATGATAATGCTAAGTTTAAGTAGCAACATGATAGTGATTACATGAATATTAGTGATGTCATTATGTTAAACTTAATTGATTAGCCATATTCAAAAATATGATATAATCATTGGACTAACAATCTTCCCCTTTTTGATTATGGCAAATCCTTTAAGTTTAATATATATACAATAGATGCATATATCACTAATAAACACATAATACTAGAATATTGTGTGCTAATGTAAACTTATTTCTCCAACTTAAACTTATTTCTTCCCCTTTAACATGATCAAAAATAAGCTCCCCCGTAATTAGAGCTAAAATGAACTCAAGCATAAGTAAAGAAGGAAAGCAAAAAAAATAATCATGATCAAGGAATAGGAGAACAGTGTAACGACAAGTTCAGAAAATTGTATAACTAAAGTAGAAAAACTTATCAAAATAGTATAGTTGGTTGAACTTTAACAAAGAACACTGAAATCAAGCAATACATAGTTTACCAACTAGAAATCCAAAAAATAAAATATTTTTGAATTACATTTGACCAAAAAAAATCTATCAATATAGTAAGAATCAATCATTGGTCATAAATAAATCATGAGGAATAGAAATTCGCAGATCTAGTATATATAAAAGAATCAAAAATATAATGAGACTTTTAACAATGATCACAAAAAAAAATATGATTCATAATTCGTCCATACAAATTAGTGAATCAATTCCATAAAGAGTATAATCATCGAAAATGAATCAAAAATAAGTATACTAGAATCTATGCAAAATCTATACCAAAGTTCATGCATTTGAATTCAATTACCTTAGCATGAAATATATCCATCAGATAAACATGAAGGTAATGAAGACAAAATACTTGAGAAGGAGAAATCCAGTCGACTTGAATGCTCCCCCGCAAAGTATGATCAGTCTAAATATAGATAATCATGAACTTTAAGATAAAATCTCAATAAGAAATGCCAAATCAATTTAAACTCAATAAAATAAGAATAATTAAATATATTTTTGGCAAGATAACTTTTAGAAACTTGAATGAGAGAATTAAAAATAAATAATAATAATTATATATTCTCTCAAAAAATACAAATCTAAATATCATGAACAACTCAACAAAATATTTAACGTAAAAGAATATATGTCCATGATGAACTAGATATACCACATACTAAGGGCAAAAAAAATTGAAACAATTAAGTTGCTCCCCCTTAAAATATGCGTATATAGTTCAAAAATAATTTATATGCAAAAATAGATAAAATAAATAATCATAAGATCCAAGGGATATCTAAGATATGCATCTTTCTTCCCTTTGATCAAATGCATATAAAATTCCAGACTCAAAACAAATATCATCTTTAGGCAAATAAAAGAAATATCCAATAAATAAATGCTTAAAGATGAACAAACAAAATATATCTCTATTTTGAAAACTGTCTTTAATAAAAATATTTGAGTACCGGACAGATTCAATAAATAAAAAAATCAAAAAGACTTTTCAAAAATATAGAATTTATTACGAAAAGTTGTCTTAATAAATGTTCGAATGCGTCCATTTAGTCCTTAGACTGAAAGCTGTCGATTCGAATCACGAAAATAATTTCAATAAAAGAATCCATAAATCATAAATAAATCCATTTGAACAAATAAAACTAGATAAATGTTCAAAAAATAATGTATTCTAGATATATGGCATGTCAAGGGGATAATTGACTTGAAACAATTAACTACTACACCTTTACATGGCTATATCCAAAAATAATAATATAGATAAAATTTTAAAATAAAATTCAGAGACATATTTTCAGAAGTAGAAAACTAATTCAAAAATATTAGGTCTTCTTATCAAAGTTCATTTCTTCCCTTTTAAAAGCCTTAACACAGTGTCCACCTGACAACCGTAAGGTTAAAGAAATAAAATGCTTTGAGAAAAAGAAATTCAATATGCATGACTTCTCCCCTGCAAAGAGTTACTATTGTAGACAATAAGTAACTTGAATAAGAAGATAATAATGTAAAGCTCAAAATCATGAATATTACACAAGCTAAAGATGAAATCACAAGACCATAATATTCAATGAGTAGTCACGAATACGAAAAAAACAATCATCTTTAGACAAAAGAAGAAATATCCATTAAATGAACATTTAAAAATAAAGCAATCAAAAGATATTTCAAATTAGCATGATGAATAATCGTATAAGTCAAAAGATGACATAAATTGATCTATGCTATAGATCGACAAGATAGATCAACATATGCTACCTTTTGTGAAAATATAAAGAGAGAATATTATCCATCAAATCTAACATTCAAAATCCATCAGATAATAATTGCAATTAGATCTCAATAAATCTTTGGTTTATAAAACGTTGATCAATCTTGGGTTAGCTGTAGAGGTACTGTCCCAGCTAACGGAGGTTCACCGGGGAACACTTAAGTACCGCTTCGCTTCGACCGTAGTCGTGGTGACAGACAGACCCTTTGTAGTCTTGTACCCAAAATAAATCTCTTCTTTAATAACCGAGGATTTAAGAAGAATTAGTGCAATATAAAAATATATTCTATGGACTTAAAAATCTTAGAACGATGTAGCATATAGTATAAGATGTATGAATTATATTTATCCATATGTGCTACAAAATCATTGGGTAACAATAAAATATAAAATATTTGTGAATCAAAATGTAAGACCTAGATACGTTGATGTATTCTGGAATCTAGGGGACTGGGTTCAGTACCTTGGATCCAGAACTAGACGATAGTTGCAAGTACACCTTAATAAATCTTAAGTCTATAAAGTATTGATCACTTCGGGTTAGCTGTAGGGGCCAGTTCCCAGCTAGCGGTAGTCCGAAGACTAGTGCACCGTGTCGCTTCAGGCTATTTACACCTGTATGACAGAAGGACCCTTTCGGCTTGTTCCCAAAATGATTTCTACTCTTAAGAACTTAGATTCAAAGGAATATATGCAATATCATCGAACAACATCAAAATCCAGAATCCCTAAAAGTAAATACCCAAGGAATGGTTTATCAAGATCAAGATATTTAAAAATATCATGAATCCAAAAAGTCAACCAAAAAGCCAAGAAAATAAAAACATCATTAAAAGAGGCTTTGAGGAAGAAGCTAATAAAGAGAAGTACATGAATTTGTCCAAAGTAATCAATAGCTGATGTATGAGATAAGCACAAGTTTGAAACTACTTTTCAAAATAATATAATATAGAACTTGAACTTAACTCATATATCCCATAAAGATATTTATACAAAAATATAAGAAACATATCAGCAATGATAATGCATTATTCATGTATCATTAATACGCATATAAAAAAAATTATCACAAGATCAAAAACATGCATAAATAAACTTTATCAGTAATTGATTCATAAGAAGTTAATCACAATAAAATTTGAGAATCAATAGTGAATATATTATGCAAGCACAAGGTTAACATAAAATTATATGTATATACTTTTCAAGTAAATAGGAGACTTGTGCTAAACATACATACTCACAAAATATCGATCAAAGTAAATAATACATGTTAAAGACAAATCGATAAGAAGTGACCATTAAAAAAATATTAAAGGCGAAGAGACAAAAGCATATTCACCAAAACAAAATTAAGCTCCTATGCATGCTTAAAGAATAAAGATTAAGAGTGAAGAGCATACATATACAAAATTTGTCACACTAGTAGAAAATAACATACTATATAGTGTGAGCTGATCATTTAAGCTAGACAATAGTCATGCTAAGATTATATCTCACATTGATTCAAATAATAAACAATTTAAAAGACATCAATGAAAGCTAATAGCAAGACATCAAAAAGAACATGCTAGATATTAGAAACTATTTAGTAAGCATGTTACCGAAGTGGTTCTAGTGACCACACTTCTGTTGGTGCAATTGCATGAAAGATGGCCTTTGTAGCTTTGCAATCACCAACATGTTCCATGGTTCTATTTGATATGAGAAGCTTCACCTGTAATATTAGGTGAAGACTTTGGTATCCAATACTTGGATCCACATTTGTTAGCTTTGGGAACCCATTTGCACAAGTTTATATCAACTAGCTTTCTAATCTGACAATGATTAGAAGCATGTCCATTCATACCGCAATAATGACAGAAAGAATTAATATTAGTACTATGTGAAACAGTATGAGAACGTACAGTAGTGTGATATGATGTGCGTGGATACTTGTAATAGAAAGCATGGTTGTGTGAAGCTTTAGCTTTGCTTGCTTCCTTAGTAAAAGATATAATGTGTGTGACTTTGTGATGTGCTAAGTGTCTTGTGTTAGACTGAGTCGTAGGTTGTACTACCTGCTTTCCCAGTCTAATCTCTAACTTTTTAGAGTTAGCACATATCTCATCATACTTAGCAGAGAGAGCATCAATTCTACATGAAGCAATAGAATACTTCTTCTTTTCTGATTCTAATTCCTCCTTAAGTTTAGCATTTTCATGAGTGCTTTTCTCAATGCATTCAAGCACCTCATGCAATCTAAACTCAAGTGTGGATATCTCAATAGAATTATCAGAAGTAGAAGTATCTCTAGCATCATTCAATAAGCAAGTAAGCTTTTTAATCTCATGCTTATAGGATAGAATATTCTTTCTAGCTTGTTTATATTTATCTAATACTTTCTTGTGTTCTTCTAACAGATCACTGAAAGCATCAGATAAATTATCATAAGAAAATTCACTCTCTTCAGAAAAAGAATTATTTTGTACCTCGTTAGATAATGCCATTGTGCATAAATTTGCAGCTTGATGAGGTTTTTCTTCTTCTTCTTCTTCTTCTTCTTCAGACTCTCTTGCTTCGCTTTCACACCATATGCCCGATGATCTTCCTTCATTTGATTGTTCGTAGTGACTCTCCTTTCTTGTAGTAGTACAATCTTCTTGGATGTGGTAATTGTCACATACAAGCTCTTCTTCGTATAAGGGATTATGATGTACCTTAAATCCCAATTTTGTCATGTACATATTTGCATCATTATGAAGACTATCCTTCTCTCTGGAGTTGCTAGCTTTGCTTTCATACCTGCACTCATAAGTAGCTTCAAGAACTTTCCAAATTTTATGAGATGTTGCGCAAGTAGAAATAAGATTGAATACATTTGTGTCTACAGCACAATAAAATATATGCATAGCTTTTGCATCAAGGCTAGCTAACTTCTTCTCTTCATCCGTGTAACTATAATAAGGCTTATTGATTATAGAGGATGTAAGAATAGAAGTGATAGTAGGCTTTTTGTAGCCGGTGACAACAATTGACCATAAGTCAAAATCTAGAGACTTCAGATAGAAGCTCATCCGTGTTTTCCAATATGTGTAATTTGTACCATCAAATAGTGGAAGTCTATTTGAGGATTGCTCTTCAGTTGTGAAGTACATACTTGCCATATGTGATATAGTGATCTATGTAACAGCAGTTATAAATAAGAATATAATAGCAATGTTACCTCGCTTTACTTGTATAACCCGCTCTGATACCAATTGTAGGAGCAATTGGGATCAGAATATAATACCTCTTGATGGAGCACTGGCTCTGATACCAATTGTAGGACCGATTGTAGGAACGAGTTGTAAAGCGCAATACTCTAGAGGAGGGGTGAATAGAGTAGGCAGCGAAATTTAACTATTTAAAAAATGTTAGTAACAAGATCACAGATAATATATCACAGATATGTAAATGAAAAGTAGAGAGTAGAGAGCAAACGCAAACACAAGGATGTATACTGGTTTTCCTCTGTTGAGGACTAGTCCAGTCGGAAGAACTCTAGCTTCCAGTTGAATCCACTATGGAAAATCACCACAAGTTTTCATCCGAAGATCTTGCAACTTCTACAACGCGAGCTTTGATCCGAAGTACTCGACCAACTTCAATTGTGAAGTGTGTAACTTCAATCAAGCCTCCGATTACAACCACTCTGAAACTTCTAGACCGTACCGCACTGGCAAATCGACTAGAGGATTGTAACTGGCTTGGGATTTGAAAATGAAAGCTCAGAATACTTTGGAAGAAGTAGTAGGCTTGTAGAGAAGAGATATGAAAGTGAATGAGTGTGTTGAAATGATCGAAATCCTTCTCTATTTATAGTTTTTCCAAAGGCAGAATTCTGACAGAATTCGGGCAGAATTCGGGCAGAACTCTATGAGAAAATCTCGGTGGGATCCGTAACTGCAGGAAGACCAAGTTCAAAAAGCAACGTTCACTAACCGAACTCTGGCCGAACTCTGGCCGAATTCGGGCCAAACTCTGGCCAAATTCTCCTGGAGTTCTGTTGGAGTTCTGTCAGGGTTTTTGTAAAATAGTTTTTGGACTTTTTGAAAAGTCAAGCAGTTAGGAAGTAATTTGGGCTTTTGTAAGTGGGCTTGTTTTCAAAATGAAAGGGTATTTTAAAAACGTTTCTTGGGTAGCCTATTTGCCAGTACGATGCAGTGTACATCGTATTCCTAGAATCAATAAATATGAAAAATACATTCATGAAATAGGAAAACCAAGAGCCCTTTGATGACGCCTTTCTTCAAATATTTGAGCAGACTTGAAAATGCCTTTTTTCTTGATGGTATATGTCCAAAGATAAACAGATCTGGAAATCTGAATACCTTTCGGGGGCGAAGCCCCCGAACCCCTGACGGGGGGCGCTGCCCCCTCGACCCCTGTCCGCTGACCGGGCAGCGGAACCCCCGATGCGAGGTCCCGGATAGGTCGTTAGGCGGTTCAGAGAAATCTTCTTATATAACACCGTCTTTGGCCCATCAACAATTCTCCATTGCATATGTCCTGGTTTGATCATGTTTGATCATGCTTACAGCATGTCTACAAATACATGTTAGACAAACAAAACCAATATGATACAAGCATAGCAATATGTTATAGAACATTAGGACAATGCTAATATTATGATAATGCTAAGTTTAAGTAGCAACATGATAGTGATTACATGAATATTAGTGATATCATTATGTTAAACTTAATTGATTAGCCATATTCAAAAACATGATATAATTATTGGGCTAACTGCATACGTCGAACAGTTAGTACTTGTTCGACCTGTAATGGTCGAATAGTAAGTATTTGTTCGACCAGTGTTGGTCGAACAGTTCATTTTGACTGTATAGATTGTTTAATTCTTGATATTTCATTCAATTTAGCAGGAATGACATATGTGAGGAGACGACCACCTACAAATTCTAATTGGAGGCGTCAGTTAGAAGAGTTGGCAGCTGCACGTAGCAGTCGTCAAGAAGGAGCAACAGTTGCTCCAATTCAAATACAAGAGCAATGTACTGCGGAAGAAGAGGCAAGCTGCACGTACTAGTCCAACAGTTGTTGCAAGTCAAATTAGTGAGCAGCAACGTGCTGGAGAAGAAGAGGACGAGGAACATGTTGAGGAAGAAGAGGAACAAGAGGAAGCACATCATGATGAGGAAGAAGAGGAAGTACGTACTGAAGAAGATGAGGAAGCACGTGCTGAGGAAGATGAGGAAGAAGGTGATGAAAATGATATATTGACGGGCCCTTGTCCCGGTGGACCTAAGGATCCCCGACTTATCCCAAGTTTCAAGACTCATGTGGCATTTCAGATTTGGAATGGGATTGAGAGACCCTTATTGAGGTGTTGGTGCCACACGACCAAGATAGAGACATGGAAGTTTGGTCAAGGGGGTAATGATTTTAAGGAGTTGATTCATCGTTCCAAAATTCCAGATTTGAGATGGATTTCGTATAAGATGCCGAACAAAAATCTAATTTGTGTTTGTTGAGCGTTGGCAATCGGAGACCAACTCATTCCATATGCCATTCGGTGAGATGACAATTACGTTGGATGACGTATTTTGTCTTACCGGACTCCCGGTTAGTGGATTACCTGTGGTTGCACCAGAGTCGGCAAGGGGACCGAAGGACCCTAAGAAAATGATCAGTAGATTATTGGGGGTGACAGAAAGGGAGGCAGTCGACGCTCTTCAGGGCCAGAGAGGTAGCTCGGTCCGGCTGGAGTGGCTCCGTTCACGATTTAGTGGAGATGTCACTAATAGGGATGAGAGGAAAAGAAGATGTGCAACCCGTGCATATTTATGGTTCGTGCTTGGATGCACAATATTTGTAGACAAGAGTGGCACACGTATGGACACCAAAATTCTCAGTCTTCTGGAGACGGTCAACCGCGTCAATGAGTATGCTTGGGGAGCAGCTGCTCTAGCATACTTGTATCGACAGCTTGGTTTAGCATCTCGGAGTGGGATGCGACAAATATGTGAATATCTGACGTTACTGGAGGTAGCTATCTCTCCTTCTTATATGCATGTTTTTATGTTATTATATGCTCGATATTTTTGTTTTGTTTATATGTCCGATATTTGTTTTTTTAGGCCTGGATATACGAGTATTTTTCCTGCACAAGGCCAACCCATAATGTCAATTATAAGTTGGGTGATCCACTTGCTTTGAGGTGGGCTAATAGATCCCATTCTGCAGGAACTGCCGACTGGGTATTGGCCTTGAGGGACGTTTTGGACAATCTACAAGTACATAGTGTGAGTGTTATTACATTATTTTATGCCATTTATTTATGTGTTCTATGTATTAGTAATTATGCCACTTTTATGATGTAGGTCAATTGGACACCCTATAATGGGATGAGGGACTCTTATCCTCGGGACAATGTCACTTTCTACCACGGATGCATACGTGCATTTGACTGTGTAGAGCCGTATCATCCCGACCGCGTGCTTCGACAATTTGGCTTACTCCAGAAGATAACTGATTTTCCTTTGATTCCAAGTATTGTCCGTCGGAGAAATACGGGCCAGAAGTACAACCTGACATGGGATGTTTTGGGAGGCTACTTTCGATTCTGGAGCAGCCATGTACTATCGATCGAAGCCCGCGGGAGACCTGCAAACCCCGCATGGGAGTGTTCGGACGATTATATGCATTGGTATAGGACGTTTTCACATCCTATTTGTCACACCCCAGAACCAGAATACTGGAGAGCGGGGGCGTACATAGCCAGCTACGTATATTGAAGTACAACCCACCTCGCTATACGGTCACGACTGTCTAGATACATAAGGGTTTAACTACAATCCATCAGTCTCCTATGGTCATGAACAAGCCTATTGTCTCAATCACGAGCAAGTAGTAACAGTTACAAGATATTAGAACATCAAATATACAATAGTAAAGCGTCCCATACATTACATATTGGATGATCATGAAGCTAGTCGTACAAAATGTCAGGACTAGCAATAGTTTTAGTCAATACATGATCAACCCTAGGATTTGCCAATCATGTTACAGCCCGTAGGCAGACAGTAAGTAAAGGTGCAATCGAGCTAACACGTGCTCGTCGGCTAAACGCCTCAAAAGAATAATTTTACAATAAAGTGGGAGGACAAAAAGAAACCCACTCGTTGTCAGGGTTACGCCTGGTGGTCACCATTTGGCTGGAAGGTAGGTAGATCCTCTGGAGCTGCTCCGATATCTGGCCATACAAAACCAGCTGGGTCAGACCCCAGAAAGAGCAAGTGCCACAAAGGAGGCTTCACTTAGGAACTAAAACCAGCATATCATAATGAATATAAAAGATAGTAAATAAGAACTGGTAATAACAGGTACAACAATAATAAATTGAGTACGAGGAAACCATTCAAGTAGCCAGATTGTACCCCTTAAACCAAACAAGGACCGGGGTTGCAGTCCTTCACCTGAATAGGATCTCGTCTCAAATACTGTTAATAGGGTAATAAGACAATAAACGAAGAGAAGACACAGAACTGCTCCGGGAACCAGGTTACAACCCTTAAACCAAACAAGGACCGGGGTTGTAACCCTTCGCCTGAACAGAACTGGTCTCCTGATCTTTATTGTTAAGGCCAGTATAGATAATCATGCTATTGAAGTATGATAAAACATGACGAGCATGTCATGGGGTGCAATAAGACAATAAATGAAGAGAAGACACAGAACTGCTCCGGAAACCAGGTTACAACCCTTAAACCAAACAAGGACCGGGGTTGTAACCCTTCGCCTGAACAGAACTGGTCCCTCGATCGTTATTGTTAAGGCAAGCATAATAAGTCATGTCCTGTCACAATCTTGTACAGGATCAGGACAAGTCGAAGCTGGGCTAGACTTCATTCAATCAATCACGGCCAAGTAAGGAGTACGGCTTGATACTTTAACTAACTAGGGTTATCACAAGTCTAATTACTAGCAAGATGCAATGAGATCATCCCATAGCCACAAGTCCTGCAGCCCATCCAGGTTATCCAGGTCGAATGTCCATTTAAGAAGGGTGCAACACTTGACGGTGGGTTGAAAATGTAACGCCCCAGAACCAGAATACTGGAGAGCGGGAGCGTACATAGCCAGCTACGTATATTGAAGTGCAACCCACCTCGCTATACGGTCACGGCTGTCTAGATACATGAGGGTTTAACTACAAGCCAACAGTCTCCTATGGTCATGAACAAGCCTATTGTCTCAATCTCAAGCAAGCAATAATAGTTACAAGATGTCAGAGCACCAAATATATAATAGCAAGGCGTCCCATACATTACATATTCGATGATCATAAAGCTAGTCGTACAAAATGTCAGGACTAACAAGAGTTTCAGTCCATGATCAACCCTAGGATCTGTCAATCATGTTACAGTCCGTAGGCAGATAGTAAGTAAAGGTACAACCGAGCTAACAAGTGCTCGTCGGCTAAATGCCTCAAAAGAATAATTTTACAATAAAGTGGGGGAACAAAAAGAAACCCACTCGTTGCCAGGGTTACGCCTGGTGGTCACCATCTGGCTGGAAGACAGGTAGATCCTCTGGAGCTGCTCCGATATCTGGCCATACAAAACCAGCTGGGTCAGACCCCAGAAAGAGCAAGTACCACAAAGGAGGCTTCATATAGGAACTAAAACCAGTATATCACAAATAAATAGTAAAGATAATTAAAAGATACTGATAATAATTGAGATAACAATAATATATTGAGCACGAAGAAACCATTCAAGCAGCCAGACTGCAACCCTTAAACCAAACAAGGATCGGGGTTGCAATCCTTCGCCTGAATAGAAACCTGCCTCAATTACTATTGATAAGGTAATATATTGAGCCCGAAGAAACCATTCAAGTAGCTAGACTGCAACCCTTAAACCAAACAAGGATCGGGGTTGCAATCATTCGCCTGAATAGAAACTTGCCTTAATTACTATTGGTACAGTGAAGATAATAGACGAAGAGAGGACACAGAACTGCTCCGGGAGCCAAGTTACAACCCTTAAACTAAACAAGGACCGGGGTTGTAATCCTTCGCCTGAACAGAACTGGACCCCTGATCTTTATTGCTAAGGCCAATATAAATAATCATGCTATTAAAGGTAAGGTAAAACATGACAAACATGGCATGGGGTTGCAATAAGACAATAAACGAAGAGAGGACACAGAACTGCTCCGGGAGCTAGGTTACAACCCTTAAACCAAACAAGGACCGGGATTGTAACCCTTCGCCTGAACAGAACTGGACCCCCGATCGTTATTGTTAAGGCAAGCATTAATAATCATGTCATGTCACAATCTTGTACAGGATCAGGATAAGACTAAGCTGGAATAAACTCCATCCAATCAATCACGGCTAATCAAGAGTACGGTATGATACTTTTAACTAACTAGGGTTATCACAGGCCTAGTTACTAGCAAAATGAAATGAGATTATCCCAACAGCCACAAGCCCTGCAGACCATCCGGTTATCCAGGTCGAACTTCCGTTTATGAAGAATGCAACACGTAACTGTGTGCTGGAAATGTGCCCTACTCGTCGGTAGGCTACAAGTCCACTGAATGCACCCAGATAACGGGATTGCCTGTAGCTGGGAATCTCTTCATGACTACTGAATCATTCTAGTTAATTAGCCTTAGTCAATTTCAGTAGGTACCCCTGACCGTGGTACTCAGGGATCCCCATCCTAGACATGATACAAGATAGTACCAGTTTATTTATAAAAACACAATCGCCCACGGTGTCCAGGTCATTCATACTTGTCATGTCAGGCTAGCTGTCGTAACAGCATGTCATGATATATCATGTCAGTTACTCGTTAAGAGTGTGCCACGGCGGGCCACTATCGTATTCTATTCTTATACTATCGTGAATGGGAGAAACTTGCATAAAATAACTAGTGACATATTCTTGAAGCTAAGGAAAAGATCTACAACTTTCATGTTTTGAGTTTTTCAAGATTCTAGCTACAAAACAACTTAAACAGGCAAAAACAGTAAAATAGAGCAATTCCGGCGCATGGAATTCCTGCACAAATCGGCGCATGGGATTCCTGTACCAATCGGCGCGTGGGATTCCTGCACCATCGGCGCGTGGGATTCCTGCACCAATCGGCGCGTGGGATTCCTGCACAATCGGCGCATGGGATTCCTGCACAATCGGCACGTGGGATTCCTGCACCAATCGGCGCATGGGATTCCTGCACAATCGGCGCATGGGATTCCTGCACAAATCGACGCGTGGGATTCCTGCACAATCGGCGCGTGGAATTCCTGCACAACCGGCGCGTGGGATTCCTGCACCAATCGGCGCGTGGGATTCCTGTACCAATCGGTACGTGGGATTCTTGCACAATCGGCGCATGGGATTCCTGCACAATCGGCACGTGGGATTCCTGCACCAATCGGCGCATGGGATTCTTGCACCATCGGCGCGTGGGATTCCTGCACCAATTGGCGCGTGGGAAACTCACGTTGCGTCTTCAGTACATGCGCGTAGGGAACCTACGCGCATGACACGCTCAGAGTTAAGGGATGCGTTGCCGGGACTTCATAGCGCATGGCCTCCCGGCGCATGGCCTCCCGGGCGCATGGGGGTCATCGTCCCCAAACAGCAAGTTCAGCCATAAAAGTTCCAAAAACTTGTAATGGCCATAACTTACTCATCCGAAGTCGAAATCAAGCGAAACAAAAGCCAAAACTGCATGAAATTGAATTCTCTAAAACATAGAACCATTAGATTTCGAAAATAACTAAGTTTTAGAGATCAAAACCTAGAAAAACGAAAGTTACAACTTAGATCTACAAGAATCCATCCATCAAATCCAAAAATGTTAAGTTCTAAATAGGCTTAGAATCGAGTAAGGAAGAGAATGGAACAATAAAACTTGAGATCCTTCATGAAGCAAGTTTGCACTTGCCTAAGCTCTCTCTCTCTCCCTCCTGGTGGTTGAAGAAGTAATGATGGAGAGTAAATGAAGAAGGAAGGAAATAATGATAAGAGAGAAAAGGAAGGGGTTATAAATAAGGAGGGTGGTGGTAGGTAGGAGGGTTCACCTTTGGTTCATGATGAACCAAAGCAAACCAAGCCAAGCCGAACCAACCCAAGAATAAACCAATCAATGAAATGCTAGAATAAATCAAGCAGGAAGACATACAATACGGGTCAAATTACGTATACGTATACCAAGATACGCAATACGAACCACATATATTACAACTCTACCCACCTTAAAAGAATTCCGTCCTCGGAATTTAATTAAGAGGTTAGAGGGACAAGAATAAGCTATACTATTCACAGGCAAGCTATACTAATCAAGCAATCAAGTAATTATTCATGCAAGCAAGGAATCGAAGGCATGAGGCATAAGAAAGATATTATACCTCACGAGTCAAACAGGTCGGGATATCGCGATCAGATATCATCCTTACGCTTCCATGTTGACTCACCCAAAGAGTGATGACCCCAAGCAACTCGGACTAACTTGATAGTCTTGTTCTTGAGTATCTTCTCTCTTCGGTCCAATATAGACACGGGCCTCTCCTCATACGAAAGGTTGGTACCAACAACCAATTCCGAATGATCCAGGATGTGGCTCAGGTCCGGGATATACCGCCACAGTTTGGATAAATGGAACACATTATGCACCTCACGTAGCGACGGTGAAAGAGCAAGACGATATGATACATCTCCTACTCGCTTCAGAATATCGAACGGTCCTATATACCTAGGACTAAGCTTTCCCCGTACGCCGAAACGAATGACGCCACGGTTAGGCAAAATTCTCAGGAATACATGGTCGCCGACAGAAAACTCAAGAGGGCGCCGATAAGAATCGGCCCAATGACGCTGGCGATCTTGGGCAACTCGAAGATGATCTCTGACTCTCCTGACCACCTCAACGGTCTGAGCAATTATTTCTGGGCCGAGCATCTGCCTCTCTCCGACATCGTCCCATGCTAGCGGGGATCGGCACTTCCTACCATACAATGCCTCGAACGGTGCCATCTGGATACTGGCCTGGAAACTGTTATTGTACGAGAATTCTACCAGGTGCAGGTGATCTTCCCACGAACCACCAAAGTCGAGTGTACATGACCGCAACATATCTTTAAGAGTCTGGATCGTGCGTTCCGACTGGCCATCTGTCTGCGGATGATAAGCTGAGCTGAACTGGAGGCGAGTCCCCAAACTCTCTTGCAGGCTACGCCAAAAGTGCGACGTAAACCTTGAATCTCGGTCCGAGGTAATACTGACTGGTACACTGTGAAGCCTGACGATCTGCCTGAGGTACATCTCTGCTAGCTGAGCCGTCGACTGACCAACTCTGAACGGAAGAAAATAAGCCACCTTCGTGAGCCTGTCTATAATAACCCAAATAGCATCTCTGCTAGCTGGGGATCTAGTTAATCCAGTCACAAAATCCATGGTTATATGCTCCCACTTCCATTCTGGAATTGGCAAGGGCTGAAGTAGTCCAGCTAGCCTCTGATGTTCAGTCTTAACTTGTTGGCAAACCAAACATCGAATGACAAATCAGGCTATCTCTCTCTTCATGCCATTCCACCAAAAGTGCTGACGGATATCACGGTACATCTTCGTACTGCCTGGATGAATGGAATATTGAGAACTGTGAGCTTCGATCATGACTTCTTGTCTGATATCTCCACTGGATACACAAAGACGCTTACCATGCCTAAGTGTACCATCTTCATGAATGCATAACTCTGGTCGCCGTCCTGCCTCGCACTCTGCTCTGAGCCGCTGAAGCTTGGAATCTGCTGACTGAGCCATCCGAATCCTCTCAATTATAGTGGACTGAACTTGCATGCTGGCCATCAATGCCACACTGGTAGGAAGGACAACTTCTATTCCCATCTTCTGAAGATCTGTTAACAGCTCTGGTTGCGCTGTTAGGAAATAAACTTCGGCTCTCCTGCTCAATGCATCTGCAATGATGTTGGCCTTCCCTGGATGATACTGTAGGTTGACATCGTCATCCACAAGTAGCTCCAGCCACCTCCTCTGATGCATGTTAAGATCCTTCTGAGTGAAAACATACTTCAGGCTCTTGTGGTCGGTGAAAATCTTCACCCTATCTCCGTACAAGTAGTGCCTCCACAACTTAAGTACAAACACTACCGATGCCAGCTCTAAGTCATGGGTTGGGTAATTTCTTTCATGATCACGAAGTTGTCATGACGCATAAGCTATTACCTTCCCATGCTGCATCAAAATACATCCTAGACCTCTGCCTGAAGCATCGCAATATACCGAGAATCCTCCAGTTCCATCTGGAAGCGTGAGAATAGGAGCCGTCATCAAGCCTCGCTTCAACCTCTCAAAAGAATCCTGGCACTCTGCTGTCCAAGCAAACTTCACATCCTTACGGGTCAACTGGGTCAATGGCGATGAAATTCGAGCAAAGTCTGAAATAAATCATCGGTAGTAGCCGGCTAAGCCAAGGAAACTGTGAACTTCTGCAACTGTGCTGGGTATTGGCCACGATTCTATAGCCACGATCTTCTGGGGATCTACTTCTACCCCTCTTCTGGTGATGATATGGCCTAAGTACGAAATACGATCGAGCCAGAACTCGTATTTACTGAACTTGGCATACAACTGGTGCTCTCTGAGAATCTGAAGAACAACTCTGAGATGCTGCTCATGCTCCGCCTCACTTTTGCTGTAGACCAGGATGTCGTCTAGGAACACAATCACGAACTGATCCAAATAAGGCATGAAGATACGATTCATAAGATCCATGAATACTGTCGGCGCATTGGTTGCTCCAAATGGCATAACAAGGAACTCCCAATGCCTATATCTTGATCTGAAAGCTGTCTTCGGGATGTCCTGCTCTCTGACTCTGATCTGATGGTATCCTAACCGCAAGTCGATCTTCGAGAATATTGCTGCCCCTTGAGTTGATCAAACAAGTCATCTATCCTCGGGAGAGGATATCTGTTCTTGATTGTCACTGAGTTCAAGGTACGATAGTCAACACATAATCTGGACGTACCATCCTTCTTTTTCACAAGAAGCATCGAGGCTCCCCAAGGCGATCCACTTGCACGAATGAATCCCTTGGTTCTAAGTTCTTCAATCATCTTGTACAATATCTCTAATTCTGACGGTGCCATCCTGTAGACTCTCTCTGACACTGGGGCTGTTCCAGGAATCAAGTCGATGGTAAACTCGATCTCCCGCTCTGGTGGCATCCCTTGAAGCTCTTCGGGGAAAACATCTGGAAACTCATCAACTATCTGGGGTAACTGCACTGCTGCTACTGCCATCCGCAACACTGGAGGAGAAGGTTCAACTTCGCCTCGGGAGAAGGAAAACTCTGGCTCGCCTGGAATGCTAAAAACAACCCTGCCGATATGGCAGTCTATCCTAGCATACTGGTCCCTCAACCAATCCATCCCTAAGACCACATCATAATCGACCATTGGAAACTCTATCAATCTAGCGGGGAACAATCTACCGCTAACTACGATCAGACACAAGAAAAATACTCTATCTACTCCCACAAGTCCGTTACCAGTAAGTATATTAAGCCTTACTGATAATGACTCGGGCTCCAGTCCTACCCGTGTCGCGAATCGTGCAGACATAAATGAATGCGATGCACCAGAGTCAAATAATACTGAAGCTGGAAGTGTGTTGACGAGAATAGTACCTGCCACTACCTCACCTGGTGCTATTCCTTCCTCTCCCATGGTCAAAGCCAGCACTTGACCATGTCCTCTGGGTGCGGGTCCCCTCTGCTGAAAATTTCTCTACCTGCTCTGGATCAGGGCTTGGGCTTGGGCATACTGCTGCGGTCTCTGCTGCTGGAATGCCTGGGCCTGCGTCGGCAATGGCCTCAGGAACGGGTACTGCAGCTGCTGCTGCTGCTGGACTGGTGCTAGTCCTCTAACTGAACTAGAGAAGGCCGATGAACTCCCCATGTTCGGGCAGTTTCCAACCCTGTGGTCCGGGGCACCACAAACCAAGCACAAACCTTGTGCTCTGCGACACTCTGATACCATATGCCCTGGCTTCCCGCAGTGTGAACATCCCACTGCGGAAGACTGCTTCTGCTTCTGCTTCTGCTGCTGAGGGTACATCGGGGTGGAATGCTGAACCGATGTCACTGAGGCCGCCCGCCTCGGAGCTCCAATGGTCAAAGCCCTGGCTGCCGGGACTGGTGTTGATGACTGATTCATCTGACCGTGGGATCGCTTCCGACCTCCGGTCCTATCCGCGATCCTCTGGGAGGTATACTCATGCCTCCTAGCAGCTCTCAATACTGCACCAAAAGTCTGATGCTCAAACTGCTCCACTGCCAATAGAATCTCCAGATGAAGCCCCTGCTGGAACCGCTGGGCTCTATCGAACTCGGTTGCCACCAAGGTAGGAGCAAACCGACTAAGCTTGGAGAACTCGGCCGCATATCCATCGACCGTCCTGCCCATCTGCTTCAGATTGGTAAACCTCGTCTGTAGATCATACTGAGCTACAGCATCAAAATATTTGGTCTGGAATTTCTCTCTGAATACTGCCCAAGAAATGGGTGCCACTAATCCAACGGCCTGCGCCGCCCACCAGCTACGGGCAAGATCCAACAACTGCAGGCGCACCACCGCCACCTTCTCGTCTTCTGGAGTCCTGGTTGCTTCTAGAATCACCTTTGTGTCCTGAAGCCATGCATCTGCAGCGATCGCATCTTCACTGCCGTCGAAGAATGGAGGGTTCAAGCGCTTGAAGCTGTTGGCCGCGCTATTACCCTGATGACCTCCTCTGGTAAAAGCGTCTGCCACCGCCTGGTACAAGGCATCTCCTCGGTGATCCTGGGAGGCTAATAGTGACCTGATGAGACCCACCAAAGTGTCATCATCAGGCTCTGCAGGCTGGACGGACTGAATTGGTGGCTCTCCTCCAGTAGGCATGACTCTGGAGGCTACTCCTGAATGCAAGGCTTGATCTCCAGGTTGCTGCTGGTTCGCGGGAGGTGCTCCGCCTTGCTGATCGACAGGTCTAGGAACAATGCCACTGAAGAAGACGACATAGGGAACAATAAGGAAGGATCAGGACAGATCAACGATACAAGCATGTGATCAGGTCAAGAATTTAGGGATTCAAAGGATACGAGCAGAGATCAAGGGCGAGTACTGATTGAGACATCTATTCGGTAAACCCTCACATATCTTAATTTACAAGACCTGCATGGGCCACCACTAAAACCATGTAACGCCCCAGAACCAGAATACTGGAGAGCGGAGGCGTACATAGCCAGCTACGTATATTGAAGTGCAACCTACCTCGCTATACGGTCACGGCTGTCTAGATACATGAGAGTTTAACTACAAGCCAACAGTCTCCTATGGTCATGAATAAGCCTATTGTCTCAATTTCAAGCAAGCAATAATAGTTACAAGATGTCAGAGCACCAAATATATAATAGCAAGGCGTCCCATACATTACATATTGGATGATCATGAAGCTAGTCGTACAAAATGTCAGGACTAGCAAGAGTTTCAGTCATACATGATCAATTCTAGGATCTGTCAATCATGTTACAGCCCGTAGGTAGACAGTAAGTAAAGGTACAACCGAGCTAACAAGTGCTCGTCGGCTAAACGCCTCAAAAGAATAATTTTACAATAAAGTGGAGAAACAAAAAGAAACCCACTCGTTGCCAGGGTTACGCCTGGTGGTCACCATCTGGATGGAAGACAGATAGATCCTCTGGAGCTGCTCCGATATCTGGCCATACAAAACCAACTGGGTCAGACCCCAGAAAGAGCAAGTGCCACAAATAAGACTTCACTTAGGAACTAAAACCAGCATATCACAAATAAATAGTAAAGATAATTAAAAGATACTGATAATAATTGAGATAACAATAATATATTGAGCACGAAGAAACCATTCAAGCAGCCAGACTGCAACCCTTAAACCAAACAAGGACCGGGGTTGCAATCCTTCGCCTGAATAGAAACCCGCCTCAATTACTATTGATAAGGTAATATATTGAGCACGAATAAACCATTCAAGTAGCCAGACTGTAACCCTTAAACCAAACAAGGACCGGAATTGCAATCCTTCGCCTGAATAGAAACCCGCCTCAATTACTATTGGTACAGTGAAGACAATAAACGAAGAGAGGACACAGAACTGCTTCGGGAGCCAAGTTACAACCCTTAAACCAAATAAGGACCGGGGTTGTAACCCTTCGCCTGAACAGAACTGGACCCCTGATCTTTATTGCTAAGGCCAGTATAAATAATCATGCTATTGAAGGTAAGGTAAAACATGACAAACATGGCATGGGGTTGCAATAAGACAATAAACGAAGAGAGGACACAGAACTGCTCCGGGAGCCAGGTTACAACCCTTAAACCAAACAAGGACCGGAGTTGTAACCCTTCGCCTGAACAGAACTGGACCCCCGATCGTTATTGTTAAGACAAGCATTAATAATCATGTCATGTCACAATCTTGTACAGGATCAGGATAAGACTAAGCTGGAATAAACTCCATCCAATCAATCACGGCCAATCAAGAGTACGGCTTGATAGTTTTAACTAACTAGGGTTATCACAGGCCTAGTTACTAGTAAGATGAAATGAGATTATCCCAACAGCCACAAGCCCTGCAGACCATCCGGTTATCCAGGTCGAACGTCCGTTTATGAAGAATGCAACACGTAACTGTGTGCTGGAAATGTGCCATACTCGTCGGTAGGCTACAAGTCCATTGAATGCACCCAGATAACGTGATTGCCTGTAGCTGGGAATCTCTTCATGACTACTGAATCATTCTAGTTAATTAGCCTTAGTCAATTTCAGTAGGTACCCTTGACCGTGGTACTCAGGGATCCCCATCCTAGACATGATGCAAGACAGTACCAGTTTATTTATAAAAACACAATTGTCCACGGTGTCCAGGTCATTCATACTTGTAATGTCAGGCTAGTTGTCGTAACAGCATGTCAGGATATATCATGTCAGTTACTCGTTAAGAGTACGCCACGGTGGGCCACTATCGTGTTCTATTCTTATACTATCGTGAATGGGAGAAACTTGCATAAAATAACTAGTGACATATTCTTGAAGCTAAGAAAAAGATCTACAACTTTTATATTTTAAGTTTTTCAAGATTCTAGCTACAAAATAACTTAAACAGGCAAAAACAGTAAAATAGAACAATTTCGGCGTATGGGATTCCTGCACAAATCGGCGCGTGGGATTCCTGCACCAATCGGCGCGTGGGATTCCTGCACCATCGGCGCGTGAGATTCCTGCACCAATCGGCGCGTGAGATTCCGGCACAATCGGCGTGTGGGATTCCTGCACAATCGACGCGTGGGATTCCTGCACAAACCGGCGCATAGGATTTCTGCACAACCGGCGCGTGGGATTCCTACACCAATCGGTGCATGGAATTCCTGCACAATCGGTGCATGGGATTCCTGCACAATTGGCACGTGGGATTCCTGCACTAATCGGTGCTTGGGATTTCTGCACCATCGGTGCGTGGGATTCCTACACCAATCGGCGCGTGGGAAACTCACGTTGCGTCTTCAGTACATGCGCGTAGGGAACCTACGCGTATGACACGCTCGGAGTTAAGGGATGCGTTGCCGGGACTTCATAGCGCATGGCCTCCCGACGCATGGCCTCCCGGGCGCATGGGGGTCATCGTCCCCAAACAGCAAGTTCAGCCATGAAAGTTCCAAAAACTTGTAATGGCCATAACTTACTCATCCGAAGTCGAAATCAAGCGAAACAAAGCCAAAACTGCATGAAATTGAATTCTCTAAAACATAGAACCATTAGATTTCGAAAATAACTAAGTTTTAGAGATCAAAACCTAGAAAAACGAAAGTTACAACTTAGATCTACAAGAATCCATCCATCAAATCCAAAAATGTCAAGTTCTAAAGAGGCTTAGAATCGAGTAAGGAAGAGAATTGAACAATAAAACTTGAGATCCATCATGAAGCAAGTTTGCACTTGCCTAAGCTCTCTCTCTCCCTCCTGGTGGTTGAAGAAGTAATGGTGGAGAGTAAATGAAGAAGGAAGAAAATAATGATGAAAGAGAAAAGGAAGGGGTTATAAATAAGGAGGGTGGTGGTAGGTAGGAGGGTTCACCTTTGGTTCATGATGAACCAAAGAAAACCAAGCCAAGCCGAACCAACCCAAGAATAAACTAATCAATGAAATGCTAGAATAAATCAAGCAGGAAGACATGCAATACGGGTCAAATTACGTATACGTATACCAAGATACGCAATACGAACCACAGGTATTACAGGAAATATGCTCTACTCGTCGGTAGGCTACAAGTCCACTTAGTGCGCCCAGATAACGGGATTACCTGTAGCTGAAAAAATCTCTTCATGACTACTGAATTATTCTAGTTAATTAGCCTTAGTCAATTCAGTAGGTACCCCTGACCGTGGTACTCAGGGATCCCCATCCTAGACATGATGCAAGACAGTACTAGTTTATTTGTACAAACACAATCGCCTACGGTATCCAGGTCTTTCATACTTGTCATGTCAGACTAGCTGTCATAACAGCATGTCGAGATATATCATGTCAGTTTACTTGTCAAGAGTGCGCCACAGTGGGCCACTATCGTGTTCTATTCTTACATTATCATGAATGAGAGAAACCTGCATAAAATAACTAGTGAAATATTCTTGAAGCCAAGGAAAAGATCTACAACTTTCATGTTTTTGAGTTTTTCAAGATTCTAGCTACAAAACAACTTAAACAGGCAAAAACAGTGAAATAGAGCAATTCCGGCGCATGGGATTCCTGCACATCCGTGCGTGGGAATTCCTGCACATCTGCTCATGGGAATTCCTGCGCATCCGTGCGTGGGAATTCCTGTACATCCGGAATTCCTGTACATCCGTGCGTGGGAATTCCTGCACATCCGTGCGTGGGAATTCCTGTACATCCGCGCGTGGGAATTCCTGCACATCCGCGCGTGGGAATTCCTGCGCATCCGCGCCTGGGAATTCCTGCGCATCCGCGCATGGGAATTCTTGCACATCCGTGCATGGGAATTCCTGCACATCTGCACGTGGGAATTCTTGCACATCCGCGCGTGGGAATTCCTGTACATCCGCGTGTGGGAATTCCTGCGCATCCGCGCGTGGGAATCTCACGTTGCGTCTTCAGTACATGCGCGTAAGGAACCTACACGCATGACACGCTCGGAGTTAAGGGATGCGTTGTCGGGACTTCACAGCGCATGGCCTCCCGGGCGCATGGGGGTCATCGTCCCCAATCAGCAAGTTCAGCCATAAAAGTTCTGAAAACTTGCCATGGCCATAACTTCCTCATCCGAAGTCGAAATCAAGCGAAATAAAAGCCAAAACGGCATGAAATTGAATTCTCTACAACATAGAACCATTAGTTTTCGAAAATAACTAAGTTTTAGAGATCAAAACCAAGAAAACCAAAAAGTTACAAACTTAGATCTACAAAAATCCATCCATCAAATCCAAAAATGCCAAGTTCTAAAGAGGCTTAGAATCAAGTAAGGAAGATAATGGAACAATAAAACTTGAGATCCATCATGAAGCAAATTGCACTTGCCTAGGCTTGGTACGTGGGAGGAGTAAATGAAGAAGATGAAGAAGTAAATGCAAAATAATGGAGGAGAGAGAAGAAGTTGACTTATATAGCAATCCCTCTCATTTAAACCCAAAATAAACCAAACCAAGCCAAGTCAAGTCAAGTTGAACCAAGTTGAACCAATCAAGTCAAGATTTAAACCAAGGCTAAGCTAAGCAAGATAAGTCAAAATACGGGCCACCTGACAATTGTCAGAAATCCGTATACGTATCCTGAAAAATACGTATAATGGGAAACGGGAGTGACACTATCATCTAGGATCCGGAGAACATCTCTACCGCCGTCGGCACTACATCTACCCAGGCAGGCCCCCAACCATGGAAAATGATCGAAAATGCTTTGGGGTATTTAGAGCCGGTCTACCAGCAATGGGTAGAGAATGAAGAGGGTTTAGACACATCGATATTAGTCCCAGCTTTAGTCGGTGCCTATCGTGCTTTGAAGATCGCGCCTGAAGAACCACCAGAATCTTCGAAGGGGGCGTCTATTAGTATGAGTCGAAGGCATCGAAGATCATAGATTTATGTTAATGAATCTATTAATAAACTCTGTTAATGAACTATGTGCTCATGTTATGAACTATGTTGTGAACTCTGTTAATGAACTATGTGCTCATGTTATGAACTATGTTAATGAATCATAAATCTGGATTGTGAATTTTGTTATGAACTCTGTGCTCATGTTACTAATGTCTGTTATGAACGATGTGCTCATTTTGAACTCTGTTAATGTACTCAGGTTATGTGAATTTTGAATATGAATCGTAAATATGAAGTTGAACTCAGCTCTGCAATTTTTTTGCTCAAAATTGTACTGTTCGACCACTACAAGTCGAACATAATTCTTCTGTTCGGCAGTTACAGGTCGAACCATTGTACAAAACGTCCGACCTATACTGGTCGAACAGAAGGGTGTTGTTCGACCTGTAATGGTCGAACAGAAGGGCATTGTTCGACCTGTAATGGTCGAACAGAGGGACGTTGTTCGACCTTTAATGGTCGAACATAAAGGGGTTGTTCGACCTGTCATTGTCGAACAGTAAGGAGGTGTTCGACCTGTAATGGTCGAGCAATACAATTTTCAGAAGAAATTGCAGAGCATATTTACAATTCTCGATAGAAATACAATGAACATCTCATAATCCCAGTACATCGATCTTCTTATAGTACAATTTCACAACACACATTTAAATAACAAAATACTTTTGGGGGGAACAGTACATTGAACATCTCATAATGTTGTACATTGATCTTCTCATAGTATAATTTCATAACACACATTCAAATAAGAACACACTTTTGGAGGGAACAGTATATTGAACATCTCATAATACTAGTACATTTTGCAATTCTTATAGTACAATTTCGCAAGACACGTTTAAATAACAATAGGACTAATCGTCCAAACTAATCGGATCACCATCAACATGTGAGCTTTTGAAGGGAACAGTTTCACGATACTTTTCAATCCATTGTTTATAAATTTCGCCCCAACCAGCAGCACATGGAAGACGCAGAGTAGACCATCTGTGGATAATGGGTGGTAGTGGTGCGTCTGAGGCCAAATTTACCTGCATACAAATAAATAAAAATATATTAATCGTGCATGTGAACGATGAAATGATACAACCTCAAGCTTATATTAGAAAATAAACTTTACCATGATGAAATGATTGGTATCAACAAATGCCATGCATATAAGCCGAGGGTTGGCTGAAACTTCTGTCCTCATGGGTAGAAACATAACGTTGATATCATCGTGCATGTGAACGATGGCCATATTGTAGGCCGACGTCGCCAAGTAGTACATATCGGAAAATGACCACCAGTACTTGCGGTAAAAAATCGGTGCTACGAAGCAATTCAAAGATTCAAGTACCTGTTTTGGAGACCCCTTAATCAAGTTACATCTACCGTATATATCTCCCAAGAGTGTGATCTCTTGGATGAGATCACTACGAACCTTTGGCCAAGATTCCTTCCCCAACCCTAATGCATGGGCTATGCATCGAAAACCACAATGTCCATCCCCTATTACATTTTCCGTACTCAACACATACGGATGATGTTGAGGTGGAACTTGTCCTATATATGCAATATCGGTGGCATTGCGTGATGACTTCCGTCGGACATTTTACTTTCCCCTTCGGATAGAAGTGAACATTAGTTTTGCCGAAGAAGGTCCATCGAGCATTATAGTTTCCTCCAAAGGTGAACAACTATCATGAGCAAACTCAACAATTTCAAATTTACTTGGTTCACGCATGGTTGAATTTGAAGTGTGGATTTTCGTTTTACTTGGCCTACCATGAGGTCGTCCATAGCCCACTGGTTCAAGCAGTGAAGATGTCGAAGGAACTGATATCTCTCGAAGTCTTTTCAGCATCAACAACTTTAAGAATCGGTAGCCGCATCGAACATATGATTAATAGTTCCCATGGTCTCCACCCAACGACTTTGGACATCTGCATCAGCTACACTGTCCGTTTTGGAGGGTTCATAATCCAACTTTGTCCAAAATCTGTCAAACATATCTAACTGAATAACCTGACCATCCCGTTTCAACACTGCAAGTTCATGTGCACAAGGCAACCCGCAAGTTCTCCTCAACACACAACCACAAAGGAGGGGATCTACACTGGTATTATCTATACCCTTTATCTCCTCGAAAATCCTACCAAGTGCATGATGAGACACCAATCCTCGGATATTCTTAAATAGAGGAGAACTGTAACGATGTGGTGCCACATTAAGGTTCATCTCAAATGAAGCCTTAATTTGGTTGTGTTGAGCGATCAGCAAATCACGTATCCTGCTCCATGAGATCTCAAAATTTGATTGACTAGTGCCCAACTGTTTTTTCAATTTTGCATGTGCACTCTCCGTCCTGTGAGTATGAAATTCATACAGTCAAAATCGTACATTATAACGTAATTAACATATATATATGCAAACTATGGTTTAAAAACACGTACCTGCTACTTGTCGTGTTCTCAAAATGCATCACATTGTTAATCCAATACGAAATAAATCTTTCTTTAAACGACTCAATCCAATTCTTAATGGCATAGTTAACTACTTTTGGATAATCGTGGAAATCTCGCTCCAATCTTCTAAGTAACTCATTAAATCTTGGTTGATCTTCGGCAAGAACCAACGAATTCCATGAGTTGTTAAAAGAATCCCACTTCTCCTTGGTACGAAACAACTTCTTGCAGTTGGCCAATATATTCTTGCTAATATGCCACCGACATAGCAAGTGTGTGGAGCTGGGGAACGTAACGCTTATAGCATTCATAAGTGCTACCTCACGATTAGTCACAATCACCTTCGGTAAGCATGATTGATCCACTAATCCCTTAAGCGTACTAAGTGCCCATATATAATTATCCTCATGCTCAGCCTCCATATAAACACATGCCACAGAAAATGTAATATTTGTGGATGTGACCCCTACTACTTCCAAAAGTGGCATCCTGTACCTGTTTGTCTTGTAGGTACAATCCATCAATAAAATATTAGAAAAAACACACAACAAATCCACGCTAGTCGGGTGAGCATAAAAAAGATCCTTCACTTTATCGGTTTGCTCACATCTCCTATCTAAATAGTAGTACTTTTCTGAGTCCAACAACTTACCCAACAAGTACTGCATTTGAGATAGGCCCCCATGCTCGACAACTCTATGCTTTTGCCGAGTATTGTAAATTGTCTTCAATGTCGACTCATTATCGCTAAAGGATTCCTTCAATGTGCTCAATATATCTTTCGGCCTTGCATTGTCCTTCGATAAGTCTTTCACAAGTTGATCTTCAGTCGGTGTTAGTCGACCGGCATATGAGTGTCCAACCAAATTGCGTCCGAGTGGGTGATTATGCGAGCCTCATACAACCGTCAATGACCATTGCCCTAGGTCATTGAATTGCACTCCTTTCAATTGAAATGGACAGTCACATTTCTTCGTCCCCGTAAGCTTTTTTCGTCTTGCCTTCTTCGCAATGTTCGTCGAATTTGCTTCAGCAACTTTTGTCTTGGGAGGCCGATATTTACCACCGCACTCACAACCCAAAACTATCCGAGCCTGCCTTCCATCCCCGCTATCGGATCGTTTAACCTAAACAACCATATTATGACGTCTTCCTACCGTCTATGCCCACCTCAACAACGATTCACGGTTATCAAAAATCTCTTCCGTCTAAAATTCTTCTGAAAAATTAACTTGTTCATACATGGGAAAGTTAACAATGCTCAATTCATTGTTCATTTCAGTGTCATTTGGAGAACTATCCTGAAAAGAAAAAGACCCACACTTTACTAAGTTGGAAAAAAAATTCCACAAACACAGTGCTCGATCACAACTTGTCGTACAAGTATCTTTTGTTCGACAGTATCAGGTCGAACGTTTAATAAAACGTTCGACTTACAAGGGTCGAACATTCCAAGCAACGTTCGACAACTCCTAGTCGAACACTACTCTTCTGTTCGACAACTCCGAGTCGAACAGCACATGAATTGCGCGACGAACACAGGTCGTGCATATCGCGATTTTTTTTTTGAATTTCTCGTTTGGAACGATTCTCATACTAATTTTAATACTTGAAAACGAGGAAGAAGGTGGAGAGAGTACATACATTGTGTCTTTCAGATGGACCACCTTCCTCCATGATGGCTTCTCAACTTAGGATTTTTCTATGGTTTTAGGATTTTGTTGGAGAAGATGATAAAAATGAAAGAAGGAAGAATGAGGAGGATGGTGGGGTGTGAAAATGAAAGAAGTGTGTTTGGGAAGACTGATGGGGTGTGGTGGGGTGTGAAAATGAAAGAAGGATATATTAGTCTTTTAACATTGAACTAATTTATAACTTAAGTTACTTGGGGTGTGCTAAGTAACTGCTGGGTGTATTTAGCCGGTCCCATATAATATAGTAGAGCAGCAGTCGCAGCAGCTGAAGTAGGGAAATGGCGTGCTTGAGAAAATTCATGTCCCCAATAAGAACTTCATTCTCTTCCTCTTCCTCGTACCTCTCCAGAAATCAAGGTCGGGTTTCTCATCACTCAATTCTCTGTTCTGAAATTTTTGTGTTTGGTTGTAATTTTTTTTTTTTTTGGGAATGTTTGATGCATTTTAGCCCTAATAATCAACTCATATGTCAATTATTTGAATGTTATATTACTGTAATATTAGGGGTTGTGATTTGTGCTGGATTGATCACCGAACTATTGAAACCCTAATTTTTCCATCAGAGGAAATCTAAGGGCACAGAAAAGTTACTTGAATACTAGGAAGCGCGGACACGACACGATATGGCACTACATAGACACGCCGAAACCAATACTGCTGCCGTGTCGCCGTGCCCTTGTGGTGTCGTATTCGTGGCCGTGCAACACTGCTTGAATATATCCGTGAAGACTAGGAAAGGCCTCGTGGTGGATTTGGAAAGCTTTCACGTTCTTTTCTCCCCTACAATTTAAAAGCGAATGTAGTTGTTTTTCTTTTAATAGAACACCTAGGTTTTATAGACATGGACACAGGATAAGGATACAAAGACGATAAGACCTCGAAATATGACATTCAAAACGAAAGGACATTGGGTACAATGTGAATACTTGACAGAACAGAAACGGCGATCGTCAAATCAACGACCCAAATACAAGGGCTAAAACGTCAATACTCACACAGGAGAATTGGAAAGGGAATAGCAACAATAATTAACTCAAAATCAATATCATTCAACATGTCAATTTTCTCCTACAATTCCCTGTTTATATGAAATAATATAACTTAAGCCCTAAGAAACAAATACTAACAAACTAAGAAATAATATACAAAAGATAGAAAATATTAATATATTTTAAGCCACTAAATTCCGTCAGAATCAGCCGAAGCAGAATTTTGGTTTTTCATGGCCGATGGTTAGAGTTGGACTGGAATTACGGTTTGGCTGAATGAGAATTCCGATTTTTTCCCGAGCATAGATGTGCGGAGAACCGAAATTCCGGGTTAGCCAACCAGATTATGGATTTGGCTTGTTTCAAGTTCATCACGTCCGCATCAAACCCCTTCTCCTGCAAGGAACTCGACTGTGAATTCTTTGTGCCGCCGTCTAGATAAAGTGTCTTGTTGTCAGTAAGCGCAAAGTTCATTGTGGCTTCCTTTCTCTAACTAAACTTTCTTTTTTTCAATACTTTGAACAATCCAAATTTACTCGTTTGAAGCTTGTTGTAATATTCAAACGGTAGCCTCACCTTACGAAGGTACAACAAGACGTCATCACTGACGTTGAGAACTTTGGGCCGACGGTGCTTGTCCACAATTGGCTTGTACCTTGTGTTAGATTTATGCAGTCGCTCCCATACCTCCTCGTGAACTCCATGGATTTGGTTTGTTAAATTATTCGTTGCCGTGCTCTTCGCCGATCCCTTTGGTAAAGTATGCAAATCCAAAACATGTGTGGTTTGAAATACACAATGGCAAACAAGGTCTTACCCATAGATGAGTGAACATTGTTATTGTAAGTAAATTCAGCTTGCACCAAGATGAAGTTCCACTGCTACGACTTTTCTCCATCCATGCTTCTTATTATGTTACCCAACGTCTTGTTGACAACTTGAGTCTGGTTGTACGCCTGTGGGTGGGTGAATGGTGATGTTGAACTCCGATGAGAACCCAAACTTGCTCCAAAGATTCGGTGCATTGGACAACCCAAACATCATGACCGACCATTCGAACATGCCATCCCGCATTTTAAACGTGGTCTTCCAATTGTCTCCCAATCGGATGCATATTTGGTGGTAGCTGATTCAAATATGTATTTTGAAGAAAACTTCGTCTCTACTTGTCACACCCTCTGGACGTAATGCAATACAAACCTAAATAGCACTTGTACAAGGTATAGACATGCACAGTTGATAAATCATTTCAAAACAAGGTCACTGCAGCGAAAATAAACATGAAAATTGATAGACAATAGATATATGAAAACGATTCTCTTTATTGATAATTTGCAATAGAATACAAATGCTCTCCATGGCCAACGAAAATATGCCTATTTGACTTACAACTCATGGAACTAATACAATGAGCAATGTTCCATACATTATATCTTTTATAATAATAAAAACATCCTCAAAAGGAAAGTTTCAATTTGCTGAAGAGCTCCAAAAACCTAACATTGTCCAAGTAGTTTTCCGCACCTGGACGGACGAGGGTCAGCACATTGGAGAATGCACTGATAAGCGGTATCAACTCGGCTAGCCTAAATCAACACAATATTCATTTGAGAACATGTGAAGTTATTATGTGATCCTTCTACTTTTTTAGGGTCGATTAACAAGTTATAAACATAAACATGAAGCATAAACATATCACTGACACTGTGAATCTTACCCACGATCACCATCTTTTCATGCGAAACAAGGATCATCATACAAAATTATCACTTCATATTTTCTCGTCTCTCCAAGACAATATTAGAGTTCATAGTATACTATAGGTGTCACACTTTCGTTTCTGTATCAACTAGTTAGGTATGCAAAACAATTGTCATTAATATGCAGCCTAACTATACGAAGGTCATTGGTGAATGCACTACCATCTTGGATTATTCATGGGTAATACGGTGTCCCTTCCAGTGTAGGTAGCTAGACTCACTGAAAGCTTGAAATTACCGTGCTTGTACTTCAGCAACATGGAAACATGTTCTTCCTAGGTCGAATCGGTTCCGTGGCCGCGACACTGTTCGAAAAAACCAAACATTGTACACAAGTTATCCATGACCATGCAAATGCATATTCAACTTAACTATAAAAACATAAGCATGCGTGATGATGGAGAACTTTCAAACGATCTTGTACCAACACATTCTCATTTTGTACGTCACATTCTTCGTTCAAGGGTTAACAAACTTGACAACTCATCTGTCCCAAATATTACTAGCAACTCAACGGTCCCAAATAATCAACTTTTCTCCTTGTTGATATCAAGGCTAAAAATGCAGATATACTGTAAGCATACAATATAGAAGCAACTATTCCATTTTTCATACTTTAACAATGATCTAATAATATACCGGCCTATTTCCAAACTACAGTTCCAACATTTTCCAACGTGACAAGAAATAAAAGCATTGCAAGTGATCTTTTATCTTAATTCTTTTCTTCGTTGACGTTATCATAGGTATGTAATAAGGGAAACAAAAATATTTCTTTATTAAAGAGTGAAGATAAAGGAAAGCAGGATCAAAGCCACTCATTTTTACGAATTGCCTTCTCGTCTCGATCACATTGATACCAAAAGGAATTCTCTGCATATTTCCAAGTCCAACTAGGCTATTCAAGCCAACAGGTCAACACAATGCCATTGTGCAGAGCGAGGCATTGCACTACTCAACTGGTTGAATATGTCATCCGGTCGTGGTATCGAAAACTTATACCCAACCGTAATATTTTTAATCTCATGACTATTTATCCATATCCTCTATTTCTCGTCCTTCTTCGATGTCAATAGGGCATCAATAAGCAAGATCTTATGCTCTTCTAATGTGCCCTTTTTGCTTCAAGATCTCCATTTTCTTTCAAAATCTCGTTCTCTCATAGACTAATGCAATAGTGTGACAAGTTCAACAACCGGAAACAAGATCAATACGGTACTGGATGTCGCACATGGGTGGTAGCCCTCGAGAAGTTCCTCTAAAGAATATCGTGATACTTGTCGAGAACCAGACGTACCTCTATTATTACGCTCCTCCCTCCATCGACTTTTCGGCTTATAGGCTTTCCTTTACCACCAAGACATGCAACTTATGTACCTCCTTGAAGTTTGCCTTCCTGGAGAGCACCAACAATAGAAAATCCTTTCCCTCATTTTGTAAAGATTCGGTTTAGATTTTTTTTTTTGCAAGAGCGCAAGGATGCTCCTTCACCAACGATACGTGTTGTCGCATTTGTCGTACTTCGTGGCAAAATAGAACCGTCGTTGCCTTCCTAGCTATATATGGTAAATATCGAGTTCAGTCCATTACGTCGTAATAAATCTTGTCTCAATAAGTTCTGATAAAGGAGGTAACTCTACATTACTCGGTCACCATGACGCTTGTAATTTCACCCTACCCGACAGAATACGGGTCTGTGTGCTTCTCCAACATCATCCATACATCTTAGACCAACGGTCGACTGACGATATTTTCTTGGTTCTCGACCACGACTCCAAATCTTTTGTCGTTGATGGTACAATGGATTAATAATAGCTTGTTTCTTGGGGAGGAATCATCGTGCATTGGTGTTAGCATAATCTTTTGTACCAAGCCAAGGAACGTCCATTCCTTTTTAGATTCTTTCCTATTGTCACCACGTTGGTAAGTGTAGCTATCGTTGAATCGACCTCCAGCGTGCCCGTCATCGTGAAAATTGTTTCTCTCATAGTCGCCATAGCGATAACGTCCGTCGACGTCGTTCTGACCACAACAGTTCTGTCGGTTAGTCAACTTTTTGCCGTACAATGGTCATCACGACCCCTCCTGACGAGATTGTCATACCTCTCATTGCTCGAGCTAGACGAATCTATACGAGCCCTCCTTGGACGATTTTCTTGTATCAGTGAGTGATCATCCCCCAGGAGGTTGCATGCATTGCTCATTTGTGACATTCGCTAGATGCTTAGGTTCATTTGCCACATAGAAAGATGCTACGGATTGTCGTGAAGAGATCTACATTCTCCTGCCGTCTGTTAGGAAGATGTTTGTTGTCGTTGTTGGTTTCAGACATGTCTTTCTCGATGGTTTCTGGAACCTACCGTTCGCTCAAATTCGCTAGATATGTAGGTTCATTTTTTGCATAGAAGGATGATACAGATTGTCGTGAAGAGATCTACATTCTCCTGTCGTCTGTTAGGAAGATGTTTGTTGACGTTGTTGGTTTCAGACCTGTCTTTCGATATGATGAAGGCTCTCATACTACCCAACATAAAACATAAATGTCGATTGCCAAACCAACGACAAAAAATGCGATCGCTAAAACCACAATCCTCACACAAGAGAATTAGAAAGAGAATAACTACAAATAATGAACTCAAAATCAAATCATTTAACATGTTTAGGGTCCGTTTGGATATATTTTCTGAAATTTTGTTCCGAAAACAGCTTTTTGAAAGTAAGTTATAAAGTTATTTTCTGAGTATAGAAATTATGCCTTTGTGTTTGGTTACTTTCATTTGCAAAATGGTTTTGAGAAAATTGATTTTAAAATTTTGTTTGATAAACTATTTTAAAAAAATTAAAACTTTTGTGTCATGTTCCCCATGTCCTGTGTCCCCACACATTATGTTCCTCCACCGTATCTGACACGACATGGATTCAGTTCCAAGCTTTCAACCCTAAGCTAGTTTTCTCAAATCTATTCTAGTTTTCGGATCTGACCCCCCGTCCCTGTCGAATCCCATCAAGGAACCCTCCTCCACTGTCACCGGTGATCTCTGGGACGAGGACAAGTTCGAAGGGTTCATTCATCAACATATGGAGAGAAGTCTTGGTTCTAGTCCGCCGCTTGTCAAGGAGCTCGCCTCCTTGGTTCCACATATGCTCTTGATTCCAATTCACTGAAAGGAGGAGGGTTCGCCGCCATGGTTCCAGTCCGCCGTACCGACTCCAGCCTTGGTTCCAGATCGCAGTCTCGTAGCAGTCGTCTCGTGAGGTCGTCGTCGTCCTCGAGCGGTGTCGTGAGGTCGTCGCGTCGACTTTCTCCAGCATCGCTGAGCTTCGTATCCTTCCCGCAGAGGCCAACGGCGGTGACGAGGCGCGCGTCCTTCACCGGCGTCGAGCGGCTCGGCTGTGCGCGTCTTTCCCGAGGAGGTGCAACATCCGATCATGGCTGCTTCTTCTTCCCATTTTTTGAAAGGAGGAGAGAAGAAGAGAATACGTTGGAATGACGGAGAAGAGAGAAGAAAGTGTGTTTGATCATGGCTGCTTCTTTCAATTCACTGAAAGGAGGAGGAGAGAAGAAGAGAGTATGTTGGAATAGGGGAGGAGAGAGAAGAAAGTATGTTGGAATGGGGAAAGTTTTTTGAGAAATGAGAGGGTGGGCCCGCAAAGAGAGAAAAAACCACTCATGAAACATCTTTTTTCACTTTTCTGAAAGTTTTTAAATACTGGGTTTGGGGAATTTTTTTTAAACGTAGTTTTTGGAGTGTGCACTGCCAAACACAAGTTTGGTACGTTTTACGGTTTAAACTCAGAAAACCAACTTTAAATGATTATCCAAAGAGGCCCTTATTTTCTCCTACAACTCTCTATTCATAAGAAATAACCTAAGTTTAAGTCCTAACAAACAAATCCTATCAAACTAGGAAAAGTTTACCAAAAATCGAAATTCTAGTTTTTCCTAAACCTATGGTTGAAGTTAGATTAAATTCCGGTTTGGCTGAACCGAAATTTCGATTTTTTTTCCGAAGCAGAGTGTGCAAAGAACCAAAATTTCAGTTTGGCCAACCAAATTACGGTTTTGGCTTGTTTCCGTAGTTCGCATGTCCCAATTCGATACCGACCGATACCTGATACTGACCGTTACCGATATTGCATGTTTTTTGGGATCAATTTGGCAAATAAAATTAAACAAAAAAGGCCAATCAACAAGGGTGTAAAAGCATAGTAAGATTGTAAAAGCATGTAAAAGAAGAAAACATATCTATGACATGTAAACCAATCGACAAGGGTGGCTACTATTTCACTCAATTACAAAACTACTAAAAATAACACTAAAAATAATTAAAATTATACCGAAATGTATAATATATATTTTCAAAAATATTAATAATTTAATAATTATTTTCTTTCCGATTCCAAAAAACCTGATACTCCGATCAGATACGTCCGATACTGCTGATCCCGATACTCGTAGGAATGGTCCGATACCAATTTCGATATTGATACTGCGAACCTTGCTTGTTTTAAGCTAGCACATCGTGTCAATATATATATATATATATATATATATATATATATATATATATATATATATCAAAGCCTCCTCGCTCTAGACATAACGCACCTGGTTAGGTGGTTCGGGGTTCGAATACGTGGAAAAATGTATTATTCCTTCCATTAATAAATGGTAGGAGTAATAATAATTATATATACACACACACACTATATATATATATATATATATATATATATATATATATATATATATAAAACAGTATGCACGTCAACATGTCCTTGCCCAAGTTGTCAATGTGCGAAAACATAGAATTGCTCGGAAACAGGGCAGAAGTTCGATCCTACCGGATGCGAACCACAACACTATATATATATATATATATATATATATATATATATATATATATATATATATAAAACCCCCCCTCTACGGGAGATTGTCTACGAAATAGTTATGAGACTTCTGAAAAATCATACATGGTCTCTTTCTTAAAAAGAATTCTAAATCTCTCCTTAAAGATTGACTTTTTTTAGTTTTTTTTAAGATTATATTTAAAGATAGATTTATTTTTAGAGTTCGATTATTTTTTAAGATAGATTATTTTTAAAAGAAATTATTTTTTAAAAGATAGATTATTTTTTAATATTAACATGAATATCAAAATTAACATTGAAATTAAAATTAACATTAAAATTAAAATTAAAATTAATATTAACATTTACATTTACATTAAAATTATTATTTTTAGATATAGATTAATTTTTAAAGATATATCTGTTGTTAAAGATAGATGGTTTTGTAGATTTGTTTTGAAAAGAAAGATAGTATGTTTTTAGGAGTCCCATACCTATTCCGTAAACAATCTCCTGTATGAGAAGGGATATATATATATATATATATATATATATATATATATATATATATATATATATGAAAATTTATGTACATATCTTTTGTACATCAAATCTTAAATAGATCATTTTTATGCATGTTATGAACATGGCCGACCCTGAGCTCATGGAGGCTCGAGACAAACTTCTAAAATGGAGCCCCATACATAATGTAAAAAAATAAAATTAAAAAAACTAAAACAAAGTAAATTAAAAATGGGGGCCCCATACATAATGTAAAAAAATAAAATAAAAGTAAATTAAAAAAATTGTTGTCACCATGATTTGAACTAAGGACCTCATATATGCAAGCCCAACATAGTAACCACTAGACCATAATTGTTTTGTATTAAGTGGGGCCCATGAAACATACTAGGTCTAGTTTAGATACTAAAGTATTAATATATTTATATTTAAATTGATTTTTTGGACCCTCCGGATCTATGGGCCATGGGCGGTCCTCTTGCTGCCTTGGCCAGGGCCGGCCCTGGTTATGAATTGTGACCAGGTTCCAGAAAGTTATAGAAAAAATCTGTTGCAATGAAATGTTAATTTCTTATATCTCAGTTACATTTGACCGTGATACCATGTCAAATCATTTTAAGCCATGTTTCGTGTCCCTTGAAGCCTAGATATGGGAGGAGTATCCGTATAAGAATCGTGTTGGATATGTGTTAAATGCGGATATGACACGGATTCCTGGAGGAGTATCCGTTGCAATGAAATGTTACTTTCTTATTATCCCAGTTACGTTTGACCGTGATACCATGTCAAATCATTTTAAACCATGTTTTGCGTCCCTTGAAGCCTAGACATGGGAGGAGTATCCGTGTAAGAATCGTGTTGGATGTGTTACATGCGGATACGACACGGATATATGGAGGAGTATCTCTGCAACCTTGATTTAAAACTCTTCAAGTACAGTGTTATTTATGATTATCCTAGTTATACTCAATATATTTTTATTGGCATTAGTGGTTGTTTTCTATTTTATATTTCCTGCTATGAGCATACATAATGTTTTTGTAAAAGAAATTACCCGAAGTCATAAATACTCGAGAACTCAAGTTGCTTAATCTTTCTTCTACATGTCATGTCAACTGCAGTTTCACGGAAGCATGGACTCCTAAATATTTGGTCCCAGAATCTTGAGCCTGGTTTATCAATTCATGCATGGAAGTTTAACTTGACATCCAATGTGCAGAGGAAACTTACGCATAATTTGAACCTATCAGGCATGTAATTGTATATTATCCTTGCTTTCAAAAGTGATTTTAGGCATACAATCATTCATATTTTTTGTGAAGTAACATTAGAATAGTACCTATACTTCAGTTGCGATGAAACTCTCGAATTAGTCTAATACAATATAGCTCTTATTAAATGGAATATAATACTTTACTCAAAGTTTATGTAAAATTTATCTTCCTTTAGAAAGTATATGTATATCTTTTTGTCACTGGTCTATGAAGTTATTCTGTTAGCAAGTACTGCATTTAGTCTTACATTTTGATTTCATAGAATTGTTTAGAATTATTTTAGAGTTTAAATAATAATAAGGCAGCAAAATGCATCTGTTAGTTTCATAGGTTTACTGAAGAGTCTCATAATATCAATGTTAGTTTCATACGTTTACTGATGAGTCTCATAATATCAATATCTTTCCAGGAAGGAAGCTATTAACTGGAACTTTTCTTGGATTGTCAGCTGTAACTGCAATGACACTTAACGAATCAACTGTAGCACACGCTATGGATGGTAAGCTGACATGGTTTACAAACCGTGAATGCTGTGAATACCTTTAGTTTCATTTTTAGTTGATGCAAGCAGCTCTTGTAGTTGGTACTGCTGACATTTATAGCTGTGCATGTTGTAGGCCATTATTCTGTCTCGGGGAGAACCATCAGGATTTTTGAAGGATGACATAGATACATTCTGGTCTTTGGCAAGGAAATTTCAGCTGCCTGCTCTTCTGCTTATAACAGTGTTGATGGGATGGCGGCATCCATTTACACTTGCAGTTAATGTTCTATTGCTTCTTTGTTGCACAAAGCCTACACCGTTATCAATCTATATGTTTATTGAGCAGGTCAGTTGGCCATTGGGCACCATCTTACATTTAAATAACTACTCTTTTCTATTCTGCAATTGTACACGCTCTCTGATAACTGTTCAAGCTGAGACTTTGCCAACTTAATATTCTTTAGATCATCAACTGACTGTGCATAATTGGAAATAATTGAAACTATATGTCCAATTGATTATCATATTGCCAAACTTAACATATATTTGAAGTATGTGAATTACCATATCTGAAATAATTCTTTTGACAATACTTTTGCAATCACATTGCGAAGGTGGTGTTTATGTTTCACATCATATAATCACAATGTTATACTAGGTGTTCTCTTTGTTCCTTTGCTAATAGCAATCTCTTATATTGATTTACGTCATAATCCATATTCCATAATGACAGAGTATCGATTGAAGAAAAAGATATAAAAAAAGAATGTAAATTTGGGACACAGAAGAAAATATAAAGAAGACACTGATTGGCACAACAGTGATCATATAAGACTATAGGCTTCATGCGATATTCCTCTGAACTTTCTGGAGTACGACCAACACTGATCAGCACTACAATGATCATAACAGACTAATGGACTATGACTGACACTGAATATTTCATATTACCAACCTTTCCTTCAAAAATATGTTCTGATAGAAAATTTGCAGGACTTCTAAGGCAAAGTATATTGAATTTCTACTCCCTACTGCACCTTTCTTATGCACAAGTCTCCAACTGAAAAAAAAAACATTGTCTTCTTCAATTTACTATCATTTATCATGTATTAACTTGTCCAGCCTTTCAATTTAGTGTAATATCAAATATGTCTCTAGTTAAACTGTTAAAGATGCTAATATGATCTCTTAACATAATTTAATAGTTTGTACCATTTTTATTATGTCTATAACTGATCTAAAGTCTTTGAACTTCCACTATAATCTAATCTCTCGATTAACAGAAGTTAATAGGACCATTTAACGATTCCAAAAGATTACACTGACTTAATTTGGTAAGAGTTTGGCGTTAACAACATGGACACGTAAGGAGAGAAACTCACTACTTATTGATCAAGCAGCAAACTCCAAATGATTTGATATTTTATTTATAGACAAGCCGAATGATGTATTTCAACGTGAAGGGAATGGATTTTTCAGTAGGAATGGTTTTCATTTGATTTTGAAAGAGAAGGATTGAGGCTATAAATTATAATCCTCTCTGAAAGATCCAATCATCCAAGTCTCTGTGTGTGTGTGTGTGTGTGTGTGTGTGTGTGTGTGTGTGTGTGTGTGTGTGCATGCTAGAATGTGGGTGAGATCTTTGCAAAGTCAGTCCTTCGTAGAAAAAAATACCCACATTGCAGCATTCACCAGTGAAGGTCATGTCCTATATGCCTGTTGTAGGCCCACAAGTAAGTTTTACCATGCTCAACTTTGTCAAGTGCACACACATTCCTAGTTGTCTTTCGTGTGTGACAGTTGTTCATGTTTGTATTTGTTTCTTAGTTCGCAGTGGGTCAACTTTTACGGGATAATGATAAGCAAGCAGTTTAGTAACATGTTTTCTTGGTTTGTTCCCACCCGGATCTATATTTGATAAAATTATTTACTTTCTCTTCATTACGTTATCTCTTGCAACATTTGGCTTGTGGTCATCTTGGCCTTACTTTCATGTAATTTGGAATTCACAGTTGCGCCAGAGAGATATGCAGAAGGACCCAAGGTGGCACAAAGCAAAGGTGACAACTTGTCTGGTTTGGCATTTCGTTCTTCTATACTTGAGGCCATTGTATATATTTCATTAGTGATAACCGACAAGAGTTTTTTGTTGTGCCAAAGTTCCACATTTATATTTCCTTGTTAAACTTAGATTGGACCATAACCAGCATCTCCAACTCTACTTGTTCGAGTATTTGAATATTACTGGGTACCGTGACAAAAATAATCATGGCAATTTTCATGATCAAGAATGTAGTATATCACTATTACTTTATACCAATAACTATGTACCCAGTGATGGGCATCCTTATATGTCTCCAAAATAGGTTAAACTATGAGATCTTAACATGAACTCTCACTGGCTTGCATGCTTATCTTTGAGTTTTCCTCTTGGAGTGCAGATGAAAGGATACTGCTTTCAGAATTTCTAAAAGTGATTATACTAATGTAATCGGAAATCTGCAGTTAGTCATTTTCTCTAGAAGAGAAGCAAAGTACACATTTCCATTACTATGTTGGTACCACTCGGAACAAGCAGGATTTACTTTAGGTGGGCAATTTAGAGTATAACTGATGTGGACCCACAAGTTGCTTTGCTAGAAATCTTGACTTCAGCAAGCCGAAACATATTTTACAGTTACACTATGTACACTATATGAAACGTCAGGTAACTTTTGTTCTTTGTACCAATTAATGAACCAGGCTACTTCATATCACTGATGTCAGATCCTTTGGTGAGACTTCTGCATTACTTCAGTTAATGAATACTGCAATTGCCTTTCGAAGCAAAGAAACTCTAGGTTTTGCAGTAAGTCTTATGGTCATGAAATGAGTCTCATTATTTCAATGCCACAAGGCCCCTCCTTCTAACGCAAGGTCCGGAGAGGGTCAAGATGCACACAGCCCTACGTCTGTTTTATTGTATGAAAAGAGAGGCAGTTCTTCTTTTGATCTATAGACAGATGAATGTACAGTTGAAAATAACGGAAGCATAGTTTGATCTATCATAAGGTATAGTCAATATTCTATAGATTGACCTATCATAAGAATTATACATGTGATATTTATTCACAACAGAACAGTTATAAGTGTGACATAGGAGTGGTTTAAGATCACATCTTGGTTGAATATGTTATTAGTGCCTTCGATCGAATTGCTTGATCATTTTTTGCTATTGTATTGACATTACAATATGACTTGACGAGTAAGGACTTACCTCACCAATTAATTTTCTTTAGCACTAAACACCTATCAATCTAATGGTGTGAAAATGGAATTGTATCTAATTCTGTTTAATAAGAGAGAGTCTGAATCATTCTAAGACAGAAGAGGGAAAAGTGAAGAATCCTATGATTTTTCTTTGTGCTGATATGATAAAAGAGGAGCGCAATAGTTATAATATCCACCTAGACAAAATTGTACAATTGCATGTTGCTGCATATTTCTCAGTCAAGCCTCTGGGATATTGTAAATTAATCTAAAGTATGTTAAATACAATGCCCATCAGGACAAAGACCATTTTTGTGTTTTTATTTTATTTTACTTTTGAAATTTTTATTCTACTTTTCATGCTTGTTCTTCCTAACATTTCCAATTACTTCCTCACAGGGCCGGCCCTGGGCAAAATTTTAAAATAGGACCCCATACATAATGTAAAAAATCTAAAAAAAAAGTTACCACCAAGATTTGAACTAAGAACCTTTACTATACAAGTTTAACATACTAACCACTATACCACAATAGTTTTGTGTTAAAAAGGGCCCATAATACATAGTAGTTCTAATTTGGATACAAAATTAATAACATTTAAACTATTTTTGGGGCCCTCATGATCTGTGGGTGGCCGCCCTGGGCCAGGTCCGGCCCTGCTTCCTCACTGTTGATTGTTTTTCTGATTTTGGACCCTCATCTACCTAGACTATGCTTTTATGTTCTATGTGAATGTGAGGTTGAGTTATTGCCTGCTAAAGGGCGCTACCAGGCTTGGTAGACAACTATATTATTATTTTTTTGAAATGGGGGAGTTCCAAGTTGAATACTTGGGGGCCAGTTGTTGAGCATGCTGTCACTTCTCAAAAATGGAAATAATAATAATAATAATAATAATTTGTTCAATTGGCTCAGACTTAGAATCAGGAACTGAAAATTTACTAACAAATTTGTCTAAAAAGAAAAATACTGATAACTTTAAGCTGACACTGCTGCTCTGTTGTACGGACATGGGAAAATGGTGTCTGTACCCGTATCGTGTCCGTACCCATATCATATCGTTACTGTATCAGTACTCGTGCAATATAGCTGCTGCTGGTTGTCTTTTATTTGGAAAAAAAAAATTGGTTATCATAGTTCATTAAAATCATTGGGGAAGTTCTGAAGATTTAATTCTCCACTCCCCCCTCTCAAATGAAGTCTATAATTATGTCTCTTGATGCAGTTTCTCATTTTTGGTACATTTCTTATTATTCATGTTATTTCCCCTTATATATGCAGTTTTTATATGCAAAGAATGTCACTGTGGAGGACTATAAACTTTTGTGCTTGGCTAAAGTTGAAATAAGGGATGTGAAGCTGGATATGATTGGAATTTTGGGTGGCTGGTGGGTTTTCCAAACCTCACGAATTTAGGATGAAACTGAGTTTTGCACAAGAGTCACTCTGGTGTCTGGTCTAAACTATTGAGGAGGCTGAGAAAAGAAAACGTGTCACGAAGAACAATTGATAATGATGGATATCCTGTATAATAGTCATTTGTACTTGCAATCACAAACTTTTGTTATCAAGCTGGAGGTTTTCTGCATGATGTCCGGTACTGAATATATGCATTCCTCTTTTATATCAAGGACTAAAATGTTCAAAGAAAGTCGTGAATGTTCAAAAACCCAGTTATTGTATTTGTTGTGATCCATGTGTGACGGATTAAAGTTGACACCTTGTTTACTTTTGTCAGAGAATTGAAATTGGCCAGACCTATCATATTGTGCAGTTTTGAATACTAATTTTGCAAACTATCTTTGATTCTTTCATGTGCAAGAACTTCAGTTTCTCTTACAAGCTTTGTGCAATTTAAGGACGTGTTCTGAAATATATGGTATTGTCGATAACATATTTCTCCTTCTACAAGATCACAATCCAGTTTACAGGTATGCAAGAAACCCTCCTTTTTTCCACTCTGGCCTACTATACCGACTTAATCATCGGAGGGGTTTAGCTGAGTATTTTTTCCCCAGGCCAGAACTTCATGCATACTTGGTGCACTTGAGGGGAGTTCAGCTTGGATTGGGTCTGGTAGCACACTGAAGGCGTTCAATTGACTCTTCAACCTGTCATGAAGAAACAAATAGGTGCACACTATGATCTTCTCTAGTTATTGCTTGTACATTTTTTTTTTCAAGTTTGACTACACAAACTCAAATAGGAACTCACATTAAGAATCCGCAATACGGTTATGGTATGTGTACAAAATTTTCGATTTAGCCCATTGACTTTTTCTATTTAGGCCCTTAAAAAAATAAAAAGGATGAGATGCATGTAATCCAACGGTTTGCCATCGATGGGTTTTTTAAAATTAAGAACTCATGAGTGCTCTAGGATTTTTGATTTTTTTTTTTCCAAGTCAATTGCATGTAGGTCCTGAGTTTCCTAATGACAGGTCCCCAGATTTGGCCAACCAAGGTCAAGACTCAAGATTTTAGGATTATTTATGCATTGTTCAACTCATCAGAAAGTCAAGCCATTACAATATTTTTAGTCAGAAAAGGTCCAAAGACTACTGTTGAAGGTTGAATTAACTCACTACACAGTCTCCATGCCCACCAAATCAAAGTATAGTTAAGAAGTCCCCCCTCCAGTCCAATGCAGATGTGTCTTTCTACTTTAAGTCTTATCCCCCATTTTAATTATTCCTCCAATTATTTGCACCTTCTCCATTGTCCTTTGCTATTTCTCTCAATCAATTGTCAGAACTTGTTTATTATTGTAGTATTCTAATTTCTAAACTGCACTCACATGTATCCATGCATGTTTCAAATCCAGAGCAGGTAGTGTTTGAATTTTTTTTTCCTTGGTTGCTGAAATTGGCTTTCACCTCCAAACCACAAATTACCAGTCAAGGCAAGACTTAAAGGATCATTGCCATGCTATCCCTGGACTTTGTGGATGTGTTAGTTTTCTTCATGGATTTGAAATGTGGTACATCTCTGTATACATATTTTACAAATTATATTTTAATGATATTGTCATGCATGATCCTATTTCGACATGAGTATAGGGAAGTATCATGTCGGATACTAGGGTTGTCGGCGTGTCAAGTTCGGGTTGGATTTATGTAAGAATCGACCTGAACCCTATAAGCTTTTCGGATTGGGGTCGATTTTCTTTCCTCTTAATTGGGTTCTTGTCAAATTTTGAACTTTACTCGAGACATTTCAACTGTTATTTACTTCAAAAAATTTGTTTCATTTTTACTTGTTCGATAATAGTTTCACATAATTTTACATGCATACAATACCAGTGATATATTTTTGAGTCTTGTTTTATATGAAATTGATAAAGTGTTAAAACATTTCAATCAAGTATATTGATTGACTTGATATTTGCTATATATAAATCAGTTTCGATTCGGTTGCATCTATATCGAAACCCTAACCATTAAGAATCTTGGGTTTACTATTGGAGTCCGAACACTAATACTAAAACAACGAGTTGGATTATTGGATTATCGGTTGCCATTGATAACCAGGTTACCGTTAACTACCGGATTGCACGACTGCTTATTGGTTACCATTGACAACCCTAATACACGCTGGCGGAACCATAATAGAAAAAAAAATTCTCCTTTTTGTACATATGTTTTTTCTCTTCATTGGAGTTAGCCCACCCTATCTTTACTCTAGCCCACCCCAACTCGAATTCTAGTTCCGCCATTGCTAATACATGTTAGATACCGATACGAACACGGATATGCTCCTCTTCAGTAGTGTAGGTCCAACCTAGTACCTATTATACAATGGATTGCTTGTCATTGGGATTATGATTGCATTCCTTTTTTGCATTATTTCCTAACCCTTCTGCTAGAAAGCAGAAAAGGAGGGTACATAAGGCTAATGTCAAAGTGAGAACTTAACCCTGTTTTTATTTGCTTGGAATGGTCTCTAGATTGGAATCTGCACAAAGAGTGATTGAGACTAATGGTGAAGAAATGAGCACACTTTGCTTGAAGAACAGGTAGACAACAGTCCTCACCAAGGAGAGAGAGTGAGTTCTGTTCAAAGATGTAGGGTGTGGCAGTTTTGTGACTCTTTGTTTTCTTCTCTTAATTTTTTTTTTGGATTAGGTGGGCTTAGGTTGAAGAGAAATGAAGTGCTGGAGCTCAGGACCATGGCTCCATTCAGTTCTGGAATCACAGCCTGGCAAGTAGGTCACCAAATTGGTTGGATAATTGCTAGCTATAATTATAATTATATCAAATGTCGTCATCTCTCCTCCCTTTTCTCTCTACTACGATTCTTTAATCAAAGGCTTGGGTTCTCGCATCTTGGAGGTTGCAGGTTCGAGACATGGAAACAACCTTTCTATATATTGATGGATAATATTGCGGACATTTTGAAACAGGCCAGACCGACATCAATGGAGTAATGTGGCGCTGAGAGCCTGAGACCAGAGGTGCATTCGGAGAGGACGGTCGGATATAAGTATTTATTTTAAAATAAAATTAATTGTTGATTTATTACAAAGATTCATATTCGAATCGGATATAATAAAAGATGAATATAAATAAAGGAAATACAAATGCGGATAGGGTATAATAGGACTTTGGAGAAACTTAACATTTGGGTTCTGGATTGGGTTGATGATTTCGTATAGGTTTTGTTAGGTATTAATCATGTCAATTTATTTATTTTGGGTAAATATTGGGAGATCTCATAAAGTTTTACTAGTTTAGAGAAATCCCTATCATTATTTTCTTCATATACTTCCTCCCTGTGGTTAAATCTAAATAAATTTTGCCAAAATATCCTCTCTTTTTTCCCTCATAAGAATTCTATTTTGACGTTTGTCATAACTAAACTAGCCTTTAATACTCGTGCTTGCTCTATAACCAACCAGTGTTGTCAGAACTGGATTGGACTGACGGCTGGATCGGGTTTGATCGGATTTTGCCAAAAAATTGGTCCACCAGAACCGTGAACCTGGTTTTTTTTTAAAATCAGCAACTTTTTTTTTCCCCCAAAATTGGGACTTGTGTACTGGCCGAAGCGATACACAATTGAACCAGTCAATTTTTTTAAAAAAAAAAACTATATCACGTGAGATTTGAACCATTTGGTTCTTGGTTTGGTTTTGAGAGACCTTATAGTTGTAAAATCAAACTAAACCAAACATACTAAGAACCATAATAAGAATGTACATAACCCTATTTCGGTCTGGTTTGATCCGATATGGAATGAATTTATAATTATGGAATCGAACCAAACGAAATCAAAAAGTAAATGTTGATATCTTACCTATTTGAACCAAACCAAGCCAAGCTAAGCCTGTTTGAACCTCGATTGAATCCGGTTATACTGTACCAAAGATTTTCGGTTTAATCATCGGTTTGTTTTTTAAAACATCTAACAAAAGTAATATATATATATATATATATATATATATATATATATATATATATATATATATATATATATATATGAAGTCAAAGTGAAAACAGGAAAAAAAAACGGCAAACATATCTCCTATAATACCTAATTAAGAATCTTACTATATCCACCTTGTTTGAAAAGAGAAAAAAAAAAACTCAATACATGTTCAATTAATTTCGCTATCCACTATCCCAAATGCCATAGAATCTCTATCATTCTAAATAACCTATTAGAGTAATAATCATCACTTTCCAACTGCTACTTACAACACTTTTCAGTTGCATAACTAACATACAAGTTCTTCAAGGAGACTTCATGCTCTCCTCGAAGCCTCGTGAACTCTGAAACGAGCACGATGCACCTCTTACTGCTACTCGCCATGATTTCTATCACTGCATGCATAGACACCTCCACGAGCTCCAGCGTCCTTCCTCTTCTTCGAGTGAAGTCCCAGCTCGTCGACCGCCGGGGCGTCCTCTCGAGCTGGTCCTCCGACGGCGGCGCCGGCCCCTGCAGCTGGCACGGGGTGACGTGCCTCGGGAGCCCGCAGGCCGGAGTCGTCACGGGCCTCAACCTGTCCGGCTCGGGGCTGTCCGGCTCGATATCGCCGGGCGTCGGAGAGCTCTCCTCCCTCCGCGCGCTCGACCTCTCGGCGAACTCGATCTCCGGCCCGATCCCCCCGGAGCTCGGCGCGCTCAAGAGCCTAAGGCAGCTGCTCCTCTACTCCAACTCCCTCTCCGGCCCGATCCCTCCGGAGCTCGGCGCGCTCGGGAGGCTCAGGGTCCTCAGAATCGGGGACAACCCGCTCTCGGGGGCGATACCGCCGGCTCTCGGCAGCTGCACCAGTCTGGTGACGCTCGGTCTCGCTTCCTGCCAACTGAACGGGAGCATCCCTGCGGAGTTTGGAAGCTTAAAGAAGCTCGACACACTGAACCTGCAGCAGAACAGCCTCACCGGAGCGTTGCCGCCAGAGATTGCAGAGTGCAGAGCTCTCCGAGTCCTCTCGGCAGCCGATAACGATTTACAAGGAGAAGTCCCTCTCTCCATCGGCAGACTGTCCGCATTGCAAACTCTCAACCTCGCCAACAACCGGCTCGCCGGACCGATCCCCGCCGAGCTCGGAAACCTGTCCGGCCTCACCTATCTCAACTTGCTCGGCAACCGTCTCACCGGCGGAATTCCCGTCGAGCTGAATCGGCTAGCCCGGCTTCGAGTGCTGGACCTGTCCAGCAACAATCTCTCCGGCTCCATCGGCGTCTCTACGCTCCATCTGAAGAGCTTGGAGTACCTGGTACTCTCCGACAACTCTTTGGAGGGAGAGATCCCTTCGGACCTCTGCCCGGAGAGGTCGAGCCTCGAGAACCTATTCGTCGCGGCGAACCGCCTGGAGGGCGCTCTCGACGGGCTACTCAACTGCACGTCCCTCCGGTCGCTCGACCTCTCGAACAACAGCTTCAGCGGTGCGATACCGTCCAGCATCGACCGCCTCTACGGCCTCACCGACCTCTTGCTCCAGAACAACAGCTTGTCCGGAGCCCTGCCGCCCGAAGTCGGGAACCTCACCGACCTCGCGACGCTGTCCCTCTACCACAATGCCCTCACCGGGGGCGTTCCCGCGGAGATCGGGAGGCTGCAGAGGCTGACCGTCCTCTATCTGTACGAGAACCAGATGTCGGGGGCTATACCGGGCGAACTAACCAACTGTTCGAGCTTGCAGGAGCTGGACTTCTTCGGCAACCACTTCACCGGCCGCATCCCGGACTCGATCGGGAGGCTCAAGAATCTCGTCGTGCTGCAGCTGAGGCAGAACGACCTCTCCGGTCCGATCCCCGCGAGCTTGGGCTACTGCAGGAGCCTCGAAGACTTGGCATTGGCGGACAATAGGCTCTCGGGGGCCATTCCGGCCACGCTTGGTCTGCTTTCCGAGCTCTCCGTCGTCACTCTCTACAACAACTCCCTCGAAGGCCCGCTGCCGAGCTCGATGTCGAACATCAAGAGCCTCACCATCATCAACTTCTCCCACAACATGCTCACCGGAACGATCTCGCCCCTCCTGAATTCGACCTCTCTGGTCGTACTAGACCTCAGCAGCAACAACTTCACCGGGGGGATCCCGCGAGGCATCGGCGCGTCGAAGGACCTGATCCGTATCAGGCTCGCGCGCAACCTCCTGTCCGGCCGCATTCCTCCGGAGATAGGCGAGCTCGAGCAGCTTGTCTTCCTCGGCCTCTCTTCGAACAACCTGACGGGCGAAGTCCCCTCCGAGCTCTCAAACTGCAGGCGCCTGACGCACCTCTTTCTCGACGGCAACGGGCTGACGGGCGGGGTGCCGTCTTGGCTGGGGGACCTGGGCTCTCTCGGGCAGCTCGACCTCTCGTCGAACCGGTTCCGCGGGAGCTTGCCGGCCGAGCTAGGGAGGTGCTCGGGCCTGCTCAAGCTCTACGCCGCCGACAACAATCTCTCAGGGAGCATCCCGTCGGAGCTCGGCGATCTCGCTTCCTTGAACGTTCTCTCTCTGCAGAAGAACAACCTCTCCGGTCCGTTACCGTCCACATTGCGTAACTGCACCGGCCTCTACGAGCTGCGGCTCTCGGAGAACTCGCTGTCGGGCCCGATCCCGCGAGAGCTCGGCGCGCTGACGGAGCTGCAGGTGGTTCTGGACTTGAGCCGGAACCGGCTGTCTGGGGAAATCCCTCCGTCTCTCGGCGATCTCGTCAAGCTGGAGAGGCTGAACCTCTCCGACAACCGGCTCGAGGGACGGATACCCCCGTCCCTCGGCCGGCTGACGAGCCTGCACCGGCTGAACGTGTCGGACAACCTCCTCGTCGGCCGGGTACCCGAGAGGTTCTCGGTGTTCCCGGCCAGCTCGTTCTCGGGCAACAGGCTCTGCGGCGGGCCGCTGGCTCCGTGCGGCGGCGGCGGGGGGGCGGCGGGGGAGGGGCTGTCGAGCGCCGCGGTGGCGGCCGTCGTGGTGGCCATCGTGCTGGGCTCGGCGGCGGCGTGCGCGGCGATGCTGTACGCGATGCTGAGGATGTGGAGCAACTGGAGGGAGGTCTCGGTTTCGAGTTCGGACGGGGAGGAGGGGGGGAGCGGCGGCTACTGGAAGGTTAGGCCCGCGACGTGCTCGGCTGGCGAAAGCGAGCTTTCCGAGGACAAGCGGAGCGCCGCTGCGTCGGAGAGTTGCGTTCTTGGGCTGAGGAAGGAAGGTGGTGCCATGGAGTGTTGATGAAAATGATGCTGATCGTTCTTTCCCTTCCCTTCCCTTTACTTTTTTTTTTTTTTTTTGGTTTTGGTTCTGTTCTTCAGTTTGTGAGGCTTTTGCCACGTAGAAATCAAATCAACTTGGTGAGAGAATATATAACATAATTGAATTTGGCGCCATTTGTTCCTTTCCTCAAGTTCCTCTACTTTAACATCAATTTTGAGTTCTTGATTGAGTTCTAGTTCTTGCTCCACTAAAGATCTGCTTGAATAGAGGGTTAAAAAGAGTCGAGTGAGAAGAAATTAAAAGAGAGAAACTAAAACCATGCTTGTTTGCGGGTGCGGGTGTGGATTTAGAAGGAAGGGTTATAAAGGGTTAAGTACGGATTTGTTTAACCCTCTTTTGTTAATTTTTTTAACCTCCAAATTGGAGGATTAACGATAGGGATTGAGAAATTTTGTTTAAAAAGTCATAAATATTTTCTTTTTGTGAATTTTTTTTCCTTTTTTTTTTTTTTTTTTTTTTTGCTTTCAACATGTTGTTCCGTAGCTTACTCATCCATGAAGATATTTTAAAAAGTTCTAATTAAAATTTCAATCAAATTTAATTTTATAACGTATGTAATAAGAATATTTTGATAACTATTATATTTTTATTGATCTTTCTCTCATTCAAAACCTCCAATTCAAATAAGAGCATTAAACACATCCCACTTCACATTTTCTCAAATCCAAGTAAGGTTACATATATTAACGCTACTCCCCTTCACTTAACCCTACTTTAACTCTTGTTTTTTTTTTTCCCTCAATCCAAGCAAAACCCAAGGGTCTGGTCTCCTTTGCAATGGTTGGCTAATAGTTATGAAGTATTTTTAAATTACTAGTTATAAGAGGTTAGAGTTTGGATGGTTTTAGGTATGACTTTTAAGCCAGCACATTGTATACTTGATAATTCATTAGCGAATGGTTCTGAAAGTTCAAAATAAAATTATCAATATGTCCATATATAAACAAAAGTCCTTCATAAATAAGATTATATCATTTCCTATTGTCATGTTTGTAACTCAATGTGATCACAACAAGAAAGCATTGCAAACGGGAAAAAGACGAGAAAGAAGATATAGAGTATTAGATTATTTTAAGTAGTAGGTGTAATTATATTTTTTATGAGAGTACAAATGGAAGAAAATAATTAATTTTTTCAAAATTCATCAATTTGGAGTATTTATAATCAAAATTACACTACAATGAATTTGAAAGATCTTTGATCCAACGAAAACTAGTGCCTCAAAAAAAATTACATAACAGATTTTTATTTGAACACTTCATAAACAGCCGATTCAAAACCCTTCCAGAATCGATAAAAACATCATTACCAAGTAGACCCTGGATGATCATTTCCTTTGATAGATCTCTTCTTCTTTGAATCTGGCTCGATCAGTTCTAATGTTTTTTTAGGATTCGATCAGAAATCAGAACCCTAATTTTCTTGTAGAAGAATAAGATAAATGAGAGATCGAGTGTTCTATATTCTCTCCTTCACTTCCATTTTATTGGGGGTTTTGATCGAGTCACATACGTCTGCTATGGATATGACCGACTACTAAGTCCGGGATTTTGCCTTCGCATCATCTTGGAGGGTCCAAACTTCGAACTCTGGCTGTTAAAAGCAATCTACTGGGTCGCCCTACTGCAACATTTCAGAGTCTTTCTGGATACATGGACATATGTAGGGGTGAGCATTATTCAGTTTTGGACCGAAAATCGAACCGAACCGAACCGAATAAGGAATTCGGTTCGGTTTTAAAAAAATTCGGTTCGGTTTCGGTTTTGAAAATACTAAATTTTCTTATTCGGTTTCGGTTTCGGTCCAAGAAAACTGAATAAAAAAAAAATTAGTTTATATATATATATATATATATATATATATATATATATATATATATATATTAGTTTATATATATATATATATATATATGGGAGCGGATCGGGAGCCCCGCCCGCGGAGCCCCGCCGAAGCCCCGCCCGCGGAGCCCCGCCGAAGCCCCGCCCCCCCTTAGCCGTTGGATCGCGCGGGCTTGCGCGGGCCCCGCGCGATCCGATGGTGCAGGGGGGGCGGGGCTTCGACGGGGCTCCGCGGACGGGGCCTTTGATCCGCTCCCTATATATATATATATATATATATATATATATATATATATATATATATATATATATATTTTTATATATATATATATATATATATATATATATATAGTGTGTGTGTGTGTTAATTATAGGTATATACTAAATATATATAGGTATATGTTATAGGTATATATTGAATATATCTAGGTATATTTAGTTATTATATATATTAACAAAAAAAACACAAAAAATCCAAAAACCGAAAACCGAACCGATTTAATTCGGTTCGGTTCGGTTAGGTTATTGATCAATTCGGTTCGGTTTCGGTTTTACTTATTCGGTTTTGGTCCAATTCGATTTTTGTTTATTCGATTCGGTTGAAACCGAATAAACCGAATGCTTACCCCTAGAAATATGATGTGCATAGAGCTATGGACACTATTTTTTGGTCGATCTCAGCCACTATTATGTTACATCTTGTTCCATATACTACTTAGGTTTACCATGTGGGGCCACCTCCACCGGTACTTCACCCATCGTGATATTGCTTACTAGTTCAGTTCCAATAACGCTGAGTTTACTATCAAATTCTTACAACTTTCTTACAATCCTCACTCTCCCTACTAATGGTTCCACCCGGCCCCATCCGGTCCCATCTACAACCCTTGTTAGCAATTCGATAAACAGAAAAAATTCGGAACGACAAAAGTAGAGTATAAATCGGCACAATATAAGTAAAATACGGTCCAGGTTGGTTGCGGGATTAGGGAAATATATTGAGTTTTTCCCGCAAGGGTTTCCACGTCAAAAATTCTCTGTGTCTGCGTGGTTGTTTTTGTGTGGCTATTTTTGGGTTCGTGCGTTGTATTGCTCGGTCCTCTCGCAGGTACTCTCCGGTTTGGGGAAAGGTTTTCGCGCTTCTTTCCCAACAGAGTGGTATCAGAGCTTTGGGTTCAAAGGGTGTCAGGAGTTGACAGAGGAACCAGAGAGGAGAGATGGACGCGAAGCCGGTGCGCATGGTGAACCTTAATGGCACAAACTATCATTATTGGCGGAGCAAGATGAAAGATTTGCTATTTGTCAAGAAGCTGCATCTACCCGTGTTTGCATCCGAGAGGCCCAGTGATAAATCCGAGAAGGACTGGACGTTCGAGCACATACAGGTGTGTGGGTACATACGGCAGTTTGTTGATGAGAACGTGTACAACCACGTTGCCAATATTGAGCACGCGAAGACGTTGTGGGATAAGCTGGAATCCTTGTATGCAAAGAAGACCGGGGTAAACAAGTTGTTCCTGATCCGAACGATGATGGGTCTGCGGTACAAGGATGGGGCGTCTATTTCGGATCACTTGAGTGAGTTCCAGGGCGTGGTTGACCAGCTATCTTCTATGGGAGTCAAGTTCGACGACGAAGTTCAGGGATTGTGGCTGCTGTGTACCTTGCCAGACTCGTGGGAGACCGTACGAGTATCTATGATCGCTTCTGCTCCAGAGGGCGTGGTCAGTCTGGAGTTTGCCAAGAGCGGGGTGTTGAATGAAGAGATGCGGAGACGTTCTCAGGGCACTTCATCCACATCCCACCACTCAGAGGCACTTGTTTCAGAGAGCCACGGAAGGGGCAAAAGCAGGGGTCCAGGTGGTGGCAGAGACAAGAGCAGGGGGAAGTCCAAGGGTCGTTACGAGGACTCAGAGTGTTACCATTGCGGTAAGAAGGGCCATATCAAGCGGAATTGTTTCGCTTGGAAGAGAGAGAAGAAGGGCGACAAGGGGAAGCAAGAAGAGAACACTACAGCGGCGGCCTCGATGCATGGAGGCGATGTGATCGTCGTAGGTGATGAGGTCATTACTAACCTCGCCTGCGATGACAATTCTTGGCTGGTGGACTCAGGGGCTTCAGCACATGTATCTCACAATAGGGCACTGTTTGCCACTTACACGACAGGCGACTGTGGCGTGTTGAAGATGGGCAACGGAGATGTGTCGAAGGCGGTTGCCGTTGGAGATGTGCATTTGAGAACGAAGACGGGTGCGGTTCTTGTTCTCAAGGATGTTCGTCATGTCCCTGATATCCGTTTCAACCTGGTGTCGGTTGGAAGGTTGGATGACGAGGGATTCTTCAGTCTCTTCGGGAATAGTCAGTGGAAGCTTTCCAGAGGTTCGATGGTGATTGCCAGAGGAAGCAAGAAGTCCGGTCTCTACTATATGGAGGGGAGCGCAGAGGGGGCACAGGAGGTGAACGCAGTCAGTGATGCGTCTACCGAGTTGTGGCACAGGCGGCTCGGCCATATCAGCGAGAAGGGGATGAGCTACTTGGTGAACAGGAAAGTGATTTCGGGGCTCAAGTCAACAAAGTTGGAGAAATTCACGCACTGTTTAGCTGGGAAGCAAAATAGGGTGTCTTTCCAAAGTCACCCAAGTTCGAGGAAGCCGGCGTTGCTCGAGTTGATTCACTCGGTTGTCTGCGGTCCTATGAAGGTAAAATCTCTTGGTGGTGCTTCTTACTTTGTGACTTTTATTGATGACTGTTCCAGGAAGGTTTGGGTCTATGCCTTAAAGACCAAGGATCAGGTGCTGCCTACTTTCAAGGAGTTTCAGGCCTCCGTTGAAAGGGAGACGGGCAAGAAGTTGTTGTGTGTTCGGTCCGACAATGGCGGCGAATACATCGGTCCCTTTGATGCGTATTGCAGAGAGCAAGGGATACGACACCAGAAGACTCCGCCAAAGACACCTCAGCTCAATGGTGTAGCGGAGCGCATGAACAGGACACTGATGGAGAGGGTACGATGTTTGCTGTCAGAAGCAAACTTGCCGGGCAGTTATTGGGGTGAGGCTCTTCTTACAGCTGCTTATATTATTAATTTGTCTCCTAGTGCTCCTTTGCAGGGTGATGTACCTGACAAAGTATGGTACGGCAAGGAGCCGTCATACAGTCACCTGCGGGCGTTTGGTTGTAAGGCCTTCGTGCATGTACCGAAGGACGAGAGGACCAAACTTGAGCCGAAGACGAGGCGATGCGTCTTTGTCGGCTACGGTCGGGATGAGTTTGGCTATAGACTCTACGACCCAGTGGAAGGAAAGCTCTACAGAAGCAGGGACGTGGTGTTCGTCGAGGATCAGACCATGACCAACACTCAGGATTCCGAGACGCCTTCTGAGGCTGAGGAATTGCCTGAGTTAGAGTCATTTCGCTTCGAGCAGTTTCCAGAGGACATCGCAGAGGATCCAGTTATGGGGGAGCCGGTACATGGAGTTGCTCCCAACCTTGATCATCAGCCTGCTGATGGTGGTCAGGGTGTCCCTCAGGAGGATGAGCATGCCGGGGAGGCAGTTCCTGAAGGGGAGGAGGCTGTCGGTATACAGCCAGCACCAGTGGCTCCACTGAGAAGGAGTGACAGGGATCGTCGACCATCTACGAGATACTCACCGGATGAGTATGTGCTATTGACTGACGGGGGGGAGCCCGAAAGTTTCGCAGAGGCTATGGAAGACGAACACAGGCAGGAGTGGATGGTGGCTATGCAGGAGGAGATGAGTTCCTTGCACACCAATTCCACTTATGATCTGGTGCGGTTGCCAAAGGGCAAGAAGGCTTTGAAAAATCGATGGGTGTTCAGAGTGAAGCAGACGGATGATGCTACTCGCCCTCGATACAAAGCGAGGCTGGTAGTCAAGGGCTACGGTCAGCGGAAAGACGTGGATTATGATGAGATCTTTTCGCCTGTCGTCAAGCATTCGTCTATTCGGGTGGTGCTAGCATTAGCAGCCAGTTTCGACTTGGAGGTCGAGCAGATGGACGTGAAGACGGCGTTCCTCCACGGTGATCTTGAGGAGGAGTTGTACATGGAGCAGCCGGAGGGATTCTGTGAGAAGGGCAAGTCACATCTGGTCTGCCGGTTGAGGAAGAGCTTGTATGGTCTGAAGCAGGCTCCGAGGCAGTGGTACAGAAAGTTCGAGTCGTTTATGGGGGAGCATGGTTATGCACGGACGACGTCGGACCATTGTGCATTTGTGAGGTACTTTGCCGATGATGATTTTATCATCTTATTGCTCTATGTTGATGATATGCTATTAGTGGGTCGGAATGCCACTAGGATAGCGGAGTTGAAGCGCCAACTGGGCGCGGCCTTCTCTATGAAGGATTTGGGCGCAGCGAAGACTATTCTTGGGATGGAGATCAGCCGAGAGAGAGAGTCCAAGCTGCTACACTTGTCCCAAAAGAAGTACATTCACCGGGTACTTCAGCGTTTCGGGATGGACGGGTCGAAGAAAGTGAGTTCCCCCCTCGCGGCTCACTTTAAGCTCACTGAGGAACAGTGTCCATCTACCGAGGACGAAAAGGAAGATATGGAGCGGGTTCCATATGCTTCAGCTGTGGGAAGCCTGATGTATGCTATGGTGTGTACGAGGCCAGATATTGCTCATGCAGTTGGTACGGTTAGCAGGTATCTTTCGAATCCTGGAAGGGTACACTGGAGTGCGGTCAAGTGGATTCTACGATATCTTCAGGGCACTGCTGGTTGGAGACTTTCCTTTGGTGGTGACGAGCCGAAGCTGGTTGGGTATACCGACGCTGATATGGCTGGAGATGTAGACACGAGGCGATCGACTTCAGGCTACGTGATGATGTTTGCGGGAGGAGCAGTGTCGTGGCAGTCGCGGTTGCAGAAGTGTGTTGCCTTGTCGACGACGGAGGCGGAATACATTGCGGCGACGGAGGCTTGCAAGGAGCTGTTGTGGATGAAGAAGCTGTTGCAGGAAATGGGACTGAAGCAAGAGCAGTATACGACAGTCAGAGTGCTATCCATCTTGTGAAGAATCAGACGTTTCATAGCCGGTCCAAGCACATCGAGACTCGGTATCATTGGATACGGGATGTGGTTGAGAAGAAGGACGCGGAGCTTGAGAAGGTGCATACAGATGACAACGGAGCTGATATGTTCACGAAGATTCTACCAAGGGGGAAGTTTGAGTACTGCAGGCAGATCGTCGGGATGACGACGTCCTCCCCATAGTTGTGAAGGGGGAGATTTGTTGGAGTGGGTGGGGTTCCCAACCTATGTGGAGAAGATCCCGGAGTGCGACGAGCGCCGTCCGATGTCGGAGAAGCTCGGGAGTAGTTGTTGCTGCTGCTGCTGCTGCCCCAAAGGGGGTTCTGGACCAAGTCTGCCGAGTTCGGGCCGAACTCGGTCCCAGGCCGAGTTCTGGCCGAACTCGGTCTGGCCGTTCCAGGATTTGGCCACCCAGTGCTGGTTGCCCCACACAGAGTTCTGGCCGAACTCTGTGTGTCGGGGGGGCTGAAGCGGATTTCTGGATGAGTTTTCATCATTGGATCTAATCCAACGGTCCAGGTTGGTTGCGGGATTAGGAAAATATATTGAGTTTTCTCAACCCTAATTCATTATGGTATAATCGCATTGGACAACACAAGTTTGAGAGAGAATGAGGCAAGAGTGCCATTACAACTTCGGAGAAGAAGACGGAGGATTGAAGGTCGTTTTCGAAGGAGATCGTGTTCGGGTAATCTCTACTCGTCGTTCTCGCTCTTCGTAGCCTTGTAATCATTGTTCTTATCTCTGAGTGTTGTGGGGATCCGATTTGGATCGGGAGGAGTTTGTAGAGGGTGTAATTCTTCTATTCCATTAGTGGAGGCTTCTCAGGGTTGGACTCCGATCGTCCCGTGGTTTTTTCCCGCAAGGGTTTCCACGTCAAAAATTCTCTGTGTCTGCGTGGTTGTTTTTGTGTGGCTATTTTTGGGTTCGTGCGTTGTATTGCTCGGTCCTCTCGCAGGTACTCTCCGGTTTGGGGAAAGGTTTCCGCGCTTCTTTCCCAACATAAATCGGCACAATATAAGTAAAATACGGCCAAAAATTCGATCAAAAATTCGTCTAACGAAAAATATTCGGATTAGATTTAATTCGTGTTTAGTACGTTTCATATGAACTAATTCGGCAATAAAAATTCGGCATATATATAGGGCCCACCCATCTCTACTCCTTAACAGTGTGAGAATAAGAAGAGCTTGGATTTTCGATTTTTCTTTGATTGTTGCAACTTGCAAGCAACATGTGCAGAGACTCTTGGGTTTCTTTTTTTTTGTTACTGTGAGACTTTTTCTTCTTTTCTTTTAATAATTTTTGAGAATTGTGCCAGTCTTAATATCTAATAGCAGCAAGAGTCAAGAAAGTCAAGACTGTTGGATTTCTTGGTCACATTTTTTTGGCCAAATTTTTTAAAAATTCGTACGGTACGCGTTTAAAACGCCACAGGCTTAAAATTCGCGTACAAATCCGAATTTTTCAAGAGTACGTAAATATTATACGTTTATGTAAGATACGTAAAAATTCGCATATAATACGCGTTTTATTCAGGTAATTGCTAACAAGGTCTACAACCAATGGAAACCGTCCACGTGGCCGGTTGTAAGTCTTTGGTTGTAGGGGTTGTAATTGTAGCACTTTTCTATCCGTTCTGCCACTCAGGATGATCGTTTCTCTGATAGTAAACCAGCTGTCTTATCTTAAGATAGTAAAGGCAATGAAGTGGCATTTTCATCAATCAGTTCAGTTTATCAAAAGAAGAAGGAAAAAAAAACAATCAATTCAGTTTACTTTTTAATCTTCAAGAAAATTCAAATTTATCCAAGGTTTTCTTTTGTCAAGGGGTTAGTTACAACCTGCATATCTCTATGTATCTTTTCGTTCAAGATTATAATCCCTTCCCATTCAACTGATTCCCAATGCCATTCAAGATTATGTGTTATTTCAACTGATTCCCAATGCCATTCAAGATTATGTGTTATTTCTTAGTAGTTTTAATATTCAATGAATTAATCCTTACTGATTGGTTTACCTGCAGTAAATAAAATTTCTTTATGTACATGTTTTTACAACATTACCATTCTTTTATACTCTTGTTGGTCGTCTTTTTTGTATACCCAACGCCGATATCAATCGGTATCGAAATCTGCAAACTATGGTCCGAACCTGGAGAAACTAACAACAAATCTATGACTGCAGATACAATATTTGACCACATACAAGTCCAAATCTTTTCCGGAATGGGTTCTTCTCACCAACCCTCTATTCTAACAAGAAAGTAGGTCAAAAACTTAGTTTATAGTTATTTGTTTTCCTTCTATAATTTAGCTGCTTGTGAATGCTCAATCATCCACAACCAAGCCGTACTCCAATAACTTGATGAAAGATGAACCACCAGATCAAGCTTATAATAAGCTCTCAATTTAACCATTCATAACTTAATGACACTATAAATGTGTTCACCTACAGTAGATTGATGCAATTGATACCAACACTTATGTAATGGTCCAGTTTATCCTTTTATTACTTGAAAACACACAATAGTTACAAGTTACATATCGTATAAAACTCTGCAACTGTCCTTAGTTCTCTCCCCTCTCCTCAATCTTGCAAGTCAAATCTCGAGCAAGATAAGCCAGAGTATCGGTGCATATCTTCGGCTACTCCTCCGAGCCAACTCGTCGCCCTCTTAACAGTTTGTGGCGGTACGATGCAATAATTTTCCATGTCAAACTTCAAGCAAGATAAGCCCTCCATATGTCACAAACAACACATGCTTCCTCGAGCAATCCCTCTTGAATCAGTTGTAGCTGGTGGTAACTTGAAATTTCCAGTAGATAATTACTGCACGCTCTGTAGAACCTTGTCTAAGCTAAGCATGGTACATGTACAAGCTATTCGCGGCAGCACACGCGATTAAATTTTCTGTAGGATGCCAGGCCAAATGGATTAGCTTGGACGTTAGGTCGCACTGGATCCCGCTGCTAGTGTCAGAAAGACTGTCCTGTCCTGTATATATAATCAGAAAATTGTAAAGGAGAAATTTCAGAGAGGTCCAAAGAAGATGCAGAGGCACCTCATAAAGGAATAATTCAATATTTGTCTAACCTCCTCGGCGCTTGTGTCCACGAGCAATGTTGGTCAAGAGTCTTGTGCTTTTGGGGCCATTCTGTAAGTGAGTTATCCTGGGATAGAAATAACGTAAGTAAAGACTTGGGTTTTATAACACAACTATAGCTCTAGCTTTGTTGAAATTTTGTTCATAAAAGTGTCAGAAGTGTTAGATTTTAACATCAGTTTCATGAGTATCTTCAAGCACGAGAATATGCATAAAATCATAAAGGTCATTTGGCAAGGGCATTTAACATTCTGAAAGTAATACACTAAAAAAGTGTATATACAAGCCTAGCACTCCCATCTGGCCTCGAAATTTTTGTGCAAGCCCCAAGCCCCTTCCCGGGACTCGATACAGAAAGACCATCTCTTTCTTTTCATGTATGCTTCTACCAGGGACTAGTGAATACTAAGGGCTTGGAAGAGAGGTCAAAGAAGTAACGATCTTGGTAATGTGCAGTAAAAAGGACAAACAGATTTGAAAAGATTGCATTAGTAGGATATGCCATCGAGAAATATGGTAAAATGAGGAATTGGAAACTTAGAAATAAGCATAAACGAATAGCTACAAGTACTATATAATTGTCTAAGTAGAGAATAATTTGCTGGATAACAAAAGCCAAATCCTTTAAGATGGTTTGAAATGTGCGACATATATGCACCAGTTAAAGAGTCATTTGTAGGCCACGAGCTGATAGAACTAGGGGTAAACCTAAATTTCACTTGGCTTGCGATGAAAGGATATGACTTTTGCTGGCACTTACAAGAGCTGGATGGAAGTAGGGATACATACAGTTGATCCCAAAATTTTGGAGAAAGACTTTCTTCTTGTTGTATAAGTTCATGATATGACAAAGTAAGCATATTTTAAAAAAATAGAGAAAGAAAAAAGAACACTCGGATATTGGTATAGATCAGATCAATTCAATAGGTTTACAATTAATAATATCCATAAATCCACCTTCGATTCTACCGGACTTCTGTATAATGATATTTATATAATAGATTTGTTAAAGAGCACATTCCTGGTTGATGGGTTCAGTTCAACAGAAAGTGGAGAAAAGGAAACAGAAACATTGACGTTTTCATTTTCTTTCCTTGCTTCCTGCCGAATCAACCACAGCCTAGGAAGCATGCACACTCCATAATGTGCCCGTGCCGTACTCCACAGACACCAAAATACATTAGGACACACTAAAATAGATGCCGTGTCCTTGTCGCCGCATCCTTACTATGTCGTGTTGAATCCGTGTCCATGCAACATACACAGCCAAATGTTGTATTTCGGAGAAGCACAACGAACCTATTTGGATTTCTGGTAGCTTCCAGTGCAATCCCCTCTTCAGGTCCGCCATCACGAGAGAATACTCTGAATGTATTACTGATAATGGAAAAAAAAGCACAATTTTAAGTGCCAGGGGAAAAAGAAGGAAACAAACACTGGTATTATTTTTGTAGCATCGTTTGGGAGAGAAAACCTGTAAGACCCGGTAGCAAAGTGACTCCCTTCGCTGCTAAGGCAGCAACCAAACTTGTCGAAAATAGAATCATTGTTATACAACTCAGCAAGCTGCAAATACCACAATGTATACATAAACTTACAATTAGACTCAGAAAGACTCTTAGGTATGAAAGCCTACACAGAATATCAGTGATGGTGGAACTTTTACCCATTTCTCTTGCACAATAGCAGACAAATGCACTGTTAGCACCCATATTGGGCAGTAAACTTCAAATGCAATAGTGGGAAGTGGAATTGTCAATCATTCACTTTTGCTATAATGATGGCTCATCGAGGCAAACGAAAACATAATTTGGGCAGCCAAAGTGCAGAGCAATGCTTTCTTTTACATAACATAAAACAGTAAAGCACCATAAAAGAAATACCGAGGATGCAACTAAAAAAACAAACAAAAAACAAACAAAAGGATGTATATCCATCTAAGATTTTCTTTTCTGAAGGATAAATCTTGCCAACATAGTTCAACAAAAAGAGAGATTCTTCAAGAGTTGTACCTAAAATCAGCCAACTAGCCTATTGTCGTTATAATCAACGGTGGGCAGGTCCTATAATGTATAAAACTGGTCTTTCTTAACATAGTTTGACAGGGGGAGTATTGTGGTCCCCTCCTATCACAGGTCATGCCATGAAAACATTGAAAAGAAAACAGCGAGGAACTTTGAAACCAGATCCTTCATAACCTCTACTTAGTTATACAGATAGCATACAATAAGTTTAATATTTGGTAGCTCTTCATTGATTTCTATCCCATGTATGCTACAATTGGTATAAGTTTCTTAAAGAGGAGGTTCATACCATAGAGTTCTACATTTTGACAAAGAATTTTGATGAGAACCCACCGACACAATCAGTCAGTTCCTACAACAAGCCTTTATCCCAAATTTCAGGGGATGGCTAATCAAACGTTCAGTTCCTACTATCAAATAATGAGCACAAAAGAAGAAATGAAAGTACCTTGGGTCGAAGAAACTCATGTATCTTATAAGTTGCAATTGGAGAGTTTTCCATGTTCAAGTCCCATAACTGCAAATATGGGAGGTTCAGTAAGGGCCATATAAATTACTGAAACGATAGTCAAGGAGAGGTGCCACAAATGAACAGTTTTAACCAGGAATGTAAAGGCAATTTCTTTTTGGTACAGATACTATCTACAACCCTCGTAACACAAAAGACATGATCTACTACTTCAAACATCCCTCTAGTAAAGTGATGCAGAACACATTTAAAGATGCAGCAAAATAATATACTGTAAGCAGATTGTCAAATAAATGTTGTATATATCTAGCTTATAAACCTAAAAGAGTGATAAAATGTGTGTGCGCGTGCGTGTGTGTGCATGAGAGAGAGAGAGAGAGAGAGATAAGGAGAGAGAGTTCAACATGTACATACAGCTCGAAGAAGAATATAAGTTCAACATGTTATATTATAGATATTAAATCATCTTCCTCCATATAAGTTCAACATGTTATATTATCCAGCTTATAAACCGCAAAAGCCATAGTAAATAAAATAAAACATAGCCATATTATAGATATTAAATCATCTTCCTCCATAGGCCAACCTAGTCAGTATACACATTACATGCAAAAGTTCAACATGTTCATATAATTCTGATATTCGAACCAAAATTGCTTTGATGTTGAGATGGTAGAAATGGATTTCGAGAAATGGCTCTCTGGTAATTTTTGAAATTTTTGTATAGTTATACAGCTCGAAGAAGAATATAAGTTGATACTTGAAGCAGTTCAGATAGTTCAAAACCTTTAAATTCATGTAGTCACGACTCAACATATGTCTTCCATCCTTTGCAAATTTTATATCAGAGATAGAAGTAACAATCTCAGTGAAGAAGGATCTTGATCCATGAGATTCACGATCTTGCAATCTGTTTAAACAAACATAAGGTTACAATTTTTCCAAAAAATAAGGTAACGAAGTCAAATGGGACGTAACTTCTTTAGCTAGATTGCATGGCACAATTTTCCAAAAGAAGGCCTAATAGCATCAGAGCAACGTATAGTCAGAGAAAAGCTCACATTCTAGAATTCTGGTCGCATAAGGCAGACTGGCGCATGTCAACTAGTCGGATAAAACCTCTTGAACTGCTGTAAGCTAGGAGATTACAGCAAGTTGGATGAAACTCTGCTGCTGTTATCACCTCTGCATGAAAAATTGGAATGCAGCATAAGCTAATCTTTAGACATGATAGGTGTCAAATTACTGACTAGCTAGGTGCTGCTAGTATAACTCTCGTGTGTTATGCACAGGTTTGCATGGGATGGAGCCACACAAATTCAGCCAACTTCGACTCTAGTCACCATAATAAATTGAATAATAGGAAATGGAACTTTACTTATTAAGTGAAACCATATCAAAAGTGTACTAATCTGGAATTTTAAGGTTGTTGTGTTGGCTTTTAACTCGAACAAGAGCTAGAGTAAATTTGGGCCGGAAGTACTCTACAAAAAATATCTCCAACTCAAACTGTCTATAAGAAATATGAGGAAAAATGTGTAATGGAATATTTATAGTGATTATACCATTATATACATATTGCTGACCTGCCTCTAATTGATCTTACATCTTGTTTTGTAATAACTATTGTGGTTGACAAAAACTATCTGAAGAACTATTTCGTCTTCATCACTATGAAGGAGGAATTATGATTAAATCTCCAGCCTTAGATGAAAATCATGAAATCTGTATGAACTAGTGCCTAATTCCTGGCCAACAATGTCACTGGCAGATGGCAGGCCCCCCATTTAATAAACATGTTAGCTTAAGAGGAATCCCCTAGATAAAGAGTTTAGACAAAGCATGAAAACGATATTTACAAGGAACTGCGTTAATCTCTGAATCACAAATTACAAGCCAAGAAACAAATTGCAAGGCCCCATCTACAAACTCCTGATTAATTTACCAGTTTACACTGGCTAGAACTTCAGAAAACTGTTCCAACATCCAAGATCTATTTATTCTCTCCTTCTTACAGTTTGTGTCATCCGATGAACAAAAGCTTGTAGACATGTAGATGCAAAAGAAAATTCATTTCATGGAAAATGCTCATGAGCAAATACACATTGCACACTGACCATCCTGATAGACTGCTTTGTGCATGAAGACAGCACAAAAAATGGTAAGTTTTCTGCATAGAGAGGAATAACTTCAACCAGAGACATAAATTAGTTTAGCATTGCAATAGAGGAAGGAGATATAAGGAAAAGGAATTCAGATGGTATTGAACAAACTATGCTGCCTCCAGAAGCTTCAGGTTACAAAAGAAATCACCTACTAGATCCTCCATGTCCGAAGGCTTCATGTCAATGATATTAAAGCACTGATTACTGATTTCAAGGTTCCATAAGTTTATTCTAAGGTCATCTGCTGATATGAATGTTTCACCGTCACTGCATGTGATATATGAGCTCAAATTAGGTATACTGTATGTATAATAATACTAATATGCAGAACTCATTTGATATTTGCTATACTAGAAATAAAACTCGCCTTGAGAATTAAAAGTGAATTTCAAAGATGTTCGATAAACGGCAAAGAAAATTACAGAAAGTGATTCATGATGTTTACCTATTGTTTGATATTGAGTTAATATTATAATCATGAGCATGGGCATACACTCTTCGGCATCTCGAAGAAGAACCCTCTCTAGTGCTTAATGCCTGAAAACATAATACATAATAATGCTTTAATACATGAAAACCATTATTTCATGTAATTCCTATCTTCTGCCTAAGTGTTTAATTGACACAAAAATCCACACGATAGATAATTAATTAAAAGTTCAGGTAATATTCTAGTGTATATAGACTGATGAACACTGACACAAAATCAGATCATCAAAAGAGTCATAAATTGGAGAAGTAATTGAATCTGTTGCTCAAAGATTAATGGTGAAAAAGGCAAGCATAAAAGCATTAAATGTACTTGCTTATTTTCAGTAGCAACTCTATAAACACAAAATGAACAAATGGAGGCATTATCAAGCTGGCAGAATATCACAACAGAATGATTGTACGGTATTCAGTAGAACTGATTCTGAAGAGGCAGTCACATTAATCACCTCTTTGGGTTTCTGGTCGAAACCTGAGGGACCTATCTAGAAGCATATACATCCAAAGTTCCAGATAAAGACAACATATATCGAGGAGTTGGATAGTTAAGAGTAAACTAAACTTTAACTACTATTACTAAAAGGTATTAGAGAGGACACCCGGAGGGGCCGGCAAGGTTCGAGTCCCCCAATTGTGTGTGTGGGATTTCAAAAAAAAACTACTATTACTAAAATATAAAAACAATTAGGAAATCTATGAAATAAGTTAGGTTTAATCTAGATAGAAAGGTAGTAAGTTTGAGTTAGGAGCCATACTTGGTATGAATTTAATTTATTTCAATAGGTTTGACCAAATCAACAGGAATCATATTTGGGATTGTCATTCCTTCTCTCTTTGGCTAAATGTGTCATGGAGATGAAAGCAATTCCTTATAGCAAATTGTATCATCTTACCTCTTCGTCTAGACTCTTTTAGTCTAGTAAACTTGGAGGATGCTCCTTGGTTGCATGAGCTTGAACTGCATTGCCAAAAGATAGGTCTACTACTTGCAACTGGGCGTCTAGGTTTTTATGGCACGACCCTCTCATGCTCATAGAAACTTAAGAGAGTTATGGCACGACCCTCTCATGCTCATAGAAACTTATAGAGTTGACGTCAGGTCAACAAACGGTCATAAAATTTTTGTCAATTCTGATGGAGAAGGCTTGATGATTATGATGAGGTTTGACCAGTCAAACTAGGTTTTACTTGGAGGTGATCAGATTCATTATGACCTAGCGCAATTATGGCTATACAAGTCCTAATTTGGTGAGCATTATAAGCTCTGGTGTTCAGCTAGGGCCTACAGTTATATAGGGGCAAAATATCCTATTATAGTAATAGTGACAGCACAGACCTCATCCTTGGTTGCCAGCTTTCATATACCATCTATTTTTTCCTTTATAGAATCAATCCAAGTTTATTTGGTATACAACCAGTCCTACAAACACCAACACAATGCTAGTACCCGTCATGGAGGGGAGAGTGACTCTCCATTGCATATATCCGAACTATCTTTAAAAAAAAATTCTGCATCTTATCCTTATTCATTTTGGTCTATCTGTGTGGTCAACAATACGTTCCAACAACTTTTTTAGTACTAATCAAAGTTCAGTTTTGTCTATGGTCTATCCCTATTCTTAGAATCTCCAATATGATGATAGTACTCCTCATCTATGATACCTGGACTTGGGTACGGGTGTCGGATACGGGTACATATCCAAGAGTCCGGTCCTTCAAACTCATAATTGAAGGACACACGGACTCGACTAAAAATGATCCAAATTTTGGATACGGGTACGGAAACATGACTAAGATTTCATAAAAAGACAGCCTCTAATTATAAATTACTAGTAAATTTATTGAACTAGTTGAATAAGTCCCTAAGGGATCGTCCCTTCAGCTCCCCTACTACTTTACTACCGGTCTACCATATTAAAATAAACTATCTACATCACAAGATCTACTACCACATTAAAATAAACTATCTACATCACTAAAAGTCTTCCGATTGTCACCATGAAGGATCCAATTGTCACCATGGAGGATCGGATACCCATGGTAGTCAAAGGCACGCCTCGCAGCAAAGCGCAATATCTGCGCCTCGTACCTCACTAGCAAGGCCCCTTTCTCCGGGTGCGTCCAAGGCGCGCCTTAGGTGCACCTTTCAGCAAGACGCAACAAAGAAAAGGCACCCCTAGACGCACCTTATGTGTTTTTTATCTTTTACAAAAAAATTGAGATGGAGAGAGAACCCTTACCTCATACAAGTGGAAGGGAGGTAGCCATTTCCATGATTGTCAAAGTTGGCTACAGTTGAACGTGAAAAACTAAAATTTACTAAAAGCGTGGTAGAGAGAATACAAAATCTTGTTAGTTCTGTTGAGTGCTATTGTTGCTATGTTAGTTCACTTGATTATGTTTTAACATGTTTTTGTTGGTTTTAATATGTTATTTGGTTTTATTTCTTACATTACTAATTTATTTATTTATTTATTTATTTTATTTTGCGCCTCGCTTCGCTCGGGCGCGCGCGCCTTAAGTGTGCCTTGCGCCTCGGACGATATGGACCCTTTGCGCCTCGAGTGCGCCTTGCGCCTTTAACTACCTTGGGATATCCATATACATGTCCTATCGGGTCGACACGAGTACTTTTCCTTAAAGTGGAAAGTCTAGGTAACATACCTTCTTAATAGTCTATCATACTTCCCATCATCCCATGAATGACCTCATTCATCCTATCTTTATGGGATATCCACTCATCCATCTAAAAATTCTCATTTCAGCTACACTTATATTTGGCACATCTCTCCAATTGTCCAACTTCTACTCAGCTGATCTTTTAGTCGATGTATATATTTTTCTTCTTCCAATTTCAAGGTTATTCTACGGTCACATAATGATCTGTAAGTAAGGCTGCAAACAAGCCAAGCTGCTGAACAGACAATCACTGTTCTAAAAGGCGGTCTAGGCGGCCGCCTAGGCGGCGCCTAGGCGCTAGGCCCCTGGTGTCCGCCCGATGTCCGCCTAGGCGTCCGCATAGACCCTCCGACGTCCGACTATGCATGTTTTGCGAATTTATGGAGTTTTTCTGCAATTTTCAGTAGATTTTTTTGATTTTTTTATTTATTCTTGAACCGCTTAGATCTAGGCGGCCGCCTAGGCGACCGCCTAGGCAGGCTAGGCGCTAGGCGGCGGGTGCCCGCCCGACTAGCGCCTAGCGCTTTTCACAACCTTGCAGACAATTGAAGATTGATTTGGTGAAAAACTTGGTCCACGTTCACTATTATTACAATAATCTAAAGTATATAAACCTCACTACAACTCTAGAATTTTGGTGATAGCGGCTGGGGACTTTAACATGGTATCATTTTAAAAAATTATACCATGTGTGAATTCAACTCTCTGCCGAAATGGGTCTTCGGTCTGCGGGGGCGTATTAGAATAAAATAAATATATATCCTCAACCCTTACTACAACTCTAGAGCTTTGGTGCAATGGCAGGGACTAACTGTTATATTAGATTACAAGACAAGCTTGAGCAAGGAAATTAGCCCAACTGTACTTGGCTCAACTTAGTATGGCCAACATAAACTTTTAAGGCTATAAGCTTATTGGGCCAAATAGGCATGTTAATAGGCTCACCTTGTTATGGTCCCCCATGAATGCCAAGTTGGCATATCAGAAATGGGCAAATGCTGCATACATCTTGAAACTGTAATTGGCTCGCGTGAAGCCTTGCAGTACTGGTTGCAGTACTGGGATGCCTTTTTATTTATATAAAACTGTAATTGGCTCGTGCAGTTATGGCTCGTACAAACTTCTAAACTTGAGTCTAATCGGGCCAAATTGCTACGGTAATAGCCACACCACACACTGCTCCCTCACCCACCCATCCTCTCACATGAAGCTCGTATTAGGGTGTCATGAACCCAAATTTGCTTACAAGTTTGAAAACAAATATGTGCCCAACATTAAGTTTCAAGATGACCCGTTTACTCATCAAGCCAAACTTGAGTTTGCTACATGTTTCGGTAAGTGAAGTTTGAACATGTATTTTGAAGTTTGAGACAACTCAAGTTCAGCCTATACAAAACCATTTTGCAAACAAGTTGTGTCAAATACTCTTTAGTTTGGCTCAGGTCATTTGTAGCCCTTGTTTTAAGTGATTCTCTCCGCTTTAAACTTTAACCATCCTGTAACAAAATCCTCATGGATCTTACTGTCATGATGAATTGTTGATTCCAAGGAAAGAAGGTCATCGCTCTAAAGTACCTCTTAGCCCTCAATTTGAACTTCTGTCATTTAAACATGCATGTACCTCCACTATAATTGCATTCCATATACTATGTGTTCATCTTAAAAGTCCTTACAAATTGAATGTTTTCCCTATCCCAGTCTTAGAAACAAATCCTTCCATAGTCGACAATCAAAATACACCATGAAACCTCTTCTCAACTTACCTCGAAAGCTTATTCAGATAAAAGATATAAAGAAGCAAAATGTTGACTGTGAATGTATGCGTGCGGTTATAGAAAATGGACTAGTAACTTCCCAATATTTTTCACACTAGTTTCAAAACTATTTTTCACACTAGTTTCAAAACTATTGTACATGTCGATATCACCTCAATATAAGCACTATTGTTGGTCCCCCCTGCCAACCCAACACACAAACTTTCCAGGAACCTGTCATAATCTTCTTTAAATTAATAAAAATTCGTAGATTCCTCTATATAAAAATTTCGATAATTGTGATAGGAAGAAAAGAACTTCCATAGTAACTTACTAGTAACATAAAATGAAATAAAATTTGAAAGACGAATGTCGTCTTAAATATGTTTCCAAATACTCTCCTGCAAAGTTTCATGTGGTTTATAAATTCAAGATAATTGAATCACCTTCATTTTGCAAATGTCAGTCAACTATTATTGTATATCTCACTTTAGTCTCACATGACTTGCTCCTATAAATGTACCAAGGCTTCGCATGTCATATTCACATCAATAAATAAAAAGTTCTCTCTGAATTTTGTCATTTCAGAGCTATAAAAATTTGGAGAGAACCCTAACCCTAAAAAATAAAAAATCTTTTCTCACCCACTCCCCAACCCTAGCCGTCGCCCAACTCTGCCGCTCTCACCTCCCAGTCCCGCCCTCCTCTCCACTAGCCCCATATCTCATGGCAAGACAAGCCATATACCTGTGTGTAAGCACCGAAAAGTCAAATTGCAAACTTCTAAGGCTCTGGCTATAGCCACTTATGCGGTTGAACTTGATAGCCAGGGGCCTGGGTAGCTTCCGTCAAGGCTACCATATGGCGAAGCTAATGATTCGAGATCAGGATTCGGCGAGATTAGGTTTAAAATAGCATCTGGAGAACCCAACTCCTTTGGCAGAGCTAAATCCACTACTAGCTTTTGTAGAACTAAAGGTGCAACCTTCTACAAGACTAAGACGTCCACTTACACGATGCTACTACCAAAGCCTTCATCAAGGCTACAGTCGACACGTATGGCGGAGCTACAATACTTTCTTTAAGAACCCTCCCTACCTAGCCGCCTTTAATGGCTTCTCCCATACACCTCCCTCTTCAGCCCTCAAAAATCTCTATGGCTCCTCGACGTCATCCACATTATCGGCTTGATTTTCTGCTTGTTTGAGGCCACTCGTTTGGTTCTCATCTTTGAAGTTTCTCTACTTCGACACGGTACTCTGACATCTTTGATCTATTGTCTCTTGGTCAATTAGATGACCATCTTTGTCGTGTTGATCTTGTGATCCCTTGATTATCGCCTCCGACAACGACAAAGGTGTTCATGTTGATGTTTCTTCCTCTTCAGTCGACTTCAAGATAGAATTACGACTCACCACGATCTCTCTCTTTGGTGCAATAAATTACTAACAATTGTCCAATGTTGTAGAAAAAGTTTTAAACATCAAAGACCTCTATCGTCACTTGACGGAGTCACCACTAGACTCTAAGGATCACCAATATGCCTCTTGGTTTCAGAATGACAACAAGGTAATTATTTGATAACTGTATTACGTCTCTAAAAACTGTCAAGGGAATTGTAACCCATCTTCGATCCTTATACTCATCTGAAGACAATCTTTAGAAACTTTATGACATATTTCACAACTTCAATAAGGTTGCACCTTAAGAAAATTTGTTGGACTTTGGTGTCCTCTTCAAGGGCCTTCTTGAACAATATAATGTCTTCAAGATGATCTCCGATGCCGCTTTTACTCGCAAACAACGAGAGGCTTTTCTTGGCGTCCTTCTTGGCCCGATTACCATCTACTTTGAGGACGTTCGCTCACTGATTTTCTATCAACACAACTCCCCTTCTCAGATAACCGTCATGCCGATGGTTTATCGTGCGTCTACGCCATCGTCCACCTATGTCAAGTCCCTGTCGACTACCTTTGCTACTCGTAGCTAGAGCCGCGGTGGTCACTTTCAGTCTAGAAGAGTCAGTTCTTATTCTTTCATCGGAGGCTGGAGCTTTGCTCGTGGTCGTCCTTCTTTATCTGTTCGAGGACGCGGTACCCGAGGACGAGGTCGCAACGACCGTAGTTGTCTATATTGTTCTCATTGTCATGGTTACTATGATGATACAACTACTTCCAGACATGCATCTGCCCTCGCTACTACTCCGCCTTCTCATCCTAGTGGTCAAATGTCCTTTGCGAATGATAAATAGGACATTTGTGTCGACTCTTCTCCTTTGTAGCTCCTTCCAATCTTTTCACCCCATCAGGTATCTCTCTTCTTTCTCATTTTCATTCATGGGTTGTTGATTCCAGCACTGCGAACTGTCTTATGATGGGTTCTCGAATCTTGCATCTAGTCAACACAAATTCATTTCTACGGCTGGTAGTACTACTACTTGTGTTTCTGGTAATGTTGATTTATCGCTTACTCAGTATTCACATTTGAAAAATTCTCTCATTGTTCCATCATTACATGATAATTTATTATCTATTCGTCAACTTAGACATGATTCTAATTATTTAATAACATTCATCCCACTTTTTAATACATGACCTTCTGATGACGTAATGGAATGGTAGGGGCACGAAAAGAACGACCTTTACTATGTATATCATATGCTCAGTACGTCAGTGGCCGCTCCTACTATTCAGTGGCATAGGAGACTTAGGCATCCCCCGTTATCTTCCTTACGCTCCATGTTACCTAATTTATCATTATCTAAATTTAGTTATGAGTCGTGTATTCTTCAAAAACATCATCTCGCTCCTCTTTCCATCCAGTTCATAAAGGACATAATTCACCTTTCGCTTTGGTACATAGTGATACTTGGAGTCCCTTTAAGTTTTCAAGTATGCATGGCTATAAATATTTTGTCACTTTTATTGATGATTACTCACTCTGACATGGTTATATCTTCTTCGCTCTAGGTTTGATCTTTGTCTGTTTTTCAAATCTCTGTGTCTGGAATTTCTAATCAATTTGATATTTGCATTAAGATTCTTCGTTCTAATAATGCTAAGGAGTATGAGAGCATGGAGTTTCAAGTATTCCATCAGACTCATGGCGTACTTCATCAAACTTCATGTTTGTATACTCCTCGGCAGAATGGTATTACGAAATATAAGAATAGACACCTTCTGGAGGTTATTCATATCAATATTCTCAAGAAATTATGGAACTTTCCGGTCTTAGTTGCTTGTTTTTATATAAATCGCATGCCTAGAACAAATCACATTTTTCAATCTTTCTGCAGGGTAAACTGTTTCATGTCGCTCCGAAGAATTTTATTTATCTTTGTTACTCATAATCTTAGATCTCAGGTGGATAAACTTGATCCACTAGCTACCCGCATGATATCTCTTGGTTATTCTCAAATATAGAAAGGGTATGTTTATTTTGATCCCACTACTTCGAATATGATTTGTCTCTTGTTATGTTACTTTTCTTGAGGATTGGGCCTATTTCGCTTCCGATACACCATCTACATCTCCATTGTCCATGATTCATGCTCCTCGTATTCCTTTCTCTGAACTTGATACACATGTTTCTCCTACCTCTCCTAGAGTTGGTCTTTGGTTCCTTTTCCCAGGAATATAGGCGTCATGACAAGGTCATTCCTCCACCCACTATTTCTCTGGGTATCATTGAAGCTTCTTTTGCACGTACTACAGTGCAACCTTCTCTTCCTACTCTTCCACCTCCATCCTACTCTTCCACCTCCATTGACTTCAGATAAAGGTCTTATCTCTTCATATTACTCTTTGCAAGGGTAGGTGCTATTTTACTATTGTCCATCATATTTCTAACTTTATTTTTTACCACTGCTTGACTCCATCTAGTCATACATTTGTTTCTTCTTTGTCTGCCATTACTCTTTCTTCCTCTGTTCAGGAAGTACTTCAGTATCAAGGTTGGCATGCCATTATAGTTGAATTACTTGATGCACTGCATTCTAATCGGACTTGGACTTTGGTACCCTTGTCCACAGGTAAAAAGTTGGTCGAATATACGTGGATATTTATTGTTAAATAAGATCCAAAAGGCTCGGTTGATCGGTTTAAAGCTCATTTAGTGGCTAAGGACTTTAGCCAATAGTATAGTTTGGATTCTGTTGAGACTTTTTCACTTGTGGCTCAGTAGACTTTTATTTGAGTTTTATCTTTAGCGGTTTTCAGGAATTTGACTCTTTAACAGTTTAGACATGAAGAATGTCTTTCTCGATAGCGAACTTTCAGAAACTATTTTTATGCAGCAACCTCGAGGCTTTGAGCGATCAACGACCAAGGGAGTTATTGTCTATCTCATAGAAGTCCATATATGGTTTGAAGTAGTCACCATTTGCGTAGTTTGACAAATTCAACATAGTCATGCAACATATTGGGTTTGTTCATACCAACTCATATATGTCATTATCTACACATCAGAGATCTCAAAGTAGGGTTGTAAAACGATTCAAACAGTTCATGTTCGGCTCGCGTTCGACTCGGGCCAAGCTCGTTCTTGGGCAGGTCGATACAGAGCTCGATCGATTTTTTTTTTCGAAGTCGTGTTCGAACCGAGTTCGACCATAGGTTGTTCGACTCGGTCTTGTTCATGAACAGGCCCGAACTCGGCTCGGTTTCTCGTATTAGGACTTCTCCTAGTATATGATTATATATATTTTTATGGATGTATATAAATTGTCTTAGGAATTTTAGCCTTTTTTGTTACTTATATGATGGTAAATTTATGATGTAAAGAGCATAAATAATTCAACAAAAAAGCATGTAAGACTTGAGAATAATTGTACAACAAGTTTAATGTGGCTTTGGTTCGGTCTCGGCTCGGGCTCGGTTTGTGTTCGTCCGAGATCGATCGTTTCGAACCTATAATCAAATCGAAATCAAACACCATTTTTGAGCTCTTAAACTCGGCTCGAATAAAGCTTGTTTGATAATTTAGTCGAACCGAGTTCGAATACAGTTTGTTTGAGTTCGTTCGTTCGATTTTCAGCCCTATCTCAGAGCATAGTCATCTTAATTGTTTACGTGGATAACATAATCATCACCGGAGATGACTCTGCTGACATTTCCAAAGTGAAATAACACTTGGCCTCACAGTTTCATGCAAAGGACCTTAGACCATTAAGATACTTTCTTGGTGTTAAATGAGGTATCGCAGAGTTATGGACGATTGCGACTTTCTCAGCACAACTATGTGTTAGATCTTCTATCTGAGACAAAATTTCTAGGTTGCAGACCAGTAGACACACATGGATTCCATACTCAAATAATCCACGTTGAGCTCTTTATCAGATACTCCTCTATCTGATCCAGGACATTATAAAGGACTGGTTGGGAAGCTAATTTATCTTAGTGTCACTTGTCACATTGTGAGTACGGTGAAAGTATATGCAAAATTCTTGAGGCTATTTAAACAAATTTATGGTACAGAAAGGAAACTCCTTGACATGGCCTTCTCTACGTACCTTATACAATGTCGCTCATAACCTTTACAGATGTTGACTTTGCTGGATCAGTTGATGATCGTCACTCTACCCGTGGTTACCTTTTCTTAGGAGAGAATTTGGTTACATGGAGAGTAAGAAACAGAAATTAGTTGTCATTCTTCTACTGAGGCCGAATATAGAGCCATGACACATGTTGTCGCTGACTTGATTGGGCTCAACTCACTTCTTACAAATCTTGAAGTTAACCCTTCTTCTCGAGTTGCTCGCTAATCTGACAACAAGGTTGTGGTTCATATTATTGAGAACTTAGACTCCATGAAATAACTAAGCACATCGAGATAGACTGTCACTTTATTCGAGAAAAAGTGATAGAAAAGAAAAATATTGTCCTATAGAACGTGTCTTTTTCAACTTAGCTGGCAGGTATCATCATCAAACCACTGCCTCGACCTTTATTTGCTCGACTACTATCAAAGTTGAAAATGATTCATATCTATGCTCCATCTTACGATAAAGTGTTAGTTAACTATTATTGTATACCTCACTTTAGTCCCCCGTCACATGTGCTAAAAGAGCATGTCATCACTTGCTCCTAAAAGTGTACCAAGGCTTCTGACGTTTTATTCACATCAATAAATTAAAAGTTCTCTTTGAATCCGGCAAATAACTACCAAAATACTTCTCCATTCTTAAGGGATTTTAGTCATGATTTGGTTAAACAAATTAGCTACCCACTTTTATTTCCCAGATACTTTAACCTCCGCATGAATATCATCTGATCCTGCAGCTTTTCCCATTTCAATTTTTCCTAAAGCATCTTTACATTTGAATCACTAATTTTACAAATTTGCAATTGATACCAATATGTATTAGTCCTGTTATTTTAAAATTTATTCTCATTGGTGGCTCATTAAACAACTTCTGGAAACAATGCCATCTCTCTTCAATTTTCTTTGCTTCTGCTATTACATTTAGTCTTTCATGTAATTAATATTGCCATGCCCATCTCCTCCTTTCCATACCATTAACAAGCTGCTATGCATAATACTTAGTTTGTACCGTAGAATCACAAACATAGATTCAGCCTCACCATTAGCTTCCTTCTTTTCCACTTTTTATCTGAATTTTTGTTTATTATTCCTATCTTTTTCAATAACAATAGAATATTCTCTCCACATTCATTCCTTGCCTTCAAATCCGCTATAATATTTTTCAATATGGGCATTGAATCTCCTTTATATAATTTGTTGTTTATTAGGGTTCCTTGATTCAAGCCATATGCATGCTTCCACAATACTCTTTTTAGAAGTTGTATCCTAGGCAAACCTTTCTTGTGATTGCACCAGGATAGTGTTAATGTATTTTATTTGGCTGACAAATGATGTGATATCCCATCACTCATCTTTTAAAACCTCGCCATAGAGACCTTGGTGCAATTGTACTGCCATATCCACCAACCCTTATCACGTACAGTTCCATTTATAGAGAGCTGACAAGCCACATCCACCAATCTGTATCATGTATAGTTCCAGCTATACAGCTCTGACAAAGTTCAATACTGGCAAATAATGTAATCTTACTCCTTCCCTTAGGCTTGAGAGTGACAGGAAAAGTTAAGAAACTAAGTGTAGAAGATGCAAAGTTATATAACATTAGTTAAATCTTAATACAAAAAGTTCCAAGAGAAATCGAACATTTATTCTTTTTGGTTTTAGGAAAGTATTAAACCGCTATATTTTGATCCAAATTTAAGTAAACCCCAAATTCAGAAGCCATTCACACAGTTGCCCTATATTTCTGCAAGATTTCGGGTGGGTGGGTGGGTGTGTGTTTGGGGGGGGGGGAGGGGGAGGGGGGTTAATTATGGTTAACATAAGTAGCAAAATTACTGTTTTAAACTCATTCTAATGAAATCAAAATCAATGGGCTATTAGTAGCGGTTTGAATTTTACCATTTATCCATAAGCATACCTAATTTAGTAAATAATTTAAGCCCCACCTTTTAAAAACTTTAGTCACGGGCTACACCCGTAGAATATGCATTACCAATCGCTCATTTAATTTCTTCTATAATGGGAAAAGTGGCAGGTTTAAGAGCTAAAGACGAAGGACTAGAGTGGGTTGCTTGTGCCCTCACTTTCGGTTGGATTTTGAATGTAAATGGCCATAATGACGGCACCAATCCAGTGGAGCTCCGTTCCATAGAAATGAAGGCGATGATAGGTGGAAGTTCCATTCAGGATTCCATTCGAGCTGTCCGAATTCAGACCGAACTCGGTCACCCTGACCCAGTATTCCATTGGATTAGGTCTCTCTGTAGAATTAGCTCCAATATTCGATTTTTTGAACGTTAGGGCCCGAGTTCGGTCTCCAAAAACATATAAAGAGAGTCGAGTTTCACATTCTTTTCATCTCATCTCATCCCATCTCATTCTCTCCTCTATTCTAAGTGTTCTCCGAGCTTTACACTTTCAAATCAAAGCCTTTACGACTCCTAGCCAAGCCAGTGCCAGTTCCGGTTCGATTTAGAAGTTTGGTCGAGTTGTAAAGAAGACTTGAAAACCAATTTGGTTTCATCATGTTTCTAAAGTCGAAAAGTCCTTCAGATCAAAGGCTTGTGGATGTGAAGTAGAGCTCTTCAGATTAAAAGCACGTGTTGTAAGGAGTTGCAAGCACTTCGGATTCAAAGCTTGTGTTTCACTGCATAGTGGATTCAACATCGAGCATAGTACTCGAGACTGGACTAGTCCTGTCAGAGGGAAACCGGTATAAAATCCGGTGTTTGAGTTTTTTTTTTTTTTTTCCTGATCTCCTTACTCTACCCATTTCTTAAATACTGTCTACTTCATATTAGTTGCTTATTGCCATATAATTTTTTAAGTGGTAGTTATTATTCCGTTAGCTGGCAGGATCCAAAAGGATTTAAGCTCCTATACCTACACTTGGGAGGCTTGCTACCAAGGCAATCCAAGATCCCATGGTAGTTCCAAGTGGGATTAACCTGTAGTATTAAGAATAAAATATAAAGGTATGTTGCCACTGGGTCCTCCCACAATTGAGATGGTATTTGTGCCGTGATCAAATAGGTTTAAGTTCCTCTCCCAACATTAACTATGGTGACGGAAGCAACTCAATGAGCTGCGCAACCAATGCATTCCAACATCATGGCAGATTCACGTGGGGTTAACTTTGGATTAAGATGGAAGGAAAGACGACAATTCTTGGCACAATAGGAGATGTGAGGAAACGAAATCTACAAGGTAGCTTATTCCTAATTAGAATACAAGCTTCATGATTTTTTCCCCCATTACACAAGCATAGATAGAATGTGGAGAAATGGTGTGAAAGCAATGCCAGTGAGTATATGACAACATATGAACATATGAATACGTATAGTCAAGCACATACATGGACATGTCTACAGTTGGAAGATACTTCAATAACAGTTGGCTCATTTACTACACACAACAACTAGCACTAGCTTAAGTAACCATTCCGCATTCTTGCATCAAGGTTTACAACGAATTAACTGAAGCGGCAGGACTATATTCTATTCTAGGCCTGATTAGTATGTTATAATGAACATATACAAAGCTATTACAAAATTTCACCATCACCATCACCAGCTAACATAGAGATGTCAAACAGTTTGTCTACAAAAGAAAAAGAAAATAAAAATACCGTGCTAGGGCCTTCTTGAGATGTTATGGTTGTACTCTTATGCTGCTTGTTTATCGATTCAAGATGACCATTATGGCCAGATGTCTCATATTGTCCAGCCATGAAACTCTTCTCAGCCAGAAGTGCATTTTCTGAAGATACATATGGGCTTAGGTCCAACTCTTTGACTTTCTTCACTTTTTGTTCCAGCACCTGGTTTGTAATGACTGAAAGTTTTAGTGTGTGTGTGTGTGTGTGTGTGTGTGTGTGTGTGTGTGTGTGTGTGTGTGTGCGCTTCTCTTGACTGCATTTATTGGTATTAATTTAATCTACACCTTCCAAAGCTTAACTGTCCTGTCGTTTGTGGAAAGAATAAAAAGAGAATTGTTGGCAGCAGTGCACCATCTCAATTTGTTGATCTTCTCTTCAATCTCCAAACTTTTCAAGTAGTCAAACTGCAGAAGAAAATTGTCATTAGGATCTGCAGTGCATGTACCACTTACCACTACATGATCTATAATTCACCACACAAGATGCACACTCTTCTGTCTGCAACATGCATATTCATAAGAGAGCAGAAAAAGCATGTACAGGAGCACACCTCTGGCTCGTGACTTTGAAACTCAGTCTTATAGACATATCTTGGACGCGCTGAAGCAGGATAATCCATGTGTTCAAGCTCTTTCCTTGAGTGTACCTGATAAACCTTTCAAAACCAAGTAAATAACTCATAGAATTACTAATTAGTAGAAGACTACAATTTATAAACTCGGACATATTCAAGGCTAGTATAAAATCTTAGAGGTAAAGTGAATCTGCAGTTAAGTGTGTGTTTTCTCAATGTGAAAGAAGAAAGGAGTTCAACAATGAAACTTACATCTTTCCCATCTGACCTTTCAAAAAGAACGACCCGTCCACCATGGTCTCCAGTTGCAAGATACTCGCCTCTACTTTCAAACTCAACAGCAGATATGATATCAACTGCAGCAGTTCAACTAAGCAACATCAGCAACTTGCAAAATAGTGACCGTATTGGTATCTATTGTATGCATCTCCAAACAAAGAAAAACCGTAAACATAGCACAATAAAGTTTCAAAAAAAAAGTTTTTATGACTTGTTGTCAACGTGACATCCACCCTCTAGCTACGTGCCTCTAGTACCCCAGTTGAAAATATTCTCGAAAGCAAGGACACCCCAAAAATCACACAAGTGTCCATGTCGCCTCATGTCGGATACAAATACAACACAGACACTTCAAAATACACTAGGACATGCCAGAACCAATGTTGTGTTCGTCTCGCTATGTCCATGTCTCATTGCTTTCATGCCAGTGCACCACAGAAAGACAAAAGAATGATTCAACTCATGATTTTACAATGCAATGACAAAAGAATGATTCAACTCATGATTTTACAATGCAATGACAAAAGAATGATTCAACTCATGATTTTACAATGCAATTTAACCATAAGAAGATGCCAAACTATTCAAGGAAAATTATACACAGAACATAAACCCTTACTTAATAAAGTAACTTTCTTTCATCAGTTTCCGGTCCCGATTATAGCAGTAAATGTGATAGTTCAGACTAAACTAGCTTTCAAGAAAGTGCATCCTCTCGAGTCACCAACTAGCAACCAAAGTAAATGTCAATTCCTAGTCCCATTTACACATGAATGCATGTAGTAAAAACTATCAAAGCACCTCATTTCTTGCCACCAAAAGAAAAAAAATCAGTAACTTGAAACTTATACAACTTTCCAAGAGTAGATTCATAAACCTAAAAAGCAATCTAAAAAAACACTTTTTATATAGAAATCAACCTAAAGATCATAACTTTGCTCATCCAAACAATCAAACAAACAAGTACAACGAAGTAAACGTCAATTCCTAGTCCCATTATACATATGAATGCATGTGCTACACCTCTAACAAAGCAACCCCATTTCTTGCCAAAAACAAAAGTGGATCAATCAACATCTTCAAACTTCTACATCTTTCCAATAATAAATTCACTAAACCTAACGATTTTTCTATAGAAAGTAACCTAAAGTTCACTTCTTTATATAGAAACCAACCTAAAGGCTAAAGATCACAGCTTTCCTCATCGAAACGATCAAAAAAACACCAAATTTAAAGTAAAAAAATGAAACCCTACCGTCTTCGACTTCGTCGCTGGGAGCGCGCTCGCCGAACACCTGGGAGAACTTCCACTCCATCGCTGCCGCCATCGGTCGGCCCTCCGCCCTGTCGCTCGCCTGCAATTTCCTCTTTCTTCGAGGACGGGGAGGAAACTTTCCGGCTCCGGTCGCCAGGAATCCGGCCGGTCGGACCGATCCGACTGATTTCCCGACCGGTTCGGAAATGTTTGCTCCTCGGAGGGACCGGATTCACCTATGGGGGAGAAGAAAATGGGATGGGAAAATATGTTAGGCGGTCCCTTATCCTTTTTGTTTTAAGAAATGTGTTGTCTTTTTAGGAAAAATATTCAAAGGAACATTATTTCCAAAGCAAGCCTTTGTTTTGTTGTGATTCTTGTACTTTGGACTACAAGAATAAAACTTGTATTATAAGCGAATTTTTTCGTATATTTCAAAAACGTATAATATTTGTATATTTTTGACAGATTCAAATCAATACGTAAATTTTAAATATACAAAGTTTAAACGTGTTTCGTATAAATTATTAAAAAATTTGACACAAAAAACGTGTTGGGAGCCTGTTTAATTAACCAAATTTGACAACATAATTAAGAAAGTGACGTTTCTAACTTCAATATTTTTATTTTTCGAATATTTGACTGAATTTTTGAACATATTTTATTTGCACTGAGTCGATTTATACTCGTACTTTTGTCGTTCCGATTTTTTTCTGTTTGCCGAATTGCTAACAAGGGTCCAAAGTTTAATACACAAATAATTAATTTCTTTTGTAGGTAGAAATTTGTTAGTATGTCCTAATATATTTTCGAGTGTCACTGAAGTATCATTGCTTAAAAAAAATGTCACTGACGTGTCTAATACGTGTTCGACAAACCATGACAAGATGCAGCATGAATTTTTCAATGCATGTGCTTTGGAGGTGACAAACAAAAACACGTTAACTCAAAATTTAAGTAGTATTATACAAATTTTATAAGTAAATCAAAAACAAAAAGAAAAAAATCAATCAAAAATATGACTAGTGAGTATTTGCCTTGAGACAACCTACATATACTGGGCACGTTCAAATACGTTGCATGTACAAAAAAAAATTAAAGATAGTATTAATAAAGTATATAAAAATCTAAATTATATTAGAATATTTTAAATATATTTGAATATATTTGAATATGATTTATTATGATTATTTGTTAAATTCTGGATATATGTTTAATTAGAAAATATTATGTAGTTAGTTTAAACATAATTTTAATTTTAAATATATTCTAGTATCAGATGGTTTTTATTTTTTACGTGAGGAGAGAGAGTTTGGTTGTCCACACAAAAGATAAAAAAAGTAGTTAATTTTAATTTTTGTAAAACTAAAATGGTTGATGATATACACGGCTTAGACGACTCAATCTTGAACCGTTTTGAAGCCTCTTTATATTAGTAGAGATTTATCATATATTTACCAATTAGACTATCATCTGATTAATAAATTTGTAAAGTGAACTAACACTAAAAAATAAACAAATCTATACTACTATATATTATGAAAAGTTAGGCTTCGTCCTAGAATTTGTTTCCAAAATATCCTTATCTATATTTACTAATTAACATTATTCATTAAATTTAACATAACTATTTGGATAATTACGTATATATAAAAAATTAAGAAACTATTGTTTACCCTTTCCAATTAATATAAAATACTTACAACGCACGTACATTCATAATAGTACACATAGAAGGAAAACCGAAACTTAGGGGGAACGGACGACTACGATGGGTTCTTAGAACAATAATAATAATATTATGTTGTAATAGCTGTCTCGTGGCTGCTTCGTTGCTACATAACATGTATGGATCCTACATTCTTACGTAGTTGTCGAGCTCGCAGAACAGAGCATTTTAAGTTGCTCTCAATTGGATGTATTATATGCCAAGTATGCTAACAATGAAGGATAAAAATACTTTGTCTTGTTGGCAAATTCTAAAGGGTTGAGCATTTTAAGTTGCTTAGTAGCAACATTGTTACTCTTGTGAATTTTTTACAAGCTCCTCCCCACTCATCAAGTGTTCAACGATATAGCACTAAAAGGAAATAACAAACTAACCTCTTCAAATGACATAACAAGGCTAAAAGATTAACGTATGTAGCATAATGACTACATATTAACTGCAAAAAATGAGTACATATTACTGTAAGATCATGAGAAGCATGTACTCTACGAAGCCCTGCGCCGTTAAAAGTGTTACTCGGATTGATACATCACACCAACGAACAATGTAAGAATAGGAGATGATTAATGCTAACCAGCAAAAGTATCAAGTATGGCAGTCTATTTTCCCTATATTATTACAATGATTAGTAACAACCAAAACTGGGGAACACATACAACCATCATATCTGGATTTTCAGTGTAGCAGCTAAAGATATGGTGCTTTTTAAACTATTCTAACAATATAATTGAAAGGGGATGTGATGGGGACCAGATTTGCGCCAGGATGTTAATGGTGCACTGCATCTCTTCAGGTACTAACCACTGCGCCTAACAGTCTTCACCTCCCAACACTATCAACTCATTTTAGCGACGCCCAATAATTTGTACAGAAAAAAAACAACTCACCACTTGTAATTTATTGTGGAGATCAAGAAGACGATGCACTTATCCGAAATCCCAAGTACACTGAACTTGCATCACTTCCCTGCTCCAATTGCTGAGCTCTTCCTTCATCCTCACTGAAAGAAGAGTCATTTGTCCTCTGCCGTTTGGTGGATCTTGTCGACCAATTTCTACAAAGCTGGAAGGTGACTTTCGTCACAAAATTAGTGATCTTCCAAGAGAGAGAATACTGGAACCCCTTTACTGGAGAAGCTTGAACATTTGACACGGAGCTCTTTGCCCACCTCAAAATCCCTTCTGCCATTGACCTGAAAATAGAAACAGTTTTATTAGCTCCAGTTGGTGTCATACCAGCAGGCAGTAAAAAAAAACTATTGTCTTCCTAAACTAGTATCCCTTTTCCCATGGATAAATTGATTCAGCCAAAAATTTAAATTTACAATACATCATTCACTTAAAGAGCAAGCAAAATATATAGACCATGGAAGAGAGATGTTGCAAAAGAGCCACAAGTGAGATCAAGAGATTATAAGCTTGTAGGAGGAGATTATGTTAGTGAAGGACAGGAGAGCGGAAGAAAGTTTCGCCTGTGCAGTGAACTACTGTTGGTGAAAATCACCATGAAGGAGGGAAGGAGGGTGAGGATGAAGTAGAGATTATCCTGTAAGGCTCCTACATTGGAGCAACTATGAGAATGTACAGATGCAATTCCCATACATCTGAGCATTGTTGTCGGTATACCTCAAATTTGTACATTCCTCGCAACCCTCCACCCAACTCAAGTACCAGCCCATAGGCACGTATCTGGTGTACTTTTGCTGTAGCTCTGTCTCCAAGCTTCAATGAGCTAGCATGGACTTTCGTTGTGCCATCCATCTTAGACTCATTGGCTCCATTATCTTGCTTTGCCACCAATTTCAACAAAGCTTCAACTTCTTTACTTGGACTGGTATCCTTGGGTTCAGTATATTTCTTCTCTGGTGTCTGCTTCCGCAAGGTTGCAGTTTTTCTACTAGAGGAACCACTTTTAGAGCTTGGAAATCCACCAGCTTTATTCTTCGATAAGGATGATTGATAAGGTCTAGGAGAAGATTTTGTACTGTTTGCTGACTGCTGGGATCTCTGTCCTAAAGCAATATCCTCAGCATCACAATCTGCAGCGCTTCTGATAAGTATTGATGGTGTACAAGATATGGCAGGCTCTGCCTCGTCACCCCGAGTTTCGTTTATGCTGACTGATGAGTCATCAGCTCCCTCTGTAGAAACCAAATCATCGACAGCAGGTTTCGGGTGATCAACAGAATCTTGGCATTCTGAGTTCGTTCTTTGGGATTCACGCCGAGGGAGGGTAGCCTTCAAAGAGAGTTTAATGTTTCCCCTCACATCCTGCCCAATGCACATTAAAGACAGCTGTTGTCCCACAGATACAACATCTGAGACTTTAGATACCTGAAAATAATTAATGATTTAGGCCTATGCTGGCATGGCAAAATTTCAGCTAGATCCAACAGAAAACAGATAAATCTTCAAGGGCAATACTTGCTCATTTGACAGCTCAGATATGTGGAGAAGACCTTGCTGGCCGCCATTAAATTCCACAAAAGCACCATACTCCTTGATGGAGGAAATGACACCTTTGTAGATCCTGCCAACTTCCATTTCACGCCCGACAAGAAAATCAATCTGCAGCATCAGAATAACAATAATGTCCGTGTAACCAGAGCACATAAGGTGATAGTGTCGCGTGTATCCCAAATTTCTTCATTTAAACAATTTAACATTTGCAATTACATTTATAGCACTACACTCGATTCAAATACTCTAAACTTGATAATGTGAGTAAATAATCCAGAAGAAAGCTGACTGGATCCAATCAAGATTATTGACTAGAAACTAATGACAACCATACCTGTTCTTGAGCTTTCTCCATAACTGATTGACTTTTAGCAACTATAGTAACTGTTCCGTCACTAACAGCAATTCTGGCACCTAAGAGCAGAAATGTGATGTAGTATTACTATACATAAACTATAGAAATGATAAACATAATCACAAACACAATTTGGGTATATATCAGTTAGAAAGTAATTAAGGTTAACAGTTATTAAACTTGTAAAAAACTCGGGTTAAAAAATCAGATGCAATACCATGCAGGGAAACAACAAAAGCTTAACCACACGGCAAACACAAAGACAATTGTGCAGGTATACAACATTTACAGAAGTATGTCTGATGCCCTCCAATATTGAGATAACACTTACATATTTCTAAGCACTGACCTTAGGGAGGATGTAATTTGAGTACACAATCAAACACAAGATACTCCAGAGATGCTATGAAGCACGGGTACTCCATTTAGGAAGGTATAATCATAGCAGATACTGGTAGTCCTGGGTAGACACGTACCTGAAATTTTATTTTTCAATTTTGGGCACTTTGTGGGTACTTTCTAGTACATTGTCTTTTAAAATATAGCTTGCTTGCTTCTGTTTTATACGTCAAACTTTGCTTATTTTTAAACTTACACTACATGGTTTTCAACTAAAATTTAATTGATGACTATGTAAAATTCAATTGATGACTATGGTGAAGAAATTTAGCTTTTATATATATATATATATATATATATATATATATATATATGGGAGCGGATCAAAAGCCCCCCTTAGAAAACCGCCCTCACTCTAATTCGTAATATTAATGTTAATATTAATGTTAATGTTAATATTAATTTTAACATTAATTTTTTTTAATTTTTTTTTATATTATTGTTAATGTTAATGTTAATATTAATATTAATGTTAATGTTAATATTAATTTTAATGTTAAGTTTAATGTTAATTTTAGTATTTAATGTTAATATTAACATTAATATTAACATTAACATTAATATTAACATTAATATTAACATTAATATTAACATTAAATTACGGATTAGAGTGAGGGGGATTTTTAGGGGGTTTTCTAAGGGAGGCTTTTGATCCGCTTTCTATATATATATATATATATATATATATATATATATATATATATATATTGCCAATAACCTCAAGTGGCTAGTGTGGAGTCATGTGACCCGAGAGAGCGGTGTTCGAATCCTGGTGGGAGCGATCATGGATAATTACCTATTTTACCATGATCGCTCCCACCAGGATTCGAACACCGCCCTCTCGGATCACATGCCTCCACACTAGCCACTTGAGGTCATTGGCAATATATATATATATATATAAGATTTTGTGAAGGCCTCTAATCCTAACAAGTCTCCAGGTCCAGACGGATTTACCGCCAAAATCTTCGTTCTTCATTGGGAGGTCGTGAAGTACTCGTCCTCGAAGTCATCCGTGATTTCTTCCGTACTAGGAGGCTCCTAAAGCAGATGAACCACACCTTCATTACCCTCATCCCCAAAACGGGTGGAGCGGCCAATGTCAGATTTCAGACCCATATCCTGCTGCAATTTTATTTATAAAATCATTGCTCACTTGATGTGTAGGCGTATGCGAGATATTCTTCCGGAGCTCATATCCCCCCAACCAATCGGTGTTCATCCAAGGGAGGAGCATCTCAGAAAATTGTCTCCTAGCCCACGAGATGGTTAGAGGATTCAATAAAGTCGGGGGTAACAAATCATGCATCAAACTAGATTTGAAAAAGGCTTAAGACAAGGTTAAAAGAAATTTGCCTGACATGTGATGAAGGCTATGGGCTTCGACGAATGGTGGGTGAATAGAATATATGAGTGCATATCCACACCAACTTTCTCTATTCTAATCAAAGGGCACCGTGTGGCTTTATCCATAGTAATCGCGGCCTTCTTCAATAGAACTTGTACTCGAAAAGATGGATGGTCGCGTCATCTTCATATTGATGAAGGGACCCTACCCGTGAGATACTTGGGTACCCGGCTCAGGATATCCTATGCCAGACACACCGACTGTTCCAACCTCATTCAAAACATTCAGCATAGACTTGAAGGCCAGCAAGCTCAAATGGTTGTGTGGAGTTAGTTCGGGCAGCGATCAATGATGTGGTTTCATTTTGGCTTCAAGTTATTCTGATACCTAAGAAAACGATACATAAAATAGAGAAGCTATGTGCTAATTTCGTCTGGCATGGTGGTCTACAAACAATCGTGTGGCATGAATTGTGTCGTCCCACAGACGAGGGAGGAGTCGGGTTGCAGTCTCTCTCCACGTTTCGCAGTCTGGCAGCTCAAACTTGCATGGCGATTCGTTGAAGGTAATTATTTATGGGCCCAGTGGACTCACAATAGGTACTGCTGCAATACAAATTTATGGGTATCTCCCGTTGATAATATTTGTTCCATTACCTTCAAATCCATATTGAAGCAACGTTCCAGGCTCAAGATGTGTATCCGTCGAGTGATTACTAATGGCGAATTGACCGACTTATGGGTCGACCCTTGGCTAGCGCACAAGAGTCCCATAGATACTGTCGGATGGGAAGTTTACTCTACTGCACCCCATAATGCTAAAGTTAGCTCTATCATTAATAACGGCAAGTGGAACGTGCAGTCCAGTATGTTGGGAAGGAGATTAAAGAAGGATGTTTCTTATATCCCCATTGTTAAAGAGTTAGCCAATGACTATTGGATGTGGTAAGGCAGCACAGGATGTGGTTTCAAATTCAGCAAACTTTATGAAATAATCAGAGATAAACACCCCAAATCTTAATGGAATCATTTCATATGGCTGAACAGCTAAGTACCCAAATTCAAGTACTGGCATGTACAAGACCATTCTGGGTAGACACCCAACCCTGGATAGACTTAGAAGGTTTGGAGTTCAAGGTATCGGGCAGAGATGTCTCCTCTGTGATAGTCGGGACGAATCCATCGATCACCTTTTTTTTTTTCCTATTTAGCTTCAGCTCTCAGATTTGGTGTAAACAAAAATCTCACCTGGGAATTAAACACATCGGAGATCAAAGGCTGATTCAGATTCTTCGTGAGGTTAACGGTCAACGGCATAGGGGAACTCAATGGTTCAAGGCTGCTTGGATTCGACTTATGAGTGCTATATGGCATATATGGTGCGAAAGAAATAAGAGTGTGTTCGAAGATACTAAAGAAACGGTAGTCGGGATTGTCATAAACATAGAAGAAGGCATTAGACACTTACTTCCCACATAGCCTGGGGTGTGTCTGCATGTTATGTGGCGGGTTTCTATGTGCTTATGATTCTTTGTATGTAATAGTCTAGCTTTCATGTTTATATAAAGAATTTACCTTTTCATAAAAAACATATATATATATATATATATATATATATATATATATATATATGGGAGCGGATCAAAAGCCCCCCTTAGAAAGCCCCCCCAAAAACCCCCCTCACTCTAATTCGTAATATTAATGTTAATATTAATGTTAATATTAATATTAATGTTAATAGTAATGTTAATGTTAATATTAATTTTTTTTATATTAATGTTAATGTTAATGTTAATATTAATGTTAATGTTAATATTAATGTTAATATTAATTTTAATGGTAAGTTTAATGTTAATTTTAGTATTTAATGTTAATATTAACATTAATATTAACATTAACATTAATATTAACATTAATATTAACATTAAATTACGGATTAGAGTGAGGGGGGTTTTTGGGGGGCTTTCTAAGGGGGACTTTTGATCCGCTTCCTATATATATATATATATATATATAATCTCTCGATGCCTGGCGACTCGAGCGATCGGGTGTCCGCACCTAGAGGTCATCCCGCGTGGGGCCCTGGCGCCGTCGGCAGTGGGGCGGCCAGGGTCGGGCCGGCAGGGGGAGGGCTGGCGGAGACAGGCGCGCGCGTCGGAGGGCTTGGCGGCGGGTCTAGCGGTGGCGGTGCGGCGGATGGGGCGTCTAGGGTTTCGCGGGAAGCCGCGGTCGGGGGAGGTGGTGCTGGCAGCCAGGCCAGGAGCGGCGGCAAGACCCCGGGCGGCGCCGGCAAGCTGGCTGGTGGTGGTGGCGGCGGCAATGGTGGCACGGGTGACGGGTCACGGGCCCCGGACGGGTCGACGACGACGACGGCAACTATCGGGATGGTTCGTGGGGTCCCGAACCTGACGGGAACTCCGACTTTCTAACCTGGATTCGGATCTAGATCTCAGGGAGGACAGATGGAGGGAGATGGCTGGACGACGGTTACGAGACGTCGGGGATCCAAGTCTGGGGGCAAGGAGGGTAGTGTGCAGTCTATCCTAAAGACACGCTACTCCTCTGATAGGAGATCGGACAAGGGGGCAGGGTTGCAGAGAACGTCATATGGTCCTCCTCAAGCGGAGAACGGTTCTGCTGGGAGATCGGTGGGCTGGCGCCCCAAGGCATCCACGGCGGAAAAAGGGAAGGACAAAGTGGTGGACCTGGGAGGACAGACTCTAGGATCATCTCCCCCTGGAGTTGCCCAGGGAGCAGCTACCCAGCCAGCGGGACGATCCTGGGCGGATGTATGTAAACCAGTAGGATCGAAAAGTCTCACATCTATGGAGTATGTACCGCCGAAGAAGGTAGGGAGCAGTTTCTGGGCCTCGTTCCCGGCAGAGAAGATTGAGAAGGTGTCTGCCTTCTGGGAAAACACGCTGGTCATGTACGTCTTGAAAAACAAGCCATTCTACGAGCAGATCCGGGGGTATGCGGCGCGTGTCTGGCAGCCAAAAGGAAGTATGGAATTCTTTGCTAGGGAAAATGGTTTCTATTATGTGAAGTTTGGTCTAGCAGAAGATGTCACCAGGATCCTGCAAGGCGGACCGTGAACGTTCGATGGTAGGTTGATCATTCTGAAGGAGTGGTCCCCCGACTTGCAATGTGAGAAGGAAGTCCTAAACGTCATCCCGGTTTAGATCCGCTTTCCGGAATTTTCTGTACGGTTTTGGAGTACCCCATTGCTGATGCGACTTGCCAGCTTGGTGGGTACCCCGATCAAGGCTGATGATGCTACAGCCTTTCGGTCGAGATTGATGTATGTCCGGATATTCGTTGAGATCCGAGCTGGAGGGGAGTTACCGAGTATATTGGAGTATGAAGTGCCTTCTGGAGAGGTCCTAACCCAAAAGGTGGAGTATGAATGGGTTCCCCCAACCTGTTCACAATTTGCTTGTTTTGGGCATCTGGACAGTCAATGTCCGTCTGGAGGTTCACAGCCGGTGCCGAATCCACCCCCTATTGAGGTGCCTGGCCCATCTCGGACGATGGAGTCTCATCCCAGGGACGACAGAGCGGAGGATTTCATGCAGGAGGGTGACCGACCGATGGAGGTGGCTGGGGGACAGTGCCTCACTATTCCACCCCATCCGGCTCCCCCTAGTGGGACTATGATCACCTTCTCAGTGCAGAGGAGTATGGTTACAAGAAGTATGGTGGCCTCGGGGAGAGGAGCGGGACAATGACGAATATTCTGAGGAGAGTCTATAGCAGGGAGAGACGAGCTGGTCCACTGCGCGATGGCCCCCCAATTGTGGGAGGACATTCCCCAGATAGGGATGAGGCGCTCTGTGTGGACAAACCGGCCTGGGCGCTGGTGCTCTCCCAGGCATCGACCCAGCAGGCCCCTACTGCTGGGATGGAGGAGGATATGACAGCGACGGATGTGGTACCATCCCCAGGTACCAGTCCAGGAGACATCCAGGGGAATCTATCTCTAAATAATTAATGACGGTAATCGTCTGGAACGTGAGGGGGGCGTGTTCGTTAGAGAGGTGGAGGGAGATCTGTGGGGTATTACACAGAGAGAAGTGTGACATCTCCGTCCTGCTGGAGACTAAAATTAAAGGGGAGAAGACTCTTGCTCGGCGAACCCCATCTCATTGGGCCCAACTGCACAACTTGGCACTTTGCGACATGGCAAGGATCTGGGTCAGATGAAATTCTAAGAGCTGGGATGGTGACTTGATCTTGATGACGGAGCAGCTGATGGCCATCTCTTTTACAAACAAGAGTGGCTTTCGGTTCTTACTGAGAGCGGTGTACGGCCACAACGACATGCGGCGGCGGAAAACCCTGTGGAACGACATATCCATGGTTCCTTCCGCTGCTGGTTCCTCGCACCTGTCGCTTCTCCTGATGGGTGACTTCAATGCCCTTCTGCACAGAGGGGAGAAGGTGGGAGGCAGACCGGTACCTGATCCGGTCTTGTATGACTTCCAGAGATGCCTGCTCCAGGCGGGACTTCAGGGGCTGTCACGCTCGGAATTTATCTGGACCTGACATAACAAAGCAGTCCGTAACAAGATTGCTTGCCAGTTGGATAGAGCCCTGGACAACGGGGAGTGGTTTCGGCGCTTCCCAACTCTTCGGTTGAGGGTCTGGCCGCTGGGACGAGTGACCATTCCCCCATCAGGATTGGCTTCACAAACCGGCCCGCTGTGAGGTCGCGTCCCTTCCGGTACAACAGCAGCCGGTATCTCTCAGAGGGCTAATTGGAAGCTGTTACGGAGGGCATTACTAGCCGCCAGGAGGGTACTGCTCAATTTCGTATGGTGCACCGGCTCAAGTTTACAAAGAGAGCCTTACGAAGCTGGGTGCAGGATTTGCCCAAGACGACGCTAGAAGACAAGGAGACAGAACTCCGGTCCATCCAGCAGGACATGCAATCTGACATGATGAACGGAGACCTGGCGGCGAGAGAGAAGGAGCTGTAGGGAAAGTCAACATCCTGCGTCTACAGAAGGAGATTAGTGCGGCACAGCGCGCTAAATGTTCCTGGCTTAAGGATGGTGACCGATGCACCAAGTTCTTTTATGACGTTATTCGGACCAGACAACATCGGAACAACATTTTTCAGCTACTTGACGCAGAGGGTACTCTGGTGAGGGAGCCGACAAAGATCCAAGGGGAGGCTGTCAGGTACTACTCTGACTTGTATTCTCAGACTGACTATATGTCTACGTTCCCGGATGTAGTTACGAAGAAGTTGGTGACTCCCTATGGGAATAGCCTGCTACTTGCACATGTTACCAAGGAGGAGGTGGAGACTATTATATCGTTGGCGGATCCCAACAAAGCTCCATGGCCGGATGGTTTCAGCAGTGGGTTTTACAAACGTCACTGGGATATTCTAAAGTTCCTGGTCCTTGAGGCAGTACAGGAGTTCTTCACCAAAGGAAAGCTGCTTAAGGAGCTGAACCACACCTTCTTGACACTTGTGCCAAAGAAGGAGGGAGCGACATCGCTGGCGGATTTCAGACCTATTGCGTGCTGTAATTATCTCTACAAGATAATTACGCACCTCATGTGCCGACGGATGGAGGGGATCATGCAGGACTTAGTCTCTCCTACTCATGAGGCTTTCATTAAGGGGAGGTCGATTGCGGAGCACAGCCTACTTGCGCAGGAGATGGTGCGGGGCTTCAACAAACATGGAGGGGAGAAGGCGTGTGTGAAGCTGGATTTGAGGAAGGCCTATGACATGGTCAACAGAGATTTCCTGTGCCACCTGCTGACTGCCATGGGGTTCGATGATCGCTGGGTAGCCAGGATTCGGGAATGCATCACGACTCCCACCTTCTCTGTCCTCATTCAGGGCACCCCGTATGGGTTCTTCCATAGCAACCGTGGACTTCGGCAAGGCGATCCTCTGTCACCTTACCTATTCACGCTGGTCATGGAATACTTCACTTGCTTGATGGACATGGCGGTACATCGAGGGAGGCTAGTCCTGCTGTTCAGGAGAGTCGAGCCTCCGATCACCCACCTTATTTATGCTGACGACCTCCTGGTTTTCATTCAGTCGTCTATGGAGGGCTTGCACACGATCTCGGAGATTATGGGTGAGCTGGAATCCCTATCTGGACTACAAATGAACAGAGAAAAGAGCAGGGTTTACTTCAGTTCCCTTTGTCCCCAGAAGGAGGAGCGAGCTAATGCCTTGGGAGTTAAGAGGAGTAACTTTCCGGTGAAATATCTAGGGGTATCTCTGACTGTCAATTATGCTCGGGACCAGGACTGTCATAGTCTGGTGAAGTACGTCCAGCGGAGGGTCGAAGGTTGGCAAGCCGCTGGTCTTTCATTTGGGGGGCGCATTGAGTTGGTTAGATCGATGATATCGGCTTTGGCTTAGTTCTGACTGCAGTCTATTCTGATTCCTGTTGCCACCATTAAAAAATTAGAGCGGATTTGTGCCGACTTCATATGGAGGGGAGGTATGCATGCAATCTCCTGGGAGCAGCTTTGTCGGTCCAGGAAGGAGGTGTGGTACTTCGACCTTTGTTGGAGATCAGGGAGGCCTCTACGCTGAAGCTGGCGTGGAGATTCATCAATAGGGGGTCACTCTGGACAGTCTGGATGCACAGCAGATATGTGAAGCGGGACAACTTCTGGACATGTGCGTCTGACAACAACTATTCTGTCACCTTCAAGAGCATCTTGAGGCATAGGGGGGTCCTTCAGTCTGCCATCTGGAGGATCATGAAGGATGGAACTAGAACGGACCTCTGGCGGAATCTGTGGATAGATCGACAATCTCTGTTAGAGATCAGGGGAGTCACGACGCACCAGGAGGTTGGGAGGGGACTGACTTGCCAACGTATTATCCGGAATGGATGTTGGAGTCCTGAGTCCTATCGTCATACCTCGCTTGGAGATGTTATCAGCACAGTCGCTATTAACCCAGCATTGCCTGCTGATTGTTGGATCTGGGATCCGCCGGGAGATACTACGGGTTCTGGGAAGTTCAGGTTCCACAGCTGCTATAATATGATTCGTCGTACATTCCCTCCTAGCACTGACTATAATTTCATATGGTGCAAGGGCCTAGCCAGGAAGATGCAGCTCTGTGTTTACCGTCTCCTACTGGACCGCCTGCTGACGAGGGATCGCCTTATCTCCTTTGGGATTCAGGTTCCTGACCCAAAGTATGTGTTATGTGACTTGGAGAATGAATCGTTAGGACACTTATTCTTTGAGTGTGAGGTATCCTGACATATCTGGACTGAGCAGTACAGGGAGCTGGGTGGATGTCACTCTGGCAGGGGGATCGGTGATATTATCAATGTGCTGCGGGATAGTAGATGGAGAGGGCAGGGCTGGTTCAAGACCGCAAGAGTCCGGCTGGCTGCTACTGTCTGGCATGTATGGAGGGAACGAAACCGCCGAATCTTCGAGGGGCTTATCACCCCTCCTGTTGGCATCCTCCATAACATTGAGTTTGATGTAAAATCGATGGATATCTGATGAGTGCGTCTCTCCACTCTGAGCGTATGATTGTATGATTACATATTGATTTGGAATAAAATTTACCTTTTTCCAAATATATATATATATATATATATATATATATATATATATATATATATACTAGTCATAACCCGTGTCCATAGTACATGGTTCATTTAAGGTATTCCCCCTCAAAATCTTAGACCCCAAATTTTAAACGAACAATAATAATTATGAGGCCCCCATCAAAATATTAAATCCCAACCACTGCTGGATGTGAATTTTCTTTGGATTTCCCATAAAACCTCACTCTCAATAATGCTCATCCACAACCATTATGAGTGCAAACCCCACTCTTTGGATTCCCCATAAAACCCCACTCTCAATAATGCTCATTCCCCATAAAACCCCACTCTCAATAATGCTCATCCACAACCATTATGAGTGCAAACCCCACTCTTTGGATTCCCCATAAAACCCCACCACCGTTGATTCACCAAGATTAAATCCCAACCACTCTTTATCTTGGCACAGTCAGCCCTAGGATTCAAAAACCTTTGTGTTTTGTATAAGAGATATATATATATATATATATATATATATATATATATATATATAAGGGTTAATCTTATATCATCTGTAAATCAGATACATCTCATACAATTCAGCCCCATTTGGCCTTCTCATAGCTGATACATCAAATTCAATATTATGTAAGATCACTATAGGCTACAGGGGTGGTAGTAAGTCCCTTGAATATCCGCATGTTTCGCTCTCTCCACACGTGTCACATAAGTCCCTTGAATATCCGCCTGTTTCGCTCTCTCCACACGTGTCACACCGACACTGCAAGTCTGAGACGTGCCCATAAACCCCAACCCACCTTGGTTTTTTTCTTTCCCTAATCCAAGCAATAATGTCTCCAACATCTCTCGTACCGATATATCCTCACAATCCTCTACTACTCTACGACTGCCATACGAACCAGAGGATGTCGTACATTTGAGGAATAAATGGCGCTATAAATCATTTTGTTGGTTGCATAAGAGACATCTTTGGGAAGTGATCTGAACTCCAAATCGAGCAAACCTATCCCATGGTCCGAAGTAGTCCCAACAACAATCTATACATGCAAAGTTGCAACTTGCGGGCCAATCCGCTAAACCATATGAAATCAAAATCCTCCAATTTAGTACGAGACATTTGCAAAAAACTATAGCATGATTTAAAGTCAAACTCTCCAGATCCAGTGCCAACTGCAGGCGGCTGCCAAACCCATTTGTCCAATGTGCATTGGGATCCACGGGAACCGTTCGTATAATCTCAGCATACCTGGTCGTGAACATGTAAACTTCTGGCTGCCACTCTTCATGTCACAAGATGCTTATCTACTCGTAACCGCCTTCCCGCCTCCCGTAGCATGTGATTCCCAACTCTCTCTAGTGGTTAATCCATGGATCAAGCCACAAGTCTGTACTCCTCCCGTCTCGGATGATGCGGTGCATGGCATTCTTAATGGAAGCCCGCTGGTGCAGTAGACACTTGAAAGTAACTGAGGCATTGTTATTGTACCATAAGGTCTAGAAGTTGCCCTCCTTTCGATACCTACTGCTCAACCATTGGATGAGCCCACAGGGAGCCACTTGCACAAACTTCCATGCCAGTTTCATCACTACTATCTTCCGTAGCAACTGCAAGGATCTCAAACCAACCCCCTCCTCCCTTGGCCAACATAGCTGATCCCAGACGATGGCATGCATCCCCCCGCGCCAAATAAAATTAGCACAAGTGCGCTCAATTTTTCGGATTGTAGCAGTTTGTAGCATAATGGACTGCAGCCATAACAGGCAAAGGCGGAGATGATTGATCGCACCAGCTCAATCCAACCTCCAAAGGAAAGACTCTGGGTGTTGTGTAAACTCCACCAAGCTATGGCAATCAATATCCCTTGCATAGTTGATAGATAAAGGGACTCCCAGATATTTAACAGGCAACTCCAATTTCTCAATTCCCGACAACGCCGTCCGATCCTCCTTGTGAGTGCAATCAGAGCTAAAATACACTCTACTCGTCCCTGTTAAGATGAAGCCCAGACAACTTTCCAAACTCTTCCACTATCTCCGAGATAGCAGTAAGGCCATCTGTAGTACGACGCAGGAAAACCATTAAGTCATCCGCATAGATAAGATGTAAAATATGCAGGATAACCTTGTACAGAGGCATGATCCGTCTCTGGTGAACTGCCAAATCCATCATATAGGTGAAGAACTACATCACCAATGTGAAAAGATACGGGGAAAGCGTCTCCCTGGCGGAGCCCCTATTGCTTCGAATAGCCATGCAGATGACCTCGTAAAGAAACCTAGAACGTCGGCGTAGTAATGCACTCGCGAACCATGTCAACCCACATCCAGTCAAAACCTATGGCAAGCATCAGTTGGCAAACGAATTCACGATTTACCATATCGTACGCCTTCCGCAGATCCAGCTTGATACAAGCCTTCATGCCTCCAGGCTTATTGAACTCCCGCACCATCTCATGCGCAAGCGCAATTGATCTGCCCCTGATAAACGCTGCCTGATTCGACGACATCAAACCCAACATGATCTTCTCCATCCTCCGACACATAAGGTGTGTAATTATTTTATACAAATAATTACAGCAAGCGAAAGACCTAAAGTTAGCCAAGGAGGATGCCCCTTCTATCTTTGGCACCAAGGTGAGGAAGGTTTGGTTGAGCACCTTCAACAGTTTGCATATATATATATAGAGAGAGAGAGAGAGAGAGGGAGAGAGAGAGAGAGATCCTTTATCCAATTTCTTTTGGTCGAATGTTTTAATCTTTTCTTGCATTCGGACTTTGTTAAGGGCAATGTCATTTGTAACACTAGCAAAAAACATATCGTACTTTAAACCTTCAATCAATGAATAATTATCAAAACCGGATCATATATCAACCCAATCAAGGTTCCAAGTCATCGGGTCAATGGTCAAACTAACTAGTGGGTCGATGGTCAGACTGGCTATAGAGTATAGAAGTAAATTATACAACAACAACAACAAAGCATTGAATCATCTTCTTCCAATTTGTTCTGTTAAGGGCCATGTCCTATGTAACACTTACAGAAACCATATCCTTCTTTAACACTTTCAACTATGTTCGTCTAGGCCTACCTTTAGTCCTAGCGGCTCCATAACTACTATACTATCTCTCCTCCTTATAGGAGCATCTATTGGTCTGTGTTGTGCATGTCCAAATCATTTAAGATTAACCTTTCACATATCATCCTCATTAGGAGCCACCTCTAACTTCCTACGGAACACTCTTTTATTATTTTATATTTTAATGTATTTCCACTCATCCATCTTAGACTTCTCATTTCGGCTACGCTAACTTTCTGGGCATTTTGTTTCTTAATTCCCAGCACTGTTATCCATAAAATACAGTTGGTCTTATAGCAGTATTGTAAAATATTCCTTTAAACTTTAGAGGTATCTTGCAGTCACAAATACTAAGAACATTCTTCTATTTCAACCATTGTTTTAATTATATGCATGGCATCTTTCTCAATCTCTCCATCATTATGGATGAACGATTGATCATAAATATTGAAAACTATCACTATTAGGTATCTCTTGTTCATCTATCTGAACTCCCCCCTCATTTCCCTTTGACTTCTAGTTAATATTGAATTTCATATACTTTTTCGTTCTACTAATTTTAAATCCCTTATATTCTTTCTCTTCACTTCTATCTTAACATCTAAACCTTCTCTATTTTCATGTATATATATAAACCGATAAAATAATTCAAAACGAGGCAATAAGACAAAAGCATAGGCAACAATGCCCCATTCTCACAGTACATTATGATGGTTGGCTGGCTCGAGGAAGCCTATTGGATTTGGGATTATGCGGAAGGATTGATCGGAAGGTTACGCAATCGTGGCTGGAATCATCTTGATAATGTGAGTAGGATAAGTCCTTCGAAGATCCTTTAGCTTCACGCTTAATAAAAAGGATTATGTTTTATGCTTGCATGTTGATTTGCTAAAAGATAAATAATCACATGATCAGTAAACTGTTGTGAATCAATTTATGAATGGTGTATTGTTGTAACTATATCGGACAGGTGAAACAAAGTCCTAAATACTTTGGGAGTGAGTATATCGAGCCACGGCTCGAAGAATGTATGGTGACACATAACAAGACCCAAGAATTGGACAGTGAGTATGTCGAGTTACGACTAGGATGTATGGTATCAAAGACGTGGGAAGAATGAGTAATCATATTCTATTAACCGGTATTGTTGTAGAATGTTGATTACACTTAGACCCTGGATTGGACAGTTGGTAATATGAGCTACGGATCAAGCCAAATATGGCAAGACAAATGAGAACTGTGGCGTATTTCCTTTAATTTCTATTATCATGCATTATATGTTTTTTTATAGCTAAGTTGCATATACTTGCTTGGTCATGGACAACTTGTGCACAAGGTTTAGTTCTTCGAACGGTACTCCGGAGCCACAAACCAAATTCGGCCTAGGTAGGAACAAAGGGATGGTGCCAACGTACTGGCATCGAAATTATAGAACTTCAGTAGGACTTGCTACCTTGCAATGAAAGGGGCGCCAAAACTCCATAGTGCTAAAGTAGTAACACGGTGATCAGAAATCTCCCATGGGTTCTCACCTCATCTGGAGTTAGTCGTTTACCATATAGTCCAACATGGTTTGTAGGCAGTGACCTTCATATAGACAGATTGCATGCTAATAACGTCTTATGCAGGCAGAGTACGTAATTACTCAATTACATAGAAGGATAATCGGTCAATGGTAAGAATAACCGAAATGGTGACAACCATGATATTGTTTTCTAACAATGACTTATGTAGGCAGAGTAAGTATTACTCGATCACAGGGAAGGCTAAATGACCATGGATAAGAATCACAAAAGGATGATAACATATGTGATTTACATTCTGCGGGTTACGAGAAATGCATGCTTAACATTCTTGTCGGATATGAATTGTTAATTGATCCTAAGACAACAAGAAAGACCACTTTTAATAATGTTCCTATTACATGATTACTTAGTGTTATCTTCTTAGATGAGTTGGACAAGCATCACTCACCAGTACACGGCAATGTACTTACCTACGTTTGTGGGCATCTACAAGTATTCGTGTGTGGAGAATCGCATGATCAGTATAGTTGCACCGATGAATCAGATAGGTGTGCAGAAGCTCTTCTAACAAGATGATATCTTCTGTTATAAAGGGCATAATGTATGAAACATTGTAATTCAGTTGTACCAGTGAGTTGTAAGCCAAGTCGACATATCCAGTCGTAAGCCAAGTTGGCATAACCAGTCGTAAGCCAAGAATGCAAATATTTTAGTTGGCCAATAAGAGCCTCTTTGTAATCTGTTGTAAGCTTTGTATTTCGTTGCGAATCATGTACTCTATTGCAAATATTAATAAAGAGATCACATTTCTATATATCTTATTATGACTTCTAGTTATCTGTTTAGTTCCGCTGCAATGTCGCTGTTTTCTGAGAAATATCAGTGTGATGGTTTTGCCTTGTATAAGTGCAATCGAGACTTCTACGGCATCACACCCAGTGGCTAGTTTTCGATTCGAATGAGTAAATGGATTGAGCCGATGTGAAAGCATCATAGTTGCTTCTAACGGATGTTAGGAATGGAATGTTGCGATTAAGATTGATGCCTAGGACGGTGCTTTACTTGGGTAGTCCCTGATGCTTGTATTGGCAGTATAGTGAAGGCATCATAGTTGCTCCTAAGGGATGTTAGGAATGGAATGTTGCGATTAAGATTGATGTCTATAACGGTACTTTACTTGGGTAGTCCCTAATGTTTGAGTTGGCAATATAGAGAAGGAATATCATGTCATTTCGAGGTAGACTAAACTGAGATATGGCTATATGAGTTGTCCAAGAGAAATGGCTAGTATTCGGGAATGAAGTTGCACTTGTAGCTTTTTTCGATTTCTCTATCACTGGACTTGGCTGAAATACATATATTTCGGGGACGTCTAAAATATGTGTACGATCCAAACTAAATGATATGCGGAATTCAAATGGAGCTGCAAGGAGGATTATCATGTGTTAAGGAAGTTGCATGAGTGTTGGATAAATAAAAGAGATGGTAAATTATTTTGAATAAATCGGGATATGTTAGTGAGATATTAAATGGTGCAATTAGTATCATTGGGATGTTGAATCCGAATTAGAAATTAGAAGTATATGAATTAAGTTGAAAAATTGGGATGAATTTAGTTAGTTTCGAGGACAAATTTTTTTCTAAGTGGTATATTATGTAATGCTCCGCTATGTACGGTGCATTATGATGGTTGGCTGGCGAGGAAGCCTTATTGGATTTGGGATTATGCGGCAGGCTTGTTCAGAAAGCGAATCATCTTGATAATGTGAGTCCTTAGAAGATCCTTTAGCTTCACGCTTAATAAAAATGATTATGTTCTATGCTTGCATGTTGAGTTGCTAAATGATACCTAGCATGAAACCCAGAAAGATAATGAAAGATAAATAATCATATTATCAGTAAACTGTTGGGAATCAATTTATGAATTGTATATTGTTGTAACAATATTGGACAGATGAAACAAAGTCCCAAATACTTGGACAGTGAATATACAGAGCTACGACTCGAAGAATATATTTGTGCACAGATAACAAGACCCAAGAATTGTGCAGTGAGTATGTCGAGTTACGACTCAAAATGATGTATGGTATCAAAAAGGTAGGAAGAATGACTAATCATATTTTATTAAAAGAAATTTTGAGTGGCATCCCACTTTTTTTTACCATATTTACGGTGCACCCCACACAATTACAATAATGTAACATACCCCCCACTTTTGACGGAAACCGTCTCCAACTCACGGTCAACACCTTTGACTAATTTTTTTTGACCAAAATACCCCCGTCTTCTTCCCCGTGTCTCCCCATTTCTCGTGGCTGCCCCCCTCCCCGCCGCCGGCGTGCCTCCGCTCCCCCCTCCTCTCTCCGCACCCCCCCTCCTCTCTCCTCCCCATCACCACCATCACCAGCACCATCACCACCATAATCACCACCTTCCACGACGCCCTCGACAGGTTCGCCCACATGCTGGCCTCTGTCTTCGAATCCGACGAGGTCACCGTGGTTGCCGCCCTCTGCGCCTGCTCCCACCTCGGCGCCCTCACCCAGGGGGTCTGGATCCACAGCTACATCCGCAGGGCCGGCCTGCGGGTCAACGTCTTCGTCGGCACCGTCCTCACCGACATGTACATGAAGTGCGGGGCGGTGGACGAGGCCGCGAGGGCCTTCCGGGGCATGCGGCTCAGGAACGCCTTCTCGTGGTACGCCCTGATATCCGGGCTCACGACGAACGGGAGGGGGCGAGCGGCGCTGGAGGCCTTCGGCGCGATGGTCGGAGAGGGAGGGGTCAAGCCGGACTCCGTGACCTTCCTTGCCCTCCTGTGCGCCTGTTGCCACCAGGGGTTCGTAGACGAGGGCCGGAGGCTCTTTGCCGCGATGGAGGGGGAGTTCGAGGTCGGGCGGAGGATGGAGCACTACGGGTGCATGGTGGACCTTCTGGGCCGAGCGGGGCTACTGGAGGAGGCTCACGGGCTCGTCAGGGTGATGCCCGTGGAGCCGGATGCGGCCGTTTGGAGGGCGTTGCTCGCTGCCTGTAGAACCTATGGGAATGCCCGGATGGATGGTGGTGATGGTGCTGGTGATGGTGGTGGTGATGGGGAGGAGAAAGGAGGGGGGTGCGGAGAGAGGAGGGGGGGAGCGGAGGCACGCCGGCGGCGGGGAGAGGAGCAGCCACGAAAAATGGGAAGACACGGAGAAGAAGACGAGAGTATTTTGGTCAAAAAAATTGGTCAAAGGGGTTGACCGTGAGTTGGGAACGATTTCCGTCAAAAGTGGGAGGTATCTTACATTATTGTAATTGTGTGGGATGCACCGTAAATATGGTAAAAAAAAGTGGGGTGCCACTCAAAATTTCTCTTTTATTAATCGGTGCAGTTGTAGAATGTTGATTACACTTAGACCCTGAACTGGTCAGTTGGCATTACGAGCTAGGGCTCAAGGCAAATGTGGTAAGACAAATGAGAAATGTGGCATATTTTCTTTAGTTCATTATATGTTTTCTTTATAGCTAAGTTGCACATACTTGCATAGTCATGGACAACTTGTGCGCAAGGTTTAGTTCCTCGAACGGTACTCCAAGACCACGGACCTGATTCGGCCTAGATAGGAACAAAGGAATGGTGTCGACGTACTGGCATCGGAATAGCGAGACTTTTAGTGGGACTTGCTACCTTGCACTGAAAGGGACGTCGAAATTACATAGTGTTGAAGTAGTAGCACGGTGATTCGGAAACCTCCCACGGGTTCGCACCCCATCTGGAGTTAGTCGTTTATCATATAGTTCAATATGACGTGTACTTAACGACCTTCATATAGACAAGTTGCATGCTAATAATATCTTATGCAGGCATAGTAAGTTATTACTCAATTACAGGGAAGGATAATCGGCCATTGGTAAAAACCACCGAAAAATGGTGACAACTGTGAATTGTTTTCTAACGATGTCTTATGTAAACAGAGTAAGTATTATTCAATTACAGGGAATGCTAAGTGACCATGGATAAGAATTACCAAAAGGGTGATAACATATATGATTTACATTCTGCTGGTTACAAGAAATGCATGCATTACATTCTTGTCGGATATGAATTGTTAATTGACCATAAGACAACAAGAAAGACTACTTCTAATAATGTTCCTATTACATGATTACTTAATGTTGTCTTTTTAGGTGAGTTGGACAAGCACCACTCACCAGTACACGACAATGTACTCAGTATTCTAAATTGCGGCCTAGGCGGCCGCCTAGGCGCTAGGCAGCCTCCAGCTGCACAGGAAACACCCTAGGCAGCCGGCCTAGGCGCTAGGCGACCCTAGGCGGCTTGTTCGTCCGATTTTTTTTGAAAATTTTCAAAAAAAAAAAAACATATTTGACATTCCAAAAAAAAATCAAAAATCAAAAAAGTTTCAAAAAAAAAAACCTGGCTGATGCTGCTTGTGCTTTCTTCTTCTTCTTCTTCTTCTTCTTCTTTTGTGTCTGTTGTTGCGTCTGCTGCTGCTGCTTGCTGCGTCTGTTGTTGCTTGTTGCGTCTGGGAGGGAGAGGGAGGGGAGGAGAGGAGAGGAGGGAGAGGGAGGGAGGGAATGGAGAGGAGAGGAGGGAGAGGGAGGAATGGAATGGAGAGGGGAGGAGGGAGAGGGAGAAATAGAGAGGGGGGCAAAAAAAGGGTTTGCTCGAACCAGGGACCCCCCCAAACCCAAGGGTTCTTTAAAACTCTACCTCTAGCCAAGTTGTCAAACTTGTTTTTGTGTTTTTATTATCACATATATCATAAATATGGAAATAAACTATACATAAAAAAAATTCAGTTCGGCGCCTAGGCGCTAGGCGCCCCTTTGGCGCATCGAACACGCGTAGTGAAATTTATAACATTGAATGTACTGACCCACGCTTGTGGGCATATACAGGCATTTGTGTGGGAGAAATCGTCTGATCAGTATTGTAGCATCAATGAATCGAATATGTGTGCAGAAGCTCTTCTAACAAGATGATGTCTTCTGCTATAAAGGACGTAATGTATGGAACATTGTAATTCAGTTGTACCAGTGAGTTGTAAGCCAAGTCGACATATTCAGTCGTAAGCCAAATCGACAAGTTCTTTGTAAGCCAAGAAGGCAAATATTTTAGTTGGCTAATAAGAGCCCCTTTGTAATCTGTTGTAAGCTTTGTACTCCGTTGCGAGTCATGTACTGTGTTGCAAATATCAATAAAGAGAACTCATTTCTATATATCTTATTGTGATTTCAAACTATCTGTTATGAAATCAAACGCACGTGGATCGTTTGAGATCTATGATATTTATTGCTTTAACATGTCCTCTTACTAAAGAAATATGACCGACGATACAGACAGATGTGATATGATCGATAGAGGCTCCCTATATTGAAGAGTGGAATGGGAAGTCTCTATTTACATAAAATAAAGGATGGGAATGAAGGACGGACGCCCAGCCCATGCATCCCGAGCGGAGAGCGACATGCCATGGGCTTAACAGCGCCTGCGCTGGTTGAGCATCTTTTGATCCTCTTAGAAAGGAGTCAAGTCCATAATAAAAAAGCAAAAAAAAACTCCATCCGCAACTTGAATGAAAGGTCGAGTCAAAGAAGAAATCTACTAACTAATCGGTGATCATCAGAACAGTCTAACCTAAACGGAGAGTCCGGTCATCTTTCTCAAGCGGCGAGGCCTAGATGTCAACCTAACTACTTTAGTGACCTTACTTCTCTACCTTAAGATTATGGCATTGCAATCAATATTTCTTAGACCGTGGATACCCTGCTTTGAATAAATGACCAACGGGTAAGCTTCCTCGTTCACTTGCGTGGGTCGGCACTGATTTTGTATGTGATGCAACTACAATGCTTGAGAGGTCTAGTGATCGGTCTCAAAAGCAAGATGGAAATGAGGAGGGACTGGAATCTACCTCACTGAGTGAGATCAATATCGAGCGAAACAAAAGCAAAACAAAACGGATCTTAACTGTGATAGTTTTGCCTTGTACAAATACAATCTAGGCTTGTACGATATTATGCTCAGTGGCTAGTTTTCGATTCTCCGAAATCGGGACGTGACATATACAGAGGTAAGGTGGGACCTGGGACCCCCCTAGGCAAGTGGATTGAAATATGTTTCCGAATATGGTATGCTAGCAAACAGGATTGTGCTCACGAGATTAGTGCTTACCATCCTTATTTTATCTCCACGTACTGACTAGTAACAAATAATTTAGCATGTGCTCTATACTACTCATAAATTGTAGTAATGCATTCCTGTCATTATTAATAAGAGTAGAGTTTGGCTTAAAGTTTACGAATTAATAAAGGGCGGAAGTTGGAAAGTCCATGACCCATTAGAGTAACAAACAGAATATTGTAGCTAATGCAACTCTTTCACACTATTAACGTAGACAGAAGGGTTAACACAAAATTAGGTGGTTTCCTTGTCTCTGTTAATATTAAGACCAATGTTGTAAAAACCGGACCGGACCGGCTGTTGGACCAGGTCCAACCGGTTTAAGCCAAAAAATCGGTCCGGTTCGACTAAAACCGGGTCTTTTAAAGATCCGTCGATTTTTTGTCAAAATCTGGTTCAACCGGTGAACCGGTCGAACCGGTTCACAATTGAACCGGCCAATTTTGGTTATTTCTTTATTGTAAAAAAATTCAAAATAAATTATCATGTGAAATTTGGACCATTTGATTCTTTATTTGGTTTTAATCAACCTTATAGTTGTAAAATTAAACCGAACTAACATACTTATAACCAAACCAAACTAAACCAAGAAGTAAATATAGATATTTTACCTATTTGAACCAAACCAAGTCTATTGAACTCCGGTTGAACCCCGGTTGAACCCCGGTCCGACCTATACCAAAAAATTTCGGTTCGATCATCGGTCCGGTTTTTAAAACATTGATTAGGACTCGAAACTAACTGAAGACCTACTGAGTTCATCATGAGTTTAACTAATGCCACTATTTTTGGTATGCCAACAAAGTGAAACAATTTATAGAAGCAAATACAACAATAACCACAACAACAAAGCCTTTATCTTAAATTCTTGGGTCACCTGTTTGGATGCTCTTCTTCCATTTGGCTATGTTAAGGGCCATGTCCTCTATTGTAACAAAATCCATATCCTTCTTTAACAGTTCAAACCATGTTCATCTAGCCCTAGAGGCTTCATTAACTATTATTGTCATGACTTATAATTCTCTAATATTAATTAATTAATTTTTTTTATAATTAACAATTAATTATAACAATAATCAAAATGGTTATAATTTTTTTTAAATATATACATTAAATTTTGCATAGAAACCCTTAGGCAAATTTTAAATTTATACAAACCATGTGGACACCTCACCTAGATAGGTGTCAAATTCTAGTGCAAGTGGCAAGTCTTCATGCCATTTGTCACATGGCATGAAGAGGGGGGGGGGGGGGGGGGGGGGGGGGGGGGGGATTATATGCCACCTAAACCCCTCTCTCTCTCTCCATTCTTCATTTCCACTTCTCTTCCTTCCTCCTTATTCTGCTGCCGTTGCTGCGGCCACCTTCACCGCCCGCCACCGCCCCGCCACCGACGCCGCCGCCGTCAGCCACACCACCACCACCCTCTTCTCCTCCTCTTTCATAAACCTAGGTATTATTTTTTTCTCTTCCCCAATCTATCTAAATTAAAACTCTAGGTCAGTTTCTAAATCCCCAATTTCTAGAATAGGGAAGAATATAGGAGGAAATCAAGATTTCACTTGGAATTGGGAAAGAAATTCTAGTTTTGCTCAAGACCAAGGCATGTCCTCTTTAATTTCTCTCTTCCTCTTGAATATTTGTTCAAGAATTAATTTCCTAAATTTCCTTGAATTAATATGAGTTAATTACATTCTGAAATTTAATTAAATTCATGACAAATCCACCTTTGTGAGGATATAATATGAAAATAGACTTTGAAATTCGATAGAGAATCTATTTTGGATACAACAACATGTGGACACACCATACATGGACACAAGTATTGAATATATATATATCATGAAATAAATATTTCGAAATAAATTTTTATTTCATATATATATATATATATATATATATATATATGATCCTTGTTGTATATAAATGCATGAATAGGCATATATGTGTATAACATGCTAGCATAAAATATATATACATGCATTTATATACAACAAGGATCATATATATATAAATATATATATATATAAATATATATATATATATATATATATATATGACACCATATATGCATATAACTTGACACATTTTCATGTTGAATAAATATATACACATAAACATCATGACACCCAATTCTGAATTTTGTTGTATGTATATATATATATATATATATATTATTTTATATATATATATATATATATATATATATATATATATATATATATATATACATTTTTGACACAATAGGAAGATACAAATTCTTGTACATATATTTCATGGACAAATGTAAGTCTAGGCATAAATAAAGACTTAACCTATACACTCAAACAAATAGATATATATATTTCCTATATTTTCCTTCTTGAATAAGATTTGTATATGAGTTAGATTTCCATTTTTACATATTACGTCAATTCTGTCCACAATTAAAAATATACCTATTTCACATATTTGGTTTGATTATTTAGATAAAAATGGATGTCTATAGGTACCTATATGCTAAGGTAACCTTACACTCATAAATCTTCAAGTTTGAACTTCCTTTACACCTTCAAGAAGCTAAACATGTATATATATCAAGTATGAGTTGAATAGAACCGCTAGATTTAATTATATATGTAGTTGTTACTTGTTATCAAGCCAATATTGCAAAGCAATCAAATTATTTAGTGACATTCGGAAAGTGAGACTTTGGTATCATTATGTTACTAATAATCTTGTTTTCTTGAATTTGGATAGCTTTTAGAAGAATCAAAATTGTGGCAATCAATAATAATAAATCGCTTGCTTGCTTGCTAAGGTAAGAAAGCTTTAAATTTGACTATATATTATAAATGCGTGGTCCGGTGTTGAGAGTTACTCCACCGAAGGGGTCGGCGTACCCGGATATTAAATGCGTGGTCCAGTGTTGAGAGTTGCTCCACCGAAGGGGTCGGCGTACCCGATTACTATATTTTGTTATATTTTGTCGATTGTGAAAATTTCGGAATCAATAAATACAAAGGAGACTGCCGAAATTTTCAATAATTTCGGGAGTTAGTCAAATTTAGAAACATTAGGTATTGGAAAACCTAAACAAGAAATCTAAGATTATATCTAGTTCCTAGTTCAATTGATCCTACCATAAGGCGTGTTATCTTGATACACGAGATGGTAAGATAAGTTAAGGAGCGTTTCTTGCCAATGACTTACCATATGATGTGTCGTTCTAACACATGGATGGTAATAGGTTGGATAAATACTTCCTCCAACAAGAGTTTACCGTATGGCGTATTGTCCTTATATACGGGACGGTAACCAAGTTTGAGGATAATATTAGACTTGAGAGTTAATAGACCTTGTCTATATTTATAGTTGCATCATGGGGTGGGAGAGAACAACTGGATCACAACCATCGAAATCCCTGCAATATAATTACACCAGTAAAAGCTGATCAGTAGTCCCGCATCTGTAGGACCTTACGATGTCGGGGGTGAGGCCTAGCTCACCAACAGAGAATAGTCCAGTAAATTCCGAAAATAAAACGGAATTTAAAAAGTTAATGTATACAAGTTTTCCACAAGATGTGGAGAGGTCGGAATCTAAGGCGCCGTACCCAATACAGACACCACCTGGTCCCGGATAAATGGGATTATTGTCGAAAAAATAGAGGGTGATCGTGATCCACATGTGTTCTCTACAAAAGTGCATAATCATGAGGCATAAAGTCCTGTCTAGTATGATAAATTGTCGAATTATAAGTATCTAATACTTCCATTTGTTTCACAAGGTGGGTAACAGTCATTTACTTGAATTTCCTAAAATCTTCTAAAAATTTTGTTTTACTTATTATCGCCTTTGATCGAGGACTTGCTTGTCGTTTCTAAACGACCTAGTATTTGTTCACTAGGAGAAGACGACGAGCCTGCTGACATGCTTCCACTTTATGACGAGGACAATGGCGAGGAGTAGGCTATCCAAGGAATCACGAGAGATGACCAACACAGTTTTGTAACCTGCATATGTAAATTATTGTTTTGTAGTATGGAACTTGTATATATATGGTATCTTTAGAAAAATAATTATTGTATAATAGCTATAATTGATGCAATTAAATGTAGTAGTTGTACTTGTACTTTTCCATTCTAGCCCTTTACAGGCGACAATCGCAATACGGGTACGAAAGTACTCGTAGGGTGCGTAGCCTGGAGATGTTGTTGCCTGCCCAATTTACTATAATTTGAGAAACGGGATGTGACAATTATGTTATTGCTTCTCCTTAGGGGAGCATCTATTCCAGATGTCTAAACCACCTAAATCGATTTGCTCTCGTCTTGTCCTCAAAATTGTTGAACCAAATAAATGGAAAAAATATGTTCATCACTTGAATAGCCTGAATGTTACTGTCCATAAAACTTTCACTAGTCTTAGTTAATTAAATAAAAATTAACTTATAGTTTAATATGGTTTATGATTTTATGTAGACCCATCGACATGCACTTAGTAGTGCCCCACCTAAAAAATTGTTCCGGCTCCGCCCCTGGATAGAAGAGTCTTTTGTCTAAGAAAATGAAGAGACTGAACTGTGAAATCTTTTTTGCAAAATTGGCATTTTACCTATTATATAAACCAGGCGGGGTTTTAAAACCCGCGGGATCACACGGGTTTTATCAAACCCAGCCAATTCAAACAATTTTAGAACTGGTCAACTGAAAATTGGTTTAATTCTTTGACCGAACCGAGCTAGCCATCGGTTTTTTCAGTCCGACCACCGGTCAGGTTCTGATAACTATGAATCCACGTTTGTTTAGACATAACCCTAGTCCTAGAGGCTCCTTTAACTACTATGCCATTGCTTAGGCCAAATTGGTGGCCTACTTATGTTTTGTTGGCATGTTGGCCAATATTTTTGACATGTTGAGTGACATTTCAACAATGGCTAAATACAATGTGTTCATACTTCATTCTTTTTCAGTCCTGCACTTCCCTGTTCATCCTGTCCCAACAACTCACAAGAAGCACAATTTTGTCCAAATAGAAAGATAATGGGGGTGAATATGGGTAATGGGTAATGTGACGTCAAAGCGACCAGGCACCATTGACGCAGGATCTATCCTATGGGGAGCCTCAACATGTACATACCCTACCCCCATATAGGGAAATTTCATTTTTGCGACTTGAACCCACATCCTAGACAATGCACGCGTCAAGCCTTACAATCGTGCCAAAAGAGATTTATTGTGCAAGTTATACTAAATTGGACTGGATGAAGCATCAAATTATTAATTATGCTTTGATAAATCACATCTTACTTGGATGAATTAAAATAGAGTTGCAACCCATGTTCAAGTTTGATACATGGACTAACACTTGATCAAAGAAAACATAGACAACTGCAAAATGGAAACAGAGTCAACATGAGCTCATTATGAATATTAACTGATAGTATCCAGAGCCCTATCCGTACCATTATACTCAGCAAATACCCTAGCGTCTCTTGGCTTATAGTCATTCTCCATAAGTGACCACATCTTGATAGGCAACTTCCAGGTGGATGTTTGTGTTAGGTATTAGAGGACAACAGAAACTAAGTCTCATTTAATTACATATACTAGCACAACATCCATATGTGGAACAAAAAATTACAAAGAACTAGGCTTTTGTAGACATGTGCAACCAGGCATATAGTTACAGGCTTATTTTCAACTTCTTAAAGAAATATAGAAACAAATACATGCTGAAGATGACAACAAACCTGTCGCTCTTTCAATTCTTTTCCTGTGAGAACCTAGAGGCCCAAGCAAGCGTCGAAGAGAATCATCGCTGAGCTTCAAAGTAACTACAAATGAAATAGCAGCACCAATGGAACTGTGACTCGGAGGACCAATAAGTATTTGGCAACACAGAAGCAGGTTCCACTACAAAGAACAATAACCAACCTAATTGTGGGGCACCTCCAGCATTCGCGCTTCGTGGTGAACTTATCTCCTGCTCCATGCGATCAAGGATTTGAATGCGACCCTTGCGAGCAGGTTCTAGACTCTCACAAATTATATCTAGCGGAATTCCAGCAGGTTTTATATCCAATTGAATTGCAGTAATTCCTTTCTTTGTTCCTGCAATTTTAAAATCCATGTCCCCAAGGTGATCTTCAAGACCCTAGGATAAAGAAAAGGACTGTTATATATACCTAAACAGAGATGATATTTCTAACTTTCAAAAAGCAAAAATAAAGTGCATAGAAGAAACAGAGGAGCACTAGGATTGGCAATGCAAAATGGCACAGAATTTAATTATTTCTTTAAGAAAAGATGTAGAAGGATTCATGGTTGTCATGTTTCTAAATCCAATGATAACCAAACTGATAAAAACAAAGTTAATCACTAGTGTTCTTACCAATATATCTGTCAGAATACGATAATCCTCAATCCTTCCAGTCGATGGATCTACTTCAGTAATGAGACCCACCGAAACACCCGCAACATGTTCCCTTAATCCTATACCAGCATCCATTAATGCCATGCTTCCTACAGAGAACAGTGGAACAACATTAGTAAAACCAAAATAAGACACTGACAAGATAAGAGATAGTAAAGGAACGAGAAGGTCAAAATTCATTCTCTTAACCACGTGAAAAGTCATCATCATTACTATCATAATGCTTAAAAGGGACATGTTCCTAATATGTCAAGTTCAATTACAATGAGATCTTAACAGGCAATTTTTATCAAAAGGTTAATCGATATTTCCAACAACTTCCCCTATTAGAATACAACTCAAAGGTCAGCAGCCAAATTTCATAGTTTACACTGTACTCGCGACAGAATTGGACAGAATAAAATGCATTTACTGCTCATACCCTTGCACAAGCCATAAAGGAGACCAACAAATATATTGTATTTATGCACTAAAGTGATATAAATTAACTAGTATCATCTAAACACTCAGCTGAAAAGGCCTACATTTTTGCCAATGGTAGCCTCTCAGAGAGGATGTTATTACCTCCACATACAGTTGCCATTGATGTTGAACCATCAGAGGCCATCACTTCTGAATTTATACGAACAGTATATGGAAATTCATCCTCCGGAGGCAATACTGCAAGTAAAGCCTTCTCGGCAAGAGTTCCTAAAAAAACAAGCCATAATGCACAAAAGATATCTAGTAAGCTTCTGAACAGTTTAATGCAGTCAAATAGAGCAATGACACTTCAGTTTATCCCATGGGCATAAGTAACAAATATGTGTGGAAAATGGACAGAATACCTTTATATTCATCATTTCTAGCAAAACGACTAATAGCAATTGGTTACTGCAGCAAAGATACAATGATAAAAAATAAAAAAATATGCATACATATAGAAATAAGCTTTTCAAGTTTGAGCCAAATTGAGCTGTGGAGATACAGCTTATTGCTATATAATAATAGTATTTTGGTGCATCCACCGAGTGAATTAGCAGGCCGATATATATGATAAGTGATAACAGTATGAACAATTTGGACAAATCTCATCCCTTAGTCGTAGAGGCAAAGCAAATTCACAGTGATAACTGATAGCTAGATGTTACTTAGGGGACGTTTGGTACGCGGAATTCTTTTTTATTTCCGGACAAATTTAGGGTGGAAAACTTATTCCCATGTTTCGTTTGGTTCATAAAAATTTATTTCTGGTAATTGTGAATGCCAACGTAAATCATTCGCTCACAAAACATGGGAATCCTATATCGGGGGGTTTTTTTGCCCTTATAAAAAATTATTTTTCGTTTTTTTTTTTGTTTTCCTACTCTTTTTAAGTTTTTTTTTTTAGTTTTTTTTCATTTCTCATTTTTTTTAATCTATTTTCATTTTTTTTTTGGTTGGTTGTTTTCTTTTCATTTTTTTCTCAAAATATTTTTCGTTTTAAAAAAAAAATTGTATACTTTTTTTGAAGTTTTTTCTCTTTCTCTCTTTTTTTGTTCTTTTTGTTTTGTTATCTTTTTTCATTTGTTTTTAAGAATTTTTTGGCTTTTTTTCTGTTTCCTCGTATTTTGAAGAAAAAAAATTATGTTTTTGTTGTTTTGTTTTTTCTATACTTTTTAAAGATTTTCCTTTTTCGCTTTTTTCGTTTTTCTCGGTTTTTGTTTTTCAGCTTCTTCTCGTTTTTTTTTAAAATTTTGTTTTAGTTTTTTCCCCTTTACAACTCATTTTTTCCTTCTTTTTCTGATTTAAAAATAACTTTTTCCTATACTTTTTTTAAAGTTTTTTTGTTCTTTCTTGTTTTTTAGTTTTCCCCTTTTTTTGTTTTTTAAATCATTTTTCGGGGTTGGGTCCGTTTCTCATCAAGGTGTGTTTGGTTTTGGTTCAGTACGGATCAGATCGTAAAAAATATGATGTCAATAGAATTTGAACAATGTTCTCTTCAATACTAACATATCACTTTAACCAACTGTGCTATAAAAAGTGACAAACAAAGAGCAACGACAATTAAATATATTTAATCATCAATCAAAAAAAAAATATGAACTATATATTCATGGGAATATTTATATATTCAGCAAACATGGAAATATAATTTTCCACGGAATTTAGTTCCAGGAAATTTGATTCCCGGGAATATAGTATGTCGCGTATGAAACGCACCCTTAAGTACTGAGTGATGGTCATCTAAGCATTTACAGAAATAGTGGCATATTCAAGTTCAAGCTACATGATTATGTTGCTCATCAGTTTGAGGGAAATGTAACAATTTGGGTTTACCCACTTGAGGGCCAACCCTTCTCTCATATAAAGTCTTGTGTAGGGAGGTTAGCTTGTCCACCAATAAAAGTAAACTTGTAATGGCAATTAGCGGGTAAATGTTATAAGATTCAGATGTTGCCTTTCTCATGTCCGGTTATATAAGCCATGACCAGTGTCCCCATGATAGTGTCAGATAGTATGTTGGCAATATTTCCCAAATTTTGCTGGTGCGCCCTATTTTGTCAGACAAAACTATAAGGTGACTTAACACACTGAAAGAGTGCTGGGCTAATAAGGGGATGTTATCAGATGATCTTTGGTTGATCATAATAAACAATTTGTTGATGTTGATAGGTGGAATAAGCAAACCATGTACTATAGTCAGCAGATCAAACTACCATGGACTCTACTTGCCAATTTTAGCCAAGACCTGCAGGCTATGTTGTATGGACACCAATATGATACGAAACGGATATAGTGACACTGGCACAAGACCCTTTTTGGCGCCGTGTTTGTGTCATGTTGGTAACCATCTTGGAGAGTTGGAGTATCTATGCTTTCTACACAGCAGGGAAGGAACAAAGAGAAAAGAGAAATCAAGTAAATCTTAGTGAGTAAAAGGTGAAAGTTATGTGTATAGTATTGTACATGTTGCAAGTGAATAGGCAAAAAGAAAAGATACCAATTGCACAAGGAACTTGAAACAAAGGTCAAAAAAGGAAAAAACAAGATGAAGGGTAAAAAGACAAGATGTAATGTAAGAAGACAATTCAATGATATTGTCAGCAAGTATGTGAACCTTGAAAATTAAAATATTACTTCCGGATTCGAGGAAAAAGGAACTCATCGATATGAGAACAAGTAAAAGGCTTTCTTATGAGTAAACTAGTAAAAAAATTATACCATGTCCAACTTCACGCCTGTTTAATCCACCGCGCTTGCCAACTTCATTAATTGAAAATGGTGGAAAACTGTAATGAAGCATAAAACGCTTTGTCGGGGGACCAACAATTGAGTCCAACTTCTGCGCATCCCCAGGAGCACCAAGGGTAACTGTGCATAGAACCTACAAGCAGTATTTCAGAAAACAGTTGTCAGCTAGAAGAAGACATAACGATGATAATATATAGCTACAAGGAATTTCACTTTAAATTTAAATAAATAAATTGAAACAATATTGCCACCAACATACTTGTGTGTCTCCACGCGAGAAAATTGCAGATCCATGCAAGATTGGATACGTCCCAGCTTCACAATACAAAGGTCTAACTTCATCAAGTTGTCTGCCATCCACTCTAAGACCCTTCTCAATAATTCTTCTACGGACAATCTAGACATTGAAGGCCAAAAAAGTTCAATACCGAGTCATTTTATGACAAGAAGTTGTAGAAGAATCATGAGCATATATTTTATAATGATGAGCTATAGACTTTGTTTAAATTCAGTAAAATCTGCATAATAGATCTGTTACTTTTTAAAATAATGATGATGATTAAAAGTAAACCGGAATGGTAATCCAGGCTGTCCAAATATAATATACAAACATTAGCAAATTAATATAAATCCAAGAAGGGACAGTAAGCACATACATCAAAACTAATACCATAAAAAATAAAGTAAGGTGAGGATAAACTGAATACAGACAAGAAAACAATGAGAACGGTTCATAGGGCAATACATATCTGTTGTTCATATAAAAACAAGTGTAAGCATCAACAACAGATGTGCCATTTATGTTTTCATAAATACTTACAATAAACATTAGCATTTTTATGAATGGCAGCTAGCTACACACACAAATATGATTTTAAACATCACATCTCCATGTCAGAACTATATGGCAACCTAGGCTGCAAACACATGAGCAAGATACGGATTTGGAACACCATATTTAAAAAAAAAAAAATTAGGATAGACGGTACCGGATGAATACGGTTATGTACACATGAATACATATCTACAGTGTCATGAAATTCGGATTCCTTGGTCAAGTACTCGCCTAACCAATCAATAATGACCTAGGGGTGAATAGAAATTCATGTACTCGGGTGGATCGGTCAGGGAAATTACCGGCCCAATAACAATTAAACATGCCAAGTTTTGTTAATCCGGACCGTTTAAATGTTAATGGGCCGTATTTAAAGTTGGGCTTGGAAATAATTCCCAAGCCAGGCAACTAAAACACGTACAAACTCAAATAGCCCTCACAACCCTCTTCCTATTCACCACTTCTTTTTCCTTTGCAAATAAAATAATAGTGGTTTGGTATAGTTCCGCAATTTCCTTTTCAATATTGTTGCTTCTCTAAATAGGGGTTCTCCTCTTCTTCTTTTCTCCTTTATTGGTCACGTATTGTCAAATTTAAGCTCTTTTTATCAATGTTAGTTTTTTTTATGTGTTGTCCGTTTCAAATTATGTTTAGTTATTGCTAGATTGAGCTATGACATATACATGAGCTTATACTGTAGGCCAATATTCCTTTTAAAAAAAAAGAATTATTCATTATTTTTTTAGAAAGGTGCTCAGGTAAAATAGCACCATTAATTTTATCTCAAATCAAGAATCTAAATTGCTTAATAACTGAAAAGTAAACATGCTAAGATAAAAGGAAAACAAAAGAGATTTCTTACTTTACAGAAAAAAGAAAAAAGTAATATGAAGGACATCCAAGGTCATGCATGTCAAGCTTAAACTAGAGAATGCCACAAAATTCAATGCCATTAAAAGAAAAAATATATGGAGGCAGACAAAGACAATTGCTTTTAGAGAGAGATTTAATACCCGCTTCCTCACTGTGTCAACTGCCTTTGGAAGAACCTTCAAACTATCTTCATCACACTCCTCTTCAAGTTTTGCTTTCACAACTTGTGTAATGTTGTCCAAAGCTTCTCCTCGCTCAAACTAAAAGAATGGAGTATATACATCATTAAAGAAGATTTTTATGAGCCAAATAGCAACTAATTAATACCTAACAACTCTCTAATGTTAGGTCATAAGTAACATTCATGTCAAGAAGGAAGATAAATGGATATAAGTTCCAACAAAAGGAAAAAAGGAAGATTGTTAAGCCAAAAAAATTATGTTTCGTTGCACCTTGCCGTACGTTGAATCTGTAAAAACAGCCTCAATGGGTTCTTCTGCCAAGCTCTTAACCTTCTCTAGTGTCCTATCGCTGATCAATGACAATTTATATTCCTTCTTCAGTTTTCCAGCCTTTTCAGACAATCTAATTTGTGGTTCAATATATTTGATAGCCTGAGAACCACAAGAAAATCCTTAAATCATAAGTCATTTGTACAAATACTAAACATGAGAGTATCACTGTTCAAACCTCGTGATGTGCCAGCTTCAACCCAGCTTCTAAATCCTTTTCAGATATCTCACGGGCCTGCACATCTATCATTAGGGTCTTATCCCGTGTACAGGCGTACACTAAGTTGAGGTCGCTTAAGGTTAGCTGCACAATATACAACAAAATAGTAAAAGGCAATCTAAAATACATGGTGAAAACATAAATATCAAAAATATCAGAGTGAATACTAGTGTTGGAGACGGTATGGGTCACGGAAGATGATCGTTAGACATGATAAGAGGAAAAAAGAATTACTTCATGTGTTGCTATGTTTATGACGACAGTGGCAAAAAAAATTACCTCATCCATGGTTGGATTAAATACAAATTCCCCATCTATCCTTCCTACACGTAAAACACCAATAGGCCCATTCCAGGGAATGTCTGATAACATAAGGGCGGTGGACGTAGCATTTGCTGCCATTACATCTGGGTCGTGCTTTCCATCTGAAGAAAGAACACTTACCATGATCTGAAGAACATAAACCAAAAGGAACAGTACTCAGAGCTTGGCACCATTAGATGTTGTAGAAAACTGTAAGTTATGCAAAAAAATAAAACCTGGACATCATGGTAAAAGCCGGCAGGAAAAAGTGGTCGGATGGGTCGGTCAATAAGGCGACCACATAAAAGTTCCCGTTCCTTGGGAGCCCCCTCCCTCCGCATAAATGTTGTGGGAATAACACCTTGGGCATATTGTTTTTCTTGATAATCGACCTTGGAATAAGCAAAAAATTCACAATATCATGATAAAAGCATATAGGAAGTTAACAAACATCCAGTAATACATAAAGAAACAACAATATGAAGGGAAAAAATTTGATAGAACGTAATGACTTAATAAATATAAGCATGTACATATAAAACTAAATCAAGTTAGCACAATGAAATTAATTTGTTACTACATGCTAGCAAATATTCAATTTAAACACTCTTAATAGTCAATATGAGTAGAAGCTACAAAAGAAGTGTACTCTCTAATGGCATAAGAAAATTGAAGTACAACAGGACAGTTTCATGATGCCATTAACAAAGCTAAACGAAAGAAGAGGAGTTACATGTATGAGAGTAAAATTTGGAGACAAGATTTGTTTTTTGTCGATGTAAAATAAGATTTACAATACTCTATGTTCTGTAAATCATTCTAAAAATATAGAAAAGCATCATATCATATACATATTGTATTGACATAATATATGCATTATCTTGTTCTCGGCCAAGTTGTGTACATGAAGAACAGTGCAGTAATCTCATATATTCCTAAAACAACCACGAAGACTTCATCACAAATTTTCGTGGTCGGCACATCTATTCCTAAAAGCATAGACATACAATTCAGTGGTAAGGTATTTTAGAAACTTTTGGGATGGTGATAAGTACTAGGTTGCCCTTTTGGACACACACACAAAAACAGAGTAAACCCTCTAACTTCAAAAATCTGCACTTTGGACGGTTTGGCATCTTTTACAGAGCTAGTGAACGCAATCCCTACTCCAAAACACACCTCTAAGTGGAGTCAACAAAAGTTATAACTCCACTTCTATTTGATTTCCCTCAAATTCCAACCCCAACTCAAATCCATTCTATGTTCCTTCTAAAACTGCAATCCTATTTACATGTTCTCAAGTGTGCTAAGAGTTCTCAAAATTAAGTTTCATCTTCCCTGACAATAGATTCAAAACTCTATAACTACAAAAATTATTTAATTCCATTTTACAAAATCTTGTTACAAGCTAAGCCTCACAATTTTCTTTGAAAAACGAGCATCCCAGTGCACAAGATTCCTGCCTACACTGTGCCTATGGAGGATCAAGATGTAAACATCGTTACCCCCATATACAAGGAGAGGCTGTTTCCATTATTACGGTTTATTTTGAGAATTCTTCAATTTCCAGCATCTATTGTGATCTATGTTGTTCAGGACATCGTAGGGACGCCAAAAACCGAGTTTTTTATATAGGGTGTTCCGCCCCAGTGTTCTGGCACCCCAAAACGCCTTCAGCGCCTTTGGTCACCATGAAGATCCGTCCGAGCCCAGGCGTGACTAGGCTGATCGTTTTTTTTAAACCATGGATGCAAGATTGAATGTTATAACGCATGCATGCAAAAATTAAAATCAAGGAGACTATGAATTTCAAGGTTTGGTCTTAATTATAAGTTATGTTGCATACAAGTTAATGTTATGCTGCAAGCATGCACATTTAAATCAAGTACTCTATGAATTTCAAAGTTTGTTCTTAATTACAAGTTATGATGCATGCAAATTAATGTTATGCTGCAGACATGCAAAATTTAAATCACGGACTTTATGAATTTCAAAGTTTTGTCTTAATTACAAGATATATTGAATGCAAATTAATGTAAAAACTAAAACTTGATTACAAGGTACAAGGTTGAGACAAGTGGTGTGGTAAATGAAGATCCCTTTATTTCTGGCAATGATACAAGGGGTGTGGTAAATGGTATTCAATATCCGAGAACACATTTATATCATCTTGAACAGATTTACTCCTTTGTCTATTTTATTTTATATTTGGAAGACATCCTTTTTTAGAGCCTCTAGGTGTACTTTAGTTAGAATATTTTTGTCATTAAGAACATTTAGGTTATCATAAGGTCAAGGTTCCAAATAGGGGTTGCATGGGGACAGATAGTGGGTGTTATGCACCACTCCGTAGTTATCATTAGCGCCAGTATATAAATTAGGGAATTAGCATATTTTCCATCAAGAAACAGATTAAACTACAGAAAGAAATTTTATATATATATATATATATATATATATATATATATATATTGGAATAAGGGTAAATTTTATTCCACGCAAATCACAGTAAAGGTATTACAATACACTATTCTCACATCTCCCTCCCCAGTTAAGGGGCCATTACAGATACATCGAATTCTATATTATGTAGAATTCCTACTAATATGTGGATGATATGATTATGTGGATGATATGATTATCACAGGCGATGACGAGCAGGAGATCGCCCAACTCAAGGGAAAGCTTGGCAAGGAGTTCGAGGTGAAGGATCTTGGCCCTCTTCGATACTTCCTTGGGATTGAGATTGCTCGAGATACAGAGGAAATTGTTCTTTCTCAGAGGAAGTACGCACTAGACCTGCTCACGGAAACAGGGATGATGGGATGCAAACCAGCTACGACACCGATAGACCACAAGTTCAAGCTGGATGCTGAAGCCGAAGAACCAGTTGACCGGGATAGATATCAGAGATTGGTGGGCAAGCTGATCTATTTGAGCCACACACGTCCAGATATATGCTTTGCAGTTAGTGTGGTGAGCCGCTACATGCATGACCCTCGAAAGGGTCATATGGATGCAATATACCAGATTCTTAGATACTTGAAGGGTGCCCCCGGGAAGGGACTGATGTTCAGGAAGAATAATCACATGGACATCGAGGGCTACTGTGATTCTGACTGGACTAGTTGTGCTGATGACAAGAGATCTACCTCGGGATACTGCGTCTTTTTATGAGGCAACTTGGTCTCTTGGAGGAGTAAGAAGCAGTCAGTGGTAGCTAGATCGACAGATGAAGCGGAGTACAGAGCTATGGCCTTGGGAGTTGCAGAGATGCTTTGGTTGAAGAATATACTGGTGGAGCTGAAGCTGGATCAAGGGGCCAAGATGAAGCTGTGGTGCGATAACCAGTCAGCTATTAGTATTACCAACAATCCAGTACAGCATGACAGGACCAAACACATCGAGATCGATAGGTTCTTCATCAAAGAGAAGTTGGTTAGTGGACTACTGGAACTAGGCCACGTTCCAACAAAGCATCAGGTAGCAGACGGACTGACCAAAGGACTTAGCTCTGTAAGCATGATCAGAGGATGCGACAAGATGGGCTTAGTGGATATCTTCCACCCATCTTGAGGGGAAGTGTTGGTATATTTAGTATAGGAATATGTTATATTTAGTATGGAAATATCCTGAGGACATATTTGGTGTTGGTATATTTAGTATGGAAATATGTTATATTTAGTATGGGAATATCCTGAGGACATATTTGGGATGTCAGAATATGCCACAGGATATTCCATTGGATATTCCATCATGTAAAGGCTATATAAAGCCTATGAGACTCAATCAATAAAATCACTCAATTACAACAATATCATCTTCAACAGATTTACTCCTTTGTCTATTTTATTTTATATTTGGAAGACATCCTTTTTTAGAGCCTCTAGGTGTACTTTAGTTAGAATATTTTTGTCATTAAGAACATTTAGGTTATCATAAGGTCAAGGTTCCAAATAGGGGTTGCATGGGGACAGATAGTGGGTGTTATGCACCACTCCGTAGTTATCATTAGCGCCAGTATATAAATTAGGGAATTAGCATATTTTCCATCAAGAAACAGATTAAACTACAGAAAGAAATTTTATATATATATATATATATATATATATATATATATATATATAAGGGTGGGATAAAACATGAGAGGAAAGAGCTCTGCTAGGGTTTCGACATTGGAGGCGATTGCACCTCCTCCCCGCCCCCCGGATCCCTATGGGGTGAAGGGGAAGCGGCATGGCGACCGACCCAAGAAGCCCACCCCCCCGGGTGGGGGTGGATCGGCAGGTGGGACCCCCCCGGGCGGGGGGGGGGGGGGGGGGGGGGGGGGGGGGGGTCGGCGACTGAGGCGGACGGGATCCCCCCAGGCGGGGGGGGGGGGGGGGGGGGGGGGTCGGTGGCGGACAGGGGGGGGACCCCCCCAGGCGGGAGGGGACCCCCCCAGGCGGGGGGGGGGGGGGGGCGGCTGCAACCGGAGGTGGGACCCCCCCAGGCGGGGGGGGGGGGGTCGACGGCGGACGGCGGTGGGACCCCCCCAGGCGGGGGGGGGGGGGGGGGGTCGGTGGTGGGAAGAGGGGGGACCCCCCCGGGTGGGGGGGGGCGGGGGGCGGCCGAAGGTGGTTTTGCCTCCGGTCGGATCTTCGAGTTCTGTTCTGGATCTGGATCTGGATCTGGGAACGGGTCTGGAACGGGTGACGAGGGGTGGACTACGGTGACCAGAAGGCGTCAACCAGGGAGAAGGCTACCGGCATCTCAATCGGTGGGTCGGGTGACTCCAGGGAGAACAGGAAACAAGATTGGGAGTGGTCATGGGGATCCCCGACGGCTAGGGGGAGGCTTGAGGAGTAGTGGAACTGCCTGGAGACCGAAGGCGTCGGCGGCCGAGAAAGGGAAAGGAGTTGCTGGAGGAGGTAGCGGACAACAGGGGAACCCTGCCACGGTGCCTTCCAGGGTCGTGCCGCAACAACCACGATCATGGAAGGAGGTGTGCATACCGACGGCGGCGAAGTCCGCGTCCTCTATGGAGTACGTGGCACCAAAGAAGGTTGGTGGAGGTTTTCGGGCTGTTTTCCCAGCAGAGGAGATAGCGGAGGTGACGGAGTTTTGGCAGAATACTCTGGTGATGTATGTGCTTGGTAGCAAGCCCTTCTACGGGCAAATTAGAGGATATGCGAAGAGGGTTTGGCGGCCTAAAGGAAGCATGGAGATCTTCTCAAGGGAAAATGGTTTCTACTTTGTGAAATTTGGGCTGGCTGAGGATGTTATCAGGATCACTCAGGGCGGACCATGGTCATTTGATGGGAGGCTGATCATCTTGAAGGAATGGACTCCGGACCTGCGGTGTGAGAAGGAGGTTCTGAACGCGATTCCTGTATGGATTCGTTTCCCCGAGTTTCCAGTGAAATACTGGAGTGTTCCGCTTCTCATGAGGTTGGCTAGTTTGGTTGGGAGGCCGATCAAGACAGATGAGGCTATCACCTACCGCACGAGATTGATGTACGCCAGGATTTTTGTGGAGATTACGGCTGGGTCGGAGCTTCCGAGCCTATTGGAGTATGAGGTAGCATCAGGGGAGGTGCTGACACAGGTGGTGGAATACGACTGGGTGCCCCCAATGTGTTCCTCATGTGAGTGTTTTGGCCATGTAGATAGTGCGTGCACGCAGAGGAGACGGAGCTCGAACTCGGTAGTCAGGTCGGCGGCGGCTACACAGGTGCCGGTTCCTGGAGATGATGCTGGAGGTGGGGCTACAGATAGTCAGGAGGAGGACACTATGATGGATTTGGCAGGTGACTCAGCGACCGATGATCCACAGCGGGTGGCGAGTATGACGGGTGCCGTGGTCCCATTTCAACCACAGAGGAGTGTGTTGACCAGATCCATGGGATTACTTAGTAGCAGTCAGGGGGCTGGTGGGGCTACCCCGGTGGTGGAGCAGGTGTATAGTAGGAAGCGGCATGCGCCGGCCCCGCGTGACGATGTCCTTCAGCAGGAGGGCCTGGAGCAGGACACCTGTGTCAACCCAACTTGGGATCTGACGCTATCCAGGATACAGGCCCACCTTGCCCCTCCCACTGTGGGAGGGAAGGGTCTGGAGGTATGAGGTGAGGCTCCGGCTGCAGTGATAGGAGAGGATCTTGATCTTATGGACGGGGCACTTCCCTCGGGTGCCTGTTCTGATGGTGTTCAGGGGGACCCCCCATTAGTTAATTAATGTCGGTCCTCGCCTGGAACATCAGAGGGGGGTGTTCTATTGGGCGTTGGAGGGAGATCAGTGGGGTTTTGAGAAGGGAGAAGTGTGATATTGCTATTCTGCTGGAAACAAAGATCCGGAAGGAAGCAGTGCTTGATCGGCGGAACACGGCGACTTGGGCTCACATTCATAACCTGGACATTTGCGACATGGCGAGGATCTGGGTTAGATGGAGTAGAGATACCTGGGATGGGGACCTGGTTCTGAAGACTCAGCAGATCATTGGTATACTTCTAGTGAACAAAGGTGGCTTTAGATTCCTCCTGGGTGCTGTCTATGGGCATAATGACAGGAAGCGTCGTGAGTCCCTCTGGGAGGATATTGCTCGGCTTGGCCAGATGGCGGATTCCCAACACCTTCCATTGCTTATTATGGAGGACTTCAATGCCTTACTTTATAGGCATGAAAAAGTGGGGGGACGTCCGGTCCAGGACTCGATTCTTTATGACTTTCAGAGGTGCCTTCTCATCTCGGGGCTGAGGGGGCTGGAGAGAGCAGGGCACATTTGGACCTGGCACAACAAGGCGTCCAAGGGCAGGGTTGCATGTCAGCTGGATAGAGCCTTGGGGAATAGCGAATGGTTTCGCTATTACCCTAATGCTGTGGCGGAGGGACTAGCGGCTGAGACGAGTGATCACTCTCCTATTCGGGTGGGTTTATTGGAGAGAGCCACCTGGAAAGCTAGACCGTTCAGATATAACAATAGTTGGTACCTCTCGGCGGATTATGAGGAGGTGGTTGCGAGTGGTCTGCTGGACTCCCGGGAGGGCACTGCTCAGTTTCGCATGGTCCACAAGCTCAAGCAGGTGAAGAGGGGTATTCGGGATTGGGTGAAGCGGAAGCCGCGTTCCTCCCTGGCAGACAAGGAGGCTGAGCTTCGGGAGGTTCAGGAGGCCCTACAGGCTGACATCTTGTGTGGGGAGCTGGCGGCCAGAGAGAAGGATCTTAGTGCAGAAGTCAATTCCTTGAGACTCGAGGAGGAGATTAGTGCGGCTCAGAGGGCGAAATGCTCATGGCTCAAGGATGGGGACAGATGTACTAAGTTCTTCTATGATGTTATCCGGACTCGACAGCACCGGAATAGTATTCCCAGACTTCTGGATGGCGAGGGCAAGTTGGTAGGGGACCCGGTGGAGATCCAGCGAGAAGCAGTCAGGTTTTATCGGGACTTGTATCATCAGGAGGACTATCCCACTACGTTCCCACCTCTGATTCCTAAGAGGTTGGTGACGCAGCATGGGAATAGGCGTCTCTTGGCCCCGATTCGGATGGAGGAGATCGAGGACATTGTGATGAAGGCTGATCCCAACAGAGCTCCAGGGCCAGATGGCTTCTCCAGTGGGTTCTTTCGGAGACATTGGGGAGCTTTGAAGCTCCCAGTTCTTGAGGCGGTTCAGGAATTCTTCTTGTCAGGAAAGCTTCTGAAGGAGCTTAATCATACTTTCCTGACCCTGGTTCCGAAGAAGGAGGGTGCGACATCTCTGGCAGATTTCAGACCGATTGCATGCTGTAATTATCTTTATAAGATAATTACTCATCTTATGTGTCGGAGGATGGAGGGGATTATGCAGGGATTGGTATCTCGGAATCAGGCGGCCTTCATTAAGGGTCGATCGATTGCTGAGCACAGCCTTCTTGCTCATGAGATGGTGCGTGAGTTCAACAAGCCTGGGGGGATGAAGGCCTGTGTGAAGTTGGATCTGAGAAAGACGTATGATACTGTTAACAGGGACTTTCTCTGCCAGCTTATGCTAGCCATGGGATTCGATGAGAGGTGGGTTGCGAGGGTGAGGGAGTGCATTTGCTCCCCCACTTTCTCGGTTCTTATACAGGGCACTCCGTATGGATTCTTTAGCAGCTCCATAGGCTTGCGGCAGGGCGACCCATTGTCCCCGTACCTGTTCACCCTGGTGATGGAGTATTTTACGTGCTTGATGGACCTGGCAGTGCACAGCAGGCGGATTGTTCCACTATTTAGACTTGTCCATCCGGTGGTCTCACACTTGATTTATGCAGATGATCTACTGGTGCTTCTCCGACCGTCCATGGGAGGGATGAGGGCTCTATCTGACATTATGGAGGAGTTCGGGAGGCTCTCGGGGCTGAAGCTTAATAGAGAGAAAAGTAGAGTTTATTTCAGCTCTAGTTGCCCTCAGAAGGAGGAGCGGGCTCTGGTTCTGGGAGTGGAGAAAGGTGAGCTGCCGGTGAAGTACCTGGGAGTCCCACTGACGGTGAATTATGCTAGGGAGCAGGATTGCCAGAGTTTGGTGGAGTTCACTAAAAAGAGGGTGGAAGGCTGGCAGGCTGCAGGACTATCTTTTGGTGGCAGGATTGAGCTGCTGAGATCTGTCATTGCTGGCATTGCTATGTTCTGGCTGCAGTCGATCCAGATTCCTGTGGCTACTATCACGAAGGTGGAGTCCATGTGTGCAGACTTTCTTTGGAGGGGGGGCATACATGCGATTTCGTGGACTCAACTTTGCCGGCCTCGGGAGGAAGGGGGAGTGGGGTTGAGATCTCTCCGAGATATGAAGGAGGCTGCTAGGGTGAAGATGGCGTGGCAGTTCATTGGCGGGGGGTCACTTTGGGCAGACTGGATGGCGAGCAGATACCTGAGGAGGTCCAATTTCTGGACGAGCAGGATTGATAGTAATTTCTCGGTCACATTTAAGGCTATTCTTAAATGTAGACCCGTACTACAGACTGCTATCTGCCGATCCATGAGGGATGGTTCCTCCACTGATCTCTGGCTCGACCCATGGTTGGGCAATCGTTCCCTACTGGAGTATTTGGGACCGCTGCATGATAGAGAGGCCTCGAGAGGGCTGAAGTGCAGTCTGATCATTCGAGATGGTGCTTGGAGACCGGAGCTTTACACTTTCACAGCTCAGCTTGGCGAGGAGATCCGGACTATTTCTATTGATACTAGCCAGTCTCGGGACACTTGGAACTGGGTTGGCCATGCCTCTTCTGGGGGGCCTGGCAGGTTCAGTTTCAAGAGTTGCTATGACTTGGTTAGGACTCGGCATGACAGGATAGAGGATATTGATTTCATCTGGGGAAAAGGGATTTCTCGGAAGATGCAGCTCTGTTCTTACAGGTTGATGCTCGGGAGATTGATGACGAGAGATAGACTGATTAGGTTTGGGGTGCCCATTCCAGACTCGAGGTGTCTTCTATGCTCAGACGTGGACGAGTCTATGACCCACCTATTTTTTGAGTGCCCTCTCGCTTGGCATATTTGGTCGGAGCAGTGCAGGAGGTATCTGGGAGGTGCTGGCAGCGTCAGAGATATTAGAGGGATCCTTAGCTGGATCAGGGATCGCAGGGGTATGGTTGCTGGATGGACCAGACATGCTAGATTGCGACTCTCTGCTACTGTCTGGCATGTCTGGAGGGAGAGGAACAGGCGCTTTTTCGAGGGTCTGATTACCCCTCCGATTGGGATTCTGCACAATATTGACTTTGATGTATCCGTTTTGACCCCATGAGTCATTGGGGAGTCTGTGTGATTTTGTACCGTATTACCTATACCGCGATTCGCGAGGAATAAAATTTTACCTTATTCCAAAAAAAATATATATAAGGGTAAATTTTATTACACACAAATCACAGTAAAGGTATTACAATAAAGGTATTACAATACACTATTCTCACATCTCCCTTCCCAGTTAAGGGGCCATTACAGATACATCGAATTCTATATTATGTAAAATTCCTACTGGCGGAGTAGCCAGTCCCTCAAAGATACGCATGTTGCGCTCCCTCCAGACATGCCAAACTGATGCTGCAAATCTAACTCTAGCCATCTTGGCCCAACCAGGATCCATGCCTCGACGGTCTCTGATCCAGCTGAGGATCCCCCAGATATCTCTGGCAGTGCCAACTCCACCCATCGATCGCATGCACTGCTCCTCCCAGATGTGCCAAGTCCACGGACACTCAAAGAATAGGTGGCCCATAGATTCCGCGTCACCCGTACAGAGTACACACTTCGGGTTTGGAATCTGCATCCCAAACCTAATAAGTCTGTCCCGCGTCATCAACCTGCCTAGAGGGAGTCTGTATGAACAAAGCTGCATTTTGCGGACAATCCCCTTCGTCCAGATAAAGTCATACTCCGCAATCCTGTCATGTGGAGTCCGAACTAGATAATAGCAACTTTTAAGACTGAATATCCCTGACCCTCCAACCGAATCAGGATCAACCCAACTCCAGGAGTCCGCAGTCTGGCTAGTATCGATAGTGATCCGACGAATCGCCTCTCCAAACTGAGCCGTGAAAGGATGCTCCTCAGGCCTCCAGCTCCCATCCCTGATGATCCAACTACATTTCACTCCACTGCTCGCCTCTTTGTCCATCTGTGCACCCTAGATCTCCAGAAGGGAGCCATTTCCCATCCACGGGTCCAGCCAGAGATCAGTATTCGTCCCATCTTTCATAATCCTGCATATAGCGGACTGTAGAACCGGTCTGCATCTAAGGATAGCCTCAAATGAGACAGAGAAATTGTTATCAATCCTGCAAGTCCAGAAATTCATCCGCCGCACATATCTGCTAGCCAGCCACTCCGCCCAAAGGAAACCTCCCTTTATGAACCGCCACGCCATCCGCACCCCAGATGCCTCCCTAACCGTCCGAAGAGGTCGCAACCCCACTCCTCCTTCCTCCCGGGTCCGGCAGAGTTGTTCCCAAGCGATCGCATGCATACCTCCTCTCCAGATGAAATTAGCACAAATGGACTCCACCTTCCTTATGGTAGCTACCGGAATCTGAATCGACTGCAACCAGAACATAGCGATGCCAGAGATAACAGACCTCACCAGCTCAATTCGGCCACCAAAGGACAGTCCAGCTGCCTGCCAGCCTCCCACTCTCCTTTGGGCAAAATTCACCAGGCTGAGACAATCCTGGTCCCTGGCATAATTGACCGTCAACGGAACCCCCAGATACTTCACCGGTAACTCTCCTTTCTCCACTCCCAGAGCAAGGGCCCGTTCCTCCTTGAGAGTGCACTGAGAGCTGAAATAGACCCTGCTCTTCTCCCGATTCAGCTGCAGACCGGACAACCTCCCAAACTCCTCCATAATATCTGAAAGCGCCCTCATCCCCCTCATAGATGGATGCAGGAATACCAAGAGGTCGTCAGCATATATCAAGTGAGACACTACCGGCTTGACCTGCCTGAAAAGAGGAACAATCTTCCTACTATGCACAGCGAGGTCCATCATACAAGTGAAGTACTCCATCACCAGAGTGAACAGGTACGGAGAGAGAGGATCCCCCTGCCGCAGTCCCCTATTGCTCGAGAAGCATCCATATGGAGTACCCTGAATGAGGACCGAAAATATAGGAGAGCATATGCACTCCCTCACCCGTGCCACCCATCTCTCATCAAACCCCATAGCAAGCATAAGGTGGCAGAGGAAGTCCATGTTGACCGTGTCATAGGCTTTCCGCAAATCCAGCTTCACACATGCCTTCATCCCCCCCGGCTTGTTGAAATCTCTCACCATCTCATGTGCAAGAAGACTATGCTCAGCAATCGAGCACCCCTTGATGAAAGCCGCTTGATTCCGAGACACCAAGCCCTGCATAATCCCCTCCATACGATGACACATGAGGTGAGTAATTATCTTGTATAGATAATTACAACACGCAATAGGCCTGAAGTCGGCGAGGGAGGTCGCACCCTCCTTTTTCGGAACCAAGTCAAGAATGTGTGATTCAGCTCCTTCAACAACTTCCCTTCCAAGAAAAACTCCTGCACCGCCTGCAGAATTGAGAACTTTAGCTCACCCCAATGGCGTCTAAGAACCCACAGGAGAAGCCGTCAGGCCCCGGAGCCTTATTTGGATCAGCCTTCATCACAATATCCTCCACCTCCTCCAATCTTACAGGGGCCAACAGCAAGCTATTCCCATGGTGCGTCATCAGCCTCTTCGTGACTAGGCCTGGGAACGTGATGGGATAATCAGTTTGCTGATATAAGTCAGAATAGAACCTGACTGCCTCCTCCTGAATCTCCACTGGATCGCCAACAAGCCTGCCCTCGCCGTTAAGCAGCCTGGGGATGCTGTTCCGGTGTTGTCTGGCACGGATCACATCATAGAAGAACTTGGTGCACCGATCCCCATCCTTGAGCCATGAACACTTGGCCCTCTGGGCTGCACTAATCTCCTGCTAAAGCCTCATGATGTTGACCTCCGCAATCAGGTCCCGCTCCCTAGCCGCCAACTTTCCGCTCAGCATGTCGGACTGCAAAGCTTCTTGAACCTCACGAAGCTCGGCCTCCTTATCCTCCAGGAAAGACCGCGGCATCTTCTTCACCCAATCCCGAATAGCTCTCTTGACCTGTTTGAGTTTGTGAGCCATGCGAAACTGAGCCGTGCCCTCCCGAGTATACTGCAGCCCTCCCGTAACAACCTCCTAATATCCAGCAGAAAGGTACCAGCCACTGTTGTACCGGAATGGCCGAGTCTTCCAAATGGGCCTCTCAGAGAGACCAACCCGGATAGGGGAGTGATCGCTAGTCCCTGCCGCTAGCCCTTCCGCCAAGGAATTCGGAAAGTAGCAAAACCATTCGCTATTTCCCAAAGCCCGATCCAGCTGACAAGCAATCCTGTTGTGAACCGCCTTATTGTGCCAGGTCCAGATGTGTCCAGCTCTCTCCAGTCCCCTCAGCCCAGACAAGAGGAGACACCTCTGGAAGTCGTATAGGATCGGATCCGGCACTGGACGACCTCCCACCTTCTCTTGTCGATGCAGTATGGCATTGAAGTCTCCCATAAGCAGCAGGAGGAGATGCAGGTGCTCCGCCATACGACCTACTCGTACAATGTCCTCCCACAAGGTCTCCCGAAGCCGCCTATCATTGTGCCCATAAACTGCTCCAAGAATGAAGTGGAATCCTCCCTTGTTGACAAAGAAAATGCCAATAAGCTGCTCTGTCATCAGAACCTGTTCTCCCTCCCAACTATCTATGTTCCATCGAACCCAGATCCTAGCCATTTCCAGGTTGTGGATATGCGCCCAGTTTGCAGGCGTCCTGCGAGATAGCATAGTCTCCCCTCTAATCTTCGTCTCAAGAAGAATAGAAATGTCACACTTCTCCCTCTTCAGAACTCCAATAATCTTCCTCCATTTCCCAATGGAACACCCACCACGAATGTTCCAGGCAAGGACCGACATTAATTAATTAATGTGGGGTCCCCCTGAACTCCATCTGGACTGACACCCGAGGGAAGTGTCTCGTCCGTCAGATCTATATCCTCCCCCATCCCCGTCCCCGAGGAAGGTACAAGATGGACCTGAATCCTGGAGAGAGTCAAGGCCCAATCTGGGTTGGCCACGGTCTGATCATCGAGCCCCCCGGCTGGAGCTCCTCTTCCCATAGGGACGGGGAATGCCTTTTCCTGCTATATACCTTTTCCACCATAGAAGTCTCCATCCCATCATGTCTGCTTTCCAGGGAACTCATACCCCTGGTCACCATACTCCTCTGGGGCCTGAACGGAACTATCGCCCTGAGAACCCTCATGTCTCTGCGGGGTGTCAGTCACGGACCTCCTGGCCCCCTCCATCGGGGAGACCTCCTCCATCGGCCTGACTGTCGTCGCCACTCCTGCGATGGGACTGAGTGCCACCTCTGGCTCAACTACCTCCGTCTGCGCTACCGAGGACCTAGCTATCTCCGTCCCTCTTGTCCGGAAAGCACTAGATGAGTGACCAAAGCACTCACAGAAGGAACACATTGGGGGGACCCAATCATACTCTACAGCCTGAGTCAAAACCTCCCCGGATGCCACCTGATACTCGAGAATACTCGGAAGCTCCGTCCCCGCCTTTATCTCCACAAATACTCTGGCGTACATCAGTCTGGTACGGAAAGCCGTAGCCTCGTCCGCCTTGATCGGCTTACCGACCAAGCTAGCTAATCCCATAAGCAGAGGGATGCTCCAGTATTTCACCGGGAACTCAGTAAAGCGAATCCAGACGGGAATCGCGTTCAGCACCTCCTTCTCACATCTCAACTCCGGTGTCCACTCCTTCAGGATAATAAGCCGTCCGTCAAAGGACCAGGGCCCTCCTTGAATAATCCTGGACACATCCTCCTCCAAGCCGAATTTCACATAGTAAAATCCATTCTCACGTGAGAAGAACTCCATACTCTCCTTGGGCCGCCATACCCTCTCTGCATAACTCCGTATCTGCCCATAGAACGGTTTACTTCCCAACACATACATCACCAGCGTGTTCTTCCAGAAGTCCGTGACCTCCGCTATCTCTTCCGTCGGGAAATATGCTCGAAGGCCTCCTCCTACCTGCATCGGTGGCACATACTCCATCGACACCGGGCTCTTGTTCCCACCCGACATACATACATCCTTCCAGGATTTGGGACGAGGCCCGTCTGTGCCCGTCCGGGGAGTGACAGACTGAGGCCTCTGACTCCCGACATCTCCAGCTACTCTTTCCTTTCTCCGCCGCGTCGCCTTTGGCTGCCATCCAGTCGCAGTGCGTCCCGGACCTCCTCCATGTCATCGTGTGCTACCAAGGCCGATGGTAGACCTACTTCCGCTCCTTCCAGGGCCCGTCAGACCCATACCTTGATTTTGAGCCCCTCTTCCCCCTCCCGGACGTCGTCTCAACCGTCGTCCAACCATCATCATCAATCCGGCCATCCCCAGTCCCGGATTTCGATCCGAATTCGAAAATAGGTGCATCCGACCCGGAGCCCGCCACCGCCGGAGTACCCGCAGGTCCCCGGGCCGCCCTGCCCGCCGCCACCGCCACCGCCTGGGAGGGGTCGGTCGCCCCCCCCCCCGGCCGTCGCCGGACCCTCCCGAGGCTCCGCCTGCATGTAAGGGGGTCCGCCTGACCCCCTGTTTCCGCCGCCAGCCCCCCCTCGCCCGGGGGGCCGCCGCCGCCTGCCGGGGGGGGCCGCCCGCCCCCTTCCTTCCTCCCCGGCCTCCTCCTCTCCTCCGCTAGGGAGGGTATTGTTAGAGAGCCACGTCACTCTAATTTTTGACCCCATCGTCCCGTCTAGTGCCCCGTCCCATACAACATAGATTGTAATTACGCCAACAAGACTACTTGGCACGGGCACGGATTAGATGTAACACATGATTCGACACCTATTTGATGTGTCCTAGTGTATTCTGAATGTCCATGGCGTGTTCAATATGTGTCCAACACGACATGATGCATAGACGACATGCATTTTGGAGTGTTTGTGAGGAGCAGTCATGGTCGGATCTCGGACTGCTCATGATTACTCGCAATCAAACATATCACCGACCTCATCTCTACTATGCTATGGCACAGGTGGCAATGACCTTGATTACATCAAGATCACATTGTTATCACGGACATTCACAACTGGATAGTTCTCAATCTCATTCGTGTCGCACTACATCACGACCAAGATAACCGTGATCGTCTTAGTTGGACTCCCTAATCCAACTCATCTAAATCATGTTTAAACTTTTCAGCTTGGGGCCAAGACCTTAATCACACACCAAGTTGTTTGTCATGAATATCATGATGCTCAAAAACTAGGTACAAAGAATGAAACTGCATGATGCCTTTAATAAAATTGAAATGAAGTAATTCAAAGACCAACCTAAAATTAGGGATGATCACGGAAGTTGGTGTTTATAGCTTCATATTTGCTGCTGTGGGATAAAGTTTCATGATACTACATGAGCCGGAAATAACTATAAATTGTAAAATAACATCATATCATGCACTCCACACGATAACATAATATATGCATTTTTGTTCTTGTGAAGCCACACATAAGTAGTATGTATGCAATCGCATCTCATCCTAAAAACATATACATTAATAATTGAGTCGTAATGTAGCCATAGAAACTTTGGAAAGGGAAAAGAGAAAATGCATTGAGATTACCAAATTTCCTAGCATCCATCGTGAAAAAACTCAAAATTCCATTCAATTTTGCAAACACATTGTATCATTCGCTTATTACTCCACTATGTTGTATGGATAGTCTACCATATCCATGTAATACTACTATCTGACTCACATTGCACATTACACATCTTGAAATTCATGTTGAATATGATCCCCCATGTCTAAGCTTCGAAGGGGCCAAAACATAGTTGGAACTGATTTGGCATGGTCATCACCTTGGCAAAAATAACTGAGAATGAGAAATTAACATTTATTTGTTGTTAATAATTTCTAGAACCTTTTGGAACCTTGTTATTATCCAATACTTGCTTAAAATAGATATTGTTAAGGTCTAATGTATAAAATATGTATATACATATGTTTATGATGAGGACATCATTTGGATTGATCAAATCTAGATCTTTTTTGTTGTTTTGTTGTTTTGTTGTTATTTTTACCTATTCCTTAGGAGTTTGTTGTGTGGTTGTTGAGTTGTTGAGTTGTTGAAAAGTAGGTTGAAGTTGTTAGTTTGTTTTTTTGTTCTTGTTGAAGAGTAGCGCATATATAGATGGGTTGAATGTTCTCTTTTGACAATGAATGAATGAAAATAATTTTCCTCTATCAACTCTACTTTCTCTATGCGGCCACGATAGCCAAACTCCTCTCCCCTTCTAGTCCTCTCTCCTTCCTTCCTCATCCCCCCCTTCAGCAGGGACTACAACAGCAGCAGGAGCACAACCAGCAGCAGCATCTGCAGAGACAGCAGCAGCAACATACGCAGCAACTGTAGCAGCAGATGTAGCAGCGGTACCAGCAGAAGTGGCAGCAGCCCACATCAACAGCAGTAGAGAAGCAGCAACAGCAGCATGAAGCAGCAGCAACGACGTGAAGCAACAGCAACGACATGAAGGAGCTGTTCCACCCCCCTTGGGGTATTCCTTCGACATTCCAATTCTAGTTCCCCTCTTCTAAATCAAGTAACTATGACTACTGCATCTACCATCTAATATTCTATCAATAAGATGTTGATCCACCCATAATTTGAGAGCTTCTACTAAAGAAAAAGAAAATGGGATTTGTGGTTATCAATCTACGTATTAAGTAGAGAACTATCCTAATTTAGTGGTAACATGATTTAATTTCTTGTGAAATTCGAACTATCCTAATTTAGTGGTAACATGATTCAATTTCTTGTGAAATTCTAAGGGTTTGCATGCTAGTTATGATCTCTTGCCTAATATACCTATTAATTTGGACAACCTAGAAAGTGTTTGTTAATTAGCAAGAGTTAAGTGAAACTTGTTTTAATCCAGGATCTCTTGCCTAATATACCCATTAATTTGGACAACTAGAAGAAAAAAAATTTAATTAGCAAGGGTTAAGTGAAACTTGTTTTAATCCAGTTTAATCTGCTGATTTTAATTCGCATCCATTCTGCATCAATTTCATGCATATATATAACTGTATCCATGTCATATCCATATCCCGAAAAAATTAAATGTCGTATTTTGAATCCGTACCTAACTACCTATGGTGTATCTGAATGTGTGTTAGTGTTTGTGCAACCTAGTTACTCCATAATAATATGCATTCTTTTGTTGCCAAACATGTCATATATATGAAGTATCAATATGCAAATCACAAATGCTAAAATCGACTAGAAATGTATACATACATGCTAGGCCGGATGGAATTTCAATTGAAAAACTTTTAGATCATCAATAATTAATTTTGGTTGAGAGATCAAATACGCAACGGTTAGGAAGAAGGAGAAGATATTAGTCAAAGAAGCTACTAAAACTAGGGATAGGCCAACAGAACTTGGAATGAGGCTATAATGAAGAATGTATTATTGTTAATGCTACAACGAACATGGCACTTAATAAAGCTAAATGGAAGAAAATGGTTCAATCAGCCGACCCCAAAATTTTGGAATCAAGACAACTGGTGTTGTATTCCTGCAATTCTTAGCTATGTTGCACATAGACGACACAACACATATTTTGACGTATCGTAACGTTTAGAGTGTTATTGCCGTGTCCAATGTGTGTCCAATGTGAAGCAAGACAGACATTACACTTTGCTAAAACAGCATCTATATGCAAACATTCTAGGACCGAGCAAAATCTCAACTTATAAAATTTTGAATAGGAAAAGATTAACTTTAATTGGTGTTCCTACAATTCTTATCTATTTTGCACGGACACCCGAGTACAAATACGACACAGACGCATTTTGGCATGTTCTATTGTATCTTGCACACAGTGTCTGTTGTGCCCGATACGATGTGACACAGATAACACTAACTTTTGGGGCGTTCATGCATCCTAACTAAAATTCCCAGCATCTCTCAAGAAAAAATTTCCAATTTTCTTCCAACTATACAGATAAACGAATTATTTTGTTGCCGACCAGGTCGTTAGTACTAAAAGCAGCTAGAAATGTACCAATATGAGACCCAAAAAAAAAAAAAAAAAAAAAAAAAACCTAACTTTTCCAACAAGAGGACATCGACCGAGAACTAAAAAGTACGGTTTGATTCGTACGGTAAGGGGAAGGAAGCCGCTGGAGCCGTCCCCCTTGGCGGAGGCGACGGTGGAGAGGACGTTCGTGTCGTCCATGGTGAGGACGACGGAGCCGTTGGCGAAGCGCGCGATCTTCCCGGTCTCGATGGAGATGGTCCGGCTCCCGATCTCGAACTCCTCCTTGAAGCTCTCCAGCATCTTCCTCCCCGGAGCCGGCGGTGTTCCTTGCTGTTGTTCTTCGTTGGGGAGGGGGAGGTTGCTGCTGCTGCTACAGATGGTGCGGAGGCTGATGAGGCTCCGCCTTTGGAGGGAGGAGGCGAAGGTCGTGCGGAGTGGGTTCGCTCTTCTTCGGAGAGCTGCTGCAGCCATCGCCATGGCGGAATTTGGAGGAGAGAGGAAGTGAGAGAGAGAGGGTTTTAGTTGGGGTTTAGGGTTTAAGAGTCACCACAGAGAACAGTGATCGGAAAGCAGTTGGGTTAGGTCTGATCCGTGTTGGATTAAATAAAAAATATAGGGTTATTTTGTACAAGGTTACCAAGTTTATGGCTTAATTATATTTTGGGTACTCAGCTTGTCCACTAATGATTTTGGGTACTGTATCGCTAGTTGACTGTGTTGACCGTTTATAATTAACCATTTTTTTAATAAAAAACTTTTATGTTAATTATTAAACTGCACCAAGCATTGACGGTTTCTCTGTAGAGTTAACATTGTTATTATCCACATGTATGGTTGCCATCCACGTGTATGGTTGCCAATCAAAACTGATTTGAAAGATTAAAAGACACTTATTTTGGAGATAAAAAAGATGTGATCTCATAAAACCTAATTCTTTTGGCGCGAACTCTATCATCGGTAGATTAGGGTTTCGAGAGGGGGAATATTTGAAGAGCCATTAGAGTCAAATCTCAGGTAAAATTAAGTTCTTTTGGATTATTTTGTTTAAATGTGCCATCTGAAGTTTGTTTGTGTAGAGAAAACGTGGAAGTTGATTACTTTGTAGGGTTTTGATCCTTTTGATTTTAGGGTGATTTTATGTGTTTAATAAATGATTCTTTGGATTTTTTTCTGGAGATGGGGTCCCTGGTTTTGAAGCTATATGTCTAAAATTATTCCTTGTGTCCGGACTTTTCATTTTAAATACTTTTTTTTACCAATTTGTTATTCTTTATTTCAATTTGCAAGCATTTATGAACGAACGGTGTGGTACATATTTTTTGGGATTTTTTTGGGTGATCTCATGTTGCTCCTGAACACCCAGAAAAATGATGCCCAGTGTGGTACATGTTCTCATGTAGTAACTGAACCCAAACCAACAGAGCTTTATGATTTTTGATTGATTTCAGGATGCTCATACCCTTGTAAAATCGTCAAAGTTGTTAAAACCATCCCTCTTCTTAGGCTTGGAAGAAGGTATTTGTTGGAAGCCCGAAAGCAATTCCTGCCACTTTCTTAATATATTGGATTTTTTGTGCATCATGGTGTTCTTTTTGGGTGTTCTTTATTTCAATTTGTATGCATTTAACAATGAACAATGGTGATGCTAAGGTAATATATTGGAATTTTTGTCCAGCATGGTGGGTTCAAGCTCCTAAATAACTACTAACGATAGTGGTCAGGACAAGTCTGTCGACCCAGGTAAAGCAGACTATTTGCCAGAGGAGGAACTAGATTTTCTTCCAATATTAAAAGCAGTCAACGAACTTGAGAAAAGGTTGGGTATAGGCTAGGTTGAAAATGCAAGTGAGAAAGTAAATGAAGTGAGTACATATGAGCAGAATTTTGATTTGGATGCATATGATGAGGAAAATCATAGTGAAGGTGGTTTACAAGATGAACATCAGGTACCTATAAGAAGAATCCCTGCAATAGATGGGTTAGAACCTGAAGAAATATATTGTTCTGCAGATTCAGATGGAGAGGACTATATTCCCAGTGATGCTGATGAAGAAGATGATATTAGTAGTTTGTTGGTAGAGTTTGAAAACAGTGACTCAAGAAAGGAGTTTGAAGATTTTGTTAGTAATACCCAAAATCTATATGAGAAGGAAGATGATGAAGAATTGAATCCAAAGAATCACGAGGCAGCTAAGTTGTGTATAGGCATGGAATGGGGTACTTTCAAGGAATGCAGAGATTATATTAGGGACTTAGCTATTAAGAAAATATTTGTAACAAAAAAAATCATGAACAACAAAACTAAGCAGAATTACATACGTAAGGATGAAGGTTGTTCATGGAAGGTGTATTGCTTTGTTCTCAATGATGGCCAGACATTCAAGTGCAAGTCTGGGGTTTTCAAACACACATGTAGAGGCTCTAAGGATTTAAGGAACCCACTTGCTAATAGTAGGTGGGTTGCTCCCAAAGTGTTAGGGTATATTTTGGATCATCCAGAATGTAAGCCAAAAATCATTAGAGAGAGAATCTTGAGAAAGAGAAAGGTAAGGATTTCATATTGGACTGTCTAGCATGCTAGGCATAGGTGTCTTGAGTTAATTATGGGTAGTTATGAAGATAGCTATTAGAATGCACCAGAGCTCTGTCACCAACTGTTAATGTCTAATTCAGGGAGTATTACTACTTGCAGTGTGGATCATAGGACTAATCAGTTCAAAGGTTTATGTGTGGCATACAAGGCTAGCCTGGATGGATTTGTCAATGGATGTAGACCTATACTTGATATTGATGGGTGTTTCCTAAAGGGGAAGTATGGAGGAATGTGTTTGAGTATCATGTCTTTGGATGCCAACAATGGGTTATTCCTAATTGCTATATACCTGTGCAATAATGAATGTAGGGAAACATGGACAACTTTTCTCGAGATAGTTGCTGGTCACTTAAAGCTACATCAACTGCCTTTAACTATCATTTCAGATAGACAAAAAAGCCTTATTCATGCAGTAAATACTGTTTTTGGTGATGTTAATCACTTTCATCGGTTTTGCTTCAGACATATGTACAAGAATTTCAAAAGGCTGCATCCTGGTTCAAATTTAGAGATGATTACATGGAAGGCAGCAAAATCATAGAACAAGGTAGAATTAAAAGAATGGATGCATGGATGAGTTGGAAAAGGCAAAGAAAGAGGCAAAGGAATGGATGGATAGGAAAAACCTTACAATTTAGCTTGCGTGAATCGAACTTATATTCGATGTTGCGAGACGGACGAGTTTAGGATTTGGCTAGAAGTTTCCTACTCGATGGGTATCAAACGTAAGATGTGTCGTAAAGACCTTCGTGCTAAGGCGATCGTTGCCTTGAGCATTGTCGACTTGAAGAAAATTTGTGTTTGATAGATTGTGGCCTTTGTGCAATGTCAATTTAAAGTTGTGACGGGAGAATTTAAGCACAGTGTCTAGGTAAGTCACCTAGCGGACGTAGTCCTGAATGTTGATGCTTTTGCAAGTCAACAAAAGGGAATCATGTCGAGATAAGATATGAAGTAAAACATTAGAAATAGTTGGATAGCGACGTCGAACGTAAAGCATTACGGAGACTCGTTGTGACCGGATGCGCGACGGCTTGACGCGACGCATAGGATTGATAGTCCCAATGAAACTTACGAAGTGAGAAATGCGATTTTCGAATCGCATCGTGTACCTTGACTTTTGTTGGACGATCGTGTATATATCAATATGCATGTGTGCTAGAATTGCGAGAACATGCACTGGAACCAAGTCCGATCGAGAGTACGAGGTAGCAGGTAATTGAGAATAAGAAGTTACATGTTAGCGTTGTTCCGATATCCTACAACTGAGCTTTGATAAAATGCATATATTAGTGGGACGACTAAAAATGTGTATGATTCCAAACTAAGTTGTATGATCCAAACGATAGTGAGACGAGATCGTAGAACGATCTAGTGAAACCCTTGGAATTTAGTATTGGTTTCGGCTCGAGGACGAACCTTGTTTTAAGTGGTATATTATGTAATGAACCGCTCCGTATGGTACATTATGTTGAGTCGTTGACTCGAAGAGTTGCGTTGACCCGATTGCGTATCGATGCGAATCGATACAAGAGTTACGTTGTCCCGAGAAATACATCAATGCAAATCGATGTAAAGAGTTACGTCGACCCGAGGAACGTATCGAGTAATATCAATGCAAGTGTTAAGTTGGCCCGAGGGAAAGCATTGAGTTGGTTTGAAGATTCTAAGAAATCGAATCGACGCAAGGCAATTGACCGAATCGAATAAGTATTGATTTTAGTTAGTTTCTTGTGCAGGCTATACGTTTGCGCTAAAATATTAGAGATCGACATTTTGCCTTATTCAGTAAAGGGTCCGCAAAACCAATTGTCGCTTTACGACGGACTGAGGCATTGGCACGGTAAGTCAAATCGGACGTATAATTCAATGAAGCACGGACTGCTTGAATGGCTAAGTCAGGAGAGATGCCCGTGCAACGAAGTTATGAAATCGAGCCGCATCGACTCGACAAAACGACAAGGCGCATCGATTCAAGGTACATTGACTCTCTTTCCTACTCCTTTATGCCTAAGTAAAATATATATCATTGTATACTGAGTTAACCTATCAACGCCATGGACGTAGCTCGATAGAGAGATAAACATAGTACGTGTCGAACACTAGATAGAACAATTAAAATGAATCGTACAACAAATATACGAGTCGCTATGGAACATTGAATAACGCAAAGGCGAGCGCCTCGGTGCGCAAACCATAAGTATATGGAATAACTGTATCGACGAGTGCCCCAGTGTATAAGTTATTTCGTGCCCCCGCACACGAGTTAGCATGCTAGAACATTGAAAGACTATATCGGTGCGAGTGCCTCAGTGCACGAGCGATAGAACATTAAATACCTTATCGAGGCGTGCCTCAGTTGCATGGGTCGGAATGATAGAACATAAGTATAACGCGTTGAATACTAAGGCGTAGAATATAGAAATATGGCTTTGAGGCGTGTATTGAATACACGATGCAAAGAAAGACGGCAAATGTGTGCAGCTGCACAATACTTACAAAAGATGGCGTCGTTGCGACGAGGAGAACAGTTGTGGCACGGATGTGGCATAACTGTCGATGCGGCATGGTGCCTTCAAAATATTCGTGGCCTTCGGGGCGTTCATTGAGAACATTGGGGTGTTGTGCCAATTGAAATAGATATAGACAAACTTGCTTGGTTGTATGAAAGATAAGATGCGTTGCATGGTCAAATGGACTTAAAGACATATTGTCCGTGCACGGGTGTTATCTTCCCTCGAACGTTGATCACCAGGGCGCTGAGACCGTTCGGCCTATGAGGGACTGCGGTAAAATCGGTATTGTTGGTGCACTTCATCTAGACGGGTAGCGACCTTCTAGTGAATGTGATAAGCCACTTACTCGAGTATTTTGGGGGCCCTCTGATTGTTTGGGTTAGCAACTGCAACAGAGCGATCATCGTCTTACATATTTGATTTGATAAATATAAGTCCATTCTAGCCCGGAAAGGTAGTGACCTTCATATAGTTAAGGGCGATGGGTTAAAAGTACAAGGTATACATATATCGTGCACATATAGATCCTGAATAGAGGGCACTCATAACATGACAGAGAAAGCTGATAGGCGTATTCACCTTGTGTCGGTGCAAGGACGAGTGCGTCGATGTTGGTAAGTCACGCCACGAAACAAACACGAGATTGCTTGCATGTTTACTTATGTGAATTGAATAACATGCTTGCCATGATAATATGCTTTACAGTCTTCGACTTATGTCATGAACTGATCCTAAGGAGAACATAGAAAGAGAACTAAATTGTATGTTTGCATGAATCAATACAATACTAAATGTCGGTTTGTTAAGTGGGTCTTTGATCAGTACAGCGAGGACGAAAGTACTAATCCCCCACTAGTTTGCTAGCAGGTTCAGGGATTGGTTTGCTCGTGGCGGAGCTTCGCTTGAACGCGTTGAGGCTTGGAATGCCAAAGCGTATTGAGGCGTGCGACCGTATTGACGCTCGGACATGCAACATGATTGAGCGACCGAGATATAGAAGGCATAATGTATGGAACGATGAAATCATTTGTGGACAAGAGAGAACCTGAGTGTTGTAGCCAATCTGGCATATATTTTTGGGCTATTGAAAGCGTTTGTAATCTCAGTTCGAATATCAATAAAGAGAATTGTTTTCGTATACTCTATTTTCCTTTCGTTGCTAATATCAATTCAAAGATAACCATTTGAGAACTTATCATCTTGCCTTGCACGAGCACAACTTCAGGCTCGTGCGGCATCATGTCCCCTACGAGGACGATGATTCGGGTGATTCCGGGTCGGGGCGTGACACATGCCATGGCAATAATTGTAGTGCCCCGCTTTCGATAGGCGACGGACTTCATAATATGCTTGCGTCGAGTCAGATCGACCGGAAACTTAGATGGCCATCTGACTCGATCACTAGGCTTGGTAAACGATAACACCTTGCGGCATCGATCAAATCGATTTGGACGGACGTTACGAGAATCAATCCAACTAATAGAACGAATTCTGTTGGAATAAGTCCTAGATACAGCGGGCTACGTCTCGACGAGTGAGCTCTCTATAAGAGTCCCTTCGACGGGACCGGACCGCTGTATAGTTTTTTTGGAGCTTTTGCCGTTGGGTTTTGATGAAGTGCTTTCGCGTCATTTTCCTGGATGCAATTACAAATTTCGAAGCAAGGGAAAAAGAAAGAATTCTAACAAAGTGTTGGTGCCATTGCAGGAGCTCGCATAACTAAAGCTTGACGTTGCGAAGCGCTTCGACGATCGGCACGAGCAAAGTAATCGGTGGGTGATTCGGACCTTCCTTCTACTCTGTCCCGCAAACTAATTCTTTGTCTCGAATTCATTCAAATCGAACGATGCCAAGTTAATTGCATGCCAATCCACTAAGGTCAAGAATTCGGGAAGAACGTATCGATTTTGAGTAATCTACTCTGAAAAATACAAGTTTCTCACATAAACGGAAAAGTTTAAGGTTCTAGTAAAAATATAGACTATTTCACGTGCTGCAAAATAATGTGAAACGTTGATCATGGGTTATGATGCATCGGACAATTTGGTGCCAACAGAACACTAAATCGGGAGTACGGCTTTGGGGAAAATGAATCGTTGCATGAGTTGCGAGAAATGATAATGTCGTTCGATACTGTCCGCACTATACAAAACTGTTTGCATATATTAAACTGTTCACACATAGGCATGGTCATGGACAGCTTGTGCACAAGTTCGTTTTCCTCGAAACGGTATCCGGGGCATCGGAACCGATTCGTCCTCGGGGGAATAAATTATCATGCTTCGGTGCGAGGCATGCGGGACCTTCAGTAAGACTTGCAACCTAGGCTGAAAGGGTAGCGTCGTATGCCAATTTCGATTAAGTCCCTAATGGTGCGTAACACCAATAACCACATGTAAGATAGTAGCATGCTCATCTATTATCTTATACAGGTATAATTACTATCTCTGTTTTATGCAGGGACGAGCACGGCCGTGGTAAGAAACGTGATAAATCACTATGCTTTTTTGTATGCTTTATTACTCGAAGATGGCTATCGATATGAACTGAATTCATTTAGTTCTAAATAGAAAGACAACTCTAAAGCATGCCTATCTTAACAATCAGAGTCGATTTAGACGAGTTGGTTCATCTCATCCACTTAGCAAGTGTGCTAATTCCCTCCCCCAATTTCTCCAGGTGCGGCGGGCGCTCCAAACTAAACTGAAGCTGAAGTACGAAGAGGCGTTTTGAAGCTCTTCCTATGCTGAAGTATTTTGAAGCCAATTCAATCGACGGCTTATGTATAAAGGGGCAAATGTATGGAACGACAAGTGTTAGTTCAGGCAGCTTGTCGAGTATGTTTTATTTCGTTTTCAATCAATGTAGCCGCAACGGCATCCAATGTAATTAGGACTTGCACTTCTTTGCAAGCTATGAATGAAAAGCAAATTTCTATCTTCCTATATTACGTCTTATATTCTGATGTGATTTGTGAAGTTTTAACTTGGCGTATTAATATGCAAATCAACGTAACATTCTTGCCTTGTACGAGTGCAATTCCAGACTCGTACGGCATCACACCTTAGCGAGGACGATCGAATCGGCAAAATAACATCGGGGACGAACGTTTGCCGACTCGGGGCGTGACAATAATCATCCTAATGAGAGAGGATGAACCCATCAGGTACTAGTTATGGGCTTTTTTAGATAATTTTATCTGTAGGCATGCAAATATTATTTTTGAGCTCTACTTGGACTAGTTTTGAGCTTTTTTCTCATGTATAAACATCTTATTTTGCTGACAGTATGATAGATTCCTCTACTACTTTTACACCCTCTCAAGTTGATACTTACGAAGGAGAGAGCACTGAAATCGGCTTGATGAAACTTGCTGCAAATATAATTTTTGATCAAGGATTTCATGGTTGGTTAATTCTTTTTATTGTTCAAACTAATCAAGAAAAAGCAACCTTGAGGTTTGCTACTAAAAGAGCATCTTGAATACTCTTATGGGTTGTGAGAAATGAGCTAAAAATCGTTGAAATGGACAATCTATATAAATGTCTGCCTCTTGTGATAAATTTATGATCCGGGTCCTCAAGTCTTGTTACTTGTTACCAAGCATAAATAATAAGATGAATATATTTCTGTTAAGCATCTAATCTTATAAGTAGTAGTCATATTTCAAAATTTACTGATGGGTTCATCCTAATAAGATTCCATGCTTACATGTCATGGCAGAAATCATTCCTACTAATAAAGTACTTATAAGTAGTAGTCATATTTCAAAATTTACTTGATGATACTTTAATGCATTTCATAATTATACAGCTTTGTGGATCCTTTTCATTACGTGTCAGCATACATGAGGACATACTCAGGACATATTGAGCCTCTTAATCATTCATCTCACTGGGGAGTTATAAGTACTAAATACATGTACATGTTAGTCATCATCTTATATTTATCAATATGTTTGATAATCCTTGTATGTTTTTTTTTATGTTTGATTAGCCAACAATAGTTGTAAAACCACCAAGACTAATTAGACCTGCTGGAAGACCAAGAACTCAGAGAAGGAGGGACAAAGACGAGCAAAATGGTGTGAAAATAGAGACAAAACAGTGTGGAAAATGCAAAATGTATGGTCATAACAGAAAAAATATGTAATGGACCCCCACAAAGTTCCCAACAATTTGAAGGTAAATTGTTTATCAATTCATGTATTCCTTTCTTGCTTTTTTGGTACAACAATTGCACACATAACTGACCATGATCTTTTATGCAATAATAGGTGCGCAAACCTATGTTGGTGCTCATGTTAGAAGATTTGATGCTCCCAGTGGTGGTAGACCTAGTGGTACAGGAGATAGGGTCAAGGGCAGGGGTGGCCCTGGCCCAGGGTAGACTGGACGACGATCCAGGGCCCCCTGACGAAAGGGGGCACCAACATATTAACTGTCTATAATAGGACTAGTATGTATCATGTGTCTTTTTTTTAACAAAAAATATTGTGGTGTAGTGGTTACAATGCTAGACTTGTATTTGAGAGGTCCTTGGTTCAAATCTTGACTATAACAATTTTTTGTTTTATTTATACTTTTTTTACATTATGTATGGGGCCTATTTAGAAAATTTTGCCTCGGGCCCCCAATTGCTCAGGGCCGTCCCTAGTCAAGGGTTAGAGAAAAAAAAAGGGTTCTCACTACCAACATGTCTCTCAAACAACCACTGGAAGAAATGCATCCAGACTCAAATGCCCCATCAACCTAACCCAAAGTGATTAAAAGTTGTTGCTGTGCGAAGTGCCATGTGACCAAAAGATTTCCTATGCAACTTTTCTTGGGTTTTTGCTTCGAACCAAGTCTTGAAGTTGCTTCCTGATTTTTCTCTTTATGGAGTTTGGATGATGGGTTTATAGAGATCTTCAACTTGTTTTCACTTTCTGGAGAATTTTTTGTGTTATAGAAATTTAGTATTATTACAGGACAAATCATTTGTGGACGTTTTGATGGTGAATTTTGTATCTTTTGCTTATGAGACTCCTGGAACTTTCTTATGGAGATCGTGGCTTTTAATCTGTTTGTCTGTTATTTTGCATTTTTTTTGCATGCTGGGTACTCTTTTATATCATCAATCCAATTAGAATTTGTCCTAGTGCAGTACTGGATGTCTGATATTGGCTTACTTTAGAAATCAATATCTTATTGTTGCTTAATTTGTGGATGTCTGATATTGGCTTACTTTTATATCTTCAATCCAATTAGAATTTGTTTCTCCAAGACCAAGGTACATTAATGGCTTGCTTCATGTCCTTCCTGTGAGCATTTAGTCTCTGTAGGCTCCTTGGTTCCAGATTTTTTCTGTCTGCCTGCTCTCATACAGGAAAATAATTAATGAAAGCGCGAATTGGACAACGAATTGCATTGCATTGTCATGGATAGTGAAGAAAAGATGGTGAAGATAACTTTTAAAAAGGAGATTGCCTTCCAACTGTACAAAAATGGTGAAGAAGAAGTTTGTAGAAGATGAAGAAGAAATGATGGTGAAGAGAACTTTTAAAAAGGAGATTGCACTCCAACGGTACAAAAATGGAACAATCTCAGCCATTCCTTCCGATGGCTGTGATTTCATTACTGTAGTTAAAACTACTTGCCTAACAACATCAAACCATGTGCCTAAAAGAATCAAATAGAATTACCTTTTGTAAAAAAAAAAATATTTGAAAAAAAAGAAAAAGGTTAATTAGAAACGGTCAACACAGTCAATTGACGATACAGTATCCAAAACCATTAATGGACAAATTGAGTACCCAAAGTCTAATTATGCCATAAACTTTGTACCTTTATACAAAATAACCCAACAACATATATAATACTAACAATGGTGCACGGTTTTTTTTTTAAATAGCAATGACGACATGAGTGCATCACTCATATCGCCAATAGCAATGATGGCATGAATGTAAATATTTTTTTTGGCTAACATTGTAAATGAGCCATCGTACATATGATGCGATGAACATGAATGCTAGTGTCCCCATATATGCGACGAGTGTCCCTAACGTCTGCTAACATTGTAAAAGAGCCATTATACATGCAACGCAGGGCCGGCCCTGGCCAGGGCGACCGCCCAGGACCCAATTAAACTTGAGGATCCAAAAAATTTAATTTAAATATATACATATTAGTAATTTTGTATCGAAAATAGAACTAATATGTAACATGACCCTCCATTATCAGAAAACAGTTGTTATGTTGTGTTAATATGTCAAACTTACACACTAGATATCCTATGTTCAATTCTTGGCTTTAATATTATATATGGGCTCCATTTTAAAAGTTTGTCTATGACCCACATGAACACAGGACCGACCCTGATGCAACGAGCATGAATGGTAGCGTCCCCAACGCTATTATACATACAATGAGTACAATGTCATTCTCAACTACGCTTTCAATGTAAAGCCAAAAAATTCCATGTATTTTTTTTCTATTTATAACGTCACAGCATTGATGACATGATCATCATTTTGCCACTACATATAGCGTTTAAAATATTTTTTCTTTAAATAATAAAAAACTAAAAAAACAAAAAACAAAAACAAAACACCATTACTAATGGCGATATAACGCTCGTGTCGTTATTACTATTGGCAACATTAATACATGCACACATGTCAGCAATGCTATTGACAATTCATTACTTTTTTTATATACGAGAAAACTAATTATATTATTTATAATTTAATTATAATATGTTATCTTATATAATTTTTTACGTATATTATATTATACTCTTTAAAGAAACCTACTTTTTTTTTTTAAAATAAATCTACAATTTTAAAAAATCAATTTATCTTTTTTATAAATTTAAATATCTCTCTTTAAAAATAAATCTCTCTTTTATTTCATTTTTTTAAGGATTTTTTTAAAAGAGAGATATTTATATTTGTTTAATAGATATACTTCTTTTTAACGAAAGAGATTTAAATTTATAAAAGAGAGATATTTGTTTTTAAAGAGATAATTTTTGTAACTTTTTGAGTTTAAACTCAAAACATGGAGTAACAAAAACAAACGGACCCTTAGAATTTATTTCTAAAAAAGTACACGGCAGAACTTAATTCTTTTTAAAGGAAAAAGAAAAAAGACAAATGCGGCGGAACTTAATTTAATTTTCAATTTTGCCTATAACATTCACTCTTTTGTTATTTTTTAGGACACGATGGAACTTAATTTATTTTTCAATTTTGATTCACTCTTTTGTTATTTTTTAGGACGCGGCTATTCGCACCCCATGACCTACTAAGCACACCCTCAAAATAAAAAAATAAAAAAATTCTTATCCTACCCCTCCCCACCTGCTCCCCTCCCGACCCCTCCTCCCCATCCCAACCCTGTTTTTTGGGATGTGCTTAGTAGGTCAGGAGTGTAGAAGCATGAAATTTCAGAACCAGAAATCCTATGCGCTTAACCCTACATGCGCCAGGAAGCTCAGATGAAGTACTTGGCACAGCAAACGGCAAAAGCTTAGACATTAAAAGAAGATTTTTATTTCATATAAAAGTCTATTACATGTTTAAAAAAGGCTATACAAAGGAGAACTTCTACAAAAAAATACCCTAAGTCTACAGCTAGGCGCAGCAACCACCCTGCGCTCTCAAACAGGCGCATCTCGCCATGCGCTCTCAGCCAAGCGCATCCCTTCAGCAGCTCAGTTATGTGCATCCTCAGTTATGTGCATCCCTTCAGCGGCTCAGTTATGTGCATCCCTTCAGCAGCTCAGTTATGTGCCGTCCTTTCAGTCAGGCGCATCATGAAGTCTCAGCATATGCGCCATCAAATGCTTCGACTAATGAAGCATTTATTGAGCAGAACGAGGGTGGACAATCAATCCTCTAGCTGGAGGAAGAGCTCTCCAAACAAAGAAAGAGGAGAGCACCGCAATTAACCCGCAGCAAAAGGAGGCTTTCAACACAACCAGAATGGGCAACACCCACTCTAGCAGGAGGAGAAGCTCTCCCAAAGCCCAAGAAAGATGATCGGAGCACCGCAATTCCGATCTGCGGCTCTTCCAGCATAACGGAGATGAGGCTCGAGCATTCCGATCTTTGGATGCAACAGGCACCTTCCGCCTGCCTCAGAAGCCCTCAACTCCGACTTTTGGATGTAACAGTCACCTTCAAGTGCATCAATGAAGACAATGTGTCGCATCTTCACCCTCGGGGGCATCTCGTCAATAGAATGTCCTCGAGCAAACAAGTTCATTTCGGGAGGACGTGAGAGAACGAGAAGCAAACTCTCTCCATGCCTGTCACGCCCCAGAACCAGAATACTGGAGAGCGGGGGCAGACATAGCCAGCTACGTATATTGAAATGGAAACCACCTCGATATACGGTCACGACTGTCTAGAAATATGAGGGTTTACTACAAGCCAACAGTCTCTTATGGTCATGAACAAACCTAATGTCTCAATCACAAGCAAGTAAGTCAGGTCGCAAGATGTATGATCATTAAATATACAATAATAAGGCGTCCCAAATATCACATATTCAGCTGATCATGAAGCTAGTCATTACAAACGTTAGGACTAGCAAGAGTTAAGTCATACATGAACAACCCTAGGATTTGTTAATCATGTTTACAGCCCGTAGGCAGACAGTAAGTAAAGTGCATCGAGCTAACAGGTGCTCGTCGGCTAAACGCCTCAAAAGAATAACTTTACAATAGAGTGAGCGAAACAAAATAGAAAACCCACTCGTAGCCCGGGTTCCTTCTAGTCGCCACCATTGGGCTGGAAGCTTGGTAGATCCTCGGAAGCTGCTCCAAAATCTGGCCACACAAAACCAGCTGGGTCAACCCCAGAAAGAGCAAGTGCCACAAGGGGGCCACGAAATAAGAACAAAAGCCAGCAATCAGCACAAAAAAATCTAATATTAAAACTAGAATTTACGAAAACATGGCAGGATGATATACGACGAGATAACCATGGAACTATTCCGATAACCAGGTTACAACCCGTAAACCAAACAAGGACCGGGGTTGTAACCCTTCATCTGAACATAACTTGGTTTTCCACCATTTATCGGTAAGATAATAATGCAAGAAATTAAGACAGAAAGCAATCTTGTACTGGATCAAGACATGGCTAAACTGGTTATACCTCATTCAATCAATCACGGCCAAGCAGATACTATGGCTTACTACTTTAACTAACTAGGGTTATCACAGGCCTAATTACTAACAAGATGCAGAGAGATTGTTTCACAGCCACAAGCCCTGCAGACCATCCATGTTACCCAGGTCGAAAATTAGGGGTTGAATTCAGGTGGGTACATCGTCCAGGAAATGCATGTACCCTTAGGTGACTTAGAGGGTGCAACACGCGACGATGTGCTGGAAATGTGCCCTACTCGACGGCAGGCTACAGATCCCAAGAGCGCCCAGGTAACGGGATTGCCTGTAGCTGTGTCAATCTCTTCATGACTACTGTATTATTCTAGTTATTAACCTTAATCCGTTTTAGTAGGTGCTCCTGACCGTGGTACTCAGGAGTCCCATCCTAGACATGATGTAAGACAGGACAAGTGGATTTGACAAGCAAGCAAGAAAGAACTACCCACGGTGTCAAGGTAGGTCAAGTTAAGTTATCAAGATAAATCATGTCAGGGTACTTGTCGGGAGTGCGCCACGACGGGCCACTATCATGTCAGGTCGGTCATGTCAGGAGTGCACCACTACGGGTCACTGTCGTGTTATGCTAGTTCCTTGTCATACCGCGCCATGTACAATAGTCATTCTAAACATATTAAGTAAAATCAAGTTCATGACAAAAGGCATAAGGATATAAAACGGGCGTAAAATATCTAATAAAATATCAATATACAGCGCAATAGAAGTGCCAAGCTTAAAGAAATAAGACCAAAACTCCAAGAGCCAATGGGTTAAGAAAGGGGTTCAGGGTGCAGCGTACGCACAAGACACGTACGCAGGAGAGCTGCATACGTGAGAAGTCACGCACGCAGGAGAGCTGCATACGTGAAAAGTCACGCACACAGGGAGCGGCATACGTGAAAAGTCACGCACGCAGGGAGCGGCATACGTGAAAAGTCACGCACGCAGGGAGCGGCATACGTGAAAAGTCACGCACGCACGGAGCGGCATACGTGAAAAGTCACGCACGCAGGCAGCGGCATACGTGAAAAGTCACGCACGCAGGGAGCGGCATACGTGAAAAGTCACGCACACAGGGAGCGGCATACGTGAAAAGTCACGCAGACAGGGAGCGGCATACGTGAAAAGTTACGCACGCCAGAGAACTGCGTATGTGCAAAAGCACGCAAGCAGAGAGCTGCGTACGCGTAAAAACACGCACGCAGGGTCTGGGTCTTCTTCTCCAAGGCTGAGAAGAAGCTCCAATGGCTCAAAAACTTCAAAACCTCATAACTTGGCCATCCGAACTCCAAATCCAGATTTCCAAAGTTCCAACCAGGGTGGAATTGAACTCTCTTCCACAAGGAAACATCAAAACCCATAAAAATCCAACTTAAGTAGATCAAACCATACAAAACCGAAAATGGAGAAAACTTAGATCTAGAATAATGGAGACTCCAAATCACAAAATACCAAGTTCTAATGTTGATCACCAAGTCCTAATCTAGCAAATGGACAAATAAAAGAGGGTTCTCATGTGGTGGCAAGATGCACTTGCCTATGGGTGGGTGTTGTTGTGTGGAGAAAGAAGAAGAAGAAGAAATTAATGGAGGTTATAATGAAGAGAGAGAGTATTAGGTGGGGATTATAAAGAGGGTGGGATGTGGTGTGTTGAGGGTGGAGCATAGGCTAAGGTGTTCCAATACATAATAAACCAAACCAAACCAAACCAATCCAATTAAAACCGAACCATGTCAAAATCTGAAATACGAGAAATACCAAAATTTTACAAGTTGAGAAAAATAAAAATACATGCCAAAATCCAGATACGAGTATAAATACGAAATACGGGAAATACGGAAAATGATGGTGGCAACTCTACCCACCTTAAAAGAATTTCGTCCTCGAAATTTAATCAAGGAGCTAGAGATTGTCATGACAAGCTATATTAAGCACAGGCAAGTTATACTAAGCAGTTCAATCATACAATCATGCAATGCAAGCAAGAAAGGGAAAACGTAAGGCATAAGAAAGACATTATACCTCACGAGTCAAACAGGTAGGGATATCGCGATCGGATGTCGTCCTCACGCTCCCACATTGACTCACCTAGAGAGTGATGACCCCAAGCAACACGAACTAATTTAATAGTCTTGTTCTTGAGTATCTTCTCCCTCCGGTCCAATATAGACACGGGCCTCTCCTCATACGAAAGGTTGGTACCAACAACCAATTCCGAATGGTCTAGGATGTGGCTCGGGTCTGAAATATGCCGTCGTAATTGGGACACATGGAATACATCATGCACCTCACTTAGCGACGGCGGAAGAGCGAGATGATAGGATTCATCTTCTACTCGCTCTAGAATATCGAACGGCCCTATATACCTAGGACTAAGCTTTCCCCGCACGCCGAAGCGAATAACGCCGCGGTTAGGCGAGGTCCTAAGGAATACATGGTCGCCGACAGTAAATTCTAAGGGACGCCGATGAGCATCGACCCAATGGCGCTGGCGGTCCTGGGCAACTCGGAGGTGATCTCTGACCTTCCTGACCACTTCAACCGTCTGGAAAATCAATTCGGGTCCGAGCATCTGCCTCTCCCCGATATCGTCCCATGCTAGCGGGGATCTGCACTTCCTGCCATAAAGAGCCTCGAGGGTGCCATCTGGATACTGGCCTGATAACTGTTGTTGTACGAGAATTCTACCAGGTACAGATGATTCTCCTATGAACCACCGAAGTCAAGGGTACAGGATCTCAACATATCTTCAAGGGTCTGGATTGTGCGCTCTGACTGACCATCCGTCTGCGGGTGATAAGCTGAGCTGAATTGAAGGCGAGTCCCCAAACTCTTCTGCAAGCTGAGCCAAAAGTGTGATGTGAATCTTGAATCCCTGTCCGAGGTGATGCTGACTGGCACACCGTAAAGCTTGACGACCTGCCTGAGATACATCTCTGCTAACTGCGCCGTTGACTGTCCAACTCTGAATAGGAGAAAGTGTGCCACCTTGGTAAGCATGTCCACAATTACCCAAATAGCATCTCTGCCGGCCGGAGATCTGGGCAATCCGGTCACGAAATCCATGGTTATATGCTCCCATTTCTATTCTGGGATCGATAAGGGTTGAAGAAGTCCAGCGGGCCTCTGATGTTCAGCTTTAACCTGTTGGCAAACCAAACACCGAGAGACAAATCGGGCTATCTCCTTCTTCATGCCATTCCACCAGAAATGCTGGCGAATATCACGGTACATCTTCGTACCACCCGGATGAATAGAATATTATGAACTGTGGGCTTCTGCCATGACTTCTTGTCTGATATCTCCACTTGGTACACAAAGACGAGTACCGTACCGAAGAGTACCGTCTTCATGGATACATAACTCTGGCCTTCTTCCTGCTTCACACTCTGCTCTGAGTCGCTGGATCTTGGAATCTGTTGACTGCGCCACCCGGATTCTCTCAACTATGCTGGACTGAACCTGTAGGCTGGCCATCAATGCCACGCTGGTTGGAAGAACCACTTCAATTCCCATCTTCTGAAGATCTGCCAATAATTCTGGTTGTGCCGTCAGGAAATAAACTCCGGCTCTCCTGCTCAATGCATCTGCTACAACGTTGGCCTTCCCGGGATGATACTGTAAATCCACATCATAGTCCACTAGTAGCTCGAGCCATCTTCTCTGCCGCATATTAAGGTCCTTCTGGGTGAAAACATACTTCAGGCTCTTATGATCAGTAAAGATCTCCACTCTATCTCCGTACAAGTAGTGTCTCCACAACTTCAAAGCAAACACTACCGCCGCTAATTCTAAGTCGTGGGTCGGGTAATTCTTCTCATGATCACGTAGTTGACGTGACGCATAAGATATTACCTTCCCATGCTGTATCAAGACACACCCCAATCCTCTGCCTGAAGCGTCGCAATAAACTGTGAATCCTCCGGTTCCATCTGGAAGGGTGAGAATGGGAGCCGTTATCAAACCTCGCTTTAACTTCTCAAATGACTCCTGACACTCTGCTGTCCAAACAAATGGCACATCCTTGCGGGTCAACTGGGTCATCGGTGCTGAAATCCTTGCGAAATCTGAAACGAACCGCCGGTAGTAGCCGGCCAATCCAAGGAAGCTGCGAACCTTTGCCACTGAGCTGGGTACCGGCCATGACTCGATAGCCATAATCTTCTGGGGATCCACTTCCACTCCTCCTCGGGTAGTGATGTGACCCAAGTATGAAATGCGATCGAGCCAGAACTCGCATTTACTGAACTTGGCGTACAACTGATGCTCCCTAAGCGTCTGGAGGACGACTCTGAGATGCTGCTCATGCTCTGCTTCACTCTTGCTGTAGACCAGGATGTCATCTAGGAACACGATCACAAATTGATCCAAGTAAGGCATGAAAATGCGATTCATGAGGTCCATGAATACGGTCGGTGCATTGGTCGCTCCAAAGGGCATAACAAGGAACTCCCAATGTCCATACCTTGATCTGAATGCTGTCTTCGGGATATCCTGCTCTCTGACTCTGATCTGGTGGTATTCCGACCGCAAGTCGATCTTCGAGAACACTGAACCCCTTCTGAGCTGATCAAACAAGTTATCTATCCTCGGAAGAGGGTATCTATTCTTGATTGTCACCGAATTCAAGGTACGATAATCAACACATAGCCTGGACGTACCATCCTTCTTTTTCACAAGAAGCATCGGGGCTCCCCAAGGCGATCCACTAGCACAGATGAATCCCTTGGTCCTCAGTTCTTCAATCATCTTGTATAAAATCTCCAACTCTGAAGGCGCCATCCTGTAGACTCGCTCTGATACTGGTGCTGTCCCGGGAATCAAGTCTATAGTGAACTCAATCTCCCGCTCCGGCGGCATCCCTGGAAGCTCCTCTGGAAAGATATCTGGAAACTCTTCAACTATCCGGGGTAACTGCACTGCTGCTACTGCCATCCGCAATGCTGGGGAAGATGGCTCCACTGCGCCTCTGGAAAACGAAAACTCTGGCTCGTCGGGGATACTAAAGACAACTCTGCCAATATGGCAGTCTATCCTAGCATACTGGTTCCTCAACCAATCCATGCCTAGGACTACATCATAGTCTGCCATAGGAAACTCTATGAATCTAGCGGGGAACTCCCTACCGCTAACTACGATCCAACATGAGGAAAACACTCGATCTACTCCCACAAGGCCATTACCAGTAAGAATATTGAGCCTCACTGATAATGACTCGGGCTCCGATCCTATCCGTGTCGCAAATCGTGCAGACATAAATGAATGCGATGCACCAGAATCAAATAATACAGACGCTGGAGAGGAGTTGACGAGAATAATACCTGCCACTACCTCACCTGGTGCAACTTCTTCTTCCATAGCCATCATCATGGCCTGACCTTGTCCTCTGGCTGCTGGTCCCCTCTGCTGGAAACCTCTCTGCCTATTCTGGGTCTGAGCTTGGGCTTGTGCATACTGCTGGGGGTGCTGTTGCTGGAATTCCTGAGACTGAGGCGGCAAGGGCCTCAAAGACTGATACTACTGCTGCTGAGCTGGTACTGGGGCCGGTCCTCTCACCGAAGAGCTATAAGGGTTGGATGCTGATGAACCACCCCTATTCGGGCAAGCCCCTATCCTATGATCTGCTGCTCCACAAGCCAGGCACAATCCCTGCGCCCTGCGACAGTCTGCCACCACATGCCCTGGCTTCCCGCAATGAGAACATCCCATCGCGGAAGTCTGCTTCTGCTTCTGCTGCTGCGGGTACGTCGGGGTCGAATGTTGAACTGACGTTACTGAGGCCGCCCGCCTCGGAGTTCCAATGGTCAATCCCCTAGCTGCCGGGGCTGGAGCTGATGATTGGTGCATCTGACTGTGGGACCGCTTCCTACCTCCGGTCCTATCCACGATCCTCTGGGAGGTGTACTCATGCCTCCTAGCTGCTCTCAAGACTGCATCGAACGTCTGGTGCTCGAACTGCTCAACCGCCAACAAGATCTCCAAATGCAGTCCCTGCTGGAACCGCTGGGCCCTATCAAACTCGGTCGCCACCAAGGTGGGGGCAAACCTACTGAGTCTAGAAAACTTCGATGCATAACTGTTGACTGTTATGCCTCCTTGCTTCAAGTTGGTAAATCTGGTCTGCAGGTCGTACCGAGCCACGGCATCGAAATACTTCGTCTGGAATCTCTCTCTAAATACTGCCCAAGCAATGGGTGCCACTAATCCCATGGCTTGCGCCGCCCACCAACTGCGAGCTAAGTCCAACAACTGCAGGCGTACCACCGCCACCTTCTCATTCTCGGGTGTCCTAGCTGCTTCCAGAATTACCTCGGTATCCTGAAGCCATGCATCCGCGGCAATCGCATCCTCGCTGCCGTCGAAGAATGGAGGGTTCAAGCGCTTGAAGCTGTTGGCCGCCTGGTTTCCTGGATGTCCGCCTCGGGTCAAAGCGTCTTGAACTGTCTGGTGCAGGGCGTCGCTTCGACGATCCTGGGAAGCTATCAAGGTTCTGATGAGGCCTACTAAGGTACCATCATCTGGCTCTGCGGGCTGGACGGGCCGAACTGGTGACTCTCCTCCAGTAGGTATCACTTTGGAGGCGACTCCGGAATGCTGGGCTTGATCTCCAGGTTGCTGCTGGTCCACGGGAGGTGCTCCTTCTTGCTGATTGGCAGGGTCAGGTACAGTGCCGCTGAGGAAGACGACACAGAGAAACAATAAGGAAGGACCAGGACAGATCAACGATACAAGCATGTAATCAGGGCAAAAATTTTAGGGATTTGAAAATACGGGCGGAGATCAAGGGCGAATACTGATTGAGACATCTATTCGGTAAACCCTCACATTTCTTGATTGACAAGACCTGTATGGGCCACCACTTAAACCGTGTCACGCCCCAGAACCAGAATACTGGAGAGCGGGGGCAGACATAGCCAGCTACGTATATTGAAATGGAAACCACCTCGATATACGGTCACGGCTGTCTAGAAATATGAGGGTTTACTACAAGCCAACAGTCTCTTATGGTCATGAACAAACCTAATGTCTCAATCACAAGCAAGTAAGTCAGGTCGCAAGATGTATGATTATTAAATATACAATAACAAGGCGTCCCAAATATCACATATTCAGCTGATTATGAAGCTAGTCATTACAAAACGTTAGGACTAGCAAGAGTTAAGTCATACATAATCAATCCTAGGATTTGTTAATCATGTTTACAGCCCGTAGGCAGACAGTAAGTAAAGTGCATCGAGCTAACAGGTGCTCGTCGGCTAAACGCCTCAAAAGAATAACTTTACAATAGAGTGAGCGAAACAAAATAGAAAACCCACTCGTAGCCCGGGTTCCTTCTAGTCGCCACCATTGGGCTGGAAGCTTGGTAGATCCTCGGGAGCTGCTCCGAAATCTGGCCACACAAAACCAGCTGGGTCAACCCCAGAAAGAGCAAGTGCCACAAGGGGGCCACGAAATAAGAACAAAAGCCAGCAATCAGCACAAAAAAATCTAATATTAAAACTAGAATTTACGAAAACATGGCAGGATGATATACGACGAGATAACCATGGAACTATTCCGATAACCAGGTTACAACCCGTAAACCAAACAAGGACCGGGGTTGTAACCCTTCATCTGAACAGAACTTGGTTTCCCACCATTTATCGGCAAGATAATAATGCAAGAAATTAAGACAGAAAGCAATCTTGTACTGGATCAAGACATGGCTAAACTGGTTATACCTCATTCAATCAATCACGGCCAAGCAGATACTACGGCTTACTACTTTAACTAACTAGGGTTATCACAGGCCTAATTACTAACAAGATACAGTAAGATTGTTCCACAGCCACAAGCCCTGCAGACCATCCAGGTTACCCAGGTCGAAAATTAGGGGTTGAATTCAGGTGGGTACATCGTCCAAGAAACGCATATACCCTTAGGTGACTTAGAGGGTGCAACACGCGACGGTGTGCTGGAAATGTGCCCTACTCGACGGCAGGCTACAGATCCCAAGAGCGCCCAGGTAACGGGATTGCCTGTAGCTGTGTCAATCTCTTCATGACTACTGTGTTATTCTAGTTATTAACCTTAATTCGTTTTAGTAGGTGCTCCTGACCGTGGTACTCAGGAGTCCCATCCTAGACATAACGCAAGACAGGACAAGTGGATTTGACAAGCAAGCAAGAAAGAACTACCCACGGTGTCAAGGCAGGTCAAGTTAAGTTATCAAGATAAATTATGTCAGGGTACTTGTCGGGAGTGCGCCACGACGGGCCACTATCATGTCAGGTCGGTCATGTCAGGAGTGCACCACTACGGGTCACTGTCATGTTATGCTAGTTCCTTGTCATACCGTGCCATGTACAATAGTCATTCCAAACATATTAAGTAAAATCAAGTTCATGACAAAAGGCGTAATGATATAAAACGGGCATAAAATATCTAATAAAATATCAATATACAGGGCTATAGAAGAGCCAAGCTTAAAGAAATAATACCAAAACTCCAAGAGCCAATGGGTTAAGCAAGGGGTTCAGGGTGCAGCGTACGCACAAGACACGCACGCAGGAGAGCTGCATACGTGAGAAGTCACCCACGCAGAAGAGCTGCATACGTGAAAAGTCACGCACACAGGGAGCGGCATACGTGAAAAGTCACGCACACAGGGAGCGGCATACGTGAAAAGTTACGCACGCAGGGAGCGGCATACGTGAAAAGTCACGCACGTAGGGAGCGACATACGTGAAAAGTCACGCACGCAGGGAGCGGCATACGTGAAAAGTCACGCACACAGGGAGCGACATACGTGAAAAGTCACGGACGCAGGGAGCGGCATACGTGAAAAGTCACGCACGCAGGAAGCGGCATACGTAAAAAGTCACGCACGCAGGGAGCGGCATACGTGAAAAGTCACGCACACAGGGAGCGACATACGTAAAAAGTCACGCACACAGGGAGCGGCATACGTAAACAGTCACGCACGCTAGAGAACTGCGTACGTGCAAAAGCACGCAAGCAGAGAGCTGCGTACGCGTAAAAACACGCACGCAGGGTCTGGGTCTTCTTCTCCAAGGCTGAGAAGAAGCTCCAATGGCTCCAAAACTTCAAAACCTCATAACTTGGCCATCCGAACTCCAAATCCAGATTTCCAAAGTTCCAACCAGGGTGGAATTAAACTCTCTTCCATAAGGAAATATCAAAACCCATAAAAATTCAACTTAAGTAGATCAAACCATGCAAAACCGAAAATGGAGAAAACTTAGATCTAGAACAATGGAGACTCCAAATCACAAAATACCAAGTTCTAATGTTGATCACCAAGTCCTAATCTAGCAAATGGACAAATAAAAGAGGGTTCTCATGTGGTGGCAAGGTGCACTTGCCTATGGGTGGGTGTTGTTGTGTGGAGGAAGAAGAAGAAGAAGAAATTAATGGAGGTTGTAATGAAGAGAGAGAGTGTTAGGTGGGGATTATAAAAAGGGTGGGATGTGGTGTGTTGAGGGTAGAGCATAGGCTAAGGTGTTCCAATACATAATAAACTAAACCAAACCAAACCAATCCAATTAAAACCGAACCATGTCAAAATCCGAAATACGAGAAATACCAAAATTCCACAAGTTGAGAAAAATAAAAATACATGCCAAAATCCAGATACGAGTATAAATACAAAATACGGGAAATACGAGAAATGAGGGTGACAATGCCACTATTTATAGGCCGGGCAAATCAAACCCATGCGCCAAGTGGCTGGCTCTCCGAATCCCGTGCAATGAATTTGCATTAAATAGGTGATGAACCTGACGCTTCGAATTTGGCCAAGAAACGGCTATTTAAAGCACTCGAAGAACGTAACAGTCGGACCAATAAAGACGTGTCATGCAATGCGGATGCGCCGGTCAGACCGTGCATCATACAGATGCGTCCATCAGCACCAAGCGCCTTATGAGGATGCACCCCCATGCATCCCCATGCGCCTAGTGGAACGCAGATCGATGCGTCCACTCAAAGGCCTATCACCTGTCAAGAATATTAAATGCTGAAGTCTGACAGAGTTGGCAGCACGTCCCCCGAGGATTGAACAGTTGACGGCTTTTTCAGAAGACGAAGCGTAGCCAACGTCAGCATCATCATTACTTTCCTCCGACGGTTACAAGCCACGTAGTCGCCCAACCATTTTGCATGCGCCTTCGCAGCTATGAGCCCAAATCTCTGTATGCGTCTCAAAAGCCGTACGTCTCGGACTTTTCTCTGATCCCTAAAGACAGAGGTCAAGTCACTACTGAAGACTCGCATGCGCCTCAAAAGCCGTGCGCCCAGACGGTTCGTGACTCCTGAAAGTTGTGAGCCGAAGTCTTCCCATGCGCCCAATCCCAGGCGCATCCTATCAGATTACTCTCCTCCAAATCCGAGATCTTTGAGCCATGGACCTACGACACGTGTCCTTTGACTCGATTCAGCCTATGAAGGGGTGCTAATCACCCAAGATCTCAGCAACTGAAAGATCCTCTCCATTGCTACGTGTCAGCTCGGTCGCAGCCCACAAAGGCAACATAAAGTATTCAACTCCTCAATCAGAGCGCATCGCCCATGCGCCTCCATCAGCAATCACCACGTCGCATCCCCACAAACAGACGCATCCTACTTATGCGCGTATGAGCAGCTAGCCTACAAGCTATAAATAGAGGGATCATTTCCTTCTTCCATATCCATGAACACACGGACAGACATATACAGAGACAGACCTACGAATACACACATAGAGGCAGATACAGACACTCAACGTCTTCTTCTTCTCCGTGAGCTCCAGCACCCAGAGCAACTCAGACCTTCAGAGAGCCGATAACCGTCGTCAGATCGTCAACGGAGTCAACGTATTACCACTCGCTCCATCGGCACAAGGGACCCAGATAAACAAAAGTGTTCTCCTAGGACTACGTCTAAGTCCTACATTGTAACATTATTCTGTTTGTAATTAAAATTTACAATAAAAAGATTTTAATAGCAAACAAGGAGGAGGTTTAAATTTTGGGGATGTGCTTAGTATAGGTCATGGGATACGAATAGCCGCGTTGTCACGCCCCAGTACCGGAATATTGAGACGGACTAGGCCAGCTACTCCATATGAGGTATATAAACGTCATACGACGATCGTGGTTGTCAAGAGACAAGGGGGTGCATGCTACAATCAAGTCTCCTATGGTCTCACAGAGCATCCATGTCTCAATCAATCAAAACAAGAAGCAGTAAATAATGATCATATAAGACAAAGCAGTAAGGCGTCCCCGACGCTTCATTAAAATAATTCATGAGCCTAGCTATAAAGATGATAAACTAGTACCGAAAGTCAATAGTACATAACCGTAGTCAGCTGCAGTCTGATTTAATTACAATTATGTAAAGGAAACTAATGTCCAGAACTGCCGGCTAAACAAGTGCCGGTGGCTAAACGCCAAGTACAAAATAGAAGATATCAGAGCGGTGAAGAAGAAACCCACTCATGGTCCCTGGCGCCCATCGAATATGAATACGTGATTCAAAGACGATCGAATAATTTCAAAGGAATTGTCAAGGCAGTCGTGGATGGGATTATAAGGGCCAAGTTTAATTATGTCCCCATCCACGTAGAGTAATAGACAAAAGCGAACCAAAGTTCACTTGGTTGATCAGACCATTATGCACCGGTTCTGATAGACAATATGTTAGTGGGGTACCTCCATTAACATATATGTCACGAACAAGCTTGGTAAAAGGCTAAGCTCGCAAAAACTAGGCTACATTAGCATCATTAGTCTAGATAGTAAAATATAGGCACGATAATAGATGAATAAAAATAAATATGAATGGTCTAAGAGTCATAAGCATCTAAGTTTTGTTTATTCCTATACCATCATTCTACGGTTTTATTGACCAAGGCTTGGTTGTCCAAATGGGTTAACTTCCTCTAGTCTCTATGATATAGATAATACCATTTGTATTCCCTTAATGGTCAAGGGTGTGTGGGGTATTCTACCGAACTTAAAGAATTAAGCTAAGGGTGTTTGGGACATCTAACTAGTAGGGTCAATCTCTAGCAGGCACGAAGGAAAGATAAGAATTTTGTTAGAAGGAATCAAGCAAGATGCAGTCGATGAGTCAAACGGTAGATAAAATCTAGGAAAGAGTCAAGTATGTGGATGAGACCCTAGACTTCTAATCCTATACGCAGGCTTGCTTGGTACGGTAAAGTAACCAAATAATTTATCTTGACCTGCATGGGCCACCACAAAAATATGTAACGTCCCAGTCCCAAAATACGTAGGACTAGAAACGTAGACATGCCAGCTGTATTCATACGAAGTATACTCCAATATATGGAAACCTCGTATGGATACATAAACTGTAAAATGCAGTAGAACCATAACTAATCTTATCCACACAAAATAAATGAATAAAGGATATCATATAAAGATAAGGAATTGTCTTGATACAATATGTTGGGCGGAGACAAATCCACTACCAACAAGTAAAGGAAAAATACATGAGAGAATAAATGATTTTTGGCGAGCGAAGCGAAGACGATCAAAGCGCAATCATCCTCGAAGAAATGGAGATGGTCACGGCTAAGCTAGAGCACCTGCGAAAGACAAAAGCACACACCTGGAGAGATAACCAGGTCCTCAGAGGGACGTAACAAGATACATAATATTATGCCATATAAACTGAATAAATATTACTCAAATAAATAAGTCAATTGAATTTATAACATGGTCCAATACGCACCTACTGAACGAGCGTACCATCCCCCCAACCAAACAAGGACAGGAGATGGTAAACTAATTTACGGTGACGTATCTTTCCATGCTATGAATCCAATATGGTATCCGGACCCCAACAAGGTTCAATACCTTCTCATCGAAGTAGTAAGTTACACCTACAACCAAACAAGGATAAGATGTGACGAACTAATCCGTGACAAGTTATTGTTCCAAGCCACGGTCAGATACAAGTACCCAAACCAAAAGTACTCGTACCTAACGGATAAAGGTACCTAACCGTTCTAAGTGAAATGTAGTTAAGAACAATCCTTTCTACGCATGGGCCCTGGCTGAATAAGATCGGCATGGTCCCCCCTTGGGGCACTAGAGGCCCAATCAATAAAAGCATAACGTTCCGCAGAACGTCAGTGGCCGTCAGTAATCTTGGGTAAGCTGACCCGCGTCTCCGGCGGAGCTCACGGATTACAAAAGGAAAAGTGCATCGAAGCCCATACGCTAAGGAATTGTCCTTTCCGCCCAATGCCTACTCTGTTGTATCCACAACAGTAACCTCTATAACCGCTAAGTCAAACTAAGCATGCAACCTCTAGTAGCGGTTATTCCTATCGCACGGCTTGTACGTAATGGTGGCCAGTCAATCACGCACTTTCGTGTTCTACATGCGACACACAACTTCGGGTTACTACGTGTCAAGGCCAATGAATGCAACAGATATAGTGGTCCCTTAAATCTAGGTTTAATGTGTAAGAAAAATAATACATAGCAAGAATATAAATGAACAGTAAGTTCTAACAGGTTATGCCATGTATCACAGTTTATTTTGCATAAAAAAATAATGAACAATGCATGAAATATGAGCTAAAATAAGTAAACAGCAAATGGCAAGGTGTCTTGCCTGGTAGGACGCCTGGTGTACTGCAATGATCAAGGAGGCACGATCTGCGACTTCGGTGCAACAACTATGCATAGTGACCTCGGGTGGTGGCACGGAAAGTTCCATTGGGTCCAGAAGGGTCAACTTAGTTAGGGTGGACATAAGGTAGTACAGAAGTGGCAATGAAATAGGAATAGTGGGACTAGCTACGGACAGGATGATAATTGAAGGAAATTTGGATAAAGAATATAGAAATTTTTAGAAAATAATTTTTATAATAATTTAACGTAAATACTTGAAAATACTTTTTATACACAACTGAAAAATATTTTTTTTTATTAGTCAAATATTTTAAAGTAATACTTTGCAATCTAGAAAATTATTCTTAGGGTAAACTAAATTGTAAGAAAAATTTTGTAGTTCAAAATCCTTAAATAAAATAGAAGGCAATAGTATATATATATATATTTTTCTCCACAAATATTTTTAAAGTATTAATCAAATTATTTCATACAATTATAATTTCGAAAATAATATTGTCATTAATAATAGCAAATGGCAAAATACCATACCTATATATACTTTTAACATAAAATAAAATATTAATACTACTACTACTACTACTACTAATAATAATAATAATAATAATAATAATAATAATAATAATAATAATAATAATAATAATACAACCCCAAAAGACAGTATATAATAATAATAATATTAATAATAACACTAATACTAATAACAACCATAATAATAATAATAATGAATATAATAATAATAATAATACTAACTAATCTACTGTTCGTTTTAAAGAAAAAAAATCCGATGGAGAGAGAGAGCTATAGAAAAGGGAAAAGGAGGAGAGAGGAAGGGGTGGTGAGAATAAGGAGTTGGGATGATTCACCTGAGTAGAAGCGGCGCTGGCGGGGGAAGCGCGATGGCGCGCCGGCCGGGTTCGGTGCTGCGATGGTGGCGCCGGCGGCCATCCGTGGGGCGCGGCCACACGGCGGTGCGGCACCGAGGAGTCGGCGTCGCTAGGGTTTCCGGCCGGAGAGCGGCACGCCGGACGGAGGCAGCGGCGGAGGGTGGCCGTGCTGGGTGTGGCGAAGGGAACGGCTTGGGGCGGAGATCAGCGGTGGAGAGCTCGGCGCGGGCGACTACTGTGGGAGCTTGGCGGCGGGTCGTCGTGCGGCAAGGGGGAGGCCGATCGCCAGGGCGTCTGCGCAGAGGGCGGCGCCGGCTCTACGGGAGGTGGCGGCGACGGACGCTGGTCGGAAGAAGGTGAGTTAGGTTTAGGGTTTTTTTTTATTTGGGCTCTGGTTGGTTTCTGGTGGTGGCGTCGGTCTTGGGTGTTGCCGGCGACGATGGTATGGTTCTGTGGCGACGGTTAGGCCGTTGGTGGCGGAGGCGATGTTGGCAGTGGTCTGGCGGAGGAGAATTGGTGGCGGTGGTGAAGGGTTCGGGGCTCCGGCCATGGTGGACACTGGTGGTGGTAATGGGTGGCGGCGAAGGCGTAGGCGGGTGCGGCGGGGCTCGAGCAGCAGGAAGGGCGGCCCGAGAGTTGTCGATTAGGGTTAGGGCTAAGGTTTAGGAACTAGGGATTTGGAGATTTAGGAAATTGGGGATTTGTATGCATCGTGTCGGAGTTGTCGACACGGAGAAGGAATATTGTATATGTAAATGATGGAATAAGAAGCTGGCACAGACACGGTACACACACTTTTGGTTGTGGAATGTAGAATAGAAATATATGGATGAGTACCTGTCTATTTATAGGATGTGGAAATTTCCAATTGTATAAGGACTAGAAATATTTAAAACCCAAGTAGATAATTTACCATTTAATTTAAAATCATTCAAATCTAAATCCAAATACAAATTCAATTTAAATTTAATTAAATCCATTTAGTTTAAAAAATCAAATAGGATAATTCAAATTCCAACTATATTTTACTATTTAAATAAATCCATAAATTTAAAGCAAGATTTAAATCGCCACAATAAATTCAAAATATGCTTTCCAAAAATACTTATAATATTAATTTCAAAAATTATATTATTATTTAAAATAAACTAATAAATAATTACTAAATATGTATGTAGGTACAAATGATGTTCTCATAATTATGCTTTTCTAGCATAAAATAAAAATATTATTTATTATTAATAATTGTGAGAAATGAAAGGCTTTATAAATAAAATAAAAACTTGGAAATTTTGGAACGATAACAAAATAATTATTATGTATATTATTTTGAAATTATAAAAATAGAAAAATAATATTTTCAAAAATATGTACGCTCGCACATAATCGCACTCGTCGAGCAATTTCGAAAAATAAACTTTCGAGCGCGACGTATAATACGACTACGCGACGTACAATACAAAAATTTAAATCAGTACCAAATTTAATAAAAAAAATAGTAGAAAATTTAGGGGTTTTACAGCACCATTATTCGGGTAGAAGGCTGGATCCTCTGGAGCTGCTACGAGATCTGGCCAAACAAAACCAGCGGGGTCAGGCCCCGAATAGCAAGTACCACAAGGGAGCACAAAAGAGTGAGATAAAACCCAAGCATAATAATAAGACCTGATTCACGAGTTATAGGCTTATACCATATCATCGAGACAATACGACACCCTTACAACCAAACAAGGACAAACGGTGCCAATATCATGCCGAGATAAGATATATTCTATAACCATGGGCAGGTGAAGGGCTTTTGATTCGCGACTTCGGTCCATAGCCTATCGCAGTATAATAGCCCAACCCAACAACCAAACAAGGACATGGGTTGGACCACGCACCACGATAGTCCATGTTCCTCAGTTGCTAACAGAAAAAAATATATCACAAACAAGTCAGCTTACAAGCGGCCAATGTCACGCTCCAGAACCAGAATACTGGAGAGCGGGGGAATGACTCAGCCAGCTACGTATTACGGGTAGATGAATACCGTATAATACGATCAATGCTGTCTAACCAGACGAGGGGGTGCATTCTACATAAAAGTCTTACTATGGTCATTACACATCTATTGTCTCAATCATTCAAACAAGAAACAGAAATAGAGAACATGTGAGATAAAGCAGTAAGGCGTCCCAAACGCTCAGTCAAAATGTTCTTGATATCTGGCTTTACAAAACATAGCCAGATTGATGTAGCAAAAGTATACACAATTGTTATCAGCTGCAGCCTGACTTTAGTTACAATTATGTAAAAAGTAAGTACAAGACAATCCGACTAACATGTCGGTGCCAAACGGCAAAGTATAAAGTAGATAACAAAACGAGCGGGGAAGTAAGAAACCCACTCGAATCCTCCTGCGATCATCCCTCTAGTGTTGACCATCTTGGAGGTAGAAGTAAGCTGGATCCTTGGGGACTGGCTCTAAATCTGGCCATGCAAAACCAGAGAGGTTAGACCTCTAATAGCAAGTACCACAAGGGAGCACGACATGAGAACTAAAACCAGTAAGTAAGAGAATATAATAATAGATCTCTGCTTGCTACTGGAACTCACATCACATCAAGACACTTCGAACCAACCTCCCAACCAAACAAGGACAGAAGTTGGCCCGTCATGTCCTGACATTCTGATCATCCCAGTTAGGTAACAGAGTACAGTGCACAAACAAATCATCTTGAACGGCCAATCAACTCCTACGGCTTGCTATTATGAGTCCCAAGTTATCCTGGAATAATGCAATTAGGGATTCCTCAGTTCTTACTATGTGCAAGCAAGGCCAGTCTATCCAGTCGATCAATTGGCCCATGCATGAATTAGACGAGTCCTAGCAGGACGCCCGTCAATATACAATATACAATAATAATAAAAGCAGATACTGTTCCCTGCCCGTGTGGCAGATTTACAGTATCTGTGGGAACCAGCCGGCCCGTCGGGTACTACTCGTCCCAAGGGGGCTGCCATGTAAGAATTCGGGAATCCATTCTCTCCATGCAATCATTATTTTATTTAACTTAATAGTCTCTACGTTGAGTGAAATCCCATACCGTGGATCATGGTCATTCAAATGAGTACTTTCGTACGAGGTACGATATGCACAACTCTACAACGATACCAGTGCGGTTAGGTTGTAGGTCTTACATAGCGTAATGCAACAATCAAATCTATCCACGGTAATCATGCCTTGACCATAAAGTACACATGCTTCTTTTGTAGAAAAATAACTAAATAAATAAATAAATAAATAGATTGAAGCCTGCATGTGCATGTATATCAATATTCGGGATCAGCCAGTCGAGTACAATAGTTCATAACATGAACGTGTCTCATTCATTTCATTCAATAAGACGACTAGCCAGTCTCTTAGTTCCAATTAGGAACGCATGATCAATTTAGTCAAGATCACAATCATTATCAATGGTGGCAAGGCATAAAAGTCAACTAGCATTCAGTGGGGTCGAGTCTACAACTCTCAGGGTTTAATTCTAGTCAATCCGGGTATCTATAACTCAATTCATGACACATGGTACATCCCACGTAACAATCTATAATTAACAGAAATATCAACATATCATGATTATATCAAGTTTATGCAAAAAGGCGTAAGGATATAAAATGGACGTTAAACATCTAATAAGATATCAATATACAGGGCTATAGAAGATCCAGGGTAAGCAGGCTACTCTCATGTCAGCCTACGCTCATGCCAGCGTACGCTCAGGTCAAGCTACGCTCAAGCCAGCGTACGCCCAGGTCAAGCTACGCTCAAGCCAAGCTAGCGTATGGAAGTCATACGCTTCCAAAAGGCAGCGTATACGACTCCTTACCAATCAAGTCAGCGTATGCAAGTCATACGCTCCCAAAAGGCAGCGTATGGACTCCATACGACTCCTGACCATCCAAGTCAGCATATGCAAGTCATACGCTCCCAAAAGGTAGCGTATGAACTCCATACGACTCCTGACCATCCAAGTCAGCGTATGCAAGTCATACGCTCCCAAAAGGCAGCGTATGAACTCCATACGACTCCTGACCATCCAAGTCAGCGTATGCAAGTCATACGCTCCCAAAAGGTAGCGTATGAACTCCATACGACACACGCTTCCAAAAGGTAGCGTATGCAAGACACACGCTTCCTAAAAAGGCAGCGTATGGACTCCATGATGTGCTAAAGAGCGCGCACAGCTCAGTGACGCAGCTAAAAAGCTAGCATACACTGCTCACTGTCTTCTCCAAACAGCAAGAACTCCATGGTTGTACCCCAAGGCTTCAAAAGTCCATAACTTGGTCAAAATAAGTCCGAATCCAACTTTCCAAAGGTCAAAATTGGGTAGGATGAACTGCTCTACGACATGAAACCATCAAATCTTGAGAACAAAGGAGTTTGCTAGATCAAAACCTATAGACAACCGAAAATACAATAACTTAGATCTACAAGAAATGAACCAATGAAATCAAAAATACTAAGCACTAAACTCTCTTAGAATCATGAGAGGAAGAATATTGAACCATAAAATATGGTCCTCATGTAGAGCAAGATGTACTTGCCTAGTTGGTAGGTGGAGAGAGTAATGAAAGGAAGAAGAAGAAGTAATGGTGAAGAAGGAGTGAATGAGGAGAGAGAAGGGAGAGGGTAGCTTTAAGTAGCAAAGGGGTGGTAGGTGGGAGTTGGGCCGGGTTCTTAATGGGTCGGGTTTAAGGGGCTCATCCAACCGAAAATAAAACTAAAGCAGAGAAGTGAATTACAGGAAATAAAATGCAGAAATAAATTACGGAAAATTAATTGCAGGAAATAAATTAACATAAGAATTAAAGAGCAGATAATTAATTAACAGAAACTTAATTAACATGAATTAAAGAAATTTAAATACAGGGTAATACATGATAAATACTAAAATAAATATACATGAGTTATACATGAATAAGACTACGCATTCTGGGAACGGGAAGTGACATCTCTACCCACCTTAGAAAAATTCCGTCCTCAGAATTTGAAATCCAAGCAGGATAGAAACATCGGGGCTAAACTAATCTAAGTACAAGCAATTCAATCAAGCAATCATTTTACAATGTCCATAGCAAGTAACATATCCATATTTAACAATCTACGTTATCTAGCAATTCTACCCATAAGGGGTTAAGCATGAGGAATCAAGACAATTAAGGTACACAGAAAAAGATATACCTTGTGAGTCAAACAGATGTGGATACCGTGATCGGATATCATCCTCACGTTCCCACGTTGACTCTCCCAAAGAGTGATGACCCCAAGCAACCCGGACAAGGTTAATTGTTCGGTTCTTGAGTACCTTCTCTCTTCGGTCCAAGATGGACACAGGCTGCTCCTCGTAAGACAGGTTGGTACCAACAACCAGCTCAGAATGATCGAGAATATGGCTTGGGTCCGATACATACCTCCGTAATTGAGATACATGAAACACGTCATGCACCTCTCGTAACGAAGGTGGAAGGGACAAACGATAAGCAACATCGCCTATCCTATCAAGAATAACGAATGGGCCCACGTATCGCGGACTCAGCTTTCCGCGAACGCCAAATCTAACGACCCCACGGGTAGGTGAGATCCGCAAGAACACGTGGTCCCCAACAGAAAACTCTAGCGGCCTACGATGCTGGTCCGCCCAATGACGATGCCGATCCTGCGCAACACGAAGTCGCTCTCTAATTTCCTTAATCACTTCAACCGTCTGAACAATCATTTCTCGGCCTAGCATCTTCCTTTCCCCGATATCATCCCATGCTAGTGGCGATCTACACTTCTTACCATATAGTGCTTTAAATGGCGCCATCTGGATACTGGCTTGATAACTGTTGTTGTATGAGAACTCAACTAAGTGCAGGTGGCTTTCCCAAGATCCTCCAAAATCCAGAGTACAAGCTCGCAACATATCTTCTAAAGTTTGGATTGTCCTTTCTGATTGCCCGTCCGTCTGCGGATGGTAAGCTGTGCTAAATCTCAACTTGGTACCCAGACTATGATGTAAGCTCTTCCAGAAATGTGATATGAAACGGGTATCTCGATCTGACACAATACTGACAGGGACTCCATGCTGCCTGACTATCTGTTGCATATACAACTCTGCCAACTTTTCTGTAGATTGCCCTACTCTGAAAGGAAGAAAATGCGCCACCTTCGTAAGCCGATCTACTATCACCCAAATGGCATCCTTACCACTTGGCGATCTCGGTAAACCGGTCACAAAGTCCATCGTAATATGCTCCCACTTCCATTCTGGGATAGAAAGCGGTTGCAATAATCCAGCTGGCCTCTGCTGTTCTGCCTTCACTTGCTGACATACCAAGCAGCGGAAAACGAATCTAGCTATCTCTCTCTTCATTCCATTCCACCAGAAGTGCTGCTTGATATCTTGGTACATCTTGGTCCCTCCAGGATGTATAGAATACTGAGAACTGTGAGCTTCTGCCATTACTTCCTGTCTGATATCTCCACTAGGTACACATAGACGTGATCCAAACCTAAGCGTACCATCTTCATGAATTTGCATCTCTTTCCTGAGCCCTGACTCACATTCTGTCCTAAGCTTCTGAATCCTTGGGTCCTGTGCCTGAGCTGCCTTGATCCTGCCTACCAAGTCGGATTGAACTTGTAGACTCGCCAGAATTCCTACATCACTAGGAAGTATAATTTCAATACCCATCTCCTGAAGGTCTTCTAAGATGTGCTTCTGCGTTGTCAACATAAATGCGTCGCCTCTTCTGCTAAGAGCGTCTGCTACCACATTAGCCTTGCCTGGATGATACTGAAGCTCCACGTCATAATCCTTGATCAACTCCAACCTTCTTCTCTGCCTCATGTTCATCTCCTTCTGAGTAAAGATGTACTTCAGACTTTTATGATCTGTGTACATCTCCACTCGGTCACCATATAAGTAATGTCTCTATATCTTCAAAGCAAACACTACTGCTGCTAACTCCAAATCATGAGTTGGGTAATTCTTCTCGTGGTCCCGAAGCTGCCTAGATGCATATGCTATCACCTTCTCGTGCTGCATGAGGACGCATCCAAGTCCTTTACCTGACGCATCACAATATACGGTAAAACCTCCAGGTCCAACTGGCAATGTAAGAATGGGCGCTGATATCAACTTCTGCTTCAGATTCTCAAATGATGCCTGGCATTCTGCCGACCAAACGAATGGCACATCCTTCCGTGTTAAGCGGATCATGGGTGCTGAAAGTCTTGCAAAATCTGACACAAATCTTTTGTAATATCCTGCCAATCCCAAGAAACTCCGTACGTCAGCTACGGTCTTGGGTACTGGCCAACTCTCTACTGCTTCTACCTTCTTGGGATCCACTGCTACTCCAGCTCCTGATACAATATGACCCAAAAATGAAATGTGATCCGTCCAGAATTCATACTTGCTGAGCTTGGCATACAACTGGTTCTCTCTTAGAACCTGCAATACTTTGCTGAGGTGGTCTTCATGCTTCTTTTCACTAGCAGAGTATACTAGAATGTCGTCAAGAAACACAACGACAAACTGGTCTAAGTATGGCATAAAGATATGATTCATCAAATCTATGAATATTGCTGGAGCATTGGTCAAACCAAACGGCATTACTAAGAACTCATAATGCCCATACTTCGACCTGAATGCTGTCTTGGGAATATCCTCCTTCCGAACCCTCACCTGATGATACCCTGAACGAAGATCTATCTTGGAGAAAACTCTAGCCTTGCTCAACTGATCAAATAAGTCGTCGATCCTGGGTAATGGGTACTTGTTCTTTACTGTCGGCGCGTTAAGCTTCCTGTAATCGATACATAATCTGGATGACCCATCCTTCTTCCCTACAAGTATCACTGGTGCTGCCCATGGCGATATGCTAGCTTGGATAAACTTCTTCTCCTTCAATTCCTCTATGTGCTGATAAACCTTGGCCTGTTCCGAATCCGCCATTCTGTAAACCCGATCTGATATCGGTTTAGTTCCAGGTGCCAATTCTATACTGAACTCAATATCTCTAACTGGTGGCAGACCGGGAAGTTCTTCGGGAAATACGTCTAGAAATTCTTCAAGTACCTTCGGAACTGGAACTTCTTCCATTGCTGTTACTACTCCATGCTCTTGCTGAATTGCCTCTGATCTGACTAGGGTGAACCTCTTCATGCCTGGAATATCAAAAGATACACTTCCACTACGACAATCTATTGTCGCATGACTGTCTTTCAGCCAGTCCATGCCTAAGATAACGTCGAAATTTCCAACAGAAAATTCTATCAACCGGGCGGGTAAAGGATGCCTGCACACTACAATACTACATGCTAAACTAACTCTACTAACTCCCACGAGCCCATTACCAGTGAGTATATTCAACCTCCCTGGCAATGCCTCGAACTCCACTCCTAGTCGTGTCGCAAATTGTGCAGATATAAATGAATAGGATGCTCCCGAATCAAACAATGCTACTGCGGGATATGAGGCGACGAGAATGTTACTTGCCACAACATCTCTCGATGCCAATGCCTCTTCCAAGGACAGTGTGAATGCCTGCCCTCGACCTCCTTGCTGGTTCCCATGCTGTGGCCTAGCCTGGTGCTGCTGCTGGCCCCTGCCTTGATGATGCTGGGGTGGTCTATGCTGGTGTTGCTGCATCGGCGGCCCCTGCTGCCGAAACATCTGAGCCTGTGATACTAACGGACGCTGCGCCAACGGCCTCACTGCCAATGCTGGTCCTCGATACTGCCCTGCCCCTGGTGCTGGCAGAGCAGGAAACTGCTGCCCTGGTCCTCCTGACCTCGAATTCATGGGACATATGGTAACCCGATGGTCTGGATTCCCACATATCAGACATAGTCCATTCAATATCCGACACACATCTCTAGTGTGTCCCATCTTCCCATAATAAGTGCAGCCCGCCGGGGGTTGCTGGTTCTTTCTCTGTTGTTGTTGCTGCTGCCTGGGTGGTGGTACTGGTCCTCGTATCGCCATATCATGGATACGAATGCCAGTGGATGGTGCTGTTGTTCGGGGCGCTGCTCCCCCTCCTCCTTCAATCTGACTGTGGGATCTCTTCTGACCCCCAGTCCTTACTGCAAGCCTCTGAATGGTGATCTCATGCCTTCGAGTCGCCGTCAATATCTCATCAAAAGTCTGGTAATTGTGCCCCTCTATCAATTGCAAGAGCTCAAGATGAAACCCTTGCTGGAACCTCATCGCCCTCTGGCGTTCCGTTGCTACCATCTCTGGGGCAAACCTACTCAATCTGCAGAACTCCACTGCATAAGCATCTACCGTCTTGCCAGCCTGCCTGAGGCTTATAAACTTCTGTTGTAGCTCAAACTGTGCCACAACTCCATAGTACTTCGTCTTGAACCTTACAGTAAAATCATCCCAAGCAACAGGACGTCTGATGCCCACTTCCTCTGATTCCCACCAATCACGTGCGAGATCCTGAAGTAACAACTTCACTAGATCCACACGTTCTTCTGCCGGCACCTTAGCTGCTGTCAGAATAGCCTCAATATCCTTAAGCCATGCATCTGCTGAGATGGCATCCTCCGTGCCCTCGAAACGGCGGGGGTTGTACTTGCAAAACTGGGCTGACGCTCCTGAATCTGGCCTCGCCCCTCTTTCCAATGCCATCTGTAATCCTTGGTTGAGTAGTACATTCTGCTCTTGCAACTGAGCGTGCATGTGCTGCTGGGCCAACATCTGGTGTTGCTGAGTAGCCATTATTCCTCTCATGATCTCCAGAAGGGCTGGTGTGTCCACTTGGGTAGGTGGAACTGTCGGTGGGGGTGGAATGTCCGGATACTGCGACCCAGCTGCTGGTTCCACTATCACTTCTTCTTGAATAGCCTCATGAAGTGGTTCTGACCCTTGTTGCTGACCAATCTGGTCAGGTTGTCCATGCTGCTATCCATGTTGTTGCTGTCCAGCTCTGACAGATACGGACGAGGTGCCCCTAAGAAAAGGGACAAGAGAACAATCAAATGACCGGACATGAAGGATCAATGAAGTCAAAGGATACTGGAATGTCAAGCTAGAGTTGAGAGTAACAAATCATGAGATCAAAGGGAAACATGTGTGATTGAGACATCCTATTAAACAAAACACCCCACAAGTCTGAAATCAGACCTGCATGGGCCACCACTAAAACCTTGTCACGCCCCAGAACCAGAATACTGGAGAGCGGGGGAATGACTCAGCCAGCTACGTATTACGGGTAGATGAATACCGTATAATACGATCAATGCTGTCTAACCAGACGAGGGGGTGCATTCTACATAAAAGTCTTACTATGGTCATTACACATCTATTGTCTCAATCATTCAAACAAGAAACAGAAATAGAGAACATGTGAGATAAAGCAGTAAGGCATCCCAAACGCTCAGTCAAAATGTTCTTGATATCTGGCTTTACAAAACATAGCCAGATTGATATAGCAAAAGTATACACAATTGTTATCAGCTGCAGCCTGACTTTAGTTACAATTATGTAAAAAGTAAGTACAAGACAATCCGACTAACATGTCGGTACCAAACGGCAAAGTATAAAGTAGATAACAAAATGAGCGGGGAAGTAAGAAACCCACTCGAATCCTCCTGCGATCATCCCTCTAGTGTTGACCATCTTGGAGGTAGAAGTAAGCTGGATCCTCGGGGACTGGCTCTAAATCTGGCCATGCAAAACCAGAGAGGTTAGACCTCTAATAGCAAGTACCACAAGGGAGCACGACATGAGAACTAAAATCAGTAAGTAAGAGAATATAATAATAGATCTCTGCTTGCTACTGGAACTCACATCACATCAAGACACTTCGAACCAACCTCCCAACCAAACAAAGACAGAAGTTGGTCCGTCATGTCCTGACATTCTGATCATCCCAGTTAGGTAACAGAGTACAGTGCACAAACAAATCATCTTGAACGGCCAATCAACTCCTACGGCTTGCTATTATGAGTCCCAAGTTATCCTGGAATAATGCAATTAGGGATTCCTCAGTTCTTACTATGTGCAAGCAAGGCCAGTCTATCCAGTCGATCAATTGGCCCATGCATGAATTAGAGGAGTCCTAGCAGGACGCCCGTCAATATACAATATACAATAATAATAAAAGCAGATACTGTTCCCTGCCCGTGTGGCAGATTTACAGTATCTGTGGGAATCAGCCGGCCCGTCGGGTACTACTCGTCCCAAGGGGGCTGCCATGTAAGAATTCGGGAATCCATTCTCTCCATGCAATCATTATTTTATCAGAAAATTCTATAAAAAGTATCAAAGTTTGCATGAATTGTAAAAATAGCATAGAAGTTTTAGAAATTGTGAGTTAAGCATCCATACGGACTTTAAAAGTCCGTATGCTTACGTCATCCCACGTCCCAGCGTAATTAACGAACGGGGAAGAGATTAGCAAATTAGGCAGATTTTAAAAGTCCGCATGCTGACGTCGGATGACGCCAGCAAGCGGGCTTTTAAAGTCCGCTTGGAAAGTCCGCTTGCTGGGGTCTGCTTTTGCACTATGAATGGTGCATGAGGACTGGTTGTGCATGGCTTCCAGTCTGTATAATTTATCTTCTAATACGTGCATGAGCTTGAATGGAACATGTTATTCTGTTCAATAACTGGAGCACGCACTCTAGGGATTTTGGACTTCTTTGACTTAGCGTGTTGTGATGCATAGTAAGAGAGTCCACATCTTTTCCCACTCTAGAGCTTGGACGCGAGCAACCATCCAAGCGAACTTTAAAAGTCCGCTTGCTGGCGTCATCCGACGTCATCATGCGGACTTTAAAAGTCCGTCTCATTCGCTAATCTCTCTCCCATTCGTTAATTACGCTGGGACGTGGGATGACGTAAGCATACGGACTTTTAAAGTCCGTATGGATGCTTAACTCACAATTTCTAAAACTTCTATGCTATTTTTACAATTCATGCAAACTTTGATGCTTTTTATAGAATTTTCTGTTATTTTATTTTACTTAATAGTCTCTACGTTGAGTGAAATCCCATGCCGTGGATCATGGTCATTCAAATGAGTACTTTCGTACGGGGTACGATATGCACAACTCTACAACGATACAGGTTGCAGGTCTTACATAGCGTAATACAACAATCAAATCTATCCACGGTAATCATGCCTTGACCATAAAGTACACATGCTTCTTTTGTAGAAAAATAACTAAATAAATAAATAAATAATAGATTGAAGCCTGCATGTGCATGTATGTCAATATTCGGGATCAGCCAGTCGAGTACAATAGTTCATAACATGAACGTGTCTCATTTATTTCATTCAATAAGACGACTAGCCAGTCTCTTAGTTCCAATTAGGAACGCATGATCAATTTAGTCAAGATCACAATCATTATCAATGGTGGCAAGGCATGAAAGTCAACTAGCATTCAGTGGGGTCGAGTCTACAACTCTCAGGGTTTAATTCTAGTCAATCCGGGTATCTATAACTCAATTCATGACACATGGTACATCCCACGTAACAATCTATAATTAACAGAAATATCAACATATCATGATTATATCAAGTTTATGCAAAAAGGATATAAAATGGACGTTAAACATCTAATAAGATATCAATATACAGGGCTATAGAAGATCCAGGGTAAGCAGGCTACTCTCATGTCAGCCTATGCTCATGCCAGCGTACGCTCAGGTCAAGCTACGCTCAAGCCAGCGTACGCCCAGGTCAAGCTACACTCAAGCCAAGCTAGCGTATGGAAGTCATACGCTTCCAAAAGGCAGCGTATGAACTCCATACGACTCCTTACCAATCAAGTCAGCGTATGCAAGTCATACGCTCCCAAAAGGCAGCGTATGGACTCCATACGACTCCTGACCATCCAAGTCAGCGTATGCAAGTCATACGCTCCCAAAAGGTAGCGTATGGACTCCATACGACTCCTGACCATCCAAGTCAGCGTATGCAAGTCATACGCTCACAAAAGGCAGCGTATAAACTCCATACGACTCCTGACCATCCAAGTCAGCGTATGCAAGTCATACGCTCCCAAAAGGTAGCGTATGAACTCCATACGACACACGCTTCCAAAAGGTAGCGTATGCAAGACACACGCTTCCTAAAAAGGCAGCGTATGGACTCCATGCTGCGCTAAAGAGCGCGCACAGCTCAGTGACGCAGCTAAAAAGCTAGCATACACTGCTCACTGTCTTCTCCAAACAGCAAGAACTCCATGGTTGTACCCCAAGGCTTCAAAAGTCCATAACTTGGTCAAAATAAGTCCGAATCCAACTTTCCAAAGGTCAAAATTGGGTAGGATGAACTGCTCTACGACATGGAACCATCAAATCTTGAGAAAAAAGGAGTTTGCTAGATCAAAACCCATAGACAACCGAAAATACAATAACTTAGATCTACAAGAAATGAACCAATGAAATCAAAAATACTAAGAACTAAACTCTCTTAGAATCATGAGAGGAAGAATATTGAACCATAAAATATGGTCCTCATGTAGAGCAAGATGTACTTGCCTAGTTGGTAGGTGAAGAGAGTAATGAAAGGAAGAAGAAGAAGTAATGGTGAAGAAGGAGTGAATGAGGAGAGAGAAGGGAGAGGGTAGCTTTAAGTAGCAAAGGGGTGGTAGGTGGGAGTTGGGCCGGGTTCTTAATGGGTCGGGTTTAAGGGGATCATCCAACCGAAAATAAAACTAAAGCAGAGAAGTAAATTGCAGGAAATAAAATGCAGAAATAAATTACGAAAAACTAATTGCAGGAAATAAATTAACATAAGAATTAAAGAGCAGATAATTAATTAACAGAAACTTAATTAACATGAATTAAAGAAATTTAAATACAGGGTAATACATGATAAATACTAAAATAAATACACATGAGTTGTACATGAATAAGACTACGCATTCTGGGAACGGGGAGTGACAGCCAATCAATCCCACGGCTTTCTATGATTTACCTGAGTTATCCTAGTAATGCATATATAGGAATCCTCAGTTCATGTCAATCCAGCAGGGTTAGCCAAACCATATAATATACATATACATATAGCACTTTAATTATGCACCGGTCCCCCGCAAGGCCACAGTGCTAAAATATTTAACACATAGCACGTAGGAGTCGGATATAGTCATCTACTATAAGCGGATGAAACTGTATCCGTGGTGGCCAACCCGACACGCCAGGGCTGGACCTAGGGTGGCTAGTATGGCACGATATCGGGATTCCGTTCCCACCCAATGTATCTACCAAATTAAGTTGCTTAGATTAACCTACCCTATCTTGATAATGGAATTACATGTCGTGGTCACATGGTCATCCTCCTATATGTCGTACCATAGTATGTGTACCCTAAGTATGAATCCACATCGGCTCAATCTAGATCCATGCTCAGTGTAATGCTTCAAACAACAATCAACATACCACGACACTATTACTGGCCAATTACCATGGCTGTACTGGAAGGTACACATGTATTGACATATAACACGAATGACTACTTAGTATGTAGAGTCACACCTCAGTGCACTCATTAAATGGCACCGCAGTGCATACTAATATTGTATCTCAAAACACACTTAGAACCTGTACCAGCACGTATACAGGTAATCAGGTCAGGAACATGGTCAAGTCAGAAAGTCACACGGACCCCTCGTGACATAAAAGTCACATATGAATTCTGGTTAAAGTGAGACATGAAGGTCCTTGAAGCCAAGACAAAGCTCTATAAATTTATGTTGGGAGTTGGAAGAAATTCTGGCCATAAATCAGTCAAATAGGGCATAAAACAGCAAAAAAACGGTCAAAATAGGCACTATGCGACACTATTCAAGCCATGTGGCACTATTCATCCTGCGGTACTATTTATCTCATGCGACACTATGCAAGCCTGCGGCACTATTCATCTCATGCGGCTGTGGTACTATTCATTTCATGCGACTGTGACACTATTCATTCCTGCGGTACTATTTATCTCATGCGGCTGCGGTACTATTCATCTCATGCGGCTGCGGCACTATTCATCTCATGCGGCTACGGCACTATTCATTCCTGTGGCACTATTTATCTCATGCAGTTGCAGTACTATTCATTCCTGCAGCTGCGGTACTATTCATCTCATGCGGCTGCGGTACTATTCATCTCATGCGGCTGCGGTACTATTCATTCATACGGCTGTGGTACTATTCATCTCATGCGGCTGCGGTACTATTCATCTCATGCGGCTGTAGCACTATTCATCTCATGCGGCTATGGTACTATTCATTCCTGCGGCTGCGGTACTATTTATCTCATGCGACTGTGGTACTATTCATCTCATGCGGCTGCGGTACTATTCATTCCTGCGGCTGCGGTACTATTCATCTCATACGGCTGCGGTACTATTCATCTCATGCGGCTGTGGCACTATTCATTCCTGCGGCTGCAGTACTATTCATCTCATACGGCTACGGTACTATTCATGCGGCACTATTCATCGTCCCTGTCAAAACTAGGGCAGATGACATAGAAAATGTCCAAATATTGTTTTGGCCATAACTTCCTCAAAACAAATCGAAATCTAACTTTTCAAAGGTCAAAATTGGGTAGAATTGAATTCCCTACAACATAGGACCATTAGTTTTTGAAAATAACCAAATTTGATAGATCAAAACCATAAAAATCCATAGAACCCTAGTTTTAAAAACTTAGATCTACACAAAACTAGCCATTAAAATCAAAAACTCCAAGAACTAAACTTGTAGAGGATGATGAGAAGAACAATATAGACAAATCATTTTAAAGAAAAATTAAGAAATAAAAAATATAAGAATCTCTTCATTTGGTGCAAGATGTACTTGCCTAAATGTTGTTTGAGCAAAATAAATGAAAGAGTAAATGAGGAGAGAAAGTGTGGAAGAGAATATATATAGGGGTTGGGTTGACTCAAAGAAATCCTAAGCTTAAGCATGCTCTTAACCATGTGACTAATGACATGTTAAATGCAACATGAGACAACTAATTCAATTAATTAAATAAAATCCTAACCACAATACGGTTCAGAAATCCTATCATCGAAACAGTGAACCACGCCTACAACCAGACAAGGACAAGGGATGTCATACTAATCCGCGACGAGATACTGTTCCATGCCATGGCCAGTTACAAATATAGGATACATGCAATAAAGATACATGTGCCAGATACCATATACATGAAAAATCAAAAATTTACGTATTCCGGAAACGGGGAGTGACATCTCTACCCTCCTTAGAAAAATTCTGTCCTCGGAATTTCTATAAGGCTAGTTGAGCGCGCTCTCAGATCACGAAATACACTCATGACATATATCTAGCACAATTATCAAACAACACATGGCACATAAACAGATTACGAAAGTAAGAACAATTAAGTAAGAGCATAAATAATAATCATACCCTAGAAGGAAATGATCGGAGACATACGAATAAAATATGCCTATCAAGTCAGGTAGGAATCTGTCCTCGAGGTCCTACACTGACTCCCAAAGTGGACAAGGGTCAACGCTTGAGATAAGTCGGTACCAATGACTAAATCAAGAACGAGACTCTGCCCAGGACGTACTCTCGTAATCAATAAACATGATGAATATCACGTATCACATGATACGAGAGCAGATGAGTGAGACGAGAAAGTCACCTTCACTCTTCAAATATAGAACTCAAGGAATTATAATGAATAATACTCAAAACTCACCCACAATCTGACCGCCTTCGGCCAACCTCTGCTCTAATACTCTAAATTCTTCTTGCCTTTGTCCCTGCCTTCCCTGGCCCTGCTGTTGTGGCCTCTGTTGTCCAACTTGATACGGTCCTACCTGATGTTGCGCTTGTCGGCACATCTGAGCTTGTGTCGGTAATGGACGCTGGGCTAGTGGCCTTACTGCTAGTGCTGGCCCTTGATACGGTGCTACCTCTGGAGCTGGCAATGTCGGAAACTGTTGAGCTGGCCCTCCTGGCCTCTGTATCTGTAGGCATGTAGCTATACGATGGTCTGAATCTCCACACCTCATGTACTGTCCATTCGCTAACCGACACACTTCCCGGGTGTGCCCTTCCTTACCACAGTAAGTGCAACCCACTGGTGCTTCCTGACGCTGCTGCTGGTTTCTCTGTTGCTGCTGTCGAACTGGTACAGTCACAAATGTCGTGACTGGTGCTGCATCACGAATACGGATGCCAGGTGCTGGTGCTGACGTCCGAGGTACTGCTCCTCCTCCAGCACTCTGCATATGAGACCTCTTCTGGCCCCCAGTCCTTGCTGATAACCTTTGAATAGTAAGCTCGTGCCTCCGAGCCGCCGTCAATAGTGCATCGAATGTCTGGTAGTCGTGCCCCTCGACCAGCTGCAAAATCTCTAAGTGAAGTCCCTGCTGGAACCTCATTGCTCTCTCTGGCTCTGTCGCCACCATCGTCTGAGCAAACCTACTTAACCTGCAGAACTCCGCTGCATAACCATCTACCGTCCTACCAGCCTGCTTGAGGCTGATAAATCTCTGATGAAGTTCATACCGAGCTACCACGCCAAAGTACTTGGCCTTGAATCTGGTACTGAAGCTATCCCAAGGAATAGGACGCCTCATTCTAACCTCTTCTGATGCCCACCAGTCGCGGGCGAGATCCTGAAGCAATAATCTGACTTGGTCAACCTTCTCTTCTGCTGGAACCTTTGCTGCCGTCAATATGGCCTCAATATCCTGAAGCCAAGCATCCGCCGTGATAGCGTCCTCCGTGCCATCAAAGTACCTCGGGTTAAGTCGACAAAACCTTTCTGACGCTCTCGAGTCATTCCTGACGCTCCTCTCAAGAGCTAGCTGTAACCCCTGATTCAGTAATACATTCTGTTCTTGCTGCTGGGTTTGTTGTTGTTGTTGGGCTGTCGTCTGGTGTTGCTGGGTCTCTAATAATCCTCTGATAATCTGCAATAGTGCCGGCGCATCTAGTGCTACTGGTACTACCGGCATCACTGGAGGTATGGGATCCTCTGGCCTCTGTGGCTCGACTGGCTCATGCTCGGTAACATTCTCGATGTGAATTTGTCCAGGTAGAGGGGCTACCCCTTGCTGATCTCCAACTGGTCCATGCTCTACTGGATTCTCTTCTATGCCGGCTCCTCCAATAGCCGAGAACGATGCGCTCCTAAAGGAAAGGATACAAGGTATCAAAAGTCAGGACGGAAAAGAATCAAGGATGATAATCAAGTTAGCAATCAAGGTGAGAGAAAGAGAAGACGAATCAGGAGATCAAGGGAGACATATTTTGATTGAGACTCCTATAATTGCAACACCCCACAAGTCTGAAAAACAGACCTGCATGGGCCACCACTAAAACCTTGTCACGCCCCAGTATCGGAATACTGAGACGGACTAGGCCAGCTACTCCATATGAGGTATATAAACGTCATACGGCGATCGTGGCTGTCAAGAGACAAGGGGGTGCATGCTACAATCAAGTCTCCTATGGTCTCACAGAACATCTCTGTCTCAATAAATCAAAATAAGAAGCAGTAAATAATGATCATATAAGACAAAGCAGTAAGGCGTCCCCGACGCTTCATCAAAATGATTCATGAGCCTAGCTATAAAGATGATAAACTAGTACCAAAAGTCAATAGTACATAACCGTAGTCAGCTGCAGTCTAATTTAATTACAATTATGTAAAGGAAACTAATGTCCAGAACTGCCGGCTAAACAAGTGTCGGGGGCTAAACGCCAAGTACAAAATAGAAGATATCAGAGCGGTGAAGAAGAAACCCACTCATGGTCCCTGTCGCCCATACTCCTGGTGTGTACCATTGTTCGGGTGGAAGGTTGGATCCTTTGGAGCTGCTACGAGATCTGGCCAAACAAAACCAGCGGGATCAGGCCCCGAATAGCAAGTACCACAAGGGAGCACAAAAGAGTGAGATAAAACCCAAGCATAATAATAAGATATGATTCACGAGTTATAGGCTTATACAAAATCATCGGGACAATACGACACCCTTACAACCAAACAAGGACAAACGGTGCCAATATCATGTCGAAATAAGATATATCCTATAACCATGGGCAGGTGAAGGGCTTCTGATTCGCGACTTCGGTCCATAGCCTATCGCAGTACAATAGCCCAACCCAACAACCAAACAAGGACATGGGTTGGACCACGCACCACGATAGTCCATGTTCCTCAGTTGCTAACAGAAGAAAACATATCACAAACAAGTCAGCTTACAAGCGGCCAATCAATCCCACGGCTTTCTATGATTTACCTGGGTTATCCCAGTAATGCATATATAGGAATCCTCAGTTCGTGTCAACCCAGCAGGGCTAGCCAAACCATATAATATACATATACACATAGCACTTTAATTATGCACCGGTCCCCCGCAAGGCCACCGTGCTAAAATATTTAACACATAGCACGTAGGAGTTGGATATAGTCATCCACTATAAGCGGTTGAAACTGTATCCGTGATGGCCAACCCGACACGCCAGGGCTGGACCTAGGGTGGCTAGTATGACACGATCTCGGGATTCTGTTCCCACCCAATGCATCTACCAAATTAAGTTGCTTAGATTAACCCTATCTTGATAATGGAATTACATGTCGTGGTCACATGGTCATCCTCCTATATGTCGTACCATAGTACGTGTACCCTAAGTATGAATCCACATCGGCTCAATCTAGATCCATGCTTAGTATAATGCTTCAAACAATAATCAACATACCACGACACTATTAATGACCAATTACCATGACTGTACTGGAAGGTACACATGTATTGACATATAACACGAATGACCACTTAGCATGTAGAGTCACACCTCAGTGCACTCATTAAATAGTACCGCAGTGCATACTAATATTGTATTTCAATACACACTTAGAACCTGTACCAGCACGTATACAGGTAATCAGGTCAGGAACATGGTCAAGTCAGAAAGTCACACGGACCCCTCGTGACATAAAAGTCACATATGAATTTTGGTTAAAGTGAGACATGAAGGTCCTTGAAGCCAAGACAAAGCTTTACAACTTTTATGTTGGGAGTTGGAAGAAATTCTGGCCACAAATCAGTCAAATAGGGCATAAAACAGCCAAAAACAGTCAAAATAGGCACTATGCGGCACTATTCAAGCCATGTGGCACTATTCATCCTGCGGTACTATTCATCTCATGCGGCACTATGCAAGCCTGCGGCACTATTCATCTCATGCGGCTGCGGCACTATTCATTCCATGCGGCTGCGGCACTATTCATTCCTGTGGCACTATTCATCTCATGCGGCTGCGGTACTATTCATCTCATGCGGCTGCGGCACTATTTATCTCATGCGGCTGCGGTACTATTCATTCCTGTAGCACTATTCATCTCATGCGGTTGCGGTACTATTCATTCCTGCGGCTGTGGTACTATTCATCTCATGCGACTGCGGTACTATTCATCTCATGCGGCTGTGGTACTATTCATTCCTGCAGCTGCGGTACTATTCATCTCATGCGGCTGCGGTACTATTCATCTCATGCGGCTGTGGCACTATTCATTCCTGCGGCTGCGGTAATATTCATCTCATACGGCTGCGGTACTATTCATGCGGCACTATTCATCGTCCCTGCCAAAACCAGGGCAGATGACATAGAAAATGTCCAAATATTATTTTGGCCATAACTTCCTCAAAACAAATCGAAATCTAACTTTTCAAAGGTCAAAATTGGGTAGAATTGAATTCCCTACAACATAGGACCATTAGTTTTTGAAAACAACCAAATTTGATAGATCAAAACCATGAAAATCCATAGAACCCTAGTTTTAGAAACTTAGATCTACACAAAACTAGCCATTAAAATCAAAAACTCCAAGAACTAAACTTGTAGAGGATGATGAGAAGAACAATATAGACAAATCATTTTAAAGAAAAAATCAAGAAATAAAAAATACAAGAATCTCTCCATTTGGTGCAAGATGTACTTGCCTAAATGTTGTTTGAGCAAAATAAATGAAAGAGTGAATGAGGAGAGAGAGTGTGGAAGAGAATATATATAGGGGTTGGGTTGACTCAAAGAAACCCTAAGCTTAAGCATGCTCTTAACTATGTGACTAATGACATGTTAAATGCTACATGATACAACTAATTAAATTAATTAAATAAAATCCTAACCACACACGGTTCAAAAATCCAATCATCGAAACAGTGAACCACGCCTACAACCAGACAAGGACAAGGGGTGGCACACTAATCCGCGATGAGATACTGTTCCATGCCATGGCCAGTTACAAATACAGGATACATACAATAAAGATACAGGTGCCAGATACCATATACATGAAAAATCAAAAATTTACGTATTTCGGAAACGGGGAGTGACACGCATCCTTTTTTTATTATGTGCGGCTATACGCACCCCATGACTTACTTAGCATACCTCAAGTGCTAAGTACACCATATTTTAATTGATTAAAATTAACATAAATGCTAAGTACACCCCATCAAATAACTAAAATATTCTTTTCTATTATAACCTAAAACCTATCTATCATTCCTAAGCACACTCAAAATCATTCTAACCTCACTACTCTCCTCTCTCCAACCGACCGGCCCTCCTCTCCTCTCCGATCCCCTATGCTCCCAAGACTAGTACCGCAGCCGTATGAGATGAATATTATCGCAGCCACAGGAATAAATAGTACCATAGCCGCATGAGATAAATAGTACCACAGCCGTATGAGATGAATAGTACCGCAGCCGCAGGAATGAATAGTACCACAGCAGTATGAGATGAATAGTACCGCAGCCGCATGAGATGAATAGTCCACAGCCGCAGGAATAAATAGTACCGCAACCGCATGAGATGAATAGTGCCACAGGAATGAATAGTGCCGCAGCCGCATGAGATAAATAGTGCCGCAGCCGTATGAGATTAATAGTACCGCAGCCGCATGAGATGAATAGTACCAAAACCAGGACAGATGACATAGAAAATGTCCAAATATTGTTTTGGCCATAACTTCCTCAAAACAAATCGAAATCTAACTTTTCAAAGGTCAAAATTGGGTAGAATTGAATTCCCTACAACATAGGACCATTAGCTTTTGAAAACAACCAAATTTGATAGATCAAAACCATAAAAATCCATAGAACTCTAGTTTTAGAAACTTAGATCTACACAAAACTAGCCATTAAAATCAAAAACTCCAAGAACTAAACTTGTAGAGGATGATGAGAAGAACAATATAGACAAATCATTTTAAAAAAAAATCAAGAAATGAAAAATACAAGAATCTCTCCATTTGGTGCAAGATGTACTTGCCTAAATGTTGTTTGAGCAAAATAAATGAACGAGTGAATGAGGAGAGAGAGTGTGGAAGAGAATATATATAGGGGTTGGGTTGACTCAAAGAAATCCTAAGCTTAAGCATGCTCTTAACTATGTGACTAATGATATGTTAAATGCTACATGATACAACTAATTAAATTAATTAAAAAAAATCCTAACCACAATACGGTTCAAAAATCCTATCATCGAAACAGTGAACCACGCCTACAACCAGACAAGGACAAGGGGTGGCACACTAATCCGCGACGAGATACTGTTCCATGCCATGGCCAGTTACAAATACAGGATACATGCAATAAAGATACAGGTGCCAGATACCATATACATGAAAAATCAAAAATTTACGTATTTCGGAAACGGAGAGTGACACGCGTCCTTTTTTTATTATGTGCGGCTATACGCACCCCATGACTTACTTAGCATACCTCAAGTGCTAAGTACACCATATTTTAATTGATTAAAATTAACATAAATGCTAAGTACACCCCATCAAATAACTAAAATATTCTTTTCTATTATAACATAAAATCTATCTATCATTCCTAAGCACACTCAAAATCATTATAACCTCACTACTTTCCTCTCTCCAACCGATCGGCCCTCCTCTCCTCTCCGATCCCCTATGCTCCCAAGACCAATTCCAAGATCACTGCTAGAATTCTAACCTCACTACGATTTTTCAAATCCCTTCAATCGTGTGAAAACGAAATAAATTTCATGTTTTTGGTTTTTACGATTCTGTTCGATCCTGGTTTATCGAGCGCTCGGACTGGAGTAAGACCTACGACAATCGAACTTCTTTGCTAACATTTGACCAAAGCTGGTCGAACAAAAATTAAGTAAAAAAATATAATGTTCGACCACAACTAGTCGTACAAAGCTCTACTAGTCAACCATTACAGGTCGAACTGTCCTATATATGTTCGACTTTCCTCGATCGAACAAGTTTTGTTTAGTTCGACCAGTCGAACAGAGCATGTAATGTTCGACCGACACAGGTCGAGCATACAGTGTTCCGTTCGACCTGTGTTGATCGTGCTTATCGCAAATTTTTTTTGTTCAACGGTTCACATACAGTGCTTCAAACCGAGAAAGAAGGATTGTGTCTTTGAAGTTGACTTCCTTTCTCCATGATGCCTGCTTTACAATTTCAAAGCAGGATTTTTCTAGGATTTTGGGGTTGGGTTGGAGAAGAATATAAAAATGAAAGAAGGAAGAAGGAGGAGGATGGTGGGGTGTGATTGGAAGGTCATATGGATATATTAGTCTTTTAATATTAAGGCTAAATTACAACTTGATACCTTCAACTATTTGACTTTTTTAACTTAATACCCTAAACTTTGATAGACATCAACTTGATACCCTCTTCCCATTTTGTCCAAACAGTGTTAACGAAAAAAATTAAATGACAGAAGTACCCTTCCATTTCTTACTCCTCTATCTCCGACAGCCTCCCCCCTCTCTCTCCGGTGCCGGCCACCGGAGGGGGGAGCACATGCCGCACACAGCAGCCACTGTCGACCGTAGGAGGACGGGGGGACACGAGAAGGGTGTGCAGCGCACAACGGGGAAGGAGAGGTGTGCACGAGGAGGGTGTGGGCACGCGGAGGGGGGCACAACGGGAAAGAGGGTGCTTAGGGAGGGTGAGGGCATGCAGCTAGAGGGGGGGAGGGCACAGCGGGAGGGGGGTTGCTCAGGGAAGGTGGTAGGCATGTGGAGGGGGGCCGCGGAGGGGCGCGACATGGGACATGCGACGGTGGGTGCGTGGACGGCGGGCAAGGCGAGGAGAGGCGACGGTGGGGAGTGGGGTTGGCAGCGTAGGTTGGGGGATGGAGGGAGGGAGGGGAGGGGGAGATAGAGAAGGAGCAGCAGTAATGGGGTTGGGAGGAAGAAAAAGAGGGTAGTTTAGGAAATGTTTTATTTGTATTTTTAATAAAAAAATTAACGTTGGTGGGACGGAGGGTATTACGTTAAAAATACTAGTTGAGAAAGGGTATTAAGTTAGTACCTATCAAAGTTTAGGGTATCAAGTTAAAAAAAGTCGAATAGTTGAGGGTATCAAGTTACAATTTAGCCTAATATTAATCTAATTTTTAACTTAAGTTATATGGGGGTGTGCTTAGAAAGTCATGGGGTGCGTATAACCGTACAATTTTTTATTTAGTTTTAAGTCCTCCCAATTACTAAGGGCTTTTTATATGGGCACATCACTTTGTTATCAAGGCTAGCCCATTTTTATTTTTAGTTTATTTACAAGTTTGCCATTGGAAAAACTTATCAAGGCTATCCCACTTTGTAGTATAAAAGTAAAAAATAAATTTTTTCCCTTTTGTCTTCTTCTTCTCCAAAATTCCATTCCCACTTTCCCAAGAACCAAGAACCCTAGAATATTCTTCTTGTCCCCCACTCAATCTTCTTGTCTTCAAATATCGAATAATTATCAACGAATATTCCTAGTACTCGGTATGAGTTCGACTACTAGATGGCACTATTTGTTTTAAAATTTGTTCATTCCTAATTATTGAAGGTGTTATCATAATGTAGGAAATATAGAAGAAATAGGAACGTCAAATATAGAAATCGATCAGTCCGGTCCTTTCGAAGAACACAACATTCTCTCCGAAGAAGTCTCGGTAGGTCCTCGACGCATCCAAGCGAGCTCCGCACCGCGAGCTTCTACCTGTGCCTGCACATGAAAACTGTGGGTGTCAGTACTCAATTATACTGGTGGAATGAGCTTCTCGCCCACCCATACAAAACCAACATGTTTGATTTACTTTGAGCAACATAGTCCCTTCTTATCAATTGTCTTTCTACTCTTACCTTAGGATCAGTTTTAGGACCAACGCCTTGGCCTATTTTGTGTCTTTAGACCATCCCGTGCTTGCAACAATGATGTTAACTCATACTTTACCTCTAGATCCTTCTCGTGCCAACAACGTTAATCTATTAAGTCGTGTTTGTCTTACGGCCCAAAATCAGAGACGCAACTACGCGATGAGGCTCTATTTCCATGTGATCGTGCTAGGAATCCATCGTGCCGTGCCTCGCAACTCAGTATGACTTAAACCATATCGTCGCCTCGCGGCCCTTGCTACTTCGATCACCGACAGACCCAATCAAGACATGTGAACTAAGAGTCACTTGTCACCCATATTTCCTGTATTTCGTATTTGTACTCGTAATTTGATTTTTGGAACGTATTTTATCTTCTCGACTTGCGGATTTTGGTTTCTCGTACATGGGTTTGGACCATGGCTTGGTTTTATTTTGTGGAGTTGGTTTGGTTTGGTTTGGTTTGGTTCATCATGAGTGGAACACCTTAGTCTATTCTCCATCTCCATTCCATTACAACCACCCTCATTAAAACCTACCAACTTTTTCTCTCTCCTCCATAACTCCATTAATTTCTTACAACTTCTTCTTCTTCCTTCTTCCACACAACACCACACCATAGGCAAGTGCACCTTGCCATCAAATAAGCACCACTTTTTTATTTTTTCCATTAACTAGATTAGGCCATGGAGAACAACTTTAGAACTTGAAATTTTGTGATTTGGAGCTTTTATTCTTCTAGATCTAAGTTTTAACCATTTTCGAAAATCCTTGGTTTTGATCTATTAAACTTCGATTTTTGCATGTTTTGATGCTTCCATGTGGAAGAGAATTCGATTTTACTCAAGTTAGAATTTTGAAAATCTAGATTTGGTTTTGATTTGGCTAAGTTATGAAGATTTGAAGTTTTTGGTGTTCTTGAGGAGTTCATCTCAGCCTTGGTGAAGGCTCTCGGCCAGTGCTCTTTAGCACTTGATCGTTTGCGCACCCTGGCCTATGCTCTTTAGCGCATGGCCGATTGCGTATAGGCTCAGCCAGTGCTTTGCGCTGCGCTGGATTGTGCTGGCACAAGCTAGCCATGCACAAACCAGCCATGCACAAGGTAACCCCTGCGCACTCGACCATTGCGCAGTCCATACTCTGCGCAGTCTACCCTTGCGCAATCCTCCCTTACGTAATCCAATTGATGCGCAAGGCATCCCCTGTGCCCCTTTAACCCTGTACCCCTTGACACCCTGCGCAGTCTACCCTTGCGCAAGGTAACCCTTGCGCAAGGTAACTCTTGCGCAGCTCTTCCATGCGCAGTACATATCCTGCTCAGCCCAACCCCTGACCCCCTTGCACAACCTACTTGTCTATGATGAATTGTTATTTCTTTAAGCTTGGCTCTTCTATAGTCCTATATATATTGGTATTTTATTAGATATTTTACGTCCATTTTATATCCTTACGCCTTTTGTCATGAACTGATTTTACTTAATATGTTTGGAATGACTATTGTACATAGCTTGGTATGGCAAGGAACTAGCATAACACGACAGTGACCCGTAGTGGTGCACTCCTGACATGACCAACCTGACATGATAGTAGCCCGTCGTGGCGCACTCCTGACAAGTACCCTGACATGATTTATCTTGATAACTTGATAGTGGCCCGTGGCGGCGCACTCCTGACTTGACTTGTAACTTGTAACTTGACTCGTATAATCAACTTGACACCGTGGGTGCTTCTGCTTGCTTGCTTGTACAATCTACTTGTCTTGTCTTGCATCATGTCTAGGACGTGACTTCCTGGGTACCACGGCCAGGGACTCGTACTAAATTGGATTAGGCTAATTATTAGATCAAACTAGAACATGGAGAATTCCCAGTCACAGGCAATCTCGTTATCTGGGCGCTTTAATGGACTTGTAGCTTGCCGACGAGTAGAGCACATTTCCAGCACACTGTCATGTGTTGCACCCTCTAAGTCACTTAAGGGTACATTTGTCTCCCGGGCAATGTACCCACCTATAACTCTCAACCCACGGAAGAATAACTGGATAGTCTGCAGGGCTTGGGACTGGAAATTCTCACTTGCATCTTGTTAGTAATTAGGCTTATGATAACCCTAGTTAGTTAAAGTAGTAAGCCGTAGTACTTGCTTGGCCGATTGTGAATAAATGGTGTCCAGCTCTGTCTAAGTCTTGTCTAGCCCCTGTACCTGGAATTCTTGATCATGATTGTTTTACTTATCTCTAACGATAAATGGGTAGAGACAGTGAGCTATTCAGGCGAAGGGGTACAATCCCGGTCCTTGTTTGGTTTAAGGATTGTAACCTGGCTCCCGGAATGGTTCCACGTCCCTAGTCGTTTATCGCTCTGTGTACTTTTATTACTTGTACTTTCCTTTTATTCTTTATGTTCTGATATGCTGGCTTTTGTTCTTATTTGTGGCCTCCTTGTGGCACTTGTTCTTTCTGGGGTTTGACCCAGCTGGTTTTATGTGGCCAGATTTCGGAGCAGCTCCCGAGGATCTACCAAGCTTCCAGTCCAATGGTGAACACTAGACGGAACCCGGGCTATGAGTGGGTTTTTCTTTTTTGTTTCACCGACTTATATGTAAATTTATTCTTTTGAGGCGTTTAGCCGACGAGCACCTGTTAGCTCGATGCACATTTACTTACTGTCTGCCTACGGGCTGTAAACATGATTAACAAATCCTAGGGTTGATCATGTATGACTGAACTCTTGCTAGTCCTATCATTTTGTACGACTAGCTTCATGATCATCCAATATGTAATATTTGGGACGCCTTATATATATATATTTGATGCTCTAATATCTTGTAACTCTGTTAATTGCTTGAGATTGAGACAATAGGCTTGACCTTAAGAGACTGCTGGCTTGTAGTAAACCCTCATATCTAGACAGCCGTGACCGTATAGTTGAGATGTATTCTATTTCAATATACGTAGCTGGCTATGTCTGCCCCCGCTCTCCAGTATTCTGGTTCTGGGGCGTGACATCACTCGACCAACTTTGCCTTGCGGCATTTTCTGACTTAAACTTAAGACAACTCGAATCCAACTTATGCACCTTATATGCCGACAACTTAAGACTCGACGTCACGTCTCGTGCCGAAGCACGTCGCCTATGTTGATGCAAAATCTTAGGCCCAAACACTGTGTTCTAACTGTACACACATTCAACTGACTCAATCCAAAGGCACACACGCGGATTGCCGTCCGTGCCGACCCATCTATAGGAATTAGTCACTAGCTTGACAAGTTATCCTGGACTATGGCCTTGCTATTCAGCGACCCTTTCAACGCAAGTAGCTAGTCCCGCTGAAAGTTTCTGAATAACCCGAGCAGTTCGTCCATCTACGGCTATACCTGTTTCTCTTCGAAATGACGCAGTCCAATGGCGCCCAGGGTTGCCGCTCGTGGAAACTCCTCATTGTCGACAAGTTATCCAATGACCATGCAAGACTCGACTCGAACTGATGTCTCACAAAGTCATTCTTCTTCCAATGTTACCATCTCTTTCAAACCAATATCAAGATATCTATCCTTGAGACCCCTCGCCGACCCACGGTCGCGAGTATTCTTTCTATGTTACCATATCATTTCATTCAACTTAATGCCTATTCGATAGTCCTTTCTCCAAAACTCATTAAATCAACCGTGGTTCATGCCCTAAAAACTAAGTCCGTGTATCGTGCCTCAAACCGACTTCGATCTACGCGACGCTATCGCCCAAGTCATACTTTATATGACGGGCCTTGAGACCGTAAGACTACGTGGTCATACCCAACCGTAGAACTCATAGGACCGTACTTGCTACTTCTCCCATAGCCTAACATAACTTGCCTAAATTACTTTACAACAACTTGACGAGTAAAGGCTGCGTCAAGCTTTGCATCGTGGGAACGTACCGTGCACGCGTTCGACTTCTGAACGACCAAGTCATTTGGGTGCCTATGTGCAACGCAACTTAACTCATGGGGCAAGCCAAGGCTATGCCAAGCCTTGGACGATAGAACCGTACATGCTTTATGAAGCATTTATGCGGGCGACGCCTATGACTTAGGCTACGTTCATAACTTCGCCTACTCAACCAACTTTCCTTCTCCCAAGTCACGGAACGAAGGATCGAGTGTCATTTTCAAAGCACACCGTGCACCAACTCTAAGCCGACCGTTGGACCCTTTCCATATTCTAACTCAATTCGACCCGTCGGAATTATTCCCTTTAGCTACGTGGATTCGTCTCTTTTATTATCAAGCCTACTTGTACAAGTTGAAAACATGCGATTTATTATGTGAAGGCTAAGATGAGACAAGTTTACCGAAACTACCCCACATGAGCGAGCGGTCGCCTCGATCGAGCGATGTCTTCGAGCAGCCGTTGCAAGGCTAAGTCCGAACGTCGTTAGCGTTCCGATTCCTCCGATTGACTGAGCGGGACGGGACACTACATCATACACCACTCAGAAAAAGTTTCGTCCTCGAAACTAACTGAGTATACTTATCATCTTATCATTTTAATCAACATTCACGGACTCTCGCACACACTTCCTCTATGCATTTCTCAAATCCGAGTCACGCTCGTGCTACCCTCAATCCTTTCTTCAAAACTCACAATCTCAAAATTCTTGACACTTTTCCGTTCCTCAAGTCTCACTTGATTCAACGTATCACTTAGTTGGATCGTGCATATATTCTAGGCGTCCCCAAAATATATGCATTTCAACCAAGCCTCGTGATAGAGAATCCACCATCACCACTCGAGTCGGATCATGTACATATTCGGGCGTCCCTGATATATATGCATGTCAACCGATACTCGCGAGTGGTGCCTCCACAATTCCTATCGCTTCGTACCAGATCGTCTGCCTAACCGCTAGGCTATATCTTTAGACTAAAGTCATCCGTCAGTATTGGAATCATAGTTCCCAAACAACAATATCAACACTGACCCCATCCTAAGGCCAAATTAAATTGATAGTACAAGGTTTTCTACCCAAGCTTGCATCACTCCGATTTTTAAACATCGAGCATCGATTTCCTACACATATCCCAACATTCGTCGCATGGGGTCCGAGTCATTCAGCAAAGCCATCCTACGACAACTTACTTTCAACTATTTCCACGACGTATCAATATCGCTCATTCAACAAACAATCTTGTATAGTCATCCCTTCAAATATGTTCGATATAGTTTGCTTATCCATTCTTTCAAGTCAAGCACGCTACGACACAATTCACCACTAAACCATAATTCACATTTCATATTCCCTAAGTCATTTATCCCAATTCACGAAATCGATCACAAGGTCATCTGACTTAACAATACGTTACGCTCCGATCTCACGCGAGTCAGATTTTCCATGGTGGGCATGAATCACCATGCACTCTCTTGCGGGAAAATCATCCTCATCGGGACGTAACTCTTGTTTTGAGTCTAGACTAATTCATTCTCGATGTGTGGATTGGACCTACTCAATCCTCAAGTTTATTTCATTCATCAATCATAAGTCCAAACATCCTCGAGTTTTTTTTCGCATCAAACAACAAGTCGAGACAATCAAAATTACCGCGTCCTGATTTTTCCAGTTCGATCATTCCTGCAACATGAATCACCATGTCAGCGCTCACGCGAAACGATCACCCCAAATCCGATGTAACGCATGTGCGAGGCTAGAGTTGCGCTCGCACAAGATAAGATCGTCGACGTTGTGGTTATTCGCGTAACCATCAAGACACAATCATTTTTATCCAACATTCATCTCGATCAAAATCCTAAGTATAGCATCCAACCGAACAATAACACTTGTACGATCGTCATTTGCCGAGTCAGAGTACCCCCGAGTTATTGCATATCGATCTTTGATACGCCTCAATACCATCGACGATATGCGTAACCTGACGATCTTCCTTTGCAACCAATTTTGAGTCGTGCGAATGATGCTATCATTCGACTGGATCCTCGACATTCAAGTTCAAGTTCAATCATTATCCTTCAAATCATTCACAACATCAATTTTCTCAAACCAATTTCACGTATTGTTCATCCGTCTATCTTAAGTCATCGAGCAACATTTTTCTTCAAATCACATTATTTCTTGCTAACTCAAATCATCGAGCAACATCCATTCCAATCCTTAAGAGTCATTTTCAAACATTCGAATCAAACTTTTCATGCACGCTATCTTCTCGTCGTGCTAACTTTTCGTATACGATCTGTATTAATTTTCCTTCATCAAGTCATCCGTTCGCCACACCTTAACTTTTTCTCGATTTAATTTATCTACTCAATCATCTTTGCGTTTCATACTTGCACAATCCTCAATCCCGTGCACGTTTCGTGCGCGTCATTTCAATTTGTTCAAATCCACTTATCAAACTTCAAGATAACAACTCACTCATTCGTACACGATATAAGGCTTTGCATATATGCAATGCTTGCTGATAGACTCACCGACACCCGAATCCTCAATCAACCGATTGACATCCCTGAGGCTATCGCATACACCACTCAGGGATAAAGTTATTCAACAAATTCTCAACTATCATTCGAATCAAAATCGACTTCATCAAGTTTTTCGTTCGAACCATTCCTCAATTTCCAAGCACGCTCATCTATATCGCACCAACGATATCGTCGCTCGATAGCACCCCTATCGATAGTCATCTCACTTTACTCAATCGAGTTCAACTCATTCTAGCTCGAAATATTACGAATCCTGCACTCGACTTTGCTAAGGTCGACACAATCCTTGGTGTATATGCCCAGCCCGACTTAGCCAACCGTGCTTATGCAAACCATCTTTTTGTTTTTTTTTTTCAAAAATTGTTCTCCTACGTTTTGAAAAATAGATAGACTTATTGTATGGACATCCCGTGAGACATTTGAGAGAGAGCGCACCAACGATATCAACTTTGTGGAAGCAACAATTCAGAGTTTGCGGAAATATCGGAGTTAAAGAATTCAATCGATAGTCCAAGGACGTAAAGCCGTGCTCTGATACCATTATGTCATAAGCCCCACTCCCGTAGAAGCGATCGTCCTCGCTAAGGCGTGATGCCGCACGAGCCTAGATTTATGCTCGTGCAAGGCAGGTTTCGTAACGGCCGATTACAACGGCTGCGACGGGGTCGTCGCACAGAAGTCCCGAGCAGAGACATTGTATAATAGCAGCAGAAATTAGAACAAAACACAAGTTGTGCAAAAGAAGCTCTTTATTGATATTAAAACAAAGGTTACAATGGGGCGCAAGGCCAAGATTACAAGTCTCTTAAGCTCACTCATCTCACATTACAAGTCACTCAGCTCTCTCTCTTCTCTCAATACAAGTCTTGAGCAGCCGGAAGCTTTGGAAGGCGATGTCCATACATTATGTCCCGTATAAGTCTTGAATCCATACGGCTGTACGCTTCGAATCGCCAAGGAACTCCATGCCTCGACGCATCCAAGCGAGCTCCGCACCGCGAACTTCTACCTGTGCCTGCACATAAAAACTATATGGTGTCAGTACTCAACTGTACTGGTGGAATGAGCTCCTCGTCCACCCATACAAAACCAACACGTTTGATTTACTTTGAGCAACATAGTCCCTTCTTATCAATTATCTTTCTATTCTTGCCTTAGGATCAGTTTTAGGACCGACGCCTTGGCCTATTTTGTGTCTTTAGACCATCCCGTACTTGCAACAACGATGTTAACTCATACTTTGCCTCTAGATCCTTATCGTGCCAACAACGTTAACTTATCAAGTCGTGTTTGCCTTACGGCCCAAAATCAGAGACGCAACTACGTGATGAGGCTCCATTTCCATGTGATCATGCTAGAAATCCATCGTACCGTACCTCGCAACTCAATGTGACTTAACCATATTGCCGCCTCACGACCCTTGCTACTTCGATCACCGACAGACCCAATCAAGACATGTGAACTAAGAGTCACTCGACCAACTTTGCCTTGCGATATTTCCTGACTTAAACTCAAGACAACTCAAATCCAACTTATGCACCTTATATGCCGACAACTTAAGACTCGACGCCACGTCTCGTGCCGAAGCACGTCGCCTATGTTGATGCCAAATCTTAGGCCCAAATACTGTGTTCTAACTATACACACATTCAACTGACTCAATCCAAAGGCACACACACGGATTGCCGTCCGTGCCGACCCATCTATATGAATTAGTCACTAGCATGACAAGCTATCCTGGACTATAGCCTTGCTATTAGGTGACCCTTTCAATGCAAGTAGCTAGCCCCGCTGAAAGTTCCCGAATAACCCGAGCGGTTCGTCCAGCTACGGCTATACCTGTTTCCCTCCGGAACGACGCGGTCCCATGGCGCCCAGGGTTGCCGCTCGTAGAAACTCCTCCTTGTCGACAAGTTGTCCAATGACCATGCAAGACTCGACTCGAACTGATGTCTCACACAGTCATTCTTCTTCCAATATTACCATCTCTTTCAAACCAATATCAAGACTTCTATCCTTGAGACCCCTCGCCGACCCACGGTCACAAGCATTCTTTCCATGTTACCATATCATTTCATTCAACTCAATGCCTATTCGATAGTCCTTTCTCCAAAACTCATTAAATCAACCGTGGTTCATGCCCTAAACACTAAGTCTGCGCATCGTACCTCAAATCGACTTCGATCTACGCGACGCTATCGTCCAAGTCATATTTTATATGACGGGCCTTGAGACCGTAAGACTACGTGGTCATACCCAACTGTAGAACTCATATGACCGTACTTGCTACTTCTTCCATAGCCTAACATAACTTGCCTAACTTACTTTGCAACAACTTGACGAGTAAAGGCTGCGTCAAGCTTTACGTCGTGGGAACGTGCCGTGCACGCGTTCGACTTCTGAACGACCAAGTCATTTGGGTGCCTAGACTTATATCATAAGCCGTGCAACGCAACATAACTCATGTGGCAAGCCAAGGCTATGCCAAGCCTTGGACGATAGAACCGTGCATGCTTTATGAAGCATTTATGCGGGTGACGCCTATGACTTAGGCTAAGTTCATAATTCGTCTATTCAACCAACTTTCCTTCTCCCAAGCCACGGAACGAAGGATCGAGTGTTATTTTCAAAGAACGCCGTGCACCAACTCTAAGCTGACCGTTGGACCCTTTCCATATTCTAACTCAATTCGACCCGTCGGGATTATTCCCTTTAGCTATGTGGATTCGTCTCTTTTATTATCAAGCCTACTTGTGCAAGTTGAAAATATGCGATTTATTATGTGAAGGCTAAGATGAGGCAAGTTCACCGAAACTACCCCACCTGAGCGAGCGGTCGCCTCGACCGAGCGATGTCTTCGAGCAGCCGTTGCAAGGCTAAGTCCGAACGCCGTTAGCGTTCCGATTCCTCCGATTGACTGAGCGGGACGGGGCACTACACTTTCTGGCAGTCCATAGTACTTTATGGACTGCCAGAAAGTGTGGCAGTCCAAGTGTTTATACCCTTTTTAACTGGACTGCCACACTTTCTGGCAGTCCATAGTACTTTATAGACTGCCAGAAAGTGTAGTGCCCCGTCCCGCTCAGTCAATCGAAGGAATCGAAATGCCGACGGCGTTCGAACTTAGCCTTGCAACGACTGCTCGAAGACATCGCTCGGTCGAGACGACCGCTTGCTCAGGTGGGATAGTTTCGCTGAACTTGCCTCATCTTAGCCTTCACATAATAAATCGTATGTTTTCAACTTGCACAAGTAGGCTTGATAATAAAAGAGACGAATTCACATAGCTAAAGGGAATAATTTCGACGGGTCGAATTGAGTTAGAATATGGAAAGGTCCAACGGTCGGCTTTGAGTTGGTGCACGATGTGCTTTAAAAATGACACTCGGTCCTTCGTCCCGCGGCTTGGGAGAAGGAAAAGTTGGTCTTTGACACAAACTGTGAATTAGCCTAAGTCATAGGCATCGCCCGCGTAAATGCTCGATAAAGCATGCACGCTTCCATGATGCAAGGCTTGACATAGCCTTTGCTCGTCCCTTGGGTTAAGTTGTAGGCTTGATTAAGTTAGGCAAAGGGATGGTGGTCGACCTAAGACATTCCAAGCACGGTCCTATGAGTTCTACAGCTGAGTATAGCCACGAAGTCCTACAGTTTCAAAGCTAGTCATATGGAGTGTGAGTTGGGCGATAGTGTCGCGTAAAGCACGATGGGCCTATGGTACGATACATGGACTTAGTATTTAAGGCATGAACCACGGTTGATTTAATGGATTTTTGGAGAAAGGACTATCGAATAGGCATTGAGTTGAATGAAATGATATGGTAACATGGAAAGAATGCTCGCGACCGTGGGTCGTTGAAGGATCCTTGAGGGGTCTCAAGGAGAGAAGACTTGAACCTAGTTTTGGAAAGAGATGATAACACTGAAAGTAGAATGACTGTGTGAGACATCAGTTTGAGTGAAGGGTCTTGCATGGTCATTGGACAACTTGTCGACAAGGTAGAGTTTCTCCGTAACGGCAACCCAGGGCCATGGGACCGTTTCGGCCTAAGGAAACACGGTGATAGCTGTGGTGACTCGATAGCACCGGGTTAGTCGGGGACTTCAGGGGACTAGCTACCTTGCGCTGGAAGGGTCCCGGCCAACCGCAAGCTATGTGTCCAGGTATAGCTTGTTATGCTAGTGACCTCATATAGATGAGTCGGCATGGGCGGCGATCCGCGTATATGCCTTTGGACTGAGTCGAGTATTAGGTGAAGTGAATCAAGAGTCGAGTCGAATGCGTGCTCGGTCAGAAGATAATGTTTGGGCCTAAGATTTGACTGCAACGAAGACACCGTGCTTCGGCACGAGATGTGGCGTCGAGTCCTATGTTGTCGACATATAAGTTGCATAGTTATGGTTTGAGTTGTCATGAGTTTAAGTTAGGAGATGCCGCAAGGCAAACTTGGTCGAGTGACACTTAGTTCACAAAGTTGGATGGGTCAGTTGATGATTTAGTAGCAAAGGGCCGCGAGGCGACGATATGATCGAGTCTCATTGAGTTGCGAGACACGGCCTCAGCAAGGGTTTGTAGCACGGTCACACGGAAATAGAGCCTCATCGCGTAGTTGTGTACCTGATTTTAAGCCGTAAGGTAAACACGACTCGATAGGTTAACGTTGTTGGAACGAGAAGGGTCTTGAGGCAAGGTAGGAGTTAACGTTGTCGTTGCAAGCACGAGACGGTCTAGAGACACAGAATAGGCCAAGGCGTCGGTCCTAAAACTGATCCTAAGGCAAGAGTAGAAAGACAATCATAAAGGGGACAATGTTGCACGAAGTAAATCAAACGTGTTGGTTTTGTATGGGAGGGCGAGGAGCTCATTCCACCAGTACAGTTGAGTACTGACACCCACATAGTTTTCATGTACAGGCACAGGTAGAAGCTCGTGGCATAGAGCTCGCTTGGATGCGTCGAGGTACGGAGTTCCCTGGCGATTCGAAGCGTGCGGCCACATGGAGTCAAGACTTATACGGGACATAATGTATGGACGTCGTCTTCTGAAGCATCCGCTGGCTCAAGACTTGTAACTGAGAGATGAGAGAGAGCTGAGTGACTTGTAATGTGAGAAGAGTGAGCTTGAGAGACTTGTAATCTTGGCCTTGCGCTCTTTGTAATCTTTGTTTCAATATTAATAAAGAGCTTCTTGAATAACTTGTGTTTTGCCTTTAAGTTTTCGCTGCTATTATTCAATATCTCTGCATGGGACATCTGTGCGACGATCCCGTCGCAGCCGCTGGAATCGGCCGTTATGGAACCCGCCTTGCACGAGCGCAATCTAGGCTCGTACGGTATCATGCCTTAGCGAGGACGATCGTTCCTACGGGAGCGGGGCGTGACATAATGGTATCAGAGCACGGCTTCACGTCCTTGGACTATCGGTTGAATTCTTTAACCTTGTTGCTTTCGTAAAGTTAATGTCGTTGGTGCGCTCTCTCTCAAATGTCCCATGGGATGTCCATACAATAAGTCTAACTATTTTGCAAAACATAGAAAAACAATTTTTTTTGACAAGAAACAAAAGATGGTTTGCGTAAGCACGGTTGGCTAAGTCGGGCTGGGCATATACACCAAAGTTGCGTCGACCTTAGAAAAGTCGAGTGCGGGATTCGTAATGTTTCAAGCTAGAATGAGTTGAACTCGATTGAGTAAAGTAAGATGACTATCGATAGGGGTGCTATCGAGCGACGATATCATCGGTGCAATATAGATGAGCATGCTTGGAAATTGAGGAATGGTTTGAACGAAAAATTTAAAGAAGTCAACTTTGATTTGAATTATAGTTTTAAGGATTTGTTGAATGACTTTATCCCTGAGTGGTGTATGCGATAGCCTCAGGGATGTCGATCGATCGATTGAGGATGTGGGGTGTCGGTGAGTCTATCAGCAAGCGTTGCATTATGCAAAGCGTTGGATTGAGTGTCGTTGAATAAGTTTTTAGTCTTGAGATTTAACGAGTCGATTCAAACAACCTAGAATTGACGCACATGAGACGTGAACGAGATTGAGGATTGCACGAGTATGAAGCGCAAAAATGATTGAGTAGGTAAAATTGAATCGAGGAAAAGTTAGGGTGTACGATGACTTGTTCGAGGAGATTGATACGGATCGTATATAAAAAGTTAGCACGACAAGTAGGTAGCGTGCATGAAAGGTCTGAATTGAAGTTACTAAAATAACACGAAGGATTGGAATGAATGTTGGTCGATGACTTAAGATAGACGGATGAACAATACGCGAATTTGGGTTTGAGGAAATTGATGTTGTGAATGATTCGAGGGATAATGATCGAACTTGAATTTGAATGTCGAGGAGACTATCCAGTCGGACGATAGCGTCGTTCGTACGACTCGAAATTCGTTGCAAAGGAAGATCGTCAGGTTACGCATATCATCGATGGTATTGAGGCGTATCAAAGATCGATATGCGATAACTCGGGGGCACTCTAATTCGGCGAAAGACGATCGTGCAAGTATTATTGTTCGGTTGGATGCTATACTTAGGATTTTGATTGAGATGAATGTAAGATGAAAATGATCGTGTCTTGATGGTTACGTTGATAATTACAACGTCGACGATCTTATCTTGCGTGAGTGCAACTCTAGCCTCGCACATGCGTTACGTCGGATTTGGGACGATCGTTCCGCTTGAGCACTGACATAGTAATTTATGTCGCAAGAATGATCGAACTCGGAAAAATCAGGATGCGACAACTTTGATTGTCTCGACTTGTTGGTTTGATGCGAAGGAAAATTCGAGGATGTTAGGACTTGCGATTGATGAATGAAATAAACCTGAGAATTGAGTAGGTCTAATCCATGCATCGAGAATGAATTAGTCTAGACGCGAAACAAGAGTTACGTCCCGATGAGGATAATTATCCCTCGGGAGCGTGCATGGAGATTCATGCCCACCGTAGATAATCTGACTCGCGTGAGATTGGGGCGCAACATATTGTTAAGCTAGACGACCTTATGACCGATTACGTGAATTGGAATAGATGACTTAGGAAATGTGAAATGTGAATTATGGTTTAGCGATGAATTATGTCGTAGCGTGCTTGACTTGAGAATGATCGACAGGCGGATTATGTCGAATGTGTTCAAAAGATAGACTATGCGAAATGGCTTGATAAACGAAGTGATATTGATATGTCAAGGAGTTGGTGGAAACGTGAGTTATCATAGGATGGCTTTGCTGAATGACTCAGACCCCGTACGATAAATGTTGGGATGTGTGTAGGAATCTATGCTCGAAGTTTAAAAATCGGAGTAATGCGAGCTTGGGTAGAAAATCTCGTACTATCAATTTGGTTTAACCTTAGGATGGGGCCAGTGTTGATATTATTGTTTGGAAACTTACTGACGGAAAGACATGTCCTAGCGGTTAGGCAGACGTCCGAGTGCAAAGTGGTAGGATTTGTGGAGGCACCACTCACGAGTATCGGTTGACATGCATGTATAGCAGGGACGCTTGAATATGTGCATGATTCGACTCGAGTGGTGATGGCAGAATTTGCTATCACGAGGCTTGGTTGAATGCATGTATTTTGGAGACGCCTAAGATATGTGCACGATCCATACTAAGTGATACGTTGAATTCAAGTGAGACTGAGGAACATAAAAGTATCGAGGATTTTGAGATCGTGAGTTTTGAAGAAAGGATTGTGGATAGCACGAGCGTGGCTCGGATTGAGGGAACACATAGGAGAAATGTGTGCAAAAAATGTAGGATGTTGAGTCGGGTGATAAGTCGATAAGTGTACTCAGTTAGTTTCAAGGACGAAACTTTTTCTGAGTGGTGTATGATGTAGTGTCCCGTCCCGCTCAGTCAATCGGAGGAATCGAAACGCCGACGACGTTCGGACTTAGCCTTGCAACGACTGCTCGAAGACATCGCTCGGTCGAGACGACCGCTTGCTCAGGTGGGGTAGTTTTGGTGAACTTGTCTCATCTTAGCCTTCACATAATAAATCGTATGTTTTTGACTTGCACAAGTAGGCTTGATAATAAAAGAGACGAATTCACATAGCTAAAGGGAATAATCCTGACGGGTCGAATTGAGTTAGAATATGGAAAGGTCCAACGGTCGGCTTAGAGTTGGTGCACGGTGTGCTTTGAAAATGACACTCGGTCCTTCGTCCCGCGGCTTGGGAGAAGGAAAAGTTGGTCTTTGACACAAACTGTGAATTAGCCTAAGTCATAGGCGTCGCCCGCGTAAATGCTTGATAAAGCATGCACGCTTCCACGATGCAAGGCTTGACATAGACTTTGCTCGTCCCTTGGATGAAGTTGTAGGCTTGATTAAGTTAGGCAAAGGGATGGTGGTCGACTTAAGACATTCCAAGCACGGTCCTATGAGTTCTACGGCTGAGTATAGCCACGAAGTCCTACGGTTTCAAAGCTAGTCGTATGGAGTATGAGTTGGACGATAGTGTCACGTAGAGCACGATGGACCTAAGGCACGATGCACGGACTTAGTGTTTAAGGCATGAACCACGGTTGATTTAATGAGTTTTTGGAGAAAGGACTTTCGAATAGGCATTGAGTTGAATGAAATGATATGGTAACATGGAAAGAATGCTCGCGACCGTGGGTCGTCGAAGGGTCCTTGAGGGGTCTCAAGGATAAAAGACTTGAACCTGGTTTTGGAAAGAGATGATAACACTAAAAGTAGAATGACTGTGTGAGACGTCAGTTTGAGTGAAGGGTCTTGTATGGTCATTGGACAACTTGTCGACAAGGTAGAGTTTCCCCGTAACGGCAATCCAGGGCCATGGGACCATTTCGGCCTAAGGAAACACGGTGATAGCGGTGCTGACTCGATAGCATCGGGTTAGTCGGGGACTTCCAGGGCGCTAGCTACCTTGCGCTGGAAGGGTCCCGGCCAACCGCAAGCTATGTGTCCAGGTATAGCTTGTTATGCTAGTGACCTCATATAGATGAGTCGGCATAGGCGGCGATCCGCGTATATGCCTTTGGACTGAGTCAAGTATTAGGTAAAGTGAATCAAGAGTCGAGTCGAATGCGTGCTCGATCAGAAGACAATGTTTGGACCTAAGATTTGGCTGCAACGAAGACACCGTGCTTCGGCACGAGATATGGCGTCGAGTCCTATGTTGTCGGCATATAAGTTGCATAGTTATGGTTTGAGTTGTCATGAGTTTAAGTCAGGAGATGTCGTAAGGCAAACTTGGTCGAGTGACACTTAGTTCACAAAGTTGGATGGGTCAGTTGATGATTTAGTAGCAAAGGGCCGCGAGGCGGCGATATGATCGAGTCTCATTGAGTTGCGAGGCACGGCCTCAGCAAGGGTTTGTAGCACGGTCATACGGAAATGGAGCCTCATCGCGTAGTTGCGTCCCTGATTTTAAGCTGTAAGGCAAACACGACTCGATAGGTTAACATTGTTGGCACGAGAAGGGTCTTGAGGTAAGGTAGGAGTTAACGTTGTCATTGCAAGCACGAGATGGTCTAGAGACACAGAATAGGCCAAGGCGTCGGTCCTAAAACTGATCCTAAGGCAAGAGTAGAAAGACAATCATAAAGGGGACTATGTTGCACGAAGTAAATCAAACGTGTTAGTTTTGTATGGGTGGGCGAGGAGCTCATTCCATCAGTACAGTTGAGTACTGACACCCACATAATTTTTATGTGCAGGCACAGGTAGAAGCTCGTGGCACGGAGCTCGCTTGGATGCGTCGAGGTACGGAGTTCCTTGGCGATTCGAAGCGTACGGTCGTATGGAGTCAAGACTTATACGGGACATAATGTATGGATGTCGCCTTCCGAAGCATCCCTGGCTCAAGACTTGTAACTGAGAGATGAGAGAGAGCTGAGTGACTTGTAATATGAGAAGAGTGAGCTTGAGAGACTTGTAATCTTGGCCTTGTGCTCTTTGTAATCTTTGTTTCAATATCAATAAAGAGCTTCTTGAATAACTTGTGTTTTGCCTTTAAGTTTTCGCTGCTATTATTCAATGTCTCCGCATGGGACATCTGTGCGACGACCCCGTCGCAGTCGCTGGAATCGGCCGTTATGGAACTCGCCTTGCACGAGCGCAATCTAGGCTCGTGCGGCATCACGCCTTAGCGAGGACGATTGCTCCTATGGGAGCGGGGCGTAACAGAAAGTGTGGCAGTCCAAGTGTTCATACCCTATTTAACTGGACTGCCACACTTTCTGGCAGTTCATAAAGTACTATGGACTGCCAGAAAGTGTGGTAGTCCACGTGTTCATACCCTATTTAACTTGACTCCACACTTACTGGCAGTCCATCAACCACTTAGGACTGTCAGAATTTCTGGCAGTCTAGTTTAACTGCAATGTGAGTCCTGAATTGGATATTGTCTTTGTACTTGTCGTTGATTTGGTTATTAAAAAAATTAAAAATTTATTATAGGGCACCCCACCTCCTATATGCATTGATTTGAGGACTATATTCTCGACAGATATGGTTTTTGAATCTTACGACGCAGCATTAGAATGGTGCAGAAAAGTTGGAAGACGATCGAACACTGTAATGTCCCGCTCCGTACGGTCAATATGCTGAGTCATTGACTCAAAGAGTTGCGTTGACCCGATTACGAATCGATGCGAATCGATACAAAGTGTTAAGTTGTCCCGAGCAATGCATCAAACTAAGTTGATGCGAAGAGTTGCCTTGCCCCGAAAGAATGCATCGAGTTGAATCGATGCGAAGCGCCGCGTTGCCCCGAAGGATGAGTGCGTTGAATCGGCTCGAAGATTCTAAGAAATCGAATCGACCAAGGCACAAGTCCGAATCGATGCAAGTATTGATTTTAGTTGGTTTCGTGTGCAGGTTATACTTTGACGAGAAAATATTAGAGGTCGATCTTTTGCAATATTTAGTAAGGGGTCCGCGAAATCAAATTGTCGCCTTGCGACGGGCTAAGACTTGGGCACGCTAAGGCAAATCGGACGTATAACTCAATGAAGTATGAAGTGCTCGAATGGCTAAGTCAGGAGAGTGGCCGTGCAACAAAGTTATGAAATCGAGCCGCATCGGCTCGGCGAAACAAGAAAGGCGTATCGACTCAAGGTGGGAGGATTGACTTCTTTTTACTCCTTCATTCGATAAGTCAAATGTATCATTGTATGCTAAGTTAACCTATCGACGCCACGGGCGTGGTTCAATCGGAGATAAATCATAGTGTGTGTCGAACACTAAGTTAGTACAATTGAAATGAAACGTGCATCAAATGCACGAGTCGCTACGGAACATCGGATATCGCAAAGGCGAGCGCCTCGGTGTACAAGCCGCAAGAACAATAGGATAACTGTACTCGGCGAGTGCCTTAGTGCACGAACCATACCGTGCCTTTGCGCATGAGTTAGAACGGCTAGAACATTGAAAGACAATAGGCGAGCGCCCTAGCGCGCAAGCCACGGACATTGAATGCTAAGTCATAGAACATCGAAAATACGATCGAAACGTGCCTGCGTGCACGAGATAATAAAAGATGGCTTCGTTGTGAAAGAATACAGTTGTGGCATGAATGTGGCGGAACTGTTGGATATGACATAATGCCTCGAAAGGTGTTCGGGACCTTCGGGTCGTTCGGTTGACGAGCATTGAGTTGAGGCATGATGTCACGACCCGCACCCACTGTGAGGGTACGAGTACGTAACAGCGCCCAGCCTATGCCGCAGCGTCGGCGGTAGAACGCTGTTCTAAGTCTCTAACTAACCATCAACTCGTGCAGTATATAATGTACTCATCATGATCAACTCCGAACGGAGGACAAGTATAAGATATGGTGTATCTCAATCACAGTCTAAGCACGATAAGATAACACAGAATTGTAACTAAGAATTTGAAGACAAAAGTAAGTACTGAAATAGTAACAATATCTGAAAATCTCAAATACATCTCAAGTCTCAAATCTCTATACAACAAGCTCTAAATGAAAAAAATAAATGCAAGTCTACTAGACTAAATCCCGATCACTCCTGAGTGTCGGGGCCATAGGTAGCTAAGCCATCTCCTCAGTAAAATGTAGGGCATGTGTCCTCAGGGCAATCATCTGTAAAATTTTCAACAGGTCCAGTCAGGACAGGAACGAGCACATCTCATCTAGAAAACCCAAGTAAATGACAGAGAACTATAAAGCAGTTATAGGCAGTTGTATTGATGAAAAAATGGCAGTTTATATATTCGGTGATGGTAAGAAAGACAGATAAAGTGCAAGGAAAGTAAATACTAAACAAGAGAAGAATCATAGCAATGAAGACTGTAAAAATAGAACTAGCTGAACCAGGGTAATATGATATAAGTCCAGACAACATGTAGACCAGTGTAACTCTAATGTAAGTCCAGTACAGGATGAATCTCATACGAGATGAATCCAGCAAGGGACAATTCCAGTCATAGTGATCAATGATTCCAGGGTGAGTCCAGCCTATACTCTAGCAGTGTGTTTTAAAATACCGAGATCGACATGTAAACGGCTATGGGTAATCCGGCACATCACACACCTGGCCGGGTGTGAGATGGCTATCATTCCAGTAGATTCCAGTAGGGGTGATTCCAGTAAGGGGTATGTCTACATGTCTTACTCTAGTATTTCCCCTCCCAGCAAGTGAATCCAGAAATTCCGACACAATGATTCAAGATGAGTCCAGCCAAGTACAATGATACCAGTAAATGATTCCGGGGTGATTCCAGTAAATGATTCCAGTAAATGAAGCCGGAAACGATGATACCAGTAAATGAAGCCAGAAACTAAATGTGTGTCGTATACATGAATCCAGAATAATAGTACGTGTTTGTAACAGAGAATCACATATAGCTAACTAGAACTGAAATACAGTAATTGACAAATAAATGAGAGAACTATCAGAGAATGTACTCGCCTGATACTCTGAAAAGAGTGGTGTAATGTCAGATGCCTGCACCAGAGTCACAATGTCCTAAACAGAGTAATATGGGTCATGATATGTAAAATACAAGAGAAATGAAAGCTACAATGCAAACTACATGATTTCTAGGTCAATCTAGGTCAAAGTCAACTCTAAGTCAACCCTGGTCAACTATCTAGATCAATCCTAGTCTAGTCAAGTCTCACTAGGCCTAACCAAGCTTAGACTAGTAAGCACACAACAAAACTGGGCTATACAAGACAACAACACATATTCATATGTATGCATATACCATATATATATATATGTACACATAGGCTAAGGTATTTATACATGCATTCATTCATACATACATACAATCATACCTATATATTTAGCATACTAGCATTCTTCATTACCCTTATTCATGCTTGTTCATGTCATCATGCATCCATACATATATACCCTCATGCATTTATTCAACAACCTAACTATCTAGCATTTATGCCTATCATTATGAAGTCAACATGCATACCTATAAATTACATATAGGTATAGAGATGATATATGGCAAACAATATGAAAATCAGTGCTATATAACAATGGGAATTCTGTAATTTAAAGAATGCCAAAAAACTCATTAAAATGGAACTCAATCTCAGGTTTTATACATTGGAAAGAATCTCAGTTTTTACATAAATGAACTCAGGATTCCAGTAAATGGTTATCAGGAAATGTGGCAAAACAACATGAAAATCAGTGTGTGTGGGTGTGATGTTTCAGATTTAAACAACCAATCAGATTTACAAAGACAGTGAGCAATACATCTCAGGTTTTTATGTCAGTTAAAAAATAATAGTTCAATAGAACTCAAATCATGAAACCAGTAAATGCCTACAGCTAATGAAATGCCAAACCAAACCAGGTCAAGGCTGCTGCCTAGCCACTGCTTGCTGTTGCATCAGTTGCATAGGTACTGCAGTGCAATGCTGCACTGAGAAGCCAGGCAATGCAACTAGGATCTCCCTCAATATCTATACCTGACATCAATCTAACAGTTAGCTAATGTGTACATGTGTGTGTTCTCAGGAACTCAAAACAGTGAATCCCAAACAAAACATTAGCCTCTCCTATATATATGAAACATGAAAAACCAAATCAACATGCAAAGGGGGTTTGATGCACATTGATGCAATCTCAGGAAACAGGGAAACCTAATAGGTTTGAGCACATATTTCCAGAATTTCCAAAACAGTTCAGACAACATGTGACAGTTCATATGTTCAACCCCCAACACAAATTCGAAAACCCCACATCAAAATCTCAGAAATTTCAATAACTGAAATCTCATTAAAATCATATGAAAACTCAGTCTAACCTTTCATTCTCAGGAAGAATCAATATCAGTTATGGAAAACCCAAACCAATTTGCAAAAACTAAAACAATGATCCCCTGTCATTAAAATGAACCCAAAAACGAATTGAAAGAATCAAGCCAACAGGAAACCAAATCTTAGAAACAACTAACCTAGGTAATGTAACTAAAAACTCATTTGAAACCTCAAGTTATACCATGTATCAGTTTAAAAAGAAGGGATGAAAATTCAGGATTACTTAACAGTGATATACTTCCAGGATGTGTCAGTTCAGTGTTCAAAAACTGAAATCGAAACCAAAAAGCCTAATACTAACCAATAATCAACCTTGCAATAGCTTAACACACATGTAGGTGAACTTAATGGAATAATTAAACACCAAGAATCAGTAAAAAAATGGAATTAACAGTTCAAAATCTCAAAACAGGGAAGTATGTATCAGACATTTAGGAAATTGAATTTCGAACTATCAATCATGCTAATGTGACCAATAAAGGGTTGGTAAGCACAACAATACTTGTGCTCGTGTCTTGGGGGTGTCTTCGTGTCCAGGAAACTGGACACGAAGTGTCTCAAGTGGCTAAAACCTGGAACAGTGCACACTGTGCAACCCAGGCCTCGTGCTGAAGTGTCGACTAGTATAGGACACTACACAGTGAACCATCGACCTCGTGTACGTGCCTAAGTGTTCGTCAGGACTAGGAGAGCGTGTCCCACAGCCTGCACAGTGTCCACGTGGATCATGTCGCGTGCACGAGACGCGTATCCGAGCGTGTCAGTGCACGCGCGTGTAAGTGTGCAAACCCAGTGCGGGTCGATTCTCTCCGTGCACACAAAACGAGATCCCACGAAACTTTGTGGGTGGTATGTCAGTCATAGCCCCTAGGTCAGTGCAAAGTATCGTGTCCAGATATGCTGTGTCGTGTCCTACAGGACACTCGAGCAGCAGGGCACTGCATGGTGTCCTCGTGCACGCGTGTGTGTCCCAATATGGACACGAACGTGTCCAGAAATATGCTCAGAAGGACACGAAGTTAAGTACACATATAATACAACATTTCATTCAAAAAGATTTGGAAAAACAGAAAGAAAATCCCTCTTAGGCATTTCATCAAACACTTAGCATACAATACGACACGTGTCCGATACGGACACCAAACGGACACGAAATTCACCCAAATTTCAGGGACACCTAGGGGACTCCTAGATATAGCCCTACATGCAAAGAAAACTGAAATTTGAATCAATTTGGAGAGTTTTACCTATAGGTGCAAAAAGCTTAGAAAAGCCTCAAATGGGGGATTCTTCCTCTTGGTGCCAAATGCTCCAAATTGTCCCAAAGCTGGGATTAAACTCAGAAATCAGAAAATAGGGGAGTGTTAGGTTCTAATGCAAGAAACTAGGATCAAAAAGGAATTAAAATGGATTTATGGGGATTTTTGCAAGAGGGACAATACCTTTCCTTCTCCAATGATAAAATGAATGAAAGAATGAGGCAAGCCCTAGGAAATAAGTGTTTTTATAGGGTGGGGATCCCTATGGCTGGTCATTTAGGGTTTAGTTAGGGTTAGGGCTTCTAGTTATGGGCCATGGGCCAAGTCATGATCAAAATAAATCACTTAGCCATAAGTCATTTCATGAAAATATAAACCATGACTCAAATCCACTAAACCAAGTCCCCTCATCCCAAAATTAGTTTCTAATGACTAAATGTAGGTTAACCTAAGTTAGGCTAGGGTTACCATGACTAGGGTTAGCTTCTAGGCTAGCTCACTAGGTCTCAACAAGTCAAGTCAACCAGAAATTCACCAATTCAACAAATCACCAAATAAATCAAATAAGTCAAAATGACCAAAATACCCCTAGCTAAAAATAACAATTAAATCATCTTAATGACGTGATTAGGCTCTAGGTCATGCAGTCTCTCAGGTTTCACTAGCAGCACATCAAAATCATAAGTCATGACCTAAACCAGTTTTTAAATAGTTTAAAAATAATTGAAAATCACCAAAAATCACTATGTAAAATAAATATCAATAAATAATAATTATAATTACAAAATTTCAAAAATACCCTTATCTGGAAAACTGGGTGTTACAATCCTACCCACCTTATAAAAATTTCGTCCTCGAAATTAAGATGATCGCACCTCTCCTAGGTCAAACCCCCAAGCAATCAAAGTCGAAGCAATACAATCCTACTGGTCGTGATTCCACAGTCTCGAGCAGGGTAGCTACACTATCTAGCAATCACAAGAAATATCCTGGCAGGTACTAAGGGAAATCACACATGGAAGTGGGGAGGAAGAACAAGAAGGTCAAACCTGCTAATCCATCACTTGCGATGTCAGTCTCCTCAGCTGCCATCGCAAAAGCTCCACCCCTCTGGTGCTGAGCTACAGGTGGCCTAGCCCCCTCAAAAGGAGGTGCAATGGGACAATCTATCTTCTGGTGGGCAGCTGACCCACAGAAATAGCAAACCCTCAACCTCTTCCTGCACTGCTCCCAGATGTGTCCCAGCTTCTTGCAGTAGGAACAACTGATCGCCTTCGGGTCCTGACCCCGATACTGATGCTGCACCTGCTGAACTCCCACTGGTGCCTGCGTCTGCTGAGTCTGCACATGAGGCCTCTTGGCCTGGCCTCCGCTGCTGCTGGTACCGTGAGCGTCCCATCCCCTCTTGAGCCTAAGCTCAAGATCATCCTCTGCCAATAAGGCTCCCGTCAAGATCTCCTCAAAAGTAGCATCTCTGTTCCCCTTGGTCAGGGACTTGACCTCCTTGACCAGACCCTTCCGGAACCTCTGGGCCTTTGCCGTCTCGCTCAACCCCTCGACAAACCTGCCAAGACGGCCAAACTCTCCCGCATACTCCTCTACTGAGAGGCTCCCCTGGACCAAGTTCTCAAACTGCGTCTCCAAGGCTCTGACTGCTGAATCTGGGAAGAACTTCTTCTTGAAGAAGCCCCTGAACTGCTCCCAAGTCTGCCCTGGTACCCCCACCCTGGGGTCCGACTGATACCAGGCGCGAGCAAGATCTCGCATCCGGCTAGCTGCTGTCTCGATCTGAAGGTCTGCTGGAATCCTGGCCAAGCGGAAGATCTCCTCCATATGCTCGATCCACTCATCGGCATATATGATCCCCTCTGTCCCCAGAAAATCTCTGGGGCTCATCTTCTGAAACTGCTCGATTCCCGGTGTCTTCGGCTGCTGTATCACTGGTCGGGCTGCGACTGTCGTCAGGACCAACTCCATGCCTCGGTCCTGTCGGGCCTGCTGCCGGTCCATAAACTGCTGGAAGTAGGCAAACATCTGTGCCGCATCCACGTGTCCTGTAGGCGGCGGCTGCTGGAACTCCATCTCTGGGATGACTGGGTCCTGCCCCAGAGCTGGTGGAGGCACACCCTCTGCTGCTGCTGCTGAAGTCTCAATATGGGCAGAGGTAGCAAGAGCTGCATTCACCTGACCCTGCTGATCTGGTTGAGAGGTGGCAGTCCCCTCTACAACAACTGCTGCACACGAGCGATGTGATCGTATCTCCACCATCCTAAAGACAGATCGAACAAGGAAGTCAATACTGAGCAGGAATCGATATATCAAAGGAGGACAGTTATTTCAAAGAAGGCAAATCAGTACGATATGTAGATGGCATGATTCAAAGCAGAATTTTCCTAACTGTGATTGAGTGCCTCTCCGGTAAAGCCTATCTCTCAGTCCTATCGCAGGCTCGCAGCAGTACAACTAAGTCGCCGTACTACTACGATATCGCACTAATGCGACTCTCGACCTGCATGGGCCACCACTAAAAACGTGTCACGATCCGCACCCACTGTGAGGGTACGAGTACGTAACAGCGCCCAGCCTACGCCGCAGCGTCGGCGGTAGAACACTGTTCTAAGTCTCTAACTAACCATCAACTCGTGCAGTATATAATGTACTCATCATGATCAACTCCGAACGGAGGACAAGTATAAGATATGGTGTATCTCAATCACAGTCTAAGCACGATAAGATAACACAGAATTGTAACTAAGAATTTGAAGACAAAAGTAAGTACTGAAATAGTAACAATATCTGAAAATCTCAAATACATCTCAAGTCTCAAATCTCTATACAACAAGCTCTAAATGAAAAAAATAAATGCAAGTCTACTAGACTAAATCCCGATCACTCCTGAGTGTCGGGGCCATAGGTAGCTAAGCCATCTCCTCAGTAAAATGTAGGGCATGTGTCCTCAGGGCAATCATCTGTAAAATTTTCAACAGGTCCAGTCAGGACAGGAACGAGCACATCTCATCTAGAAAAACCAAGTAAATGACAGAGAACTATAAAACAGTTATAGGCAGTTGTATTGATAAAAAAATGGCAGTTTATATATTCAGGTGATGGTAAGAAAGACAGATAAAGTGCAAGGAAAGTAAATACTAAACAAGAGAAGAATCATAGCAATAAAGACTGTAAAAATAGAACTAGCTGAACCAGGGTAATATGATATAAGTCCAGACAACATGTAGACCAGTGTAACTCTAATGTAAGTCCAGTACAGGATGAATCTCATACGAGATGAATCCAGCAAGGGACAATTCCAGTCATAGTGATCAATGATTCCAGGGTGAGTCCAGCCTATACTCTAGCAGTGTGTTTTAAAATACCGAGATCGACATGTAAACGGCTATGGGTAATCCGGCACATCACACACCTGGCCGGGTGTGAGATGGCTATCATTCCAGTAGATTCCAGTAGGGGTGATTCCAGTAAGGGGTATGTCTACATGTCTTACTCTAGTATTTCCCCTCCCAGCAAGTGAATCCAGAAATTCCGACACAATGATTCAAGATGAGTCCAGCCAAGTACAATGATACCAGTAAATGATTCCGGGGTGATTCCAGTAAATGATTCCAGTAAATGAAGCCGGAAACGATGATACCAGTAAATGAGGCCAGAAACTAAATGTGTGTCGTATACATGAATCCAGAATAATAGTACGTGTTTGTAACAGAGAATCACATATAGCTAACTAGAACTGAAATACAGTAATTGACAAATAAATGAGAGAACTATCAGAGAATGTACTCGCCTGATACTCTGAAAAGAGTGGTGTAATGTCAGATGCCTGCACCAGAGTCACAATGTCCTAAACAGAGTAATATGGGTCATGATATGTAAAATACAAGAGAAATGAAAGCTACAATGCAAACTACATGATTTCTAGGTCAATCTAGGTCAAAGTCAACTCTAAGTCAACCCTGGTCAACTATCTAGATCAATCCTAGTCTAGTCAAGTCTCACTAGGCCTAACCAAGCTTAGACTAGTAAGCACACAACAAAACTGGGCTATACAAGCCAACAACACATATTCATATGTATGCATATACCATATATATATATATGTACACATAGGCTAAGGTATTTATACATGCATTCATTCATACATACATACAATCATACCTATATATTTAGCATACTAGCATTCTTCATTACCCTTATTCATGCTTGTTCATGTCATCATGCATCCATACATATATACCCTCATGCATTTATTCAACAACCTAACTATCTAGCATTTATGCCTATCATTATGAAGTCAACATGCATACCTATAAATTACATATAGGTATAGAGATGATATATGGCAAACAATATGAAAATCAGTGCTATATAACAATGGGAATTCTGTAATTTAAAGAATGCCAAAAAACTCATTAAAATGGAACTCAATCTCAGGTTTTATACATTGGAAAGAATCTCAGTTTTTACATAAATGAACTCAGGATTCCAGTAAATGGTTATCAGGAAATGTGGCAAAACAACATGAAAATCAGTGTGTGTGGGTGTGATGTTTCAGATTTAAACAACCAATCAGATTTACAAAGACAGTGAGCAATACATCTCAGGTTTTTATGTCAGTTAAAAAATAATAGTTCAATAGAACTCAAATCATGAAACCAGTAAATGCCTACAGCTAATGAAATGCCAAACCAAACCAGGTCAAGGCTGCTGCCTAGCCACTGCTTGCTGTTGCATCAGTTGCATAGGTACTGCAGTGCAATGCTGCACTGAGAAGCCAGGCAATGCAACTAGGATCTCCCTCAATATCTATACCTGACATCAATCTAACAGTTAGCTAATGTGTACATGTGTGTGTTCTCAGGAACTCAAAACAGTGAATCCCAAACAAAACATTAGCCTCTCCTATATATATGAAACATGAAAAACCAAATCAACATGCAAAGGGGGTTTGATGCACATTGATGCAATCTCAGGAAACAGGGAAACCTAATAGGTTTGAGCACATATTTCCAGAATTTCCAAAACAGTTCAGACAACATGTGACAGTTCATATGTTCAACCCCCAACACAAATTCGAAAACCCCACATCAAAATCTCAGAAATTTCAATAACTGAAATCTCATTAAAATCATATGAAAACTCAGTCTAACCTTTCATTCTCAGGAAGAATCAATATCAGTTATGGAAAACCCAAACCAATTTGCAAAAACTAAAACAATGATCCCCTGTCATTAAAATGAACCCAAAAACGAATTGAAAGAATCAAGCCAACAGGAAACCAAATCTTAGAAACAACTAACCTAGGTAATGTAACTAAAAACTCATTTGAAACCTCAAGTTATACCATGTATCAGTTTAAAAAGAAGGGATGAAAATTCAGGATTACTTAACAGTGATATACTTCCAGGATGTGTCAGTTCAGTGTTCAAAAACTGAAATCGAAACCAAAAAGCCTAATACTAACCAATAATCAACCTTGCAATAGCTTAACACACATGTAGGTGAACTTAATGGAATAATTAAACACCAAGAATCAGTAAAAAAATGGAATTAACAGTTCAAAATCTCAAAACAGGGAAGTATGTATCAGACATTTAGGAAATTGAATTTCGAACTATCAATCATGCTAATGTGACCAATAAAGGGTTGGTAAGCACAACAATACTTGTGCTCGTGTCTTGGGGGTGTCTTCGTGTCCAGGAAACTGGACACGAAGTGTCTCAAGTGGCTAAAACCTGGAACAGTGCACACTGTGCAACCCAGGCCTCGTGCTGAAGTGTCGACTAGTATAGGACACTACACAGTGAACCATCGACCTCGTGTACGTGCCTAAGTGTTCGTCAGGACTAGGAGAGCGTGTCCCACAGCCTGCACAGTGTCCACGTGGATCATGTCGCGTGCACGAGACGCGTATCCGAGCGTGTCAGTGCACGCGCGTGTAAGTGTGCAAACCCAGTGCGGGTCGATTCTCTCCGTGCACACAAAACGAGATCCCACGAAACTTTGTGGGTGGTATGTCAGTCATAGCCCCTAGGTCAGTGCAAAGTATCGTGTCCAGATATGCTGTGTCGTGTCCTACAGGACACTCGAGCAGCAGGGCACTACATGGTGTCCTCGTGCACGCGTGTGTGTCCCAATATGGACACGAACGTGTCCAGAAATATGCTCAGAAGGACACGAAGTTAAGTACACATATAATACAACATTTCATTCAAAAAGATTTGGAAAAACAGAAAGAAAATCCCTCTTAGGCATTTCATCAAACACTTAGCATACAATACGACACGTGTCCGATACGGACACCAAACGGACACGAAATTCACCCAAATTTCAGGGACACCTAGGGGACTCCTAGATCTAGCCCTACATGCAAAGAAAACTGAAATTTGAATCAATTTGGAGAGTTTTACCTATAGGTGCAAAAAGCTTAGAAAAGCCTCAAATGGGGGATTCTTCCTCTTGGTGCCAAATGCTCCAAATTGTCCCAAAGCTGGGATTAAACTCAGAAATCAGAAAATAGGGGAGTGTTAGGTTCTAATGCAAGAAACTAGGATCAAAAAGGAATTAAAATGGATTTATGGGGATTTTTGCAAGAGGGACAATACCTTTCCTTCTCCAATGATAAAATGAATGAAAGAATGAGGCAAGCCCTAGGAAATAAGTGTTTTTATAGGGTGGGGATCCCTATGGCTGGTCATTTAGGGTTTAGTTAGGGTTAGGGCTTCTAGTTATGGGCCATGGGCCAAGTCATGATCAAAATAAATCACTTAGCCATAAGTCATTTCATGAAAATATAAACCATGACTCAAATCCACTAAACCAAGTCCCCTCATCCCAAAATTAGTTTCTAATGACTAAATGTAGGTTAACCTAAGTTAGGCTAGGGTTACCATGACTAGGGTTAGCTTCTAGGCTAGCTCACTAGGTCTCAACAAGTCAAGTCAACCAGAAATTCACCAATTCAACAAATCACCAAATAAATCAAATAAGTCAAAATGACCAAAATACCCCTAGCTAAAAATAACAATTAAATCATCTTAATGACGTGATTAGGCTCTAGGTCATGCAGTCTCTCAGGTTTCACTAGCAGCACATCAAAATCATAAGTCATGACCTAAACCAGTTTTTAAATAGTTTAAAAATAATTGAAAATCACCAAAAATCACTATGTAAAATAAATATCAATAAATAATAATTATAATTACAAAATTTCAAAAATACCCTTATCTGGAAAACTGGGTGTTACAATCCTACCCACCTTATAAAAATTTCGTCCTCGAAATTAAGATGATCGCACCTCTCCTAGGTCAAACCCCCAAGCAATCAAAGTCGAAGCAATACAATCCTACTGGTCGTGATTCCACAGTCTCGAGCAGGGTCGCTACACTATCTAGCAATCACAAGAAATATCCTGGCAGGTACTAAGGGAAATCACACATGGAAGTGGGGAGGAAGAACAAGAAGGTCAAACCTGCTAATCCATCACTTGCGATGTCAGTCTCCTCAGCTGCCATCGCAAAAGCTCCACCCCTCTGGTGCTGAGCTACAGGTGGCCTAGCCCCCTCAAAAGGAGGTGCAATGGGACAATCTATCTTCTGGTGGGCAGCTGACCCACAGAAATAGCAAACCCTCAACCTCTTCCTGCACTGCTCCCAGATGTGTCCCGGCTTCTTGCAGTAGGAACAACTGATCGCCTTCGGGTCCTGACCCCGATACTGATGCTGCACCTGCTGAACTCCCACTGGTGCCTGCGTCTGCTGAGTCTGCACATGAGGCCTCTTGGCCTGGCCTCCGCTGCTGCTGGTACCGTGAGCGTCCCATCCCCTCTTGAGCCTAAGCTCAAGATCATCCTCTGCCAATAAGGCTCCCGTCAAGATCTCCTCAAAAGTAGCATCTCTGTTCCCCTTGGTCAGGGACTTGACCTCCTTGACCAGACCCTTCCGGAACCTCTGGGCCTTTGCCGTCTCGCTCAACCCCTCGACAAACCTGCCAAGACGGCCAAACTCTCCCGCATACTCCTCTACTGAGAGGCTCCCCTGGACCAAGTTCTCAAACTGCGTCTCCAAGGCTCTGACTGCTGAATCTGGGAAGAACTTCTTCTTGAAGAAGCCCCTGAACTGCTCCCAAGTCTGCCCTGGTACCCCCACCCTGGGGTCCGACTGATACCAGGCGCGAGCAAGATCTCGCATCCGGCTAGCTGCTGTCTCGATCTGAAGGTCTGCTGGAATCCTGGCCAAGCGGAAGATCTCCTCCATATGCTCGATCCACTCATCGGCATATATGATCCCCTCTGTCCCCAGAAAATCTCTGGGGCTCATCTTCTGAAACTGCTCGATTCCCGGTGTCTTCGGCTGCTGTATCACTGGTCGGGCTGCGACTGTCGTCAGGACCAACTCCATGCCTCGGTCCTGTCGGGCCTGCTGCCGGTCCATAAACTGCTGGAAGTAGGCAAACATCTGTGCCGCATCCACGTGTCCTGTAGGCGGCGGCTGCTGGAACTCCATCTCTGGGATGACTGGGTCCTGCCCCAGAGCTGGTGGAGGCACACCCTCTGCTGCTGCTGCTGAAGTCTCAATATGGGCAGAGGTAGCAAGAGCTGCATTCACCTGACCCTGCTGATCTGGTTGAGAGGTGGCAGTCCCCTCTACAACAACTGCTGCACACGAGCGATGTGATCGTATCTCCACCATCCTAAAGACAGATCGAACAAGGAAGTCAATACTGAGCAGGAATCGATATATCAAAGGAGGACAGTTATTTCAAAGAAGGCAAATCAGTACGATATGTAGATGGCATGATTCAAAGCAGAATTTTCCTAACTGTGATTGAGTGCCTCTCCGGTAAAGCCTATCTCTCAGTCCTATCGCAGGCTCGCAGCAGTACAACTAAGTCGCCGTACTACTACGATATCGCACTAATGCGACTCTCGACCTGCATGGGCCACCACTAAAAACGTGTCACGATCCGCACCCACTGTGAGGGTACGAGTACGTAACAGCGCCCAGCCTACGCCGCAGCGTCGGCGGTAGAACACTGTTCTAAGTCTCTAACTAACCATCAACTCGTGCAGTATATAATATACTCATCATGATCAACTCCGAACGGAGGACAAGTATAAGATATGGTGTATCTCAATCACAGTCTAAGCACGATAAGATAACACAGAACTGTAACTAAGAATTTGAAGACAAAAGTAAGTACTGAAATAGTAACAATATCTGAAAATCTCAAATACATCTCAAGTCTCAAATCTCTATACAACAAGCTCTAAATGAAAAAAATAAATGCAAGTCTACTAGACTAAATCCCGATCACTCCTGAGTGTCGGGGCCATAGGTAGCTAAGCCATCTCCTCAGTAAAATGTAGGGCATGTGTCCTCAGGGCAATCATCTGTAAAATTTTCAACAGGTCCAGTCAGGACAGGAACGAGCACATCTCATCTAGAAAACCCAAGTAAATGACAGAGAACTATAAAACAGTTATAGGCAGTTGTATTAATGAAAAAATGGCAGTTTATATATTCAGGTGATGGTAAGAAAGACAGATAAAGTGCAAGGAAAGTAAATACTAAACAAGAGAAGAATCATAGCAATGAAGACTGTAAAAATAGAACTAGCTGAACCAGGGTAATATGATATAAGTCCAGACAACATGTAGACCAGTGTAACTCTAATGTAAGTCCAGTACAGGATGAATCTCATACGAGATGAATCCAGCAAGGGACAATTCCAGTCATAGTGATCAATGATTCCAGGGTGAGTCCAGCCTATACTCTAGCAGTGTGTTTTAAAATACCGAGATCGACATGTAAACGGCTATGGGTAATCCGGCACATCACACACCTGGCCGGGTGTGAGATGGCTATCATTCCAGTAGATTCCAGTAGGGGTGATTCCAGTAAGGGGTATGTCTACATGTCTTACTCTAGTATTTCCCCTCCCAGCAAGTGAATCCAGAAATTCCGACACAATGATTCAAGATGAGTCCAGCCAAGTACAATGATACCAGTAAATGATTCCGGGGTGATTCCAGTAAATGATTCCAGTAAATGAAGCCGGAAACGATGATACCAGTAAATGAGGCCAGAAACTAAATGTGTGTCGTATACATGAATCCAGAATAATAGTACGTATTTGTAACAGAGAATCACATACAGCTAACTAGAACTGAAATACAGTAATTGACAAATAAATGAGAGAACTATCAGAGAATGTACTCGCCTGATACTCTGAAAAGAGTGGTGTAATGTCAGATGCCTGCACCAGAGTCACAATGTCCTAAACAGAGTAATATGGGTCATGATATGTAAAATACAAGAGAAATGAAAGCTACAATGCAAACTACATGATTTCTAGGTCAATCTAGGTCAAAGTCAACTCTAAGTCAACCCTGGTCAACTATCTAGATCAATCCTAGTCTAGTCAAGTCTCACTAGGCCTAACCAAGCTTAGACTAGTAAGCACACAACAAAACTGGGCTATACAAGCCAACAACACATATTCATATGTATGCATATACCATATATATATATATATATGTACACATAGGCTAAGGTATTTATACATGCATTCATTCATACATACATACAATCATACCTATATATTTAGCATACTAGCATTCTTCATTACCCTTATTCATGCTTGTTCATGTCATCATGCATCCATACATATATACCCTCATGCATTTATTCAACAACCTAACTATCTAGCATTTATGCCTATCATTATGAAGTCAACATGCATACCTATAAATTACATATAGGTATAGAGATGATATATGGCAAACAATATGAAAATCGGTGCTATATAACAATGGGAATTCTGTAATTTAAAGAATGCCAAAAAACTCATTAAAATGGAACTCAATCTCAGGTTTTATACATTGGAAAGAATCTCAGTTTTTACATAAATGAACTCAGGATTCCAGTAAATGGTTATCAGGAAATGTGGCAAAACAACATGAAAATCAGTGTGTGTGGGTGTGATGTTTCAGATTTAAACAACCAATCAGATTTACAAAGACAGTGAGCAATACATCTCAGGTTTTTATGTCAGTTAAAAAATAATAGTTCAATAGAACTCAAATCATGAAACCAGTAAATGCCTACAGCTAATGAAATGCCAAACCAAACCAGGTCAAGGCTGCTGCCTAGCCACTGCTTGCTGTTGCATCAGTTGCATAGGTACTGCAGTGCAATGCTGCACTGAGAAGCCAGGCAATGCAACTAGGATCTCCCTCAATATCTATACCTGACATCAATCTAACAGTTAGCTAATGTGTACATGTGTGTGTTCTCAGGAACTCAAAACAGTGAATCCCAAACAAAACATTAGCCTCTCCTATATATATGAAACATGAAAAACCAAATCAACATACAAAGGGGGTTTGATGCACATTGATGCAATCTCAGGAAACAGGGAAACCTAATAGGTTTGAGCACATATTTCCAGAATTTCCAAAACAGTTCAGACAACATGTGACAGTTCATATGTTCAACCCCCAACACAAATTCGAAAACCCCACATCAAAATCTCAGAAATTTCAATAACTGAAATCTCATTAAAATCATATGAAAACTCAGTCTAACCTTTCATTCTCAGGAAGAATCAATATCAGTTATGGAAAACCCAAACCAATTTGCAAAAACTAAAACAATGATCCCCTGTCATTAAAATGAACCCAAAAACGAATTGAAAGAATCAAGCCAACAGGAAACCAAATCTTAGAAACAACTAACCTAGGTAATGTAACTAAAAACTCATTTGAAACCTCAAGTTATACCATGTATCAGTTTAAAAAGAAGGGATGAAAATTCAGGATTACTTAACAGTGATATACTTCCAGGATGTGTCAGTTCAGTGTTCAAAAACTGAAATCGAAACCAAAAAGCCTAATACTAACCAATAATCAACCTTGCAATAGCTTAACACACATGTAGGTGAACTTAATGGAATAATTAAACACCAAGAATCAGTAAAAAATGGAATTAACAGTTCAAAATCTCAAAACAGGGAAGTATGTATCAGACATTTAGAAAATTGAATTTCGAACTATCAATCATGCTAATGTGACCAATAAAGGGTTGGTAAGCACAACAATACTTGTGCTCGTGTCTTGGGGGTGTCTTCGTGTCCAGGAAACTGGACACGAAGTGTCTCAAGTGGCTAAAACCTGGAACAGTGCACACTGTGCAACCCAGGCCTCGTGCTGAAGTGTCGACTAGTCTAGGACACTACACAGTGAACCATCGACCTCGTGTACGTGCCTAAGTGTTCGTCAGGACTAGGAGAGCGTGTCCCACAGCCTGCACAGTGTCCACGTGGATCGTGTCGCGTGCACGAGACGCGTATCCGAGCGTGTCAGTGCACGCGCGTGTAAGTGTGCAAACCCAGTGCGGGTCAATTCTCTCCGTGCACACAAAACGAGATCCCACGAAACTTTGTGGGTGGTATGTCAGTCATAGCCCCTAGGTCAGTGCAAAGTATCGTGTCCAGATATGCTGTGTCGTGTCCTACAGGACACTCGAGCAGCAGGGCACTGCATGGTGTCCTCGTGCACGCGTGTGTGTCCCAATATGGACACGAACGTGTCCAGAAATATGCTCAGAAGGACACGAAGTTAAGTACACATATAATACAACATTTTATTCAAAAAGATTTGGAAAAACAGAAAGAAAATCCCTCTTAGGCATTTCATCAAACACTTAGCATACAATACGACACGTGTCCGATACGGACACCAAACGGACACGAAATTCACCCAAATTTCAGGGACACCTAGGGGACTCCTAGATCTAGCCCTACATGCAAAGAAAACTGAAATTTGAATCAATTTGGAGAGTTTTACCTATAGGTGCAAAAAGCTTGGAAAAGCCTCAAATGGGGGATTCTTCCTCTTGGTGCCAAATGCTCCAAATTGTCCCAAAGCTGGGATTAAACTCAGAAATCAGAAAATAGGGGAGTGTTAGGTTCTAATGCAAGAAACTAGGATCAAAAAGGAATTAAAATGGATTTATGGGGATTTTTGCAAGAGGGACAATACCTTTCCTTCTCCAATGATAAAATGAATGAAAGAAGGAGGCAAGCCCTAGGAAATAAGTGTTTTTATAGGGTGGGGATCCCTATGGCTGGTCATTTAGGGTTTAGTTAGGGTTAGGGCTTCTAGTTATGGGCCATGGGCCAAGTCATGATCAAAATAAATCACTTAGCCATAAGTCATTTCATGAAAATATAAACCATGACTCAAATCCACTAAACCAAGTCCCCTCATCCCAAAATTAGTTTCTAATAACTAAATGTAGGTTAACCTAAGTTAGGCTAGGGTTACCATGACTAGGGTTAGCTTCTAGGCTAGCTCACTAGGTCTCAACAAGTCAAGTCAACCAGAAATTCACCAATTCAACAAATCACCAAATAAATCAAATAAGTCAAAATGACCAAAATACCCCTAGCTAAAAAAAACAATTAAATCATCTTAATGACGTGATTAGGCTCTAGGTCATGCAGTCTCTCAGGTTTCACTAGCAGCACATCAAAATCATAAGTCATGACCTAAACCAGTTTTTAAATAGTTTAAAAATAATTGAAAATCACCAAAAATCACTATGTAAAATAAATATCAATAAATAATAATTATAATTACAAAATTTCAAAAATACCCTCATCTAAAAAACTGGGTGTTACACATGATGCCATTGAACATTTAAACGAAGTATGAAACGTAAGAACATAGAAAGTTGACAGAAGAAATACGAGATGGTAATGCGGCATGGTGCCCTTCGAAATGTCCACGGCCTTCGGGACATTTGTTGAGGACATTGGGGCATTGTGCCAATTGAAATAGAGATAAGCGAACTTGCTTGGTTGTATGAAATATAAGATTCGTTGCATGGTCAAATGGACTTAAAGACTATTGCCCGTGCACGGGTGTTTCTTCCCTCGAACGTGATCACCAGGGCGCTGGGACCGTTCGGCCTAGGAGGGACTACGATAATCGGTATTGTTGGTGCACTTCGACTAGACGGGTAGCGACTGTCTAGTGAATGTGATAAGCCACTTACACGAGTATTTCGGGGGTCCTCGGATCGTGTGTGGTTAGCAACCATAACTGAGTGACTGTCGTCTTACAATTTTGATTCGATAAATATAAGTCTATTCTAGCTTGACAAGCTAGTGACCTTCATATAGTTAAGGGCGAGGGGTTTGGAAGTGCAAGGTATACGTATCCTGTCACGTCCCGCTCCCGTAGGAGTGATCGTCCTCGCTAAGGCGTGATGCCGCACGGGCCTAGGTCGCGCCCGTGCAAGGCCAAGTCCAGAAACGGCCGATTTAGCTAGGCTACAGAGTCGCACAGAGTGTCCCCATTGCAGCGAAAAGTAAATCAACACAAGTAGAAGCAAATTCGAACTCTTTATTGATATTCACGAAGGTTACAAGCGGCGCTAGGCCGATATTACAAATCGCTCAAGCTCTCTCTCTGAAACATAAAAGGCGTGCCAAGTGGCCTACAAGATGGAATAATACATGGCGATGTTCCAATACATTATGTCCTGTATATGGTGCTCCAGCTCCTTGCAACGCTCCAAGGCTCGAGAGATAGCTCCGTGCCTTAGCACGTTCGAGGAAAGCTCCGCACCCGACGACGTTCCCTGCTTCCTGCAAGCAAACTGTGGGGTTATCAGTACATTGTTATGCACTGGTGGGAAGGCTAGCTCGCCCACAATGCTATCATTACCAAACACATTCCATTTACTTTTGTGCAACATCTATCATTCATTGTCTTTCTAATCTTGCCTTAGGATCAGTTTCATGGCATATTTCATGACCTATCTCGTGTGGCCGAATTCAAGTGTGTGCATGAAAATGAATGCACGACTTACCCTTACTTACCGTCCGGCCTTCCCTGTCCAAAGTAAACCATGTTAGTCAACAATTCAATATGAACTTTTCTATGTCAAGTGCGTGTCCCTGCCTCGGATTCTAGCCTGTCGTAGGCACGTTATCTACACTTGCAGCTATTTCTCATTTTCATTTGGTGTGTCACATTTCAAACATATTCATAAGGCACTTCATTTTGTTAACTTAGACTACTTGGATTTCAATGCAAGGACTTGCACGTGGATCGCCACCAACAAAGCCCACTTAACTCTATATGCACCGGTCGCTGGCACCACAAGGCATTTTGGACATCCAAGCCGTGGTATTTCTCAACTAGCATAGGGTGAGGACTGGCACACACCCCGATAGTCTCTTGAAATACTCCTGCACTTACGTCCCCCGGGTGGTCGAGTCCGCACCCAGGCAGCCCGTAAGCCATGACTTTGATCACGCCTAGGCCGGCATATCCCCCCTTTGATCATGTCGCAGAATCCCTTTTCCTTTACGGACACAGCATACGCCACCCCTCGCTCGTGCCGTTTGTCCACGACCATTTCATATTATTATCGTCATAGGCTAACCCTTAGCCGCAATGCGTTATCGACCAGGTTGGCGTCCGTGCAGCGCGAGTAGCGAGCCCCGATGCACGTGCCCGTCACACCTGTCGCTAACCATTTCTTTCCTCTCTTATCTTTCATACATTCTTTCTTTTCTTTGTTTTACTTGTCTGTTTGTTCATCGATTCATTCACGTATTCATTCTTTCATTCGTTGATTCATTCATTCACTTATTCATTTATTCATTCATTTATACATTTTGCAACTCCCCGTGCGGGAGTCGCCTTGGCGACCCATCGGTCCCATAGCCTTTCAATGTTGCTAAGCTCTACTCGGAACGACTATGTTGATAGTCTTCCCGTTTTATTGTTGTAAACCATTCATTGTTTTATTGTTGAACACATCAGAGACGTAAACGTAAGCTTGTGCCTTAGCACGAGCGTGGAGTGCGGTGCGAGAGTTCTCGTACATTTTCCATGTTCCTTTCCATATTCTATACAAGCATACAAGATGGGATTAATCCCTTAGCTAGGTGCGTTGGGTTATTTATTAGCATGCGCGGTGTTATCGCCTAGCGATTTCAGTGATAGTGTCCGTATTATTATGTGTCTAGGCTAAGCAAAGACGGGTTCATCGGAGCCACCCACCTTAACGATGTTCGCATCGGCCGAGCGATACTCCGAGCGCGCCATTAAAAGTCTAAGTCTGGATTCATCCTTGACGGGCCAATGTAAGTCTTGCATCGATTCTTCATCATGTCGATGCCAACTCTTCGGGTCAACGGCTCGTTTGAGTCGTTGAACTTGCCGTTTGAATCGGCGTTTCGCTAGGGCAAAACGGGGCACTACATAATACACCACTCAAAACAAGTCTCGTCCTCGAGACTTCCTGAGTGCAAGTCATCCTACCATTCCTTAACTCGCGTCGTCGTGTTTCTTAGGCAATCCCTATCGAACGGCTCTATCGTTCTATGGCACCGAACTACACTCGATACCTTTCCAAGTTTTGCGTCGTATACGTTTGGTCGATTTTATTGAATGGCTTTTCATTCATTTCAGAGTTGTTGGTTCTTATTCAATTCAAGCGTTTCTTTGACTCGGTTGCTATTTTGACATATCATGGGACTGAAATGGTCGAACGAGGCACGTTGTAATACATCAAATGCGAGGGTCGTAGGCTGAAGCAAACTCACTTTCGTTTATGCGTATCGCATCACCCACTTGCATCTGCATTCGAATTCATCATATCGCTGAGTTTTGGATCGTGCACGCATCCAAGGCGTCCCCCGAATACGTACATTTCAACCAAGCTTAGCGACTAGCGAAGTCGGACAAGCTACTCGTGATAGTTTTGATTTGCCGACCATTTTGCTAACTTCGATTTAAAACCGAACTCATGTGTGTATCACATATCGTTTATCTCGGTCCTCGAGATGATTTCGATTCGCTTCTCAAGCGCTTTTGCCAACAAAATCAATATAATTTCTTCTTAGCGGGGTCGACCAAGCCTAAGTAATTTTCGTCCGATTCAAAACCAAGTATTGCCCCATCCTCAAGTTTTTCTTCCTATCAACGATTCAATTCGTTATCCCAACTTTTACTTGCGCATCATCCATCCCTATCATTCTCTTCGTTTGGGGCCAATCTCGTCGTCGTTCACGCACACTCCCAGTTTCCCCGTCCTACTCTAAGTCTCATTTTCTCAAGTCTATCGCCCGTCCAGACGATACTGTAAATGCTATCGCACAGGTTCAATCGCTCGGCATAGGGTCGTCTGCCTATCCGCTAGGTCAGCTCACCAGGTCATAGTTACACGTCAAGTCCGTGGCTCATCGTGCAAGGTCGTTGCACGACGCTCGCCCCAAATCCTATGGTCAAACCATTTGTTCATTTGTACGGGAGTTTCTACCCAAGCTCGCGTCACTCAGATTTCTAAACATCGAGCATGATCATCTAATTCGCATCAAGACTTATGTTGCACACACATTCAATTCCGTTCAATCACCAGTTCTAACCAATTCGTGTATTCGATCACGAGGTCATCCAGCTCGACAATACATTGTGCCCCAATCTCACGCGAGTCCGATTATCCATGACGGTTCATGAATCACCATGCAACGCTCCCGCAGAATAATCGTTCTCATCGGGGCGTAACTCTTGTTTGAGTTTTAGACTAACCCATTCTCGATACGCGGATTGGACCTACACAATCCTCAATTTCAATCGTCAAGCACACAAATTCATTCCCGAGTCCACCTTCGCGTCAAACCACAAGTCGAAGCAATCAAATTGCCACGCCATCCAAGTTCAATCACTTCCGCCGTATGAATCACCATATCGGCGCTCACGCGGAGTGATCGTCCTAATCCGGTACGATGCATGTGCGAGGCTGGAGTTGCGCTCGCATAAGACAAAAACGTCAACGTTGTGGTTGTCAACGAAGCAAATCCAAGCATTTCATTTTCTATCGAAGCCAAGATCGATAGTCCATTTATATTTCGTTCAACTAGAAAATCCTCGAGCCAAATCTATCTTTTTCTCGACACATTTTTAACGTTTCAAGTATAGCGTCCAACGAAACAATGACATTTGCACGACCGTCATTCGCCGAGTCAGAGTGCCCCCGAGTTATCGCATATCGATCTTTGATACGCCTCAATACCATCGACGATATGCGTAACCTGACGATCTTCCTTTGCAACCGATTTTGAGTCGTACATTGATGCCGTTGTCCGAGTTGGATACTCCACAATTTCTTCGATATTCAAGATTAAGTTCGATCGCTATTCCTCAAGCTCGTTTCAAGATCGTTGTTCAAAACTCAAGTCACATTTCATTTGAATCAATCCCAAATCGTACGTGCGATCCTCTAAGTTTCCTCGATCAAGACCATTTATTTTCATTCATCGTTCCAAACTATTTTGTAACTCGCGTTGCCTATTGACAAGTTGTACAGCGACATCTCGTTCGGGACATTCGAAGTCACGACCAACTAAGCGTGACGCGTTCTAAGGCTTTGCGCGATCGCATCGCCTCGTCGACATACTCGTTCTATCCATAAATCCTTCAGTCTCGCTAGAACAATTTCTATAACGTCCATACACCACTCAGGGTTCGAGCCACTCGATTGGTCATCGACGCTCACTCTTATTCTTTCTCAAAGCTATCATACACCACTCGGAGTCAAGTCATTCTACAAATCCTCGAAGGTTATTCGACTCCCGATCGACATGTCCAATTGCGCGTTCGCTCATTCCTCAAAATCTAAATCAATTTTCGTATGTGCCTAAGCATTAACTCGATAGCATTCCTATCGATATACACTCTAAGTGTATCTCCGTTCCCGACCGAGCGGTACTTGATATCGCTCGCCACTCGATTGCACCAGAAGTCGAGGTGCACGACACGCGGCACAACATAACCAAAAGGTCGTGTGAATAGCCATCCCGTACGAACTCTATTCGAGTTCGCACGTTCATTTATTCTCGTTCGAGCGATAATCGATCTCATTCGCAACTCGTTTGCACCAGAAGGTCTAGGTGCACGATACTCTGTACAACTTAGCCAAAAGGCTGCGTGCATAACCATCCCGTTCGAACTATACTTTGGTCTCGTGTACTCATTTGCTGTCAGCGTAAACTCATTCAAGCACGCACTGCGTTTGCTAACTCTTAGCATCGGTTCCTTCCAACTCAAGTTTGTCGTGGTGGCACAAAGGCCTTCGCCTATCGATCCCGTCCAACCGAGTAATCGTACGAGCTTTTGAAAATATTAGACTTATTGTATGGAACATCCCAAGGCACAACGAGAGAGAGCGTACACTTCTTTTGTTTCAAAACCGAGCTTTCAAAACTGAGAAAATCAACATGAAGTCCAAGGACGTAAAGCCGTGCTCTGATACCACTATGTCACGCCCCGCTCCCGTAGGAGCGATCGTCCTCGCTAAGGCGTGATGCCGCACGGGCCTAGGTTGCGCCCGTGCAAGGCCAAGTCCAGAAACGACCGATTTAGCTAGGCTACAGAGTCGCACAGAGTGTCCCCATTGCAGCGGAAAGTAAATCAACACAAGTAGAAGCAAATTCGAACTCTTTATTGATATTCACGAAGGTTACAAGCGGCGCTAGGCCGATATTACAAATCGCTCAAGCTCTCTCTCTGAAACATAAAAGGCGTGCCAAGTGGCTTACAAGATGGAATGATACATGGCGATGTTCCAATACATTATGTCCTGTATATGGTGCTCCAGCTCCTTGCAACGCTCCAAGGCTCGAGAGATAGCTCCGCGCCTTAGCACGTTCGAGGAAAGCTCCACACCCGACGACGTTCCCTGCTTCCTGCAAGCAAACTGTGGGGTTATCAGTACATTGTTATGCACTGGTGGGGAGGCTAGCTCGCCCACAACGCTATCATTACCAAACACGTTCCATTTACTTTTGTGCAACATCTATCATTCATTGTCTTTCTAATCTTGCCTTAGGATCAGTTTCATGGCATATTTCATGACCTATCTCGTGTTGCCGAATTCAAGTGTGTGCATGGAAATGAATGCACGACTTACCCATACTTACCGTCCGGCCTTCCCTGTCCAAAGTAAACCAAGTTAGTCAACAATTCAATATGAACTTTTCTATGTCAAGTGCGTGTCCCTGCCTCGGATTCTAGCCTGTCGTAGGCACGTTATCTACACTTGCAGCTATTTCTCATTTTCATTTGGTGTGTCACATTTCAAACATATTCATAAGGCACTTCATTTTGTTAACTTAGACTACTTGGATTTCAATGCAAGGACTTGTACTTGGATCGCCACCAGCAAAGCCCACTTAACTCTATATGCACCGGTCACTGGCACCACAAGCCATTTTGGACATCCAAGCCGTGGTATTTCTCAACTAGCATAGGGTGAGGACTGGCACACACCCCGATAGTCTCTTGAAATACTCCTGCACTTACGTCCCCCGGGTGGCCGAGTCCGCACCCAGGCAGCCCGTAAGCCATGACTTTGATCCCGCCTAGGCCGGCATATCCTCCCTTTGATCATGCCGCGGAATCTCTTTTCCTTTACGGACACAGCATACGCCACCCCTCACTCGTGCCGTTTGTCCACGACCATTTCGTATTATTATCGTCATAGGCTAACCCTTAGCCGTAATGCGTTATCGACCAGGTTGGCGTCCGTGCAGCGCGGGTAGCGAGCCCCGATACACGTGCCCGTCATACCTGTCGCTAACAATTTCTTTCCTCTCTTATCTTTCATTCATTCTTTCTTTTCTTTGTTTCACTTGTCTGTTTGTTCATCGATTCATTCACGTATTCATTCTTTCATTCGTTGATTCATTTATTCACTTATTTGTTTATTCATTCATTTATATATTTTGCAACTCCCCGTACGGGAGTCGCCTTGGCGACCCATCGGTCCCATAGCCTTTCAATGTTGCTAAGCTCTACTCGGAACGACTATGTTGATAGTCTTCCCGTTTCATTGTTGTAAACCATTCATTGTTTTATTGTTGAACGCATCAGAGACGTAAACGTAAGCTTGTGCCTTAGCACGAGCGTGGAGCGCGGTGCGAGAGTTCTCGTACATTTTCCATGTTCCTTTCCATATTCTATACAAGCATACAAGATGGGATTAATCCCTTAGCTAGGTGCGTTGGGTCATTTATTAGCATGCGCGGTGTTATCGCCTAGCGATTTCAGTGATAGTGTCCGTATTATTATGTGTCTAGGCTAAGCAAAGACGGGTTCATCGGAGCCACCCACCTTAACGATGTTCGCATCGGCCAAGCGATACTCCGAGCGCGCCATTGAAAGTCTAAGTCTGGATTCATCCTTGACGGGCCAATGTAAGTCTTGCATCGATTCTTCATCAGGTCGATGCCAACTCTTCGGGTCGACGGCTCGTTTGAGTCGTTGAACTTGCCGTTTGAATCGGCGTTTCGCTAGGGCAAAGCGGGGCACTACATATCCTGCATGGATGGATCCGAATAGAAGGCACTTATAACATGACAGGGAATACAGATAGGCGTATTCACCTTGCGTCGGTGCAAGGGCGAGTGCGTCGACTTGGTAAGTCGTGCCACAAATCAAACACGAGAATGCTTGCTTGCCTATTCAATTCGATAACATGCTTTACGCTTTCAAATATGCCATGAAATTGACCCTAAGGAGAACATAGCAAGATCATAAGCTAAGTTGCATGATTCAACATAAATATTAAAATGTCGGTTTGGAAAGATGATCTTTGCTTCAGTACATGCGAGGACGAACGTACTGATCCCCCACCAGCTTCATGCAGGGTGCAGGGAATGGATGGCTCGCGGTGAAGCGTTGCTTGAACGCGTTGAGGCTTGGAATGCCGAAGCGTATTGAAGCGTGCGATCGCATTGACGCTCGAACTCGCGACAGGATTGATGCGGCCGAGATATAGAAGGCATGATGTATGGAACGGTGAAATCCTTTGTGGGCAAGAGAGAACCTGAGTGTTGTAGCCAATCTGGCGAATTCCGCTAGGCTATCGAAAGCCTTTGTAATCTGATTTTGAAGATCAATAAAGAGATTTGTTTCGTATACTCTATTTTTCTTTCGTTGTGAATATCAACTCAAAAGATAACCATTTGAGAACTTGTCATCTTGCCTTGCACAAGCGTAACTCCAGGCTCGTGCGGCATCACGCCCCAGCGAAGACGATGATTCGGGTGATTCCGGGTCGGGGCGTGACAAATTGGTATCAGAGCTCTAGGCTCAATTTCCTCTGGACGTTTGCTTCATTTCAATTCCAAAACGTTGCCCACCACCAATCGAAATCACTCTTGACTCTACTCGATGCCGCACTGGATGTTCCATACAATAAGTCTAATACAAATTATGTAATTTTGCCGCGTGTTGTTTGGAAATTACATGGTGTTAGTTGGAAAAGTCGGAAAAGGTTTGTTGCTGCAAGTGCAACAAGTTGCTAGATATGAATTCGAGAATTTGTTGTCGTAGATGCAACACGTCGTGAATTGTGGTTTGAGATATTCGTTGTTTACAACGAACGATACGAGAAATATTGGTTGCATCGATACAATGATAGTCGTGGAATGTTGCTGCAGCAATTGCCACGCGTTGATTGTAATGATGCGTTGAAAAGAAAATGAAAGTCAATATCGAATGTGTTGAAACGGATTTGAGCATTGACTTTGAATGTCGAAAAAAATAAATCTTTGCACGATGTGCAATGCGTATTGAAAGGAAATCGATGCACGAAGTGCAGTAAATATCGAAAATAAATCGTTACACGATGTGCAATACGTATTGAAAGTAAAAATTATTGCACGTGGTGCAACGCGTATCAAAATAATCGATGCACGAAGTGCAACGGATATCGAAAGTGAATTTTGCACAAGATGCAACGGAAGAAAAATAAAAGTTATAAATCGAGAAACGAAATCGGTTCGGTTGCGCGCCGAGCTGTGTTGGCAAATGAATGCATTGGCCGAGTTGTATCGGATTTGAATTAATCAAAGTTACGGTTGTGATCAAGCACGATCGCTGCGGAAATCGTGTGTCGAAAAGAGATCGTTGGTTCGTAAAGAGTACGTTGCGACGGAAGTAACTTAATTTTTGGATGGTATATGGCATACCACCAATGCAATAAATGGCTCGATTCCGAGTGGTATATGTAATACCATTTGTGCGATAAATTGCATCGACGTTTTGTGAGAATTACGGAAGGTTTGTCCGCAACGGACGGGATAGCATCGAGACTCGATTGAGAATTTGTACGACGGCATATTGATGCAAGTGTTCTTCGATGATCGGTTAGAACGGTAAGGCGGGACTTGTAACATTGAATGATACGTCGATTGAAAATTTATGTGTCGGTCGAATGACGGGAACTAGCAAAACGATTATGCCTTGAGGCAACAATCGGATCGACGGGATAGAAAACTCGAAACTTTGACATCGAACCGCACGACTTGCGATCCCGATTGAAATGTTGGACGAGACGAATCGAATCGTACGACTTACGATCTCGATAGAAATGTTTGGCTAGGCAAATCGAATCGTACGACTTACGATTTCGATAAAGAATGTTGGGCGATGCGAATTGTAATCGAATCGCACGATGTGCGATTTCGGTCAGAAAGTTGGTTGACGCGAGTAATCGTGCTTACGAAATAGTTGGTTACGTTACAGCGAAACTCATTTGAGTACGACTGAAAACACGCAAAACTTAGAGGGCGAGATCGTATGACTTGAGGGTTCGATGTTGGATAATCGGTAACTCAGTTACGCGATCGAAGTATAGCGGGATACGGCAAATCGGAGAACGAATCGATGTGTATGGAAAAGTTTGTTGCAAACTTGGATGTATGCGATGCGAGTTAAGTTGACGTTGAAAACGGATTCAGAGTTGACCCTTACGTTATCGAAATGGATACGGCGTATCGAGATCGATACGTAAGGAAACGTAAGCGATGTGAGAATACAAAATAGAGTGTGCCTCGTGCTATAAAATTTTGTAAGTAACGATACGAGAATGAAACGAACTGGTTGATCGTAAATTTTGTGATTGATCAGGACGAGACTATAAGTCATCGACGATTGTTCGATGCGTATGGCATCTCGTGTGTCGATCGCGAAATAAGATAGACTCGAACTCGATATGAGTAGATGTTTCATAAATTATGGAATCATCGACGATAATGCATGACTCTACTCGGAGGATAGTTGCGCATCAGTTGCGCCAATAGAAATGGTTATGTATGGATTTGGGTAGTCGCAAAGAAATCGTCGGAACGTGATTTGGCTCCGAAATAAGATATAGCATGGTTCGTAGTAAACTGTCCTTCGGTGATGATCCACAATTATCGAACGTAGCTTCGGGGCAGCTGACCCTAGAAGACTTGACCGCCAAATCAAATTGAATGCTGCAGACCGTAAGATGACCCATGCGATATCGCATATGGGATTGCATCGATAACAAATTAACGCGATGCATGTTGACGATAAGTCTAGGAGATCGAGAATTATTGGAACAACTTTCGATTGAGAATGATATAAATAGATTTTGAGTATTCGTCGAATGGATACTTGAATGGTTATGTTGGTCGACGATAGAACTTGAAATTCACCCGCGAACTCGGTGATTCGGATAGGCGATGGCGAGAATCATGCTATGCACGAGAGGGAACGGTAAGGAAATGACTTACGAGTTATGTCGTTGGATTCGGATTCACCTTGCAATTGAGCTTGCGTAAATCAAACTTATGTTCGATGTTGCGAGACGGATAAGTTGAGAATTTGGCTGGTGAATTCCTACTCGTTAGGAATCGAACGTAAGGCACATCGTAAAGACCTTCGTGTCAAGGCGATCGTTGTCTTGAGCACCGTCGCCTTGATGTAAACTTTGTGTCGGATAGATTATGGCCTTTGTGCAATGTCAATTTAAACTTGCGTCGGAAGGATTGGAGCACGGTGTCTAGGTAAGTCACCTAGCGGACGTAGTCCTGAATGTTGATGCTTTTGCAAGTCAACAAAAGAGAATCATGTCGAGATAGGATACGAAGTAAAACATCGAAAATCGTTGGATAGTGACGCCGAATGCAAGGCATTGCTGAGACTCATTGCAATCGGATGCACGACGGCTTGACGCGACGCGTAGAATTGATAGTCCCGATGAAACACACAAAGTGAGAAATACAATTTTTGAATCGTATCGTGTACATTGACTTTTGTTGGCGAATCGCGTATGTATCAATATGCATGTGCGCTAAAATTGCGAGAACAAGTAATAGAGCCAAGTCCGATCAAGAATACGAGATGGCAAGTAATTGAAAATGAGAAGTTACGTGTTTGCGTTGTTCCGATATCTTACAACTGAGCTTGGCTGAAATATATATATTGGTGGGACGCCTAAAATATGTGTATGATTCCAAACTAAGTTGTACGATCCAAACGATAGTGAGACGAGATCGTGGAACGATCTAATGAAACCCTTGGAAATTTAGTATTGGTTTCGGTTCGGAACGAACCTTGTTTTGAGTGGTATATTCTGTAATGCCCCGCTCCGCACGGTGCATTATGCTGAGTCATTGACTCGAAGAGTTGCGTTGACCCGATTACGAATCGATGCGAATCGATACAAAGTGTTAAGTTGTCCCGAGCAATGCATCAAACTAAGTTGATGCGAAGAGTTGCCTTGTCCCGAAAGAATGCATCGAGTTGAATCGATGCGAAGTGCCGCGTTGCCCCGAAGGATGAGTGCGTTGAATCGGCTCGAAGATTCTAAGAAATCGAATCGACCAAGGCGCAAGTCCGAATCGATGCAAGTATTGATTTTAGTTGGTTTCATGTGCAGGTTATACTTTTACGGGAAAATATTAGAGGTCAATCTTTTGCAATATTTAGTAAGGGGTCCGCGAAACGAGAAAGGCGTATCGACTCAAGGTAGGAGGATTGACTTCTTTTTACTCCTTCATTCGATAAGTCAAATGTATCATTGTATGCTAAGTTAACCTATCGACGCCACGGGCGTGGTTCGATCGGAGATAAATCATAGTGTGTGTCGAACACTAAGTTAGTACAATTGAAATGAAACGTGCATCAAATGCACGAGTCGCTATGGAACATCGGATATCGCAAAGGCGAGCGCCTCGGTGCACAAGCCGCAA